>CM055125.1:326252673-326852673 GCA_029206835.1 Rana muscosa
CTCCCATCCCTCATCTCCTCTTTACCCTCTTTTATCTCTCCTCTGTCATCTCTCCTCTCCCTTCTCTCCTCTCCCTTCTCTCCTCTCCTCCTCTCATCTCCCTCTGTCATCTCTCCTCTGTCATCTCTCCTCTCCCTTTCTCTCCTCTCCCTTCTCTCCTCTCCCTTCCTCTCCCTCTCCCTTCTCTCCTCTCCTCTCTCTCATCTCTCATCTCTCCTCTCCTTCTCTTCTCTCCTCCTCTCCTCTCCTCTCCCATCCCCTCATCATCCTCTTTACCCTCTTTTATCTCTTCTCTGTTATCTCCACCCTCTCATCTCTCCTCTGTCATCTCTCATCTCCCCCCTCTCCCTCTCCTCTCCCTTCTCTCCTCCTCTCTCCTCTCTCATCTCCTCTCCCATCCCTCATCTCCTCTTTACCCTCTTTTATCTCTCCTCTGTCATCTCTCCTCTCCCTTCTCTCCTCTCCCTTCTCTCCTCTCCTCCTCTTCATCTCTCCTCTGTCATCTCTCCTCTGTCATCTCTCCTCTCCCTTCTCTCCTCTCCCTTCTCTCATCTCTCATCTCCCCTCTCTCATCTCTCCTCTGTCATCTCTCCTCTCCTTCTCTCCTCTCCTCCTCTCATCTCTCATCTCCCTCTCTCATCTCTCCTCTGTCATCTCTCCTCTCCCTTCTCATCCTCTTCTCATCTCTCCTCTCCCTTCTCTTCTCTCCTCCTCTCCTCTCTCCTCTCTCCTCTCCCATCCCTCATCTCCTCTCTACCCTCTTTTATCTCTTCTCTGTTATCTCTACCCTCTCATCTCTCCTCTGTCATCTCTCCTCTGTCATCTCTCCTCTCCCTTCTCTCCTCTCCCTTCTCTCCTCTCCCTTCTCTCATCTCTCATCTCCCCTCTCTCATCTCTCCTCTGTCATCTCTCCTCTCCCTTCTCTCCTCTCCCTTCTCTCCTCTCCTCCTCTCATCTCTCATCTCTCCTCTCCCTTCTCTTCTCTCCTCCTCTCCTCTCTCCTCTCTCATCTCCTCTCCCATCCCTCATCTCCTCTTTACCCTCTTTTTATCTCTTCTCTGTTATCTCTACCCTCTCATCTCTCCTCTGTCATCTCTCATCTCCCCTCTCTCATCTCTCCTCTCCCTTCTCTTCTCTTCTCTCCTCCTCTCCTCTCTCATCTCCTCTCCCATCCCTCATCTCCTCTCTACCCTCTTTTATCTCTCCTCTGTCATCTCTCCTCTCCCTTCTCTCCTCTCCTTCTCTCCTCTCCTCCTCTCATCTCTCATCTCCCTCTCTCATCTCTCCTCTGTCATCTCTCCTCTCCCTTCTCTCCTCTCTCCCTTCTCTCCTCTCCTCCTCGTCATCTCTCATCTCCCCTCTCTCATCTCCCCTCTCTCATCTCTCCTCTCCCTTCTCTTCTCTCCTCCTCTCCTCTCTCCTCTCTCATCTCTCCTCTCCCATCCCTCATCTCCTCTCTACCCTCTTTTATCTCTTCTCTGTTATCTCTACCCTCTCATCTCTCCTCTGTCATCTCTCCTCTCCCTTCTCTCCTCTCCCTTCTCTCCTCTCCCTCCTCTCATCTCTCATCTCCCCTCTCTCATCTCTCCTCTCCCTTCTCTTCTCTCCTCCTCTCCTCTCTCATCTCTCCTCTCCCATCCCTCATCTCCTCTCTACCCTCTTTATCTCTTCTCTGTTATCTCTACCCTCTCATCTCTCCTCTGTCATCTCTCCTCTCCCTTCTCTCCTCTCATCTCTCATCTCCCCTCTCTCATCTCTCCTCTCCCTTCTCTGCTCTCCCTCCTCTCCTCTCTCTCCTCTCCTCTCCTCTCCTCTCCCATCCCTCATCTCCTCTCTACCCTCTTTTATCTCTTCTCTGTTATCTCTACCCTCTCATCTCTCCTCTGTCATCTCTCATCTCCCCCCTCTCCTCTCCTCTCCTTCTCTTCTCTCCTCCTCTCCTCTCTCTCATTTCCTCTCCATCCCTCATTCTCCTCTTTACCCTCTTTTATCTCTTCTCTATTATCTCTACCCTCTCATCTCTCCTCTGTCATCTCTCATCTCCCCCCTCTCCTCTCCTTCTCTTCTCTCCTCCTCTCCTCTCTCTCATCTCCTCTCCCATCCCTCATCTCCTCTACCCTCTTTTATCTCTTCTCTGTTATCTCTACCCTCTCATCTCTCCTCTGTCATCTCTCATCTCCCCCCTCTCCCCTCTCCTCTCCCTTCTCTTCTCTCCTCCTCTCTCCTCTCTCATCTCCTCTCCCATCCTCATCTCTCTCTAACCCTCTTTTATCTCTTCTCTGTTATCTCTACCCTCTCATCTCTCCTCTGTCATCTCTCATCTCCCCCCGCTCCCCTCTCCTCTCTCCTTCTCTTCTCTCCTCCTCTCTCCTCTCTCATCTCCTCTCCCATCCCTCATCTCCTCTCTACCCTCTTTTATCTCTTCTCTGTTATCTCTACCCTCTCATCTCTCTCTGTCATCTCTCATCTCCCCCCGCTCCCCTCTCCTCTCCCTTCTCTTCTCTCCTCCTCTCTCCTCTCTCATCTCCTCTCCCATCCCTCATCTCCTCTCTACCCTATTTTATCTCTTCTCTGTTATCTCTACCCTCTCATCTCTCCTCTGTCATCTCTCATCTACCCCCTCTCCCCTCTCCTCTCCCTTCTCTTCTCTCCTCCTCTCCTCTCTCCTCTCTCATCTCCTCTCCCATCCCTCATCTCCTCTTTACCCTCTTTTATCTCTTCACTGTTATCTCTACCCTCTCATCTCTCCTCTGTCATCTCTCATCTCCCCCCTCTCCCCTCTCCTCTCCCTTCTCTTCTCTTCTCCTCTCTCTCTCCTCTCTCATCTCCTCTCCCATCCCTCTTCTCCTCTCTACCCTCTTTTATCTCTTCTCTGTTATCTCTACCCTCTCATCTCTCCTCTGTCATCTCTCATCTCCCTTCTCTCCTCTCCCTTCTCTCCTCTCCTCCTCTCATCTCTCATCTCTCCTCTCCCCTCTCCCTCTCCCTTCTCTTGTCTCCTCCTCTCCTCTCTCCACTCCTCTCCCATCCCTCATCTCCTCTCTACCCTCTTTTATCTCTTCTCTGTTATCTCTACCCTCTCATCTCTCCTCTGTCATCTCTCATCTCCCTCTCCTCTCCCTTCTATTCTCCTCTCTCCTCTCTCCTCTCTCCTCTCCTCTCCCATCCCTCATCTCCTCTCTACCCTCTTTTATCTCTTCTCTGTTATTTCTACCCTCTCATCTCTCCTCTGTCATCTCTCCTCTGTCATCTCTCATCTCCCTCTCTCATCTCTCCTCTCCCTTCTCTTCTCTTCTCTCCTCCTCTCCTCTCTCCTCTCTCATCTCCTCTCCCATCCCTCATCTCCTCTCTACCCTCTTTTATCTCTTCTCTGTTATCTCTACCCCTCATCTCTCCTCTGTCATCTCTCATCTCCCCCCTCTCCCCTCTCCTCTCCCTTCTCTCCTCTCCTCCTCTCCTCTCCTCCTCTCCTCTCTCCTCTCTCATCTCCTCTCCCATCCCTCATCTCCTCTTTACCCTCTTTTATCTCTCCTCTCCCCTCTCCTCTCCCTTCTCTTCTCTCTCCTCTCTCATCTCCTCTCCCATCCCTCATCTCCTCTCTACCCTCTTTTATCTCTTCTCTGTTATCTCTACCTCTCATCTCTCCTCTGTCATCTCTCATCTCCCCCTCTCCTCTCCCTTCTCTCTCTCCTCCTCTCCTCTCTCCTCTCTCCTCTCCTCTCCCATCCCTCATCTCCTCTCTACCCTCTTTTATCTCTTCTCTGTTATTTCTACCCTCTCATCTCTCCTCTGTCATCTCTCCTCTGTCATCTCTCATCTCCCCTCTCTCATCTCTCCTCTCCCTTCTCTTCTATTCTCTCCTCCTCTCCTCTCTCCTCTCTCATCTCCTCTCCCATCCCTCATCTCCTCTCTACCCTCTTTTATCTCTTCTCTGTTATCTCTACCCTCTCATCTCTCCTCTGTCATCTCTCATCTCCCTCTCTCATCTCTCCTCTCCCTTCTCTTCTCTCCTCCTCTCCTCTCTCATCTCCTCGCCCATCCCTCATCTCCTCTTTACCCTCTTTTATCTCTTCTCTGTTATCTCTACCCTCTCATCTCTCCTCTGTCATCTCTCATCTCCCCCTCTCCTCTCTCCCTCTCCTCTCCTTCTCTCCTCTCCCTTTTCATCTCCCCCTCTCCCCTCTCTCCTCTCCCTTCTCTCCTCTCCCTTCTCTCCTCCCTCATCTCCCTCCTCTCCCTTCTCTCCTCTCCCTTCTCTCCTCCCTCCTCTCCCCTCTCTCCTCTCTCATCTCCTCTCCCCCCCTCTCTCCTCTCTCATCTCCTCTGTCCTTCCTTCTCTCCTCTCCCCTCTGTCATCTCTCATCTCTCCCCTCTTCCTCTCTCATCTCCCCTCTTTCCTCTCTCATCTCCCTCTTTCCTCTCTCCCTCTCCTTCTCTCCTCTCCCCTCTCTCTTCTCTCCTCTCTCATCTCCTCTTTCCTCTCTCCTCTCCCCTCTCTCCTCTCTCTCCTCTCCCCTCTCTCCTCTCCTCTCCTCTCTCTCTCTCTCCTCTCCCCTCTCTCCTCTCCTCTCCCTCTCTCATCTCCTCTCCCCTCTCTCCTCTCCCCTCTCTCCTCTCTCTTCTTTCATCTCCCCTCTCTCCTCCGCCCCTCCCCTCTCCTCTCTCTTCTCCTCTCTCCCCTCTCTCCTCTCCTCTCCCCCTCTCTCCTCTCCCTTCTCCCCTCTCTCCTCTCCCTTCTCCCCTCTCTCCTCTCCCTTCTCCCCTCTCTCCTCCGCCCCTCCCTCTCTCTTCTCCTCTCTCCCCTCTCTCATCTCATCTCCCCTCTCTCCTCTCCCTCTCCTCTTCTCTCATCTCCCTTCTCCCCCTCTCCTCCCCTCTCCTCTCTCTTCTCCTCTCTCTCCTCTCCCCTCTCTCATCCCATCTCCTCTCTCTCCTCTCCCCTCTCTCATCTCTTCTCTCCTCTCCCTCTCTCCTCTCCTCCCTTCTCCCTTCTCCCCTCTCCCTTCTCCCCTCTCTCATCTCTCCCCTCTCCCTTCTCCCCTCTCTCTCCTCTCCCCTCTCTCCTCTCCTCTTCCCTCTCTCTCTCCTCTTCCATCTCTTCTCTCCTCTCCCCTCTCTCCTCTCCCTTCTCCCCTCTCTCTCTCCCCTCTCCCTTCTCCCCTCTCCCCTCTCCCTCTCTCATCCCATCTCCTCTCTCCCTCTCCCCTCTCTCTTCTCTCCTCTTTCTTCTCCCCTCTCTCCCCCCCCCTCTCTCCCTCTCTCTCCCCTCTCTCCTCTCCCCTCTCCCTTCCTCCCCTCTTCCCTCTCCCTCTCTCCACTCTCCCCTCTCCCCTTCCTCCCTTCTCCCCTCTCTCCCCTCTCCCCTCTCTCCCTCTCCCCTCTCCCCCTCTCCCCCCTCTCCCCTCTCTCCTCTCTCCCCTCTCCCCTCCTCTCCCCTCTCCCCTCCTCTCCCCCTCTCCCCTCTCTCCTCTCTCCCCCCTCTCCCCTCTCTCTCCTCCCCCTCCCCTCTCTCCCCCTCTCTCCCTCCATCTCCCCTCTCTCCCTCTCTCACTCTCCTCTCCCCTCTCATCTCCCCTCTCCCCCCTCTCCTCTCCCCCCTCTCTCCTCTCCCCCCTCTCCCCTCTCATCTCCCCTCTCCCCCCTCTCCTCTCCCCCCTCTCCCCTCATCCTCTCTCCCCTCTCCCCTCTCCTCTCCCCTCCTCTCCCTCTCCCCTCTCTCCTCTCTCCCCTCTCTCCTCTCCCCCCTCCCCTCTCTCCCCTCTCTCCTCTCTCCCCTCTCCTCTCCCCTCTCATCTCCCCTCTCCCCCTCTCCTCTCCCCCTCTCCCCCTCTCATCTCCCCTCTCCCCCCTCTCCCCCCTCTCCCCTCTCATCTCCCCTCTCTCCTCTCCCCCCCTCTCCCCTCTCTCCCCCTCTCTCCCCTCTCCCCGCTCCCCTCTCTCTCCTCTCTCCTCTCTCCTCTCCTCTCCCCTCTCCTCTCCCCTCTCCCTTCTCCCCTCTCTCTCATCTCCCCTCTCCCCCTCTCCTCTCCCCTCTCACCCTCTCTCTCCCCTCCCCTCTCTCCTCTCCCCTCTCTCCTCTCCCCTCTCTCCTCTCCCCTCTCCCCTCTCTTCCCTCTCTTTCATCTCCCCTCTCTCCTCTCCCCTCTCTCTTCTCTCATCTCCCTTCTCCCCCTCTCCTCCCTCTCCTCTCTCTTCTCCTCTCTCTCCTCCCCCTCTCTCATCCCATCTCCTCTCCCCTCTCTCATCCTTCTCTCCTCTCCTCTCCCCTCTCTCCTCTCCCTTCTCCCCTCTCCCTCTCTCATCTCTCCCCTCTCCCTTCTCCCCTCTCTCTCCTCTCCCCTCTCCTCTCCTCTTCCCTCTCTCCTCTCCTCTTCCATCTCTTCTCTCCTCTCCCCTCTCTCCTCTCCCTTCTCCCCTCTCTCCTCTCCCTTCTCCCCTCTCCCCTCTCTCATCCCATCTCCTCTCTCTCCTCTCCCCTCTCCCTTCTCCCCTCTCCCCTCTCTCAATCTCCCCCTCTCTCATCTCTCCCCTCTCCCTTCTCCCCTCTCTCCCCTCTCTCCTTTCTCATCTCCCCTCTCCCCCTCTCTCCTCCCCCCTCTCCCCTCTCTCCTCTCTCCCCCTCACCCTCCTCTCCCCTCCTCACTCCCCTCCTCTCCCTCTCCCCTCTCCCCTCTCCCCTCTCTCCTCTCCCTCTCCCCTCTCTCCTCTCCCCCTCCCCTCTCCTCTCTCCCCCTCTCCCCTCTCCCCTCTCCCCTCTCTCCTCTCTCCTCTCCTCTCCCTCTCATCTCCCCTCTCCCCCCTCTCCTCTCCCTCTCCCCCCTCTCCTCTCTCCCCCTCACCCCCCTCTCCCCTCTCCCCCCTCTCCCCTCTCCCCCCTCCCCTCCTCTCCCCTCCTCTCCCCCCTCCCCTCCTCTCCCCTCTCTCCCCTCTCCCCTCTCTCCCCTCTCCTCACCCTCTCATCTCCCCTCTCATCTCCCCTCTCCCCCCTCTCCTCTCCCCTCTCATCTCCCCTCTCCCCCCTCTCCTCTCCCCCTCTCCCCCTCTCCCCCTCCCCTCTCTCCCCTCTCTCCTCTCTCCTCTCCTCTCCCCTCTCCCTTCTCCCCTCTCTCTCATCTCCCCTCTCCCCCCTCTCCTCTCCCCTCTCTCCTCTCTCTCCCCTCTCTCCCCTCCCCTCTCTCCTCTCCCTCTCTCCTCTCTCCTCTCTCCTCTCCCCCTCTCCCCCTCTCTCCTCTCTCCTCCTCTCCCCTCTCTCCCCCCTCTCCCTCTCTCCTCTCCCTTCTCCCTCTCTCCCTCCCTTCTCCCCTCTCTCCCCCCTCTCCCCTCTCTCTTCTCCTCTCTCCCCTCTCTCTTCTCCTCTCTCCCCTCTCTCATCTCATCTCCCCTCTCTCCTCTCCCCTCTCTCTTCTCTCATCTCCCTTCTCCCCCTCTCCCCCCCTCTCCTCTCTCTTCTCCTCTCTCTCCTCTCCCCTCTCTCATCCCATCTCCTCTCTCTCCTCTCCCTCTCTCTTCTCTCCTCTCTCTTCTCCCCTCTCTCCCCTCTCTCCCCCCTCTCTCCCCTCTCTCTCCTCTCTCTCCCCCCTATCTCCCCTCTCTCCTCTCCTCTCCCCCCTCTCCCCTCTCTCCTCTCCCCCTCTCTCCTCTCCTCTCCCCCCTCTCCCCTCTCCCCTCTCCCCCTCTCCCCTCCCTCCTCTCCTCTCCCCTCTCTCCCCTCTCCCCTCTCTCATCTCCTCTCCCCTCTCTCCCCTCTCTCATCTCCTCTCCCCTCTCTCCTCTCTCATCTCCTCTCCCCTTCTCCTCTCCCCTCTCTCCTCTCTCTTCTTCATCTCCCCTCTCCTCTCTCTTCTCCTCTCTCCCTCTCTCCTCTCCTCTCCCCTCTCTCCTCTCCCTCTCTCCTCTCTCTTCTTTCATCTCCCCTCTCTCCTCCGCCCCTCCCCTCTCTCTTCTCCCTCTCTCCGCTCTCTCATCTCATCTCCCTCTCTCCTCTCCCTCTCTCTTCTCTCATCTCCCTTCTCCCCTCTCCTCCCTCTCTCTCCTCTCCCTCTCTCTCCTCTCCCCTCTCTCATCCCATCTCCTCTCTCTCCTCTCCCTCTCTCTTCTCTCCTCTCTCTTCTCCTCTCCTCTTCTCCTCCTCTCTCATCCTCCTCTCCCCTCTCTCCTCTCCTCTTCCCTCTCTCCTCTCCTCTCCATCCTCTCCCCTCTCTCCTCTTCCTTCTCCCCTCTCTCCTCTCCTTCTCCCCTCTCTCCTCTCCCTCTCCCCTCTCCCCTCTCTCATCTCTCCCCTCTCCTTCTCCCTCTCTCCCCTCTCTCTCCTCTCTCCCTCTCCCTCTCCTCCTCTCCTCTTCCCTCCCTCTCCTCTCCTCTTCCATCTCTTCTCTCCTCTCCCCTCTCTCCTCTCTCCTCTCCCCTCTCCCATCTCTCCCCTCTCTCCCCTCCTCTCCCCTCTCTCCCTCCCCTCTCTCCTCTCCCCTCTCTCCTTTCTCATCTCCCCTCTCCTCCTCTCCCCTCTCCCCCCTCTCCTCTCTCCCCCCCTCCCCTCTCTCCTCTCTCCTCCCTCTCCCCTCTCTCCCCTCTCTCCTCTCTCCCCCCTCTCCCCTCTCTCCTCCCTCTCCCCTCTCTCCCCCCTCTCTCCTTCTCCCCTCTCCCCTCTCCCTTCTCCCTTCTCCCTTCTCCCTCTCTCCCCTCTCCCTCTCCCCTCTCTCATCTCCCCCTCCCCTCTCCCTCATCTCCCTCTCCCCTCTCTCTCCCCTCCTCTCCCCTCTCCCCTCTCCCTCTCTCCTCTCCCCTCTCCCTCTCTCCTCTCTCCCCCCTCTCCCCTCTCTCCCTCTCTCCCTCTCTCCCCTCTCCCCTCTCTCCTCTCCCCTCTCCCCTCTCTCCTCCCTCTCCCCTCTCTCCCCCTCTCTCCCTTCTCCCCCTCTCCCCCTCTCCCCTCTCCCCTCTCCCTCTCCCCTCTCTCTCTCCCCCTCCCCTCATCCCCCTCCTCTCTCCCCTCTCTCCCCTCTCCCCCTCTCTCTCCCCCTCTCTCCCTCTCCCCTCTCCTCCCCCTCTCTCCCCTCTCTCACCCTCTCACCCCCTCTCCCCCCTCTCCCTCTCCCCTCCTCCCCCCTCTCCCCTCCTCTCCCCCATCCCCTCTCTCCCTCTCCCTCCTCTCCCTCTCTCCCCTCTCCCCTCTCTCCTCTCCCCCTCTCCTCCCTCTCCCCCTCTCTCCCCTCTCCTCCTCTCCCTCTCATCTCCCCTCTCCCCCCTCTCCTCTCCCCCTCTCCCTCTCCCCCCTCTCCTCTCCCCCCTCTCCCCTCTCCCCCCTCTCCTCTCCCCCCTCTCCCCTCTCCCCGCTCCCCTCTCTCCTCTCTCCCTCTCCCTCCCCTCTCCTTCTCCCTCTCTCTCATCTCCCCTCTCCCCCTCTCCTCTCCCCCTCTCCTCTCTCTCCCCCTCTCTCCCCTCCCCTCTCTCCTCTCCTCTCTCCTCTCCCCTCTCCCCTCTCTCCTCTCCTCTTCCCCTCTCTCCTCTCCTCTTCCATCTCTTCTCTCCTCTCCCCCCTCTCTCCTCTCCCTTCTCCCCTCTCTCTCCTCTCCCTCTCCCTTCTCCCCTCTCCCTTCTCCCCTCTCTCCCCTCTCTCATCTCTCCCCTCTCCCTTCTCCCCTCTCTCCCCTCTCTCCTTTCTCCTCTCCCCTCTCCCCCCTCCCCCCTCTCCCCTCTCTCCTCTCTCCCCCTCTCCCTCCTCTCCCCTCTCCCCCCCCTCTCCCCCTCTCTCCTCTCTCCCCCTCTCCCCCCTCCCCTCTCTCCCCCTCTCTCCCCTCTCCCCTCTCTCCTCTCTCCTCTCCTCTCTCCTCTCCTCTCCCCTCTCATCTCCCCCTCTCCTCTCCCCCCTCTCCCCTCTCCTCTCCCCCTCTCCCCTCTCATCTCCCCTCTCCCCCCCTCTCCTCTCCCCCCTCTCCCCTCTCATCTCCCTCTCCCCCCTCTCCCCTCTCCCCCCTCTCCTCTCTCCCCTCTCCCCCCTCTCCTCTCCCCCTCTCCCCCCTCCCCTCCTCTCCCCTCCTCTCCCCTCTCCCCTCCTCTCCCCTCTCTCCTCTCTCCCCCTCTCCCCTCTCTCCTCTCCCCCCTCCCCTCTCTCCCCCTCTCTCCCCCTCTCCCCCCTCTCCTCTCCCCCCTCTCCCCTCTCATCTCCCCTCTCCCCCCTCTCCTCTCCCCTCTCATCTCCCCTCTCCTCTCCCCCCTCTCCTCTCTCCCCTCTCCCCCCTCTCCTCTCCCCCCTCTCCCCTCTCTCCCCTCTCCCCGCTCCCCCCTCCCCTCTCTCCCCTCTCTCCTCTCTCCTCTCCTCTCCCCTCTCCCTTCTCCCCTCTCTCTCATCTCCCTCTCCCCCCCTCTCCTCTCCCCTCTCTCCTCTCTCTCCCCTCTCTCCCCTCCCCTCTCTCCCCTCCCCTCTCTCCTCTCTCCTCTCCCCTCTCTCCTCTCTCCTCTCCCCCCTCTCCCCCCTCTCTCTCCTCTCTCCTCCCTCTCCCCTCTCTCCCCCCTCTCCCCTCCTCTCCCTTCTCCCCTCTCTCTCTCCTTCTCCCCTCTCTCCTCTCCCTTCTCCCCTCTCTCCCCCCTCTCCCTCTCTCTTCTCCTCTCCCCTCTCTCATCTCATCTCCCCTCTCTCCTCTCCCCTCTCTCTTCTCTCATCTCCCTTTCTCCCCCTCTCCCCCCCTCTCCTCTCTCTTCTCCTCTCTCTCCTCTCCCCTCTCTCATCCCATCTCCTCTCTCTCCTCTCCCCTCTCTCTGCTCCCCTCTCTCCCCTCTCCCCCCTCTCCCCCCTCTCCCCTCTCTCCTCTCCCTTCTCCCCTCTCTCCTCTCCCTTCTCCCCTCTCTCCTCTCCCTTCTCCCCTCTCCTCCCCCTCTCCCTCTCTCTTCTCCTCTCTCCCCTCTCTCATCTCCTCTCCCCTCTCTCCTCTCCCCTCTCTCCTCTCTCCTCTCCCCTCTCCCTTCTCCCCTCTCTCATCTCCCCTCTCCCCTCTTCATCTCCTCTCCCTCTCTCCTCTCCCCTCTCTCTTCTCTCATCTCCCTTCTCCCCCTCTCCCCCCCTCTCCTCTCTCTTCTCCTCTCTCTCCTCTCCCCTCTCTCATCCCATCTCCTCTCTCTCCTCTCCCTCTCTCTTCTCTCCTCTCTCTTCTCCCCTCTCCCCCCTCTCTCCCCTCTCCCCCCTCTCCCCCTCTCCCCTCTCTCCCCTCTCTCCCCTCTCTCTCCTCTCTCTCCCCCCTCTCCCCCCTCTCCCCTCTCCTCTCCCCCCTCTCCCCTCTCCCCTCTCCCCTCTCTCCTCCCTCTCCCTCCCTCCTCTCCTCTCCCCTCTCTCCTCCCCTCTCTCCTCTCTCATCTCCTCTCCCCTCTCTCCTCTCCCCTCTCTCCTCTCTCTTCTTTCATCTCCCCTCTCCTCTCTCTTCTCCTCTCTCCCCTCTCTCCTCTCCTCTCCCCTCTCTCCTCTCCCCTCTCTCCTCTCTTCTTTCATCTCCCCTCTCTCCTCCGCCCCTCCCCTCTCTCTTCTCCTCTCTCCCCTCTCTCATCTCATCTCCCCTCTCTCCTCTCCCCTCTCTCTTCTCTCATCTCCCTTCTCCCCCTCTCCTCCCCTCTCCTCTCTCTTCTCCTCTCTCTCCTCTCCCCTCTCTCATCCCATCTCCTCTCTCTCCTCTCCCCTCTCTCTTCTCTCCTCTCTCTTCTCCTCTCCCCTCTCTCCTCTCCTCTTCCCTCTCTCCTCTCCTCTTCCATCTCTTCTCTCCTCTCTCCTCTCCCCTCTCCCTTCTCCCCTCTCTCATCTCCCCTCTCCCCTCTCTCATCTCCCCTCTCCCCTCTCCTCTCTCTCCCCCTCTCTCATCTCTCCCCTCTCCCTTCTCCCCTCTCTCCCCTCTCTCTCCTCTCCCTCTCTCCTCTCCTCTTCCCTCTCTCCTCTCCTCTTCCATCTCTTCTCTCCTCTTCCCTCTCTCCTCTCCTCTTCCATCTCTCCTCTCCCCTCTCCCCTCTCTCCTCTCTCCTCTCCCTTCTCCCCTCTCCCATCTCTCCCCTCTCTCCCCTCTCTCCCCTCTCTCCTTTCTCATCTCCCCTCTCTCCTTTCTCATCTCCCCTCTCTTCTCTCCCCCCTCCCCTCTCTCCTCTCTCCTCTCTCCCCCCTCTCCCCTCTCTCCTCTCTCCCCCCTCTCCCCTCTCTCCCCCCTCTCTCCCTTCTCCCCTCTCCTTCTCCCCTCTCTCATCTCCCCTCTCCCCTCTCTCATCTCCCCCTCCCCTCTCTCCCCTCTCTCCCCTCTCTCCTCCCTCTCCCCTCTCCCCTCTCTCCCCCTCTCTCCCTTCTCCCCTCTCTCCTCTCCTCTCCCCTCTCCCTTCTCCCCTCTCTCATCTCCCTCTCCCCTCTCCTCTCTCTCCCCTCTCTCCTCTCTCCTCTCTCCTCTCTCCTCTCTCCTCTCTCCTCTCTCCTCTCTCCCCTCTCTCCCCTCTCTCCCCCTCTCTCCCCCCTCTCCCCCCTCTCCCCCCTCTCTCCCCTCTCCTCCCTCTCCCCTCTCTCCTCTCTCCTCTCCTCTCCCACCTCTCCCCTCTCTCCTCTCTCCCCTCTCCCCTCTCCCCTCTCTCCTCTCCTCTCCCCTCTCCCATCTCCCCTCTCTCCCCTCTCTCCCCTCTCTCCCCTCTCTCCCCTCTCTCTCCTCTCTCCTCTCTCCCCCCTCTCCCCTCTCCTCTCTCCCCTCTCTCCCCTCTCCCCTCCCTCTCCCTCCTCTCCTCTCCCCCCCTCTCCCCTCCCTCTCCCTCCTCTCCTCTCTCCCCTATCTCCCCTATCTCCCCTCTCTCCCCTCTCTCCCCTCTCTCCTCTCTCTCCTCTCTCTCCCCTCTCTCCCCCCCCCTCTCTCCCCTCTCTCCCCTCTCTCCCCTCTCTCCCCTCTCTCCTCTCTCTCCTCTCTCTCCTCTCTCCCCCCTCTCCCCCCTCTCCCCCCCCTTCTCCCCCCTCTCCCCCCTCTCTCCCCTCTCCCCCCTCTCCCCCTCCCCTCTCTCCTCTCTCCTCTCTCCCCTCTCCTCTCCCCTCTCTCCTCTCTTATCTCCCCTCTCTCCTCTCTCTTCTTTCATCTCCCTCTCTCCTCCGCCCCTCCCCTCTCCTCGCTCTTCTCCTCTCTCCCCTCTCTCATCTCATCTCCCCTCTCTCCTCTCCCCTCTCTCATCTCATCTCCCCTCTCTCTTCTCTCATCTCCCTTCTCCCCTCTCTCCTCTCCCCTCTCTCATCCCATCTCCTCTCTCTCCATTCTCCCCTCTCTCATGTCATCTCTCCTCTCCCCTCTCTCTTCTCTCCTCTCTCTTCTCCTCTCTCTCTCATCTCCTCTCCCCTCTCCCCTCTCTCCTCTCCTCTTCCCTCTCTTCTCTCCTCTCCCCTCTCCCTTCTCTCATCTCCTCTCTCTCCTGTTATCTCCCCCCTCCCATTCCTCATCCCCTCTCTCTCCACTCTCATATCCCCTCTCTCTTCTCTCCCCCTCCTCTCTTCATTTCTCCTCTCTCCTCTTTTAATCTCCCCTCTCTCATCTCCTCCCCTCTCTCATCTCCCCTCTATCCTCTCTCCTCTCTCATTTTCCCTCCCTCATCTCTCCTGTCTCACCTCCTCTCTCTGTTCTCTTCTCCCTCCTCCTACCTTAGTCTCTCTCTCTCATATTACTCTTTTCCTTCTCTCCTCCTTAATTCCTCTTTTATGAAATTAAAATTCAGATAATCTTTATTGTCAGAGCCAAATCCATTTTAGAATTGCCAAAGCAATGGAAGAGTTATTATGGGCTGGATGGGAGTGGGTGGAAGAATAACTCCAAGGACATTATCAGTGGTAAGTAAGGGACAATATAAAGAAGATCGGGATGAGTCCAGACCAGGGATTTATAACTCCACATTTCCTAATCCCCTCTCTCCCTTAGAATGTGGGGTCTCCTCTCCTCTTCTATAGGAGGGAAGGTGGAGATGAGAGCGGAGAGTCTTCTCTGTCAGATCTCTCTCGTCTCTATAATTCTCTTTCATTGCTCTCCTCTCTCTTTTCTTTTCTCTTATTTCTCTCCCTTCTCCTTTATCTATTATTTCTTTCTTTCTTTTGTAGCGGCCTCCACTCTCTCCCTCTAGTATCAATTCTTCTGTCTCTGGCTCTGGTCTAGGGGTACCTTGGAGGAGAGAGTGCGGGGTCACCACGCCAAGTCCCCCTGCAGATGTGTGTGTAGTGGGAGACAATCCTCTTTTACTTTCGGGTCGGTGTTCTGCATCTGGAGCCTCCTCCTGGTGGTTTCTTGAACAATGTCTGCCAGTAAATGAGCCCCACACCACTAAAGTCCAACACTCCTTTATTCTTCTCAATGTAAAAGTGAACACAATCAGTTGGACTCCCTCAATGAACAGAACAGACAGGGGGGTGTGGATGCGAGTAGGCCCAGGCACAATGAGCTCTCCTACTTCCTTCCTAGAAGTAGATTCCTGCTCCCAATCGAGGAAGACGTCCCTCCGGGCGGTCTCCGGAGGCTCACCCGTCACTGGCAATTTGCTGCACCAGGTCTTCAGGTAAGTACCGCCTCCGGTCCCTTACGCCACTGGATTCGGGTACCCACTCCCAGGGTCCCCTAGGAAGTCCCTCCCTTGCGGAGTCTTAGTCCGGGACACTCAGTCCCAGACCTCCATCCAAGTACCTCACCCCAGGCTAAAGGTGCCTGGGATGGAACACTACCTCCGAACGTTCTCTAGGCTTAGGCCGCCTACACTCCCGACACGAACCACCGCCCTCAGGCTGAAGGTGTGTGGGACTCGACTCCCGCCACCAAAAATGGCCGCCCCTTTATACCCTCTCCCAGCAAGCACGGCGGGTTCCCGCCCCACCATACACCCGCCGAGAGAGGCCAAAAGAGGTACGACACTGCAACAATGGCTCAACCCCTGGCCCAAAGTGACAGCGCCACCCGGTGGGCCCCAGGGAACCATACATCACAGTTTCCCCACCAGATTCAAACAAAAAAGCACATACCCGCTACACTCTCCCTCTGGTGGTTTGACACTGGTCCCCAGTGTCTGGAACAAACCATGCCCTCAATGGCTGACATAGTCCAATCCAGAAACAGACTAAAAATTACAAAAACAAACTTTAGAAAACTAAAACTAGCTAGAGCAGTTGTGCCTGAGCCTCACATGAAAAGGGAGGGAAAGGGAAACAACAACACATAACAACATTGAAATCACATCTTCACATAACATCTCCCCCCACCCATCCTGGCTAAGACCCACCCCATTCTCAGTGGTCTTGATGGGATGCTCTCCTGCAGAGGGGAAAAGAAAAGTTAAACACACAAATCCCTGACACATATGTTCGTGTGAGAACGAAAAAACTTCTCCGCAGAGAAATCCTTACCTTCAAAAAGTGTGTGTGAACAGTGAATGCCGATGCACGACACTGCCACCTGGTGACAGCGCCGCGGTAACTGCACTTGTGGAACTTTCCTTCTTCTTTGGGCCCTATCTACCCCAGAGTCTGTCTCGCCAGTGGAGGCATGGTGGCTTTGTCCCCTTCACCTGGCAAGACTATGGCATCCGGGTGACGAGGTGCTCTGATCACCTCCGTTCTGGGCATAGGTGCCCGCAACAACAGTCTCTTCTCCCCAGCATTAGGTGCAGATGGCACCGGGAAGGCAAGAGTAGGCTGGGGACGGGACCCCTCCTCAGGCGCTGGTGCCTCCACCTGAGGTGTACTATCCCCCGTAGACATGGGTGGGTCCCTGGTTCTGCGGGATGAGGCGAGAGGTACTTTGTCCCAGCCCTTTTGAGCAAACAGTTCGTCAATGGCGACATCGTCTCCCATATCAGAGAGCGACTCTAGGTCGGAGGTGTCACACTCCTCCGCGGGTATGTAGCCTGTAGTGGAAACGAGACTACCATCCCCCACGGACACACAGGGCTGTGAATCCCTGACACCTCCGCTCACACACCAAGTCCCTCCGCCTGGCTTACCTCGGCCTTTTCTTGAGGCGGGACGTCCGGAACTCTTCTCACCAGATCCATCCGGGCCGGGCGTAGGTAGGCGAGATGGTCCACCGCAACCGCTGGACGGGGCTACCATGCCGGTCTTTCTCTTCGGCGGTGGACGCTGTGAGACAGTGGTGACCGAGTCAGCATCCTCGGATTTCTCCCGTATTTGAGTACTCACGACCTCCTCCGCGGTTGCTGCAGTGCGCACAGGGATGGCTGTCAAAGCAGTGATTCCTCCAACTTGAGTGGTGCTGCCTGGGGTACGGCCGGGGTAGATGGTTCTTGGCTTCTCAATGACTGAATCCACCTCCAATAAGAACTCCCCACAGGCTTCGCATCGCCCGAATGGCTTTAGATGACACACCAGTCCCGAGCAGCCAGGACAAATCACACCCAGGGCCTCAACGTCCATGCACGAATACAGGGCGAATCGTCCCCGGGGCTTTAGCCGGATCCCCATATTGGTCACCGGAGCAGAAGCAGTCAAAGACGTGGTAGAAGGGTGAAGTGGAACCCACGCTGTATGTCCGAACATGGTGACTTGCTGCTGGTCCATGGCGCACTGCAAGTTTTTGCGCCAAAGTCCCCACGTGTAGTCCTTCACATGTCTTGGACTCCTCCCCTCTGCACTGTCGTTTGCGGGCTTTTCTTCTTTCCTGAGTCACGCCCACGAACTAAGCCCGGAGGGTGTGCCTGGTGGCGCAGTGCAAATTGAAACCCCCACGTGTAGTCCCTCACACGGCTGGGCTCCCCCCTCTTCTCGCTCTTCTGCGCGGGCCTTTCCCTTCACTGGGTCATGTCCACGACTTCGAGCAGGGATGCACTTTGGCCAATGATATGGCCGACCTACTCGGAACTCCTCCGGGCAGACACGTCCAAACTCCGTAATAGCACGAACACCATCCCGGACCCGAGCCCCCACGTGTAGCGGCCTCCACTCTCTCCCTCTAGTATCAATTCTTCTGTCTCTGGCTTTTGTCTAGGGGTACCTTGGAGGAGAGAGTGCGGGGTCACCACGCCAATGTTCCCACTGCAGATGTGTGTGTAGTGGGAGACAATCCTCTTTTACCTTCGGGTCGGTGTTCTGCATCTGGAGCCTCCTCCTGGTTTCTTGAACAGTGTCTGCCAGTAAATGAGCCCCACACCACTAAAGTCCAACACTCATTTATTCTTCTCAATGTAAAAGCGAACACAATCAGTTGGATTCCCTCAATGAACAGAACAGACGGGGGTGTGGATGCGAATAGGCCCAGGCACAATGAATTCTCTTACTTCCTTCCTAGAAGTAGATTCCTGCTCCCAATCGAGGAAGACGTCCCTCCGGGCGGTCTCCAGAGGCTCACCCGTCACTGGCAATTTGCTGCACCAGGTCTTCAGGTAAGTACCGCCTCCGGTCCCTTACGCCACTGGATTCGGGTACCCACTCCCGTTGTCCCCTGGAAAGTCCATCCCTCGTGGAGCCTTAGTCCGGGACACTCAGTCCCAGACCTCCATCCAAGTACCTCACCCCAGGCTAAAGGTGCCTGGGATGGAACACGACCTCCGAACGTCCTCTAGGCCTAGGCCGCCTAGACTCCCGACATGAACCACCGCCCTCAGGCTGAAGGTGCCTGGGACTCGACTCCCGCCACCAAAAATGGCCGCCCCCTTTATACCCTCTCCCAGCAAGCACGGCGGGTTCCCGGCCCCACCATACACCCGCCGAGAGAGGCCAAAAGAGGTACGACACTGCAACGATGGCTCAACCCCGGGCCCAAAGTGACAGCGCCACCTGGTGGGCCCCAGGGAACCATACATCACAGTTTCCCCACCAAATTCAAACAGAAAAGCACATACCCGCTACACTTTCTTTCTCTCTCTTTCTTTCTTTCTCTCTCTCTTTCTTTCTCTCTCTCTCTTTCTTTCTTTCTCTCTCTCTCTTTCTCTCTCTCTCTTTCTCTCTCTCTCTCGTTCTCTCTCTCTCGTTCTCTCTCTCTCTCGTTCTCTCTCTCTCTCGTTCTCTCTCTCTCTCGTTCTCTCTCTCTCTCGTTCTCTCTCTCTCTCGTTCTCTCTCTCTCTCGTTCTCTCCCTCTCTCGTTCTCTCCCTCTCTCGTTCTCTCCCTCTCTTTCACTCTCTCACTCTCCCTCTCTCTCTCGTTCTCTCTCTCGCTCTCTCTCTCTCTCGTTCTCTCTCTCTCGTTCTCTCTCTCTCGTTCTCTCTCTCTCGTTCTCTCTCTCTCGTTCTCGTTCTCTCTCGTTCTCGTTCTCTCTCGTTCTCGTTCTCTCCCTCTCTCGTTCTCTCCCTCTCTCGTTCTCTCCCTCTCTCGTTCTCTCCCTCTCTCGTTCTCTCCCTCTCTTTCACTCTCTCACTCTCTCTCTCTCTCGTTCTCTCTCTCGCTCTCTCTCTCTCTCGTTCTCTCTCTCTCGTTCTCTCTCTCTCGTTCTCTCTCTCTCGTTCTCTCTCTCTCGTTCTCTCTCTCTCGTTCTCTCTCTCTCGTTCTCTCTCTCTCTCTCGTTCTCTCTCTCTCGTTCTCTCTCTCTCGTTCTCTCCCTCTCTCTCGTTCTCTCCCTCTCTTTCACTCTCTCACTCTCCCTCTCTCTCTCGTTCTCTCTCTCTCTCGCTCTCTCTCTCGTTCTCTCTCTCGTTCTCTCTCGTTCTCTCTCTTTCTCTCTCTCTCTCTTTATCTCTTTCTCTTTCTTTCTTTCTCTTTCTTTCTTTCTCACTCTCTCTATCTCTCTCTCATTCCCTCTCTCTCTTTTTCTCTCTTTATCTCTCTCTCGTTTTCTCTCTCTCTCCCGTTTTCTCTCTCCCGTTTTCTCTCTCCCGTTTTCTCTCTCTCTCTCGTTCTCTCTCTCGTTCTCTCTCTCGTTCTCTCTCTCTCGTTCTCTCTCTCGTTCTCTCGTTCTCTCTCTCTCTCTCGTTCTCTCTCCCCGTTCTCTCTCTCCGTTCTCTCTCTCTCGTTCTCTCTCTCTCGTTTTCTCTCTCGTTCTCTCTCTCCCGTTCTCTCTCTCCCGTTCTCTCTCCCCCGTTCTCTCTCCCCCGTTCTCTCTCCCCCGTTCTCTCTCCCCCGTTCTCTCTCCCCCGTTCTCTCTCCCCCGTTCTCTCTCCCCCGTTCTCTCTCTCCCGTTCTCTCTCTCGTTCTCTCTCTCTCTCGTTCTCTCTCTCTCGTTCTCTCTCTCTCGTTCTCTCTCTCTCTCTCTCGTTCTCTCTCTCTCGTTTTCTCTCTCGTTCTCTCTCGTTCTCTCTCGTTCTCTCTCTCTCTCGTTCTCTCTCTCTCTCGTTCTCTCTCGTTCTCTCTCTCTCTCGTTCTCTCTCTCTCGTTCTCTCTCTCTCTTTTATCTCCCAATATTCTGTCTCTGTCCTTCCTTTCTCAATTACCATCTACATTGCCTTGAAAAAGTATTCATACCCCTTGAAATGTTCCACATCCTGTGATGTTACAACCAAAAACGTAAATGTATTTTATTGGGATTTTATGTGATAGACCAACACAAAGTGGCACATAATTGTGAAGTGGGAGGAAAATGATAAATGGTTTTCAACATTTTTTAAAAATAAATATGTGAAAAGTGTGGCGTGCATTTGTATTCAGCCCCCTTTACTCTGATACCCCTAACTAAAATCTAGTGGAACCAATGGCCTTCAGAAGTCACCTAATTAGTAAATAGAGTCCACCTGTGTGTCATTTAATCTCAGTATAAATACAGCTGTTCTGTGAAGCCCTCAGGTTTGTTAGAGAACCTTAGTGAACAAACAGCATCATGAAGGCCAAGGAACACTACAGACAGGTCAGGGATAAAGTTGTGGAGAAGTATAAAGCAGGGTTAGGTTATAAAAAAAAATTCCCAAGCTTTGAACATCTCACTGAGCTCTGTTCAATACATCATCGGAAAATGGAAAGAGTATGGCACAACTGCAAACCTACCAAGACATGGCCGTCCACCTAAACTGACCGGGCCGGGCAAGGAGAACATTCATCAGAGAAGCAGCCAAGAGGCCCATGGTAACTCTGGAGGAGCTGCAGAGATCCACAGCTCAGGTGGGAGAATCTGTCCTCAGGACAACTATTAGTCGTGCTTCTCCACAAATCTGCCCTTTATGGAAGAGTGACAAGAAGAAAGACATTGGTGAAAGAAGGTCATAAGAAGTCCTGTTTGCAGTTTGTGAGAAGCCATGTGGGGGACACAGCAAACATGTGGGGGACACAGCAAACATGTGGGGGACACAGCAAACATGTGGAAGAAGGTGCTCTGGTCAGATGAGACCAAAATTGAACTTTTTGACCTAAAAGCAAAACGCTATGTGTGGCGGAAAACTAACACTGCACATCACCCTGAACACACCATCCCCATTGTGAAACATGGTGGTGGCAGCATCATGTGGTGGGGATGTTTTTCTTGAGCAGGGACAGGGAAGCTGGTCAGAGTTGATGGGAAGATGGATGGAGCCAAATACAGGGCAATCTTAGAAGAAAACCTCTTAAGCCGTGTACACACGATCGGTTTTACCGATGAAAACAGTCCGATGGACTTTTCTCACCGGACAAACCGATCGTGTATGGGCCCCATCAGTCTTTTTTCCATCAGTGAGAAAAAATAGAACATGTTTTAAATTTATCTGATGGAAAAAAAAACACGATAGCAAATTCCGATCGTCTGTGGGGAACTCCATTGGACAAAAAACCCACGCATGCTCAGAATCAAGTCGACGCATGCTCCGAAGCAATGAACTTTATTTTTCTCGGCTCGTCTGAGTGTTTTACATCACAGCGTTTGGGACGGTCAGATTTTTCACTGATGGTGTGTAGGCAAGACTGATGGAAGTCAGCTTCATCAGATTTCCGATGAAAAAATCAATCGGATTAGAATCCAAAGTAAATCCGTGTACAGGGCTTTAAAGTCTGCAAAAGACTTGAGACTGGGGCGGAGGTTCACCTTCCAGCAGGACAACGACCCTAAACATACAGCCAGAGCTACAATGGAATGGTTTAGATCAAAGCATATTCATGTGTTAGAATGGCCCAGTCACAGTCCAGACCTAAATCCTATTGAGAATCTGTGGCAAGACTTGAAAATTGCTGATCACAGATGCTCTCCATCCAATCTGACAGAGCTTGAGATATTTTACAAAGAAGAATGGGCAGAAATGTCCCTCTGTAGATGTGCAAAGCTGGTAGAGACATCCCCAAAAAGACTTCTACAAAGTATTGACTCCGGGGGGCGCCATAGAAATGTACCCCCCACACTTTTTCACTCATTTATTTGTATAATTTTCCCTCCACTTCACAGTTATGTGCCACTTTGTGTTGGTCTATCACATAAAATCCCAATAAAATACATTTACCTTTTTGGTTGTAAAACGACATAATGTGGAAAATTTCAAGGGGTATGAATACTTTTTCAAGGCACTGTAGGTGCCCCCAAAGCTTGTGTCTATGTTCATATGTACATGAGGGCATTGTGGGCTCTAAATTTTTTTTTTTTTTGGGGGGGGGTTTTAGTGCTTGGGTGTGGCTATTTTTTTTTACACTTTTTTATTCACTAAAACTTTGAATCACATAAGAAACCAAAAGTCTGCATACAATTTTTTTGTGACAAGTTCTTTTTAATGAAACATCAGGTGTCTGTTAGACCCCTGATGTCTTACCTGCCCTCCATTGAAGTTAATGGAGTGCAGACCGTTCTCCATTAGGTTTTTTCCCCAGCCATGGTGGCTTTTGAAAGAGTAATTTGTCTTGAATTCCTCCCGAAAAATAGCACAGTACTTCCTGTGCCTAGGCACTCCATGCATTGAGCCTCATAGCTGTTGTACCACTGCGCCGTGTCATGGTGTAAAGAAAGAGGATTTGGTGCCACCAAGCGTTCTCGCCCATGCAGGTTGACGCGTTTCAGAATACACATTTCATTGGGAGGCAACTGGATTTTCAGTTTTCCTCAAGGTTGGCAGATCCTGGAGCCCAGAGGCTTTTATGGAGTTTTGGGTGGGAGGAACCTCATGCCCTAGGTCCACCTTTTGCCAACGACCAGATCCCTAACTATGCAGGTGTGTACAGGCCTCATATTAAGGGCGTTGATTATAGTTTGGGGCTGCACCTGAGAAACAGACGGCTGTTTTAGCAGTGTCGGAAAAGACACCCCTGAGCTTGGGTCTACGGTATATGAATGTAGGCAGGTGCAGTTAGCTGCTTTGCCACTAGGTGGCTCTGTACCAGAATAGTGTCTGGTACAATAGGTAGTGACACCAGGTGTTAGGCCCCTTTTAGGTAGAGCCCTCCCAGAAGTGATGTCAGGGGTGAGTCAGCACCCATATATAAGCTAGGTGGGGAGGGCACACAGAGAGCCCTGGGGAATGAGAGCTAAACACCCCACACCTGTGAGCATGTAGCCAACACACGTTGTCTCTGGACAATGCAGGAGGCCGGGTGGAATGGAACTGTATGCAGGAGGAGCCGGCTGTAGGTAGTCTGTCCCTTAACCACTTGCTTACTGGGCACTTAAACCCCCCTCCTGCCAAGACCAATTTTCAGCTTTCAGCGCTGACGCACTTTGAATGACAATTACGCGGTCATACAACGCTGTACCCAAATGAAATTTTTATAATTTTTTCCCCACAAATAGAGCTTTCTTTTGATGGTATTTGATCACCTCTGCGGTTTTTATTTTTTGTTAAAAAAAAATTAAAATACAAATGTAAAAAAAAAAAAAAAAAAAATTATATTATTTTATATTGTGTTATAAAATTTTGCAAACAGGTAATTTTTCTCCTTCATTGATGTACGCTGATGAGGATGCACCGATGGGCACTGATGGGCACCAATGGGCTGCACTGATGGGCACCAATGGGCTGCGCTGATGGGCACAGATGGGCTGCATTGATGGGCACTGATAAGGTGGCACTGGTGGGCACTGATAGGCGGCACTGATAGGCGGCACTGAGAGGTGGCACTGATGGGTGGCACTGAAGAGCATTGATAGGTGGCACTGGTGGGCACTGATAAGTGGCACTAATAGGTGGCAGTGATGGGCACTGATAGGTGGCAGTGATGGGCACTGATGGGTGACAGTGATGGGCACTAATGGGTGGCAATAATGGGCACACTGATCGGCACTGGTAAGTTGCACTGCTAGGTGGCACTGATTGGCACCGCTAGTGGGCATTGATAGGTGGCACTCGCGAGCATTGATAGGTGGCATTGGTGGGCACTGGCAGGGGGTACTGTTAGCACATTGGCTGACAGCTGATCACGTGGTAAGGGGCCGGGATCAGCCCCTTACTCGGATCTGTGATCACCCGAGTCTCAGTGACTCGGGTGATCGCAGCTCGCGCCCTGCAGGGGCGCGCGGGAGTGCGCGAAGGAGAGGAAGTCTATTGATCATTCGGTTATAGCACGGACCCCTAGTGGTTAAGGAGGTGGGGGCTAGGGCAGATTGCAAAAGGTCTTTTAAGCAAGGCTGGAGATCCCTGTGTGAGGCTGCTTCCCTGGAGGTGTACCCAGTGCCAGGACAAGGTCATCCAGCTCCCATGCCAAAAACGGCACCCCCCCTCCCCTTTATATGCACGCTTAGGGGATCCTACCCCCAGCAGTCATCAGCTTGTCAATAGGAAGATTTTTATTAAGAGTGGAGTCATTGAAAGAACTGAGGCTGTGATTGGTGGGAGACCCCAGTGGCAGAGAGGAGATAGAGCGCACAGCCTCCTAGCTCTCTACTGCTCTCAATGGTCCCAGTGCTTGGCAGACAGGAGTAGCAATGCCGCTGTCACTTCTTCTCTTAGGTATGTAGTCAGAATGGCGGCACCCCCATCCCTGCAGTATATAACTGTGCCCAGGGCAGCCGTCCCTTCTGCCCACGCCTTGTTGCGGCCCTGGGTGTACCCAACAATGAGGTGTCTTCAGAGAGCACAGTCCTGTGAGTACTGATGACCCTGGACAGACTGAAGGGAGATGGCTGTTAAGGGGCTGCATGTTCTTTCACCTATGACTACTGCGGACCATTCACTATATGTGATCGACTATGTATGTTAAGTGACTCCGGAATGTACTTGTGATGTGACTGTAAAGCCATTTCCAGAAGAACACCAATAAAGTGCAGCAAACAAATTTATTGTGTGAGGAGGGTCTGATAAAGAAAACGGATATGGGTGTGCCACATCCCAAGGAAAAGAGAGGAATCCCCTAGAGTGGCACTTTAAAGACACTACCACACAATAGAAAAGTAGTAAAGTTAAAACATTTTTTATATTTATTCAAAAACACATAATATTGCACATAAATACAGTGGAACCTCAGATTACGAGCATAATCTGTTCCAGGAGAATGCTCGTAATCCAAAGTACTCGCATATCAAAGCGAGTTTCCCCATTGAAGTCAGTGGAAACTAAAATAATTTGTTCCGCATTGACTTCAATGGCATGCAGCCAGAGGCGAGGAGGGGGCGCCGGAGAGCCTCGGATACGGCCAAAAAGGCCTGAGGACAGTTCGGCTGACCTCGGAAAACCTCGGAAAGACTCTTTTGGCCTGAGGTGGGGGGGGGCGCCGTTTGGCCCCCTCCCCCAATTTCAGGCAAAACGAGCAGGATTCAGGCCGAAGCAACACCGCTTTGGCCTGAATCCTGCTCATTTTGCGAGACAACACTTGCAAACAGAGTTAGGATATTTTAAAATACAGTGCTCGTATTGCGAAACGCTTGTTAACCGCATTACTCGCAATCCGAGGTTCCACTGTATGGATACAATATGGATAAAATGGCAATGGAAGATATGATATACTGAACCCGACGCGTTTCGGAAAAAGATTTCTCCTTCATCAGGGTTGTGACAGAAAATATAATTTTCTGTCACAACCCTGATAAAGGAGAAATCTTTTTCCGAAACGCGTCGGTTTCAGTATATCATATCTTCCATTGCCATTTTATCCATATTTATGTGCAATATTATGTGTTTTTGAATAAATATATATATATATTTTTAACTTTACTACTTTACTATTGTGTGGTAGTGTCTTTAAAGTCCCACTCTAGGGGTTTCCTCTCTTTTAATTTATTGTGTGGACATTCTTCCTGTAGGATATTAAGGTCTATGGTCGGGAATGTCATGAGGAGGCCTATGGCAAGGAGAAAGGCAAAAGATGGCAGAGGGATCAGCCTCAGCAGGTAGGATCGTGTTCTAGTAGGGCTGGAGTAAGGGTAGGGCCTTGTGCTCGGTGCCAAAATAGTGTGATGATGAAAACCACTGCATGGGCAACCTTTTTTTCTATTTAAGAGCTTTCGTTTTGAATAAAAATTTACTTTCCTGGCTTGACTAGGGTTTATGAAAAGGTTACATTAGAGCTGAACCTCCGGCGTGGTGGTCGGGCCTTCTCCCACCAGGGTGCCATTTTGTGGAATAGCCTCCCTGTCGAGCTCCAGGAGGCCCCTACTATTCCGGTCTTCCACGGGTTACTGAAGACTTGGCTTTTCACGCAAGCCTTCCCTGCGTAGCCTCTCTCTTCCACCCTTTCTGCCGCTCTGTGCTGCTTCTGGTTCCTGGGTCCTCTTTTCCCAGGAACTCTGCTATGCGTGTCGGGACCCTTCGGGGTAAGACCGCGCTATATTAAGATACAACTCAACTCAACTCAACTCTACTCACACTGTATATCTGCAGTGTAAGATCATCTAAAGCACTGCTACTGACTGCTAGTCTCACCAGATTTGTGGTGAGATTTGGTGATCTTATTAGGCTTCCTGTGCACTAGCAGCCCCCATTTCCCTTTTTTTCAGACTCGCTGTTTACAACTTAACCACTTGCTTACTGGGCACTTAAACCCCCCTCCTGCCCAGACCAATTTTCATCTTTCAGCGCTGATGCACTTTGAATGACAATTGCGCGGTCATACAACGCTGCACCCAAATGACATTTTTATAATTCCCCACAAATAGAGCTTTCTTTTGGTGGTATTTGATCACCTCTGCGGTTTTAATTTTTTGTAAAAAATTAATAAAAATACAGATTTTTTTTTTTTATTAATTTTTTTATATTTTGCAAACGGGTAATTTTTCTCCTTCATTGATGTACGCTGATGAGGCTGCTCTGATGGGCACCGATGGGCTGCACTGGTGGGCACCGATAAGGCGGCACTGGTGGGCACTGATAAGGAGGCACTGGTGAGCACTGATTGGGCGGCACTGGTGGGCACTGAGAGGTGACACTGAGAGGTGGCACTGATGGGTGGCACTGAAGGGCATTGATAGGTGGCACTGAGAAGTGGCACTAAAAGGTGGCATTGGTAGGTGGCACTGATAGCTGGCAGTGATGGGCACTGATGGGTGGCAGTAATGGGCACTGATGGGTGGCAGTAATGGGCACTGATAGGCAGCACTGCTAGGTGGCACCGAGGAGGCATTGATAGGTGGCACTTGTGGGCATTGATAGGTGGCACTTGTGGGTATTGATAGGTGGCACTCTTGGGCATTGATAGGTGGCACTGGTGGGCACTTGCAGGGGGTACTAGCAGGGGTTACTGCTGGCACATAGAGGCAGATGTGCCTCCTTCCTCTTGGGACCGATGTCCCTTTCACACAAGCCGGTGATCGGCTTTTTTTTCTCCTCACGCTGTCAGCGTGAGGAGAAAAAATAAAAGGATTACCAGCCTTTGTTTACATCACCTGATCAGCTGTCATTGGCTGACAGCTGACCACGTGGTAAGGGGCCCCTTACTCGGATCCGTGATCACCCGAGTCTCAGTGACTCAGTGATCACAACGCGGGGGGGTGCGCGGGGAGCGCGCAAAGGGGCGGACATCTATTGACGTCCTCCCGGCATTTGGGGTCCGCGCTGTAGCCGTCATTCGGCTATGGCGCGGGCGCCAAGTGGTTAAAATATTTTTTTTTTGCTGGAAAATTACTTAGAACCCCCAAACTATATTATTTATTTTTTTAAGACACCCTAGATAATAAAATGGCGGTCGTTGCAATACTTGGTCACACCGTATTCGCGCCGTGGTCTTACAAGCGCACTTTTTTTGAAAATAAATACACTTTAAAAAAATAAAAATGAAAAAAAAGACAACAGTAAAGTTAGCCCAATTTTATTTAATATTGTGAAGGATAATGTTACGCTGAGTAAATTGATACCCAACATGTCACGCTTCAAAATTGCGCCCGCTCGTGGAATGGCGACAAACTTTTACCCTTAAAAATCACCATAGGCAACGTTTAGGAATTTCTACAGGTTACATGTTTTGAGTTATATATATTGGAAAAAAAACCTGCGCTAAACCAAATAATATTGAGAAAAATTAATAAATACTTGATCAAAGAAAAAACTGTGATGCTGCTACAAGTAAAAAGCTAAAAAATACTAAAGCTCAACAAACATATGCAAAAAGAAACAAGTGCGCAATCACCATGAATTAAAACAACAATCCTGCAAACAGGAAAAAATTATTTAAAACATCAAGTGAAAAATATATATAGTGAAAAAAAGGAGTTAATGTAGAGAAACTTCTATTATAAGGAATCTCCAAACAATATTCATTTAACGATTTTCCCCACAACTGGCATCAACTGGGAACGCAGCCTCCGTTCCCAGTTGATGCCAGTTGTGGGGAAAATCGTCGGGTGGAGCATACATCCCTAAAATGTTTTCACGTATTTGGTCATTGAAGCAGTCAGTGTTTGCTCTCTGACTGATTTTTCGGATATTTTTTCCTTTTTTACCCTCTCCCCCTCTTTTGTGTTCCTGTTTTTATATACAGGTCCTTCTCAAAAAATTAGCATATTGTGATAAAGTTCATTATTTTCTGTAATGTACTGATAAACATTAGACTTTCATATATTTTAGATTCATTACACACAACTGAAGTAGTTCAAGCCTTTTCTTGTTTTAATATTGATGATTTTGGCATACAGCTCATGAAAACCCCAAAATCCTATCTCAAAAAATTAGCATATTTCTTCCGACCAATAAAAGAAAAGTGTTTTTAATACAAAAAAAGTCAACCTTCAAATAATTATGTTCAGTTATGCACTCAATACTTGGTCGGGAATCCTTTTGCAGAAATGACTGCTTCAATGCGGCGTGGCATGGAGGCAACCAGCCTGTGGCACTGCTGAGGTGTTATGGAGGCCCAGGATGCTTCGATAGCGGCCTTAAGCTCATCCAGAGTGTTGGGTCTTGCGTCTCTCAACTTTCTCTTCCCAATATCCCACAGATTCTCTATGGGGTTCAGGTCAGGAGAGTTGGCAGGCCAATTGAGCACAGTAATACCATGGTCAGTAAACCATTTACCAGTGGTTTTGGCACTGTGAGCAGGTGCCAGGTCGTGCTGAAAAATGAAATCTTCATCTCCATAAAGCTTTTCAGCAGATGGAAGCATGAAGTGCTCCAAAATCTCCTGATAGCTAGCTGCATTGACCCTGCCCTTGATAAAACACAGTGGACCAACACCAGCAGCTGACATGGCACCCCAGACCATCACTGACTGTGGGTACTTGACACTGGACTTCAGGCATTTTGGCATTTCCCTCTCCCCAGTCTTCCTCCAGACTCTGGCACCTTGATTTCCGAATGTACTTTGGACCACTGAGCAACAGTCCAGTGCTGCTTCTCTGTAGCCCAGGTCAGGCGCTTCTGCCGCTGTTTCTGGTTCAAAAGTGGCTTGACCTGGGGAATGCGGCACCTGTAGCCCATTTCCTGCACACGCCTGTTCACGGTGGCTCTGGATGTTTCTACTCCAGACTCAGTCCACTGCTTCCGCAGGTCCTCCAAGGTCTGGAATCGGTCCTTCTCCACAATCTTCTTCAGGGTCCGGTCACCTCTTCTCGTTGTGCAGCGTTTTCTGCCACACTTTTTCCTTCCCACAGACTTCCCACTGAGGTGCCTTGATACAGCACTCTGGGAACAGCCTATTCGTTCAGAAATTTCTTTCTGTGTCTTACCCTCTTGCTTGAGGGTGTCAATGATGGCCTTCTGGACAGCAGTTAGGTCGGCAGTCTTACCCATGATTGCGGTTTTGAGTAATGAACCAGGCTGGGAGTTTTTAAAAGCCTCAGGAATCTTTTGCAGGTGTTTAGAGTTAATTAGTTGATTCAGATGATTAGGTTAATAGCTCGTTTAGAGAACCTTTTCATGATATGCTAATTTTTTGAGATAGGAATTTTGGGTTGTCATGAGCTGTATGCCAAAATCATCAATATTAAAACAAGAAAAGGCTTGAACTACTTCAGTTGTGTGTAATGAATCTAAAATATATGAAAGTCTAATGTTTATCAGTACATTACAGAAAATAATGAACTTTATCACAATATGCTAATTTTTTGAGAAGGACCTGTATATCTTTTTATGAAGTGTGGATTGGATGTGAACTTGTTTTGGTCTTTGCTGTGATTTTTTCAATAAATCATTTGGAAACTTTTTTCTGAAATACTGCACCATGAAGTTTTTTTCATTCAATCCCTTCCTGCTGAGTTGAACAAACTCCTAGGAGTGCACCTGGAGCAATCATTATCTCTGCTTACCTTGATTCCTGTGTGTTGGACATCCGATCAGCTGGTGGAGCGAGGAGAGATCCCTTGGGATAAGGAGCAGGTGGATATCCTCGGTGCCGGCAGGCAGATGCACACGCTCTTGAGACCTCTGTAATCCTAGGTCCCATCGATCCGGTAAGCGGTTTTAAGATCATTCCCTATTGTCGAATGGATATGGAATAAGAACTACATCGGATAATTCCTTACCCATATGAAGATTGGTGGAGCTGATTATTTAAAATTTAAAACATTTAAATATACAACATCTTTTTGGGACACTTTTTATACACATTCGTTAAATGAATATTGTTTGGAGATTCCTTATAATAGAAGATTCTCTACATTAACTCCTTTTTTTCACTATATATATTTTTCACTTGATGTTTTAAATAATTTTTTCCTGTTTGCAGGATTGTTGTTTTAATTCATGGTGATTGCGCACTTGTTTCTTTTTGCACATGTTTTGAGTTACAGAGGAGGCCTAGGGCTAGAATTATTGCTCTCGCTCTAACTAACATTCATGGCGATACCTCACATGTGGTGTGAAGACTATTTAAATATGCGCGTGTGACTTACGTATGCGTTCGCTTCTGCACGTGAGCACGTTTATTTTTTCTTATTCATTTTTTTTACACTGTCCCTTTTATTTTTTTGGGTCACTTTTATTCCTATTACAAGGAATGTGAACATCCCTTGTAATTGAAAAAAAAAAGCAGGACAGGTCCTCTTAAATATGAGATCTGGGGTCAAAAAGACCTCACATCTCGTATTTACACTAAAATGCAATAAAAAAATAAATCAAAAAAATGTCATTTGAAAAAATAAATAAAAAATCCCTTTTAAGAGCACTGGGCGTAAGTGACGTCTGGCGTCGCTTCCACCCTCCAATGCTATGGAGCCGAGTGGGGGCCATCTTCCTCTCACTTGGCATCCAGGCTCAGAGGAGAGCGGACATGATCGTCTGCGCTGCTACCGACGGCTCCGGTAAGCGGTGGAGAGGACCAGACCGCGGCGGGAGGTGGGGGCCTCTACCGTCCCCGATAAAAGTGATTTTGCGGCGAATCCGCTACAGAGACCACTTTTATCTGAAAGCGGACCCCCCCCCCCGCTGAAGAAGAGGATACCGGGGTTATGATGGCAGCTAGCTGCTGCCATAATCAACGATATTCCTCTTCAACGTATAACGACGGCGGGTGGTCCGTAAGTGGTTAAAAAAAAAAAGAAAGCCTCCTAGGGGGTGCGGCACTCCTCCTGGGCACAGCATGATCCAGACTGGGGTGCTCGGGGGGAGGAGCGGTGCCCCTCGCCCCTGTGTTTATCAAGCTTTCTATCTTGAATTACGGTTATTTCTTGGGTATGTCTGTTTATTACATACAACTTTTGTTACTGAGAAACCTTCTAAATGTATTACATATCGAAGAGTTAATCTCTAAGTGATTTTTATTTTATTTTTTTCTCTTCATTGTCTATATGTCATATATGTAAACCTCCATAAAAGTCTGTGTCAATGTACATATAGGCGGTTAGGTGAGCTTCAACGTTTTGACCTCCAGCTGTGGCAAAACTCTGCAAAACCGGGGCAAATTTGTGTACATGGAGCCTGATGCCGCGTACACACGATCATTTTTCCCGTCGGGAAAAATGAAATTTTTTCCTTTGGACGAGAAAAACGATCGTCTGTGGGCTTTTTGCCGTTTTTCCCGACGGGAAAAACGGCATTAATCACGATGAGAAAAATTAGAACATGTTCTAATTTTTCTCATCGTTTTTTCCATCATTTTTTTCCGCGGCAGTTTTCCCATAGGGAGACACTGCCGCGGAGCCCACAGACGGTCGTTTTTCTCGACAAAGAAAAAAATGACGGGAAAAACGGTCGTGTGTGGGGGAAAATGCCGTTCCCTCGTTTTTCATTTTATTTCATGTCGTGATTCACGACGGTGTTTTCACCGCCGTGAATCACGATCGTGTGTACGCGGCATTAGGGCTCTTTCACACGGGGCGGATCAGTCATGATCCGCCCCGTGAAGCTCCGCTTGCTCAGCGGGGATCGCTCCGTTGATCCCCGCTGAGCCGACGGATGACTGGGCGGTCCCCGCACACTGTGCAGGGACCGCCCTGTCAGAGCGCCGCTCTCCCCTATGGGGAATCGGATGCCGACGGACCGTAGAGTCCGTTGTCATCCGATCCGCTCCGCCGACGGAAGGAAAAATAGGGTTTTCCTCTGTCACACTTTGGCGGAGCGGATGTCAGCGGACATGTCTCCGCTGACATCCGCGCCTCCATAGGGCTACATGGAGCGTCCGTGCAGGTCCGCCTAAAAAACTGACAGGCGGACCTGAACGGACCCTCTGTGTGAAAGGGGCCTTACTGTTCTGTTCACTGTTCTCCTTGCTGGAGAGGAAGCTGTACCCGAGAACCTACCGTGCAAGCAACTCCCTGCTTCTGATACATTTATTCTCTGGATCTGTGCATAGGCACTCCTGTAATGTAGCCTCACAATTGTATATCTGAAGTGTGAGCTGTTCACTGTTCTCCTTGCTGGAGAGGGAGCTGTACCCGAGAACCTACCGTGCAAGCAACTCCCTGCTTCTGATTAATTTATTCTCTGGATCTGTGCATAGGCACTCCTGTTTTGTAGCCTCACAACTGTTAAGTGTGAGATCATTTAAAAGAGAAGTATTTTTTTTTTTGTAGATTCATACTTACCTAGGTGGATGTCCCCCGCTGCCTCTTCACTGAGAACCGAGCCACCGAACACCGCTGATGGAGCGGAGAGCTGCTGCCTGCCTGCTCTGCTCCTCCATGCTCATTTTTAGCACTGAGCTGTGGAGGGGCGGGGAGCGACCATCTCAGCGGCTCGCTGAGAGGCTGAGACTGCCATCAGTCCAGGCACCTGGCAGATCCAGACTTCCTAAGTCGGGATGATGCGCTGCCTGGTCTGATTCCAGTGACATCAGCGGAGAGCGGACTTCAGACTGCTCTATGCTGAAAACGGGTCACAGGAGTGCAAAACAAATTCTCCTGTGACCCAGAGGAAAAGCCCAGCCTAAAAAGCTCAGGCTGGACTTCTCCTTTAAGGCACTGATGCCTCTGACTGCTAGTTCCCACCAGGGTTGGAGTGAGATCTGGTGCTGCCACTACAGTGCAGCTCACTGTTCTCCTTGCTGGAGAGGAAGCTGTACCTGAGAACCTGAAATGCAAGCATCTCCTTGCTTCTCCTGCATTCATTCTGTGGCTCTGTGTTTCCTCCATCTCTCTTGCTGCCTGTTCATCATGACCTCACCAGATCACCGGTCATCGGGGCAACTCTGACATGAGGAAGCCAAGCCCTTCCCTTACCAAGATGTCCGCCTCCACACAGAAACACATTTGATCAGCTATAGGCAGCCTGTAGGCATTATCGATGACAAGCCCTTTGCCCTTGTTTTGTTTTTGTTTGTTTTTTAACACAGATTTCACTTTTTACACCGCTATGGGCTGTGGTGGAGGTTTTGTCACCGATGTGCATTCTGGTCTTTTTTTAACCCAATATTTAACATTTCCTCGTACTTTACAGGGTTGTAGTGTAGAGTATTGTGACATTAATTCCAACTGGGATTCTTCCAGATCCTAGTCTGACCTTGTAGTTAGGCTTACAAAGCATGTCAGACAGGGTGCCCCCTCCCCCTGTGGCTGTCCAAAAATGTAGCTAGCAAGGAGATGTCTGATTGATAACTGCCAATTGTTTCTGCTACAAGCATTTGTCAGCGGCAAGAGGAAAGCACAGAAAAAAAAGGATGACACGCCCCCTTGCCCTGCATTCCTCTTGCCACATCTTGTCTAGGTTAAGTGCCTAGAGCCGAGACAAGCTTTGGTTATCAACCATCCATCTCCTTGCTAGCTACATTGTTGGATGACTGTGGGGGAAAGTGGGTGCCCTTTCGGACCTCATAGTTACAAAGCATGCCGGACAGGGTGTCCCCCTTCCCCAGACAATGTAGCTAGCAAGGAGATGGCTGCATGATAACCACCAGCTCCAAGCACTTGCCTTTGACAAGCAGTGGCAGGAAGAATACACGGGGACAGAAGACAGACACCCCCTTCATTCCTATTGCAGCCATTTGTCTCGGGCAAGTGCTTGCAGTTGAGAAAAGCTCCAGGAATCAACCAGCCATCTCCTTGATAGCTGTGTTGTTGGAAGGCTGCGGGGGAAGGAGGTGTGCCCTCCCTGACCTTCATAGATACAAAGCTTACAAAGCACATCAGACAGAGTGCCTCTCCCTGTGGCCATCCAACAACTTTGTTAGCAAGGAGACGGTTGCATGATAACCGGTGCTTGTTTAAGCTACAAGCACTTGCCAGAGACCGCCATCTCCTTGCTAGCTACATTGTCGGATGGCTGCGGGAGAAGGGTGCGTAACCCCTACTCCAACCTTGTAGATACAAAGCACATCAGACAGGATTTTCCCCTCCCCTCGTGACCATCCGACAATTTAGTTAGCAAGGAGACGGCTTTTTAAGCTCTAAGCACTTTCCTCTTGCCGCTTCTTAAAGTTGAGAAAAACTCCAGTGATCGACCAGCCATCTCCTTGCCAGCTACATTGTTGGACAGCTTCGGGGGAAGGGAAGGTGCCCTGTCCAACCTTGTAGCTAGGATTACAAAGCATGGTTGACAGGGTGTCCCCCCCCCCCTCCCTCTGTGGCTGTCCAAAAACATATTTAGCAAAGAGATGGCTGGTTGATAATTGGCACTTGTTTCTGCTACAAGTACAGTCGGTGGCAAGAGGAATACACAGGGACAGAAAGCTGACACGCCCCTCTCCCCTGCATTCCTCTTGCCATGTCTTATCTCTGGCAAGTGCTTGGAGTTGAGAAAAGCTCCAGTTTTTGCTCAGCCATCTCCTTGCCAGCTACATTGTAGCTCAGCTCCGGGGGAACGGTGGGTGTCCTCTCTGACCTCGTAGCTACAAAGCTTACAAAGAACTTCAGAGACCCCCCCCCACTCCCCCCGTGGCTGTCTGACAACCAGGGATGAGCTCCGGCGTGTTCGCACACTGCACGTGCAGAGCCCGCCAGGAAGTCAGCACGGCGCTGCGCTAATCACAGGCAGGGAGACATTGTCCTGATCTCTGCAGCCGCGTATCTGGACATGTCTCCCTGCCTGTGATTAGCGCAGCGTGGTGCCGACTTCCTGGCGGGCTCTGCACGTGCAGTGTGCGAACACGCCGGAGCTCATCCCTACTGAGCAAGGAGACAGCTGCATGATAACCAGCACTTTTTTAAGCTCCAAGCACTTTCCTGAAACAAGCAGTAGCAGAAAGACTACAGAGGGACAGAAGACAGACTTCATTCCTCTTGCCTCTACCTGTCTCTGGCAAGTGCTTGGAGTTGAGAAAAGCTCTAGTTTTCAACCAGCCATCTCCTTGCCAGCTACGTTGTCATGTAGCTCTGGAGAAATGGTGGTTGCCCTCTCTGACCTCGTAGCTATAAAGCTTTACAAAGCACTTCAGAGAGGATGACCGCCTCTCCCCCATGGCTGTCTGACAACGTAGCTAGCAAGGAGATGGCAGTATAATTGGTGCATGTTTCATCTACAAGAACTAGCCAGAGACAGCCATTCCCTTGCTAGCTACATTGTTGCGCAGCTCTGGGGGAAAGCAAGTCAGAGAGTGTGACCCCCCCCCCCGTGGCCATCCAACAATGTAGCTACAGTAGCAAGGATATGGCTGCATGAAGCACTTTTTAAAGCTCCAAACACTTGCCTGAGACAAGCAATGGCAAGAATACAGAGGGACAAAAAACTGACAACCCCCCCTTGTCTTGGGCAAGTGCTTGGAGTCGAGACAAGCTTCGATTCTCAACCAACCAGCCATCTCCTTGCCAGCTACGTTGTCGGGCAGCTTCGGGGGAAGGATGGGCGTCCTGCCCGACCTCGTAGCTGCAAAGCTTACAAAGCACATGAGACATGGTGACCCCCCTTCCCCCCCGTGGCTGTCCGACAACATAGCTAGCAAGGAGACGGCTGCATGATAACCGACACTTTTTAAGCCCCAAGCACTTGCCCGAGACCAGCAGTAGCAGGAAAAATACAGAGGGACAGAAGACAAGCTCCAGTTATCAACAACCATCTCCTTGCCAGCTACGTTGTCGGGCAGCTGCGGGGAAAGAGTGGGTGTCCTGTCTAACCCCCTAGCTACAAAGTTTACAAAGAATATCAGACAGGGTGACCCCCCTCCCTCCCATGGCTGTCCAACAACATAGCTAGCAAGGAGACAGCTGCATGATAACCTGCACTTTATTCAGCTCCAAGCACTTGCCTAAAACAAGTGGTAGCAGGAAGATTACAGAGGGGCAAAAGACAAACCCCACCCCCCACCTTCATTCCTCTTGTTGCTACCTGTCTCAGGCAAGTGCTTGGAGTTGAGAAAAGCTCCAGTTTTCGACCAGCCGTCTCCTTGCCAGCTACGTTATCGTGCATCTCCGGGGAAAGGGTTAGTACCCCCTCTAACCTCGAAGCTACAAAGCTTAAAAAGCATGTCAGACATGGTGACCCCCCCCCACCTTAATTCCTCTTGCCGCTACCTGTGCAAGGCAAGTGCTTAAAGTTGAGAAAAGCTCCAGTTTTCGACCAGCCGTCTCCTTGCCAGCTACGTTATCATGCATCTCCGGGGTAAGGGTTGGTACCCCCTCTAACCTCGTAGCTACAAAGCTTAAAAAGCATGTCAGACATGGTGACCCCCCCCCCCTTCATTCCTCTTGCTGCTACCTGTCTCAGGCAAGTGCTTGGAGTTGAGAAAAGCTCCAGTTTTCAACCAGCCGTCTCCTTGCCAGCTATGTTATCGTGCATCTCCGGGGAAAGGGTGGGTACCCCCTCCAACCTCGTAGCTACAAGGCTTAAAAAGCATGTCAGACATGGTGACCCCCCCTGTGGCCATCCAACAATGTTGCTAGCAAGGAGACGGCAGAACTTTAATCAGACTGAGACAAGTGGTGAGAGGAAGAATACAGAGGGACACAAGGCAAGCTTCAGTTATCAACCAGCCATCTCCTTGCCAGCTACGTTGTCGGGCAGCTGCGGGGGAAGGGAGGGTGCCCTGCCCGGCAACGTAGCTAGGCCTACAAAGCACGTAGGAACGTGGGACAAATTACTACATATACTTTGTCCCCTGGGGGGGACAGAAAATTGAAAAACAATGTACAGTCACTACCAGGAAAATATAAACAGAAAAGTCAGTGCTACTACCCATACACCACATAGATGGCAGAGCTCCCGGGTGCTCGATTCACAGTCGCTGGCTGAGTAAAGTAATGAGGAAAAGATGATCCGCACTCCGGTTGTTGCTCTTCAAAAAGTCTTAGTTTTTATTAACAAGCCACAGTGAACAAACACAAATGAGAACAGTTGACGCGTTTCAGCCTATAAGGCCTTAGTCATAACCACCATGACTAAGGCCTTATAGGCGGAAACGCGTCAACTGTTCTCATTTGCCTTTGTTCACTGTGGCTTGTCAATAAAAATGAAGATTTTTTAAAGAACTACCAAGAAAACCCTATAGCACATCCAAGGAAGAGACCGGACACACAGATGATACATAAAATACATACATTTTTTTTTTTCTAAGTCTGAGCCATGATATCCAGATAACAGGTAAATCGGATAACAGACTGACACTTCTTTAATAACTGCAACAGAAGGACAAGAAAAAACAGTATCTATGTAAGTGAAATATATATTTATGTATTGTCATTGTACATATATATTACTTTATATATTTTCTATACATACAGTTTTTACAAGAGTGGTTTACCCCAGAAAGGTCTGTAGGTGGCAGAAGCGCACCTTTAGCCTAATACAGCAAATGCACACAAGGGATGAACTATCTTCATCTGCAAAATAAATTCTTATATATATCCGACGCATTTCTTCTATTTCATTTACTTTCACAGACATTCCATTTAAATATTCTGATACATAATTTATGTTCAACACAATGTAAAATTTTGTATTTTGTACCCACAGCAGCTTGTAAAGGCTTGGCAGCTCTTCTCCTTGCCAGGCTGTAATATGTTACTATCAGAAGATCACGGTAGCATTTCCAGTGGATACATATTAACAGGAGCCTAAAAATGGAATTATTGCTGTTGAAGTAGAACTATGACAAAATAAAAATGGCATGTATGGTGGCTCACTGCCTTTTTTTTTTCTTTTCGATCCTATTTTAATTTTTTTCTGTATCATGAAAACTTTAAATAAAGAATAAAAAAAAAATAAAAAAAGATACAGTCTTTCAATAGTAACAACACAGCAGTTTTTGTTTTCCTAAGTCCCCCCTGTAGTAAAGTTTTATTACCTGTTGATCCTGGCAGTTATCACTGGAGGAAAAGTCGGCATTCGGGATAACTAGTAACTACTTCCTTTATTAAAATAACATCTGTTAAACAGCCAACGTGTTTCGGACATCAAGCCTTAATCATAGCCATGATTAAGGCCTAACGGCCGAAACGCGTTGGGTGTTTTATGGCTGTAACTCATGTTATTTCAATAAAGGAAGGTCACTAGTTGATGTTATCCCGAGTGCCGACTTTTCCCCCTAGTGATTAATGCTATACAGAGACATCAGCAGCCCGATGGTCTGAGCACCGGGTGGAGCTGAGAATTAAGAATGTGGAAACACTAATACACCTGTTTCCAATCCTGGCAGTTGATCTGTTGTTTTGTTTTTTTCCACTTCCTGTAAAAATGTGACAACACTGTTCATTCTAAAGTGAAATGACTGCAGCATTGTCATCATGGGGACAGGGTAGTCTTAGAGGGATATGCAGTTTTAGATGCTTAACTCCAGTTAGGTAGCGACAAGGACACTGCATTTCTGGCAGGATCAACGTGTGTTTTCTGTACTTGCTGTACAATGTATCCGTAGATGCATATGCAGTTTTAGACTAAAAACTAAAAAATTACATATGATGCAGTTTGTCAATAGTAACAACACAGCATTTATTGTTTTCCTAAGTCCCCCCTATAATAAAGTTTTACTACCTGTTGATCCTGGTATTTATTACCGGAGGAATTAGGGATAACATCAACTAGTGGCCTTCCTTTATTAAAAAAACATCTGTAAAATAGCCAACGTGTTTCGGCTGTCAGGCCTTAATCATGGGCATGATTAAGACTTGACGGCCGAAACTCGTGTGTTTTACAGGTGTTATGCATGTTATTTCAATAAGGGAAGACTGCTAGTTCATGTTATCCCGAGTACTGACTTTTCCTCTAGTGATTCATGCTATACAGAGTCCCATACAAGTCAAAGGAGGAGAAGCTGCTGGGAATAGTGGCAGAAGACTGGAAATCCCACACTGTAAGCAGTCTTATGGGAAGAGGCAGGGTGAGAGATCTGATGCTGGTGAGAGGGATGCTGGTGTTGCTGCAGGGAGCCTGAACCGCTACACATAAACTTCTGCTGTGTGAGGAATCGCTACGTGTGCACAGAGGCACAGCCGGGACAAGGGGTGGGCAAAAGGGGGCAGCTGCCCTGGGCGCAGCGTGTATTGTAGGAATGGGGACACCACAAGTTCCTTCTACTATAAGGCTGACAGGAGTCGTGACAGCAGCATCGCTACTTCTGTCAGCCCAGCGCTGGAAGCAGCAAGGAGAAGAGAAGGGGAGGAGGTGTGGGCTGTGCTCTCTCTCCCCCTTCTCCACATAAGCTTGCACCAAATGGGGAGGCTCAATTTGCCATCTTTGCCCTGGGCACTGGATGACTGGATGGGCACTGGAGGACTGTGCTCTGGAGCAGAGGGACCCACGAGGCTGCGGTTGGAGGACTATGCGCCATGGTCGGTGAGAGACTATTTCCTGTTTTCCTGCCCAGGTGGGACTCTATCAAAGTTGTGGTGTCCAGATACAGCCCAGCGTGCTGCGAGAGAGAAGATCTGCACAGAGAACATCTGTTGCTTTGTCCAGGCCACTGCTACTGTGTTCAGGACTATTGCCATCACCTTCAGAGATTGCAAGAGCTAGCCTGCTTGTATTTCCAGTGTTCTGGAAAGCCAGAAAAGGAAGGGAACTTTGTGAGGGACTTTAGAGTGGTGGTAGGCCTTTGGCAACCATCTTTTCTATTTGCTATAGTCCTGCTTAAAGTGACAGAGCCACTCATTCTGGGACCCCCAGGGATGTGTTCAGAGGAGGATTCCCCTGTTCAGGTTGGAATTACAAAAACTCTGTTTGAAGCGCTCCAACATAGTCTTGGGCCCCAACGTTGCCTCTCTGCACTGCCAAATCACTTGCTAAATTGACCTAAGCTGCCAATCACCAGGCGCTTACACTGTTACGGGGGTGGCTTAGACAGGTGGGCAGGTGGCAAGAAGTTTGGCTTGCTAGCTATAAAAGCTTGGGTTGGTGGGCTATGTGCAGTCATTTTGCCCTGATTGGGATGCTTCCTTTCCAGAAACTCCACAATCAAGGACAAGAGATGTCAGGAGGCAAAAGTATTTGGACATGACAAAGAAAGTATACCTTCCATCCTGCTGGAGTTATGGTCTTGAGTACACAAAGGAAAGAAGATCTTCTTGCTCTTAAATGGCTCAGTTCATGCCATACTTTCAAAATGATAGCAAATTAACGTATATAGTATTTCCACTATAAGCTCCCCCAAAATACTACCATTCATAACACAAGCAAACCATTCAGGCGTTTTCTAAAACAATTAGCCTAATGGTGTTCAGTCGAAGTGCTACACAGGCAGGGGAGGGTTCCAGGAACATATTTGCCTGGCATGCAAATACAACCAAGTGGTCCTTTTTCTAGCTTCAGCTCCCTCTGTGGCTTTTGATATAGAGCTGCAAAGGATGTTGGTACTGGAAAACATCTCCTCTATCAAAAGCAGGGATTACAGATGTGAATAGAGCAGTTAGCTATATAATGAACCCCTGATGACGCCATTTGCTGACAAAATCCGTTGGGCGGAGCCAGATACACTGACGTCACCAGGCACATTGCACACTGCTGATTGGAATTTAGACTGTATTGGCTAAATAGAGCTATTTCTACCGAGCAAATGTGAGTTATTATAATCGTTTTTAATAAAGTGGTGTTATCTGGTTTACACATTTGGAGCATTTCCTTTTTTTCTTTATATGCATGTACATGTCTTATGAAGTAGATATGTATGAAAGGCAGTGGAACCTTTGATGGATATAGTCATCTTTACATTACAATGTTTATGACCACTCAGGCACTGAGGGTCATTCTCCGTTGGTAAGTGCTCACGAGTGAAACTGTGGTGGTGTGAAATCACGTAGAGGATCACATCTAGTGATAATACGTATGGGACGTTCACTGGCACTCTGTTGGACTTTTTGGACTGTTTTAATATTACACATTATTGGTACCTAGGAGTGAATTATACATATTTATGAGTGTTTTTTTTTTTTTTTGGTGGGGGGTTCTGTTTGAAGAATTTTGCATTTCACTATGTGGCACATTGATCTTTGATCACTAGGAATGTGTTATTATAGGGCAGCCACTCTCAACCTTTACACCACCAAGGAACCTTTCAAAAAATGTTTTATGTCTAGGAGGACTCCTGCTTTACCAATTTAACAGGGGCAGTGGGAAGCATGCCCCTTAGGTAACCAGTGGGAGGAATGTCCCTTTACAGTGGTTGTCAATGAGAAGACTGTCCCCCTTACTTTGATGCCCAGTGGGAAGAATGCCCCTTAGGCAGTCAGTGAGAGGAATGTCCCCTTACAGTGGTGGTCAATGAGAAGACTGCCCCCGTTACTTTGGTGCCCAGTGGGAAGAATGCCCCTTAGGCAGTCAGTGAGAGGAATGTCCCCTTACTGTGATGGTAAATGAGAAGACTGTCCCCCTTACTTTGGTGCCCAGTGGGATGAATGCCCCTTAGGTAGTCAGTAGGAGGCATATCCCCTTACAGTGGTGGCCAATGAGAAGACTGTCCCCCTTACTTTGGTGGCCAGTGGGAAGAATGCCCCTTAGATAGTCAGTAGGAGGCATATCCCCTTACAGTGGTGGCCAATGAGAAGACTGTCCCCCTTACTTTGGTGGCCAGTGGGAAGAATGCCGCTTAGGTAGTCAGTAGGAGGCATATCCCCTTACAGTGGTGGCCAATGAGTAGACTGTCCCACTTACTTTGGTGGCCAGTGGGAAGAATGCCCCTTAGGTAGTCAGTAAGAGGAATGTCTCCTCCCAGTGGTGGTCAATGAGAAGACTGCCCCCCTTACTTTGGTGGACAGTGGGAAGAATGCTTCTTACATTGGTAGTCAGAATGCCACCCTTCAGACAGCTAAAAAGGTCATTGGCGTCTTGCCATTTGCTCTTTTAAGTGACATCGGCCCCGGAAGTACTATGTTCCTCTGGAGGAACCCTACGATTCCACAGAATTCTGGTTGAGAATGGCTGATATAGGGAATTAGTGCAGTACTTTTTCACTTATATTTTAGCTATCTATTGCCCCCCATGTGTCACTGTCAGCGGCACCTACTCTCACCGATGACTAAATGATGAAGTATTTCTGCTGAGGGCCCCAAACCCAACATACCTTATACAGTAAGCACTTGTTTGGATGGCAGGTGCCTCTAGTTCTTCCTTGAGAACTACTGATGTGTTATCAATGCCCATACCTACCCACCCATAGCACCTGAGAGTATTGCATCCTATCTGGATGCAAACATTCATACCAAGACCATCAGTCTGCAGTCGTTGCCAATTTTGGACTTAATTGACCATTTTCTATGAATCTTTAATGTAGTATGTTGCTAGGGAATGGGTGCTGAACCTGTGGCCCTCCAGCTGTTGCCGAACTACAAGTCCCATCATGACTCTGCTTTTGGGAGTCATGCTTGTTGAACTGAAAGCCTTGCAATGACTCATGGGACTTGTAGTTCCGCAACAGCTGGAGGGCCACAGGTTGAGCACCCATGCTGTAGGGGCTTTAAAAAGCACAGGTATGCTTGCTTAGCTTAGAAGAAAATGGTAGTAGGGGTTGGAGGAAAGAATCGCAGGGTACAGTAAGGGACACACTGATGAAAGTGTTAACGTGTTGGAATGAAGAGAGGGTTGGAGACAAGGACCATTGGAGAGTTTTGGGTGGAGAGTTTTGGGTGAAGAGTTTTGGGTGAAGAGTTTTGGGTGAAGAGTTTTGGGTGAAGGCCCTAAACACAATTCGATCTCTTGGATATCAACAGTGCTCTGGCACTCGAAAGTCTAAACCTTCTAATCCAAAGACAGACAGAAACTCCACATTTCGATCCCAACATCCATGACATGATGAAGATGTTGCAAGAAAATACTTTTTTTTTTTAAAGCACATACAACAATTGTGACCAAAATTGCAAAATGAAATAAATAAATTAAAACCCAAATTTGACATTTAAAACCCATCACTAGATCCAAATCTTTACCTTACCTTACCAATAAACAGAGTCAACGTGGTTCTGCTAGAGCAGTGGTTCTCAACTCCTGTCCTCAGGACCCACTAACAGGCCAGATTTTAAGTATTACCTTGGTGAGATGCAGACTAGAATACTGCAATCCCTGAGCAGCAAATTATATCACCTGTGATGCATTTCAGTTATCTTGCAAACCTGGCCTGTTGGTGGGCCCTGAGGACTGGAGTTGAGAACCACTGTGCTAGAGGAACTTGTCTTCTCAAGATATGCTGTACACGCCCCCTGCTGAATCAGAACTAGAGTTCTCCAATGAGAAGGGAGCTTGAGATTTGTGATTGAAGAGCTATAGGTCTGACTCAGCAGGGGGGCGTGTTGGACCTCTGCAGAATGACCACTGCTTCCACACATAGGACAAGTGAGAGAAGAAGGACCCTTGTTCTCTGTGTGGAAGCAGTGGTCTTTCTGCAGAGGCCCAACACGTGCCCCCTGCTGAGTCAGACCTATAGCTCTTTAATCAACAAATCTCAAGTTCTGATTGATCGGGGGGAGCGGGGGGGGGGGGGGTGTTGTACATCATATTTTGATAAGACAAGTGAGAGGAGAAGGACTCTTGTTCTATCAAAATATGCTGTACACGTCCCCCCTGGTCAATCAGAACAAGAGTTCTCCAATCAGAAGGGAGCTTGAGATTTGTTGATTGAAGAGCTATAGGTCTGACTCTGCAGGAGGGCATGTTGGAACCTCTGCAGAAAGACCACTGCTTCCACACATACAGTGCATCCGGAAAGTATTCACAGTGCTTTACTTTTTCCACATTTTATTATGTTACAGCCTTATTCCATAATGGATTAAATTCATTATTTTCCTCAAAATTCTACAAACAGTACCCTGCAATGACAACGTGAAAAAAGTTTTTTTGAAATCTTTGCATATTTATTAAAAATAAATGTAGCAGCCTCACCCCTCTCCCTTTCTTTATCGGTCATATGGCTGTTGTCTAGGGGTACCTGGGAGAGAGAGAGAAACACACCACGGCCCATGTCCTCCCGTAACTAGGAGGTGAAGGCCAGAAGATTGGGTTTTTGTGTAGGTGTCCTAGAGCCAAGTCCAGTCCTTCGTCCCTGACTCCTTTGCTTTAGTAACCCAAGTTCCACACAGTGAATAGGTACAACTCTGTTTTATTGCTTGGCAAGAAGAATAAAACTATCTTTCTCCTTTGGAAAATGGGGACAGATCGAGGCACAATCCTTTCCCTTCTTGCTGCCGACCACTGTGCTGTCACCAGTGGTGAATAGTCACTGCCACTGACTAGGTAATATAGAACGTGAATTACCTTCGCTCACTTTGCCCCTGTCAGAGGAAGAAATCCGTCCAAGGGAGAAGTGGAGGCCTCTCCGTCACCAGCGATGCTGCGCCGGGCTCTTCAGAGAAGTTACTGCACACCAGTCCTCACAAACTCAGACACGGGCACCCAAGGAGTTAGGGCCCCTCGGATTCCTCCACCCTCGCGGAACTCAGTCGAAGGTACTGAGCCCCAGGCATCCACCATAGTACCTCACCCCAGGCTAAAGGTGCCTGCGATGGACTCCATCTCCGTTCCAGCTAGGCCAAGGGCGCCTAGGCCTGGAACACCGGAACGCCAGCACCCAAGCTGAAGGTGCCTGGGTGCGGCCGCGTCCTCCAACTCTCTGCCCCTAAGGTCAGGGCGTCCGCCCCTTTTATGACCTCTCCCTTTGCATCACAGCGGGTTCCCCGCCCCGCTGTACCAGCTCCAGGGGAGGACAAAAAGGCACAGTTTGCGGTGTGAGTTCAGCTCCGGCCCAAGGCAACAACACCACCTGTAGGCCCCAAGGAACCCCACACCACCAGAGTCCTCACATAAATTCAAACACCTGCTACATAAAAAACGAAAATAATCCCATGTACATAAGTATCACAGCCTTTGCCATGACACTCAAAATTTATCTCAGGTGCACCCTGTTTCCACTAATCATCCTTAAGATGTTTCTACAACTTGATTGGAGTCCACCTGTGGTAAATTCAGTTGATTGGACATGATTTGGAAAGGCACACACCTGTCTATATAAAGTCCCATAGTTAACAGTGCATGTCAGAGCACAAACCAAGCTATGAAGTCCAAGGAATTGTCTGTAGACCTCCGAGACAGGATTGTATGGAGGCACAGATCTGGGGAAGGGTACATACAAATTTCTGCAGCATTGAAGGGACCAATGAGCACAGTGGTCTCCATCATCCATAAATGGAAGAAGTTTGGAACCACCAGGACTCTTCCTGGAGCCGGCCACCCGGCCAAACTGAGCGATCGGGCGAGAAGGGCCTTAGTCAGGGAGGTGACCAAAAACCCGATGGTCACTCTGACACAGAGCTTCTGTGTTTCTCTGTGGAAAGAGAAGAACCTTCCAGAAGATCAACCATCTCTGCAGCACTCCACCAATCAGGCCTGTATGGGGGAGTGGCCAGACAGAAGCCACTCCTCAGTAAAAGGCACATGACAGCCCATCTGGAGTTTGCCAACAGGCACCTGAAGGACTCTCCGACCATGAGAAACAAAATTCTCTGGTCTGATGAAACAAAGATTGAACTCTTTGGCTTGAACAGCAAGCTTCATGTCTAAAGGAAACCAGGCACCGCTCATCACCTGGCCAATACCATCCCTACAGTGAAGCATGGTGGTGGCAGCATCATGCTGAGGGGATGTTTTTCCGCAGCAGGAACAGAGAGACTAGTCAGGATCGAGGGAAAGATGAATACAGCAATGCACAGAGACATCCTTGATGAAAACCTGCTCCAGAGCGCTCTGGACCTCAGACTGGGGCGAAGGTTCATCTTCCAATAGGACAACGACCCTAAGCACACAGCCAAGATAACAAAGGAGTGGCTACGGGACAACTCTGTGAATGTCCTTGAGTGGCCCAGCCAGAGCCCAGACTTGAACCCGATTAAACATCTCTGGAGAGATCGGAATTTGGCTGTGCACCGACCCTCCCCATCCAACCTGATGGAGCTTCGGAGGTCCTGCAAACAAGAATGGGAGAAACTGCCCAAAAATAGATGTGCCAAGCTTGTAGCATCATACTCAAAAAGACCTGAGGCTGTAATTGGTGCCAAAGGAGCTTCACCAAAGTATTGAGCAAAGGCTGTGATATATGTACATGGGAGGAGTCTGTGATTCTTATGTACATGGGAGGAGCCTGTGATTCTTATGTACATGGGAGGAGCCTGTGATACTTATGTACATGGGAGGAGCCTGTCATGCTTATGTACATGGGAGGAGCCTGTGATACTTATGTACATGGGAGGAGCCTGTCATGCTTATGTACATGGGAGGAGCCTGTGATACTTGTGTACATGGGAGGAGCCTGTGATACTTGTGTACACGGGAGGAGTCTGTGATACTTGCGTACATGGGAGGAGCCTGTGATACTTATGTACATGGGAGGAGCCTGTGATACTTATGTACATGGGAGGAGCCTGTGATACTTATGTACATGGGAGGAGCCTGTGATACTTGTGTACATGGGAGGACCCTGTCATACTTATGTACATGGGAGGAGCCTGTGATACTTGTGTACATGGGAGGAGTCTGTGATACTTATGTACATGGGAGGAGTCTGTGATACTTACGTACATGGGAGGAGTCTGTGATACTTATGTACATGGGAGGAGCTTGTGATACTTATGTACATGGGAGGAGTCTATGATACTTATGTACATGGGAGGAGCCTGTGATACTTATGTACATGGGAGGAGCCTGTGATACTTATGTACATGGGAGGAGCTTGTGATACTTATGTACATGGGAGGAGCTTGTGATACTTATGTACATGGGAGGAGCCTATGATACTTATGTACATGGGAGGAGCCTGTGATACTTATGTACATGGGAGGAGCCTGTGATACTCATGTACCTGGGATGAGCCTGTGATACTGTAACACCGAGCGCTCCGGGTGTCCCATCCTTCCCGGAGCGCTCGCCGCGTCGGTCCCCCTGCAGCGCTCCGGTCAGCCCCCCTGGCCGTGGGCGCTGCTCTGTTACCGGCGGGGATGCGATCCACGCGGCGGCACATCTCCATCCGCGGATCGCATCCCATCCTACTCACCATCCCCCTCCTGCTCCTTCCCGGCATGCGCGGCCCCGCTGCGCTCTAGGGCACGCGCGCGCCGGCCTTCTGAGATTTAAAGGGCCAGCGCACCATTGATTGGTGCCTGGCCCAATTACTGTGTGCACACCCTAATCTGATATAAACCCACTTCCCCTTCCTGTCCTTGCCGGATCTTGTTGTCTTAGTACCCTGTGGAAGCGTTTTGTGAGTTGCCTTGCCTGTGTATCTGACCTGCTGCCATTGTCTCAGACTACGAACCATTGCCGCCTGCCCTGACCCTCTGCTACGTCTGACCTTGCCTCTGCCTAGTCCTTCTGTACCGCGCCTATCTCAGCCGCCAGAGAGGTGGAGTCGCTACTGGAGGACACGACCTGGTTGCTACCGCCGCAGCAAGTCCATCCCGCTTTGCGGCGGGCTCTGGTGAAAACCGGTAGCTGCTTAGAACCGGTCCCTCAGTACGACCCGTGCCATCCCCTCTCTGGTACAGAGGATCCACCTCCTGTATCCCCACTAGCCGTCAGTCCGGCTCGTGACAGTAGATCCGGCCATGGATCCCGCTGACGTGCCGCTGCCTAGTCTCGCTGATCTCACTACCGTGGTTGCCCAGCAGTCGCAATTGATTGCCCAACAAGGACAGCAGCTGTCGCAGTTGACCGCCATGATCCAGCAGCGTCTGCCGCCACAAGCTCCAGCATCTTCCCCTCTCCGAGCTGCCGCTACTACCTCGAAGATCCGCTTGTCTCTTCCGGAGAAATTTGACGGGGATCCTAGGTTGTGCCAGGGATTCTTGTCCCAATGTTCCCTGCATCTTGAGATGATGTCAGACCAGTTTTCCACAGAACGGTCTAAGGTGGCATTCGTGGTCTGTCTGTTGTCTGGGAAGGCCTTGGCCTGGGCCACGCCACTCTAGGACCGCAATGACCCTGCTACAGCCACCGTTCAGTCCTTCCTTGCTGAGGTTCGCAGCGTTTTTGAGGAACCAGCCCGAGCCTCATCCGCTGAAACCGCCCTGCTTAACCTTGTCCAAGGAAACTCCTCTGTGGGCGAATATGCCATACAGTTCCGCACACTGGCCTCAGAGCTAGCCTGGAATAATGAGGCTCTCTGCGCGACCTTCAAGAAAGGTTTATCCAGCCACATCAAGGATTGTCTGGCCACACGAGAGATGCCCTCCTCCCTGACGGAGCTCATCCACTTAGCTACCCGCATTGACATACGCTACGTTGAAAGAGCTTCGCCAGGAGAAAGATCTTGTTCGCACCAGGCGTTATCCGCACCTGGCTCCTCTCTTCCTGAAACCAACGCATCCTGATACTATGCCTTCCGTCGAGGAGGCCATGCAGGTGGACCGATCTCGCCTGACCCTACAAGAGAGGACTCGCCGTAGGAATGAGAACTTATGCCTTTATTGTGAGAGCTCTGAACATTTCCTAAAGGACTGCCCTATTCGTCCTCTACGTCAGGGAAACGCCCGCACCTAGTGAACGTGGGAGAGGCGTTACTAGGTGTGAATTCTTCCTCTCCACGTCTGACTATTCCTGTGCGGATTTCCCCTTCTGCTGGCTCCCCCTTCTCTGCGGTGGCCTTCCTGGACTCTGGTTCTGCAGGAAACTTTATTGAAGCCTCTTTCATCAACAGGTTCAACGTTCCTGTTATCCGTCTCATCAAACCCTTCTTCATTTCCTCTGTAAATGGAGAGAATCTGGATTGTACCGTGCGTTACCGCACCGAACCCCTGCTCATGTCCGTTGGTGTTCTTCACCAAGAAAAAATTGAATTCTTTGTTTTGCCGAACTGTACTTCTGACATCCTTCTTGGCCTACCCTGGCTCCAGCGCCATTCTCCTACCCTTGACTGGACCACTGGGGACATCAAATCCTGGGGCTACTCCTGCCACAAGCATTGTCTTAAGTCTGTACCCACCAGTCAAGTTCCCATCGCTACTCCTTTGCCCGGCCTTCCCAAGGCCTATCAGGACTTTTCTGATGTCTTTTGCAAAAAACAGGCGGAGGTCTTACCACCACATAGACCCTACGACTGCCCCATTGACTTGCTCCCAGGTACTACACCACCCCGTGGCAGAATTTACCCTCTCTCCTCTCCTGAAACCAAGGCCATGACTGAATACATTCAGGAGAACCTCAAGAGAGGTTTTATTAGGAAATCATCTTCTCCAGCCGGAGCGGGGTTCTTCTTCGTGGCCAAGAAGGACGGATCTCTACGCCCTTGCATAGACTATCGTGGTCTCAATAAATCACTATTAAAAACCGCTACCCTCTGCCTCTCATCTTGGAGCTCTTTGACCGTCTGCGCGGAGCAAAAGTTTTTTCTAAATTGGACCTCAGGGGCGCTTATAACCTCATCAGAATCCGTAAAGGAGATGAATGGAAAACCGCATTTAACACCAGAGATGGTCACTTTGAATATCTTGTCATGCCGTTCGGACTTTGCAACGCCCCTGCAGTCTTTCAAGATTTTGTCAACGAAATCTTCCGGGACCTACTGTATACCTGTGTGGTTGTCTATCTTGACGACATCCTAATCTTCTCTGCCAACCTTGAGGAACATCGGCTCCATGTCCGTCAAGTGCTCCAGCGCCTCCGCGTAAATCATCTTTACGCTAAATTTGAAAAATGCCTTTTTGAGCGCAGCAGCCTTCCTTTCCTAGGTTATCTGGTCTCTGGACAAGGTCTTCAAATGGACCCTGACAAACTCTCCTCAGTCTTCCTGTCCTTGCCGGATCTTGTTGTCTTAGTAACCTGTGGAAGCGTTTTGTGAGTTGCCTTGCCTGTGTATCTGACCTGCTGCCATTGTCTCAGACTACGAACCATTGCCGCCTGCCCTGACCCTCTGCTACGTCTGACCTTGCCTCTGCCTAGTCCTTCTGTACCGCGCCTATCTCAGCCGCCAGAGAGGTGGAGTCGCTACTGGAGGACACGACCTGGTTGCTACCGCCGCAGCAAGTCCATCCCGCTTTGCGGCGGGCTCTGGTGAAAACCGGTAGCTGCTTAGAACCGGTCCCTCAGTACGACCCGTGCCATCCCCTCTCTGGTACAGAGGATCCACCTCCTGTATCCCCACTAGCCGTCAGTCCGGCTCGTGACAGATACTCATGTACATGGGATCTTTTCATTTTTTATTTTTAAAAAATTTGCAATGATTTCATACAAACTTCTTTTTACGTTGTCATTATGAGGGATTGTTGTAGAATTTCGAGGAAAATAATGAATTTAATCAGTTTTGGAATAAGGCTGTAACATAACAAAATGTGGAAAAAGAGAAGCGCTGTGAATACTTTCCAGGTGCACTGTAGAACATGGGTCCTGCTATGGCAGGGCAAAGGCTTTTGTACTCAGGCTGTGGCTCTTTCTAAAGAAAACCAACAGTAAGATTTTGAATACCTTTTTATTTTCATTAAACTGGTATTTAGCTTATTTCAACTATCGGGCTTTGAAGCAAACCCAAACCCGGGACAGTGAACAATGCACATCCTTTGCAGTCAGCTTGAGCTCACCTTTAGTAAATAGGGGTGTGTTGGTGTGCGCATGTACAGTATGTGAATACATGTATGGATGTGCACTAATATGTGTGTTATACCAAATCTAAAGAATACATTTATCACAGTGTAAATAGCATACCACAAAACACGTGGTATGGTCTGTGGAATGTACAAAAAAAATAAAAAGGCCAAATATTTAATACAATATATAATTGAAATATCACTAGGAAACTAGGCACTTTGACATGTAACGTTTCAAAGCCATCACTGTGTAACATAGGTGTGCGCACAGGGTGTGCTGGGTGTGCCTGGGCACACCCTAATCGCCTCATGTGCATTAGCATTATCCAGGAGTGTCACTAGGCGGGTGGTTTGGGGTGCCAGTGGCCAGTGTAAATGCCCCCATTATATTAAAGGCTAGGTTCAACTATAGGAACACACTACACTCGTATTTAGAATGTAGCATAATATGCTCCCAATCAACTCCCACCATCAGAGCCTCCTCCATTTGACAGCAGGTGGCGTTCATGTGTGTTTAAGCTTTGGGGTGCACACCCTAATGCTATAGGCTGCGCACACCTATGCTGTGTAACATAATACACAACACGCCATTTTGTTTTGCAGATGTTGATCACATAAAAGTTTTTCGCTGGCAGATCGAAGGTCAAGACTGTACGATAGGGCCCCTTTGAATATTTAACTTATATCAATACTGGAAGCCCATCAGCAAAGATTTCTAGATGTGTACCTAGTAGAAGTTATTCACATCCAGCTGGACTTGTTCTGTAATGTTGAAGGTTTTTCAAAGTTCATCCAAGTGGCTTCCTTCTTCCAATAGGTTTCATGAACATAACTCATGTTTATAAATGTTGGGGGCACTCGTGTGCCTTGACACATTCTATGGTGATTGGATTAAAGGTGACTGTTTTTTTTTTCCAGGTATTTATCCACTTCAGCCCCAGACCATTTGGCTGCCAAATGACCGGGCCACTTTTTGCGATTCGGCACTGCGTCGCTTTAACTGACAATTGCGCGGTCGTGCGACGTTCCACCCAAACAAAATTTATACCCTTTTTTTCCCACAAATAGAGCTTTCTTTTGGTGGTATTTGATCACCTCTGCGGTTTTTATTTTTTGCGCTATAAACAAAAATAGAGTGACAATTTTGAAAAAAATTCAATATTTTGTACTTTTTTCTATAATAAATATCCACAAAAAATATATAAAAAACAAATTTTTTATTCAGTTTAGGCCGATACGTATTTTTCTACATATTTTTGGTAAAACAAATCCAAATAAGCGTTTATTGATTGGTTTGCGCAAGTTATAGCATCTACAAAATAGAGGATAGTTTTATGGCATTTTTCTTTACTAGTAATGGTGGCGATCAGTGATTTTTATCGTGACTGCGACATTATGGCGGACACATCGGACCCTTTTGACGCTATTTTGGGACCATTCACATTTATACAGCGATCAGTGCTATAAAAATGCACTGATTACTGTATAAATGTGACTGCCAGTGAAGGGGTTAACCACTAGGGGGGCGAGGAAGGGGTTAAGTGTTTCCTAGGGAGTGATTCTAACTGTTAGGGGGCGTGGCTACGAGTGCCACGTTACTGATCGCTGCTCCCGATGAGAGGGAGCATACGATCACTGTCCTGTCACTAGGCAGAATGGGGAGATGCCTTGTTTTCACTGGCCTCTCCCCGTTCTGCAGCTCTGTGACCCGATCGCGGGACACCGGCGGACATCGAGTCAGTGGGTCCCACTGGCACGATCACGGAGCTCGCGGCAGGGAAATTCAAATTGACGTAAATATACATCACTTTGCCCAGCCGTGCCGTTCTGCCAACGTATATCGGCGTGAGCCGGTCGTTCACCGGTTATATAGGACCAACATTTTCCCAGCTCTTTAGAAGGAGCTCAAGGAGCTTACAATCTAAGCTCCCCATCTCACATACATGGGCAAATTGAGACAGGAGACAATTAACCTACCAGCATCTTTGGAATGTGGAAGATAACCAGAGTAAACTCATGCAAATGCAGGGAGAACAAGCAAGAGTTGGGATTTTAACTGAAGACTCAAGAGCTGCAGGGCAGTGCCAATACCCATATGGCTAAAAATGCTGGGGTAGGTTCTTGACGCTCATCAGCCTTGACATTTTCCATAGTGATTGAACTTGACTGAGTTACTAGACTGCTACTCCGGGAGCATGCTGGGGTATGTTCCTGACTTTAATCTGCCTTGACATATTCCATGGGGATTGGACTTGATTGAGGTACCAGTGTGGCTATAAATGCTGGGGTATAATTCTGACGCTCATCTGTCTTGACATATTCCATAGTCATTGGACTTGAGTTACCAGGCTAATCCTCCATGAACATGCTGGGGTATGTTCCTGACACTCATCAGCCTTGATATATTCCATGGTGATTGCACTTGACTGAGTTACCCGTGTGACTATAAATGCTGGGGTATGTTCCTCACCCTCATCTGCCTTAACATATTCCATGGTGATTGGACTTGCCTGAGTTACCCATGTGGCTATAAATGCCGGGGTACACGTTCTTGACACTCATCAAGCCTTGACATATTTTATAATCATTGGACTTGGTTGAGCTACCCGGCTGCTCTCCAGGAACATGCTTGGGTATGTTCCTAATGTTCATCTGCCTTGACATATTCCATGGGGATTGGACTTGACTGAGTTACCCATGTGGCTATAAATGCTGGGGTATGTTTCTGACCCCCATTAGAGCTAAAGGTATATGTCAGGGCAGAATAAAATGAACATATCCTTCATGGTTCCCCCCCGTGTGACTTTACCATTAATATAAACAACACAACCATTGGTCCCTCCACACATGCCAGGGTCCTGGGTGTAATCCTTAACTCAGACCTCTCCTTCAGCCCCCATATTCAATCAGTGGCTAAATCCTGCTGCCTTAACCTCCGCAACATCTCCAGTATTCGACCCTTCCTGACTAATAACACCGCAAAGCAACTTATTCATTCCTTGATTATTTCCCGCCTTGACTACTGCAACTCTCTCCTTAATGGCCTACCCTTAAGCAGGCTATCCCCCCTTCAGTCTATTATGAATTCTGCTGCTAGACTAATACACCTTACTAACCGATCCGTGACTGCTGCTCCTCTCTGCCAATCCCTTCACTGGCTTCCCCTACCCCACCGTGTAAAATTCAAAATGCTAAACATAACATACAAGGCCATTCACAACATCGCCCCCAGCTACATCACCAACCTCATCTGCAGATATCGCCCAAATCGTCTCCTTCACTCCTCCCAGGACTTTCTGCTCTCTAGCTCCCTTGTTACCTCCTCCCATGCTCGCCTTCAGGACTTCTCCAGAGCCTCTCCCATCCTCTGGAACTCCCTGCCCCAGTATGTCCGATCAGCCCCTACCCTGTCTACCTTTAGGAGATCCCTGAAAACTCATTTATTCAAGGAAGCCTATCCCACACCCACCTAACAACTATCCCCGAGCCACCCCCATCAAATCATTCTCTGCAGCAATTACCTTTTGTACCACCGCCCCTCCCTTTAGAATGTAAGCTCTATGAGCCGGGCCCTCCTGTACCTTTTTGTATTGAACTGTACTGTAATTGTGTTGTCCCCCTATACATTGTAAAGCGCAGCGTAAACTGTTGGCGCTATATAAATCGTGTATAATAATAATAATAATAATTCAACACATCTTTAATATGTAATATTTCTCTCGATCTTTAAATCAGCCCATGGGGTGAACAAGAGATTATCTTACAGTGTATGGCCAGATTTACCCAGCTAAACAATGCTGCTGCCTTGACACCTGAGTGCCTGCCTACACACTGTTTATTGGAAAAGGGCTCTTGGGAGATGCAGTGTACCTATGTCCATAAAAACTGGCCTCCCAACGGTTGTCCCTGCAAAAAAAATTTACAAGCCTGGTGATGATGTCAGAGGGAGAAAAAATAGCATTTTTTATCTTGGGTAGGATAAGGTCAAAAAAACAGTTGGTGTTCCAAAACGGCAGAGGTTGAGGTGTGTAATAGGATTGTGGTGGGTCTAAGGATGGACCAAAGTCGTGTTGTATGATGAATAACATAAAACTCTATTTTATGACTCCACTCTATCCTTAGACACACCACAATCTTATTACGCAACTTAACCTGCACCTCTTTCATTTATAACACCAAAAGGTTTTTTGTCCTCCTCCTACCCAAGAAGCATATCTCTGGCCTGAGAGTCCCCTAGAGGATTCAGGATCGGGAACCCCGAGGCTTTGAGAGTGACCAATTTGAGATGGGCTATCCCCACCTTCAATTACGGAGGTTTATGTGCCTTACGATATGGTGTTCCAAACGGCAGAGGTGCCCGTTGAGATGTGTAATAGGATTGTGGTGGGTTTAAGGATGGATCAGAGTCATATTGTATGATGTATAACATAAAACTCTATTTCATGACTCTGGTCTATCCTTAGACACACCACAATCCTATTACACACCTTAATGGGCGCCTCTTCAGTTTGGAACACCGAAAGGTTTTTTGACCTCCTCCTACCCAAGAAGCATATCTCCCACCTGAGAGCCCCTCAGAGGATTCAGACCCCTGAGGCTTTGAGAGTGACCAATTTGAGAGGTGTTATACCTGCCTTCAATTATGGAGGTTTGCATGCCTTACGCTATGGGGTGACCACAACCACTCCAGAAGTTACTCTGTTTTTCTCCTTCTACCTATTACCTGTTTATCTTTTTTTGACTACTATAATAAAGATATGCACTACACTATAAGGGCTCTCTTGCCTCTCCTCTTATTTTTCAGTGGGAGATCTGAACTATTCTATGGGTCGTCATTCTGCTTCCTTAGCTTGACTTTCTGGACCTCTGAGGACCGCCACCATCCATATTCAAATCCTAGTGCATGATCCTCAAGGGTAGAGAGAGGTTTAGTTGAAACGTTGGATCTATGGGTCTTCATTCTGCCTTCTCAGCTTGACCTTCTGGCCCTCTGAGGACCACCACCACTCGTATCCTAATCCTGGGGCATGATCTTCAAGGGGAGAGGGAGGTTTAGTTGAAACTTTGGGTCTATGGGTCTTCGATCTGCTTTCTCAGCTTGACCTTCTGGTCCTCTGAGGACCACCACCACTCGTATACTAATCCTGGGGCATGATCTTCAAGGGGAAAGGGAGGTTTAGTTGAAAGTTTGGGTCTATGGGTCTTCACCCGGCCTTCTCAGCTTGACCTTCTCGACCTCTGAGGACCACCACCACTCGTATCCTAATTCTGAGGCATGATCTTCAAGGGGAGAGGGAGGTTTAGTTGTAACATTGGGTCTATGGGTCTTCATCCAGCCTTTTCAGCTTGACCTTCTGGACCTCCGAGGACCACCACCACTCGTATCCTAATTCTGAGGCATGATCTTCAAGGGGAGAGGGAGGTTTAGTTGTAACATTGGGTCTATGGGTCTTCATCCAGTCTTCTCAGCTTGACCTTCTGGCCCTCTGAGGACCACCACCACTCGTATCCTAATCCTGGGGCATGATATTCAAGGGAGAGGGAGGTTTAGGAGTAACTTTGGGTAAGGCCTTGAATAAGAAGTTACTTGGATGAGTAGTGAAACATCTTCAACATTACAGATCAAGTCCAGTTGACTGTGACCAACTACTGCTAGACATACCATGACCTGGAGAAACGAGAACCTTCACAGGCAAGTGTAGTAGTCAACTAGTTTGTCCTGATCTGAAGGCATTTCATTACCAATTGTTGACAGACTTAACTCCATTAAAAAACTCCACAGAAAGCCACTCAAAGTAGAAAATACTATACCAACAGGTTTATTGCCCTGATCTAGTCTATAATTTTTTTTTTTCTCAGTTCTGAGATACCTTCAGCTTACCGTACGAGATAGTGAGAAGAATGTTGTGGGTACAAATTGATCCAATTGAAATGTACTCTGCACACCATTTATTATAAATAATTTCTGATAATAGGATATAATAGAATTTAAATTCGGATTTGCTAAGCTACAATTATATTGAATAAATGACACAAGTAGTATATTTTTGCCTTTCTCGCAGATTCTTTGGTCTATGCAGACATCCAGTTCAATATATAGAATGTTGTTCCTCCAATCACCTTCTCCTCCTATTTTTTATTTTTTTGTAGCATTATTTCAGTTATATAAATCTATAGCTTTCTGAAGTTGAAAGGCAAGACGAAAGCATGTCACAGTGGGACTGGTAGCTATGTACAGAGGCAATTAATAGTATTATTTGATTTTATACATGTGAAGGCATTGATGTCTATCATAGAAACGTATTCACCAGAGGAACTTAGTGAGTTAACAGTTCTGCTCCACAATCTATCAATATTTAATACACCACCTTGATATTCTGCTCCTAAAAACATTTTTTTATTTTTTCCCATTCGCACGTTAAGGCTGGCAGGCTAATATTAAGAGAGTTATGGGAATAATAACTTCCCTAACAGAAAAACAAAAAATTGATCTGAACAAATTGAAAGTGTCTAGGCAAAAAAAAAAAACATATTTAGAACATTTTGTCCACTATGTGCACATTTCCCATGTTTCGCCTTTAAAAATACTGCAAGTACCTAAAATACAGATGATCTTGCAAGAAGTCCAGTGAGCTTCTAGCCTTTTGTAGTGAGCTGACAACGCTGCCCTTGCTGCATTGAAATCTAAAGCTGTGTTGTCAGCCCTACCCAAAACTACAGAATAAAATGTGAATACATGACAGGAGTAGGGTGCCCACTTGTCCCGGATTGCCCGGGATTGTCCCATAATTCTCATTCATGTCCCGTGTCCCGGGCACCTTCATTCCGGGACAATACAGTGTCCCGGAATGAAATGAGGACACACAGCCACCCAAATAGACAATTGCCAAACTGGTTGCTGAGGCCGCCCCGCCTGGCGTCTAGCAACCAGTGATGTCATATTCGCAGAGTCTTGGAGCGAGGCAGAGAGGAGCAAAGCCTTTACCCAGTGCTGCCCTGTGTTCCGAGTCCACCCACCTCCTCTCCTTCTCTGGCCTCGGCAGCAGCACCCAGAGAGAGCAGCTAGAGCGCCTTCACTGTGTCTCCTCCTGACTCTTCCAGTCTTCAGTGAGGACACACAGCCACCCAAATAGACAATTGCCAAACTGGTTGCTGAGGCCGCCCCGCCTGGCGTCTAGCAACCAGTGACGTCATATTCACAGAGTCTTGGAGCGAGGCAGAGAGGAGCAAAGCCTTTACCCAGTACTGCCCTGCGCTACGAGTCCACCCACCTCCTCTCCTTCTCTGGCTGCGGCAGCAGCACCCAGAGAGAGCAGCTAGAGCGCCTTCACTGTGCCTCCTCCTGACTCTTCCAGTCTTCAGTGACCTCTCGGTGGGCGGGGGCATTCTGCAGTGCTGGCTGGCTTAGATCCATGGCTCAGCTACCCGTCCCGACTCCCGCAGCGGATTGCCCGACTTCTCCTCCTCCCGCCCGCGGCTCGAGCCGACCAACTGTCTGAAGGGGGGCCCCCCAGCCTGGACCAGGGAACAAAGACCGGCACTCAACCACTCACCACACCAGACCAGTCCAGATTAGAAGGTGAGCAAATGGAACCTGATTGGAGCAGGTCAGGTGACAAGTCGGGGCACTGGGGCTGGGGACAGAAAGCTGACAAGTGAGGGGTAATAAAAAAATGAGGCTGACAAGTGGGGACAATAAAAAATGAGGCAGACAAGTGGGGGCAATAAAAAATGAGGCTGACAAGTCAGGGGCAATGAAAAATGAGGCCGACAAGTGAGGGTAATAAAAAAAATGAGGCTGACAAGTGGGGGCAATAGAAAATGAAGCTGACAAGTGGGGGCAATAAAAAATATACATGTAGAAAATGTATACCACCTGTCTAAACTGGTGACCACTGTTTGCTTTTGTTCTTCCAAAAATTGGCAAAAAAAAGTATCAAAAATCATCTTTTTTTGGGCTGGCGTGAGGGCATACACGCGCAGGGGGGGGCGGACTGTCCCTGAATGGCAGTTTGGAAATGTGGTCACCCTAGACAGGAGCGGCAGATCAAAAGATAAAAGAGTCTAATTAAATTTAATGGTATTGTGCTAAAAGACATCCAATATTTTTCGGGGGGGGGGGTCCAAGGGACTCCCTCTTCATTAGGGCTACAAGAACACATAGTATACTGTAGAAATTATACTATGTTTTGTTGTAGCCCTGATGAAGAGGGAGACCCTTTGACCCCTGGATTGCGTGAAACGCGCTAACTGCTGTTCCCTGTTTGGAGCTGTGTTGTTGTTTTGACATTATATATCAATAAAAGTCCAAGATTTCCGTCTTCCATTGGAGTGCCGTACATCCTCCTTTTCTTCTTCCTGTATCTTCTTCTCCTCTCCTGTTCTTGTTTTTCTTTGTATCACTGACGGCTGCAGACCGGACCCGCGCCCGAGGATACACCAGGGCAGTGGTCGCCAACCAATGGTTCATGGACCACTGATGATCCACAAGAAAATTTTGGTGGTCCCCAGAGGTATCAACGTTGTGCAGGATGTATACTGCTCAATGTTGTTTCCAGTGTTCTTCTCAGTTGCTCGCTAACAGTCAATGCTGTCAACGCACATCGGTGCCTCCTCTGTACATTTGGCTCCTATGAACTCAGAGGGAGGCACCGGGAGTAGTGCAGAGAGTGGGTGATGAAGAAGCAGGGGACTTCCAATGGCAGCGCTTATCACAGACTGTGGGAGGGAGCACGGAGCTTAAAGGGGCTGTAAAGCTTTGTGTTTTTTCACCTTAATGCATCCTATGCATTAAGGTGAAAAAACACCTTTCACTCTCCGGCCCCCTTGAGCCCCTGTTTTACTTACCTGAGCCGGGGGGCGGGGCTGAGTGATACACTTGGCAGCTATGGCAATAAAGAGAGAGAGCTTCCCAGAGGCGGGTTAGCACTTGCGGGGAGGAGCCAAGACAGCCGCCGAGGGACCCCAGAAGACGAGGATCGGGGCCACTCTGTGCAAAACGAGCCTCACAGTGGAGGTAAGTATTGTATGTTTGTTATTTAAAAAAATAAAAATTAAACCTTTACAACCCCTTTAAACACTTGGCTGGATAAGGAGGTGGGATCCAGTGATGATTCTGTGTAAGGCAGCAGTGTGATGCAGTGCGGGGGGGGGGGGGGGCAGAGAGCCGGAGCATTGTGTGTAAAAGGCAGAAGTGTGATCCGGGGGGGAGGGGGACAGAAAGCTGGAGCATTGTGTGTATAAGGCAGCAGTGTGATCCAGGGGAGGGGGGGGCAAAGAGCCAGAGCATTGTGTGTATAAGGCATGTACAATTCATGTTAGTGGTCCGTGGGATTCAAAATTGTGAGTTCGGTGAGGTCTGAAAGGTTGGCGACCACTGCACCGGAGGAACTGGAATTCTGTGGGCCAAATGCGTTGGCTGTCTTTTAGCACAATACCAAAAAATTAAATTGGACTCTTTATCTTTGGGTCTGGAGCTCCTTCCATATGTGAACGTTTTTTTCTGATAACCTTCTTGGGTGCCCACTGGAGAGTAACCTTGTCTGTGGTGAGCAGCCTAATCTGAGTCAGTGGGCTCTTCAAATGTTTTTTCCCTCTCACTACTTCGTATAAACTTATATCCAAGTCCCAGCACCTCTTGGATGTCTTTCTTTTTTCATTGGAGTAAAAATGACGGAATGCCTCCTTCCATGGATGAGGAGAGAAGGAGGTGCTCTGTAGTTGAGCAGAAGAGAACTGAGGAGGGGGGTGACAACACTGGTTGGGATTTCAATGCAGCAGTGAGGGTGTTGTCAGCTCAAAACAGGAATTGGGAACCCATTGGACTTCCGGCAAATCAACCAGTATTTTTCTGCCCTTGTAGCATTTTTAAAGGTATTAAAACATGGGGAAATGTGTACGTATTGGAGATATGTACCATATATGTTTTTTTTTACTTTGCCCAGACATGCACTTTAACTGTGCTTTCACTTACTGTTTGCTCATCAAAGATTTGATCGAACGAGAAAAAGTACTAACTGCCGTGGCTACAGTGGCAGACTGCTTGGCTAACTGTCCTACCACAGTATTACACTGGGCAACTGTCCGTGTACTAGATTCTTCCGCTGCCCGGAGCAAGAAAGTATAATTTCTCACCACTTCTTCTACTTTCGCCAAGAGCTCCTGGCGCTGGCTTTCGGAACGGATCAAAAACACCAGTTTTACAAAAGTCTCGATCAGACTGCAGAGGACCTGAAAGCTGCAAGTCACTGCGGTGAGCATGTGCTCTGGGTTTTTATCTACGCCCGCCATTCTTCTACAGGAAGCCCGGAACTCCTTAAATCGCATTGTCAACTCTTGTTTGCGTTGGCTGAGATGCATGGAGTCTAGCTTGGGCTCTCCAGCCTCAGTGCTGACGACGCATTGGCGTAGCACGGTAAGGAGTTCGCTGGTATCACGTTGCACGGACATGAAGCCATCGGGAAGGGAATAGGAACGCCCATGCAGAGCATTCACCTTGGCCAGACTGCCCTCAAAGGTAGCTGTGCGAAGATCAATCTCTTGTGTCTGATTATCTTCGTGGGCACTGCACACACTGGCGTCTAGTACTTGAAGGGTCTGGCTTAACAGTGGGGTGGTCTCTGAATTTAAGTTTATTCCTGGAAGAATCTGCATGGGAATGGAGTATGATAATTCATCCCTGTCACTGCTCTCATCAGCCGAGGAGCACCGTCGACAGTTGAAGCAGTGGCGGATGGAGCAACATTTCTCCCCTGGAATTATGTTTTCCTCTGCAGGCAATTTTGATTGGACTGCAAATACTTCTTCCTCTACCGGTAGAGTCACCAAAGGCTTTCTCTCCTCTCGGTTCCCCATCAAATCTGTAATTTTGCTTTTAAACACAGGAGGCTCCACCTCTTTCTTTTGCGGTTTAGCACTGGGCGGGTTACATGGCACTTCCTTTTTTTTAACCTCACTGGTGCTAAGCTTTTGAGGCAGATTTGAAGAATGAACGGCACTTTCTGCTCGCGTTTCATCGGTCGAAAGACACAAAGTTAACTTCTCAGATCCCCGTGACTCCAGACTGGAGGAACGGACGAGTCGTGGGTGACCTGTGCCCCGCGCTCTTGGCCTGTTCCTTGGTTCGGGCTCTACAGAACTGCTGGGTGGGACATGGATACCTCTTGTTATACGTTTACAATCACAGCTACGTCGTTGCTCACGAGACATGCCTGGCACTTTTTGAAGAGGACTGCTACGCACCTGACATGAGCAAGGCCTAGGCACCAGGGGGTAAAGGATTTCTTGACGTGGTCCGCCTATTTTGCCCTGTGGTCTAAGCAGTTCTTCAAGGAACTCCATCTCATACTGCTTAACTTTGCGCAGCTGGGCTTGCCGTTCATCGGTTTCACGTCTCATTCTCGTGGGAAATGTGGCAGAAAAAAGTTTTCGGAACTTTAAAGGTCCTCGGTTCCTAGGTTTAGCACATTCGTCCAGCTCAACTGGAGCAGGCACTTTTTCAGGGATAGTTGGGTTTACTGCTTTATCCGTTTCAGATTTGACCTTGACTTTCGCATTGTCTGTATTAAACATGAAGATGTTTGGAATTGGTGGAACATGTTCTTTTTTCTCATCTTTCTCAACATCTTCCTGCTTTCTTTTACTAATGTTTTTCAAAGCTACATCATCAACATGAGTTTTTGTTATTTCTTTTTTATCTGGCCTCTTGTGGCTTAAGTGTTTTTCTTCAAGGCTCATGGCCGAGCAAGCTTTAGCATGCAGTCTCTCATCATCTGTTGGGGACAAATTAAGAACTTCATGGTTCCCATTTACAGGTTTATCCAAGTTGACTGCAGAGGGCTCTCCTGGTGATAGTCTACACCCACATGGGCTATCTAAGGATTTTTTTTCTTTCTCGCTATCTCTATCATTCAACATGGCTGATAAAGTGCTCTGGACAATTGGATTTGCCGATAAAAAACCTGCCTCTGAAGACACTTCTGTTGAATCTGTGGCCGTGTTGGAACTCTTCTTTTGCAGATTCTGTTTAATCTTTGAAGGTTCTGTGGTAGCGGTTGAACTTGTGCCTTCTTTAGGTTTTTCAGGTTTTTTAGGGGATGTAAGTATGGACACACCATTATTTAAGTTGAATTTTGGGCTTGAAGGGACAGACGCTTGTTGTAGGCTGGTACCGGTCAAACTTTGTTGTAACAGAGCAGGTTTTAGTAAGGGACTAGTTTCTCTGCCCAAAGAGTAAGGAGAAGCAAGGACAGCCTGAGCAGCGCAAGTCTGTATTCTAAATGGAAGGTCCTTCCGGGAAAGAAGACTTTCCTTGTTGAGGTGGTGGGCCAGGAAGTAGGCAGTGTTGTGATGTTGCTTTAAGGCAGTAACCATTTCTGATACATCGGTTAGCTCTGAAGAGTTAGTTTCATGGCCGGAATCCAGGGAGGAATCTGGAGTGATAGCAGCAAGGACAATGAGGCCTGCAAAACAGAAATATATTTACCCTAGTTATGTAAAACAGACTGGCACAATAGGATAGCATGGGGAACAGTTAAACCCTTTGCAAAGATTAAGATTTGAGTGGCAAATCCTCCAATACGGTCACCCGTTGTTGTGACAACTTTTAAAGATGGGGCTTTCATTCACTTTGGAGAGATTTCCCTTAATTTTCTGTTGCATTAGGAATCATTTCTGACCTCCATGTGACCAAAATGTCAACAGATTAGGTGTAAAAATAAGTAATCTGACATATAATTGACCTGTGTAGAAAAACTTTGCTAACATCTGTATAAAAACAATATTCTGAAAGCTCCTAAAAACATTAAATCAGTCTTTCTCAAGCTTCTTGTCCCATAGGAACCTTTGAAATAATTGTTAGGTCTTGGAGTACCTCTGCTAAAGTCAATTCATTGGGGGTCAGGTAATAAAATGCCCCATACATTGGTGGCCAGTGGGAAGAATGTCCCTTACATTGTTGACAAGAGGGAAGAATGTCCCTTACGTTGGTGTTCAGTGGAAAGAATGTCCCTTACATTGGTGGCCAGTGGGAAGAATGTCCCTTACATTGTTGTCAAGTGGGAAGAATGCTCCTTACATTGGTGGCCAGTAGGAAGAATGTCCTTTACATAGTTGGCCAGTGGGAAGAATGTCCCTTACATAGTTGGCCAGTGGGAAGAATGTCCCTTACATAGTTGGCCAGTGGGAAGAATGTCCTTTACATAGTTGGCCAGTGGGAAGAATGTCCCTTACATAGTTGGCCAGTGGGAAGAATGTCCCTTACATAGTTGGCCAGTGGGAAGAATGTCCCTTACATAGGTGGTCAGTGGGAAGAATGTCCCTTACATAGGTGGTCAGTGGGAAGAATGTCCCTTACATAGGTGGTCAGTGGGAAGAATGTCCCTTACATAGGTGGCCAGTGGGAAGAATGTCCCTTACATTGGTGGCCAGTGGGAAGAATGTCCCTTACATTGGTGGCCAGTGGGAAGAATGTCCCTTACATTGGTGGCCAGTGGGAAGAATGTCCCTTACATTGGTGGCCAGTGGGAAGAATGCCCCTTACGTTGGTGGCCAGTGGGAAGAATGTCCCTTACATTGGTGGCCAGTGGGAAGACTGCCCCTTACGTTGGTGGCCAGTGGGAAGTTGTCCCTTACATTGGTGGTCAGTGGGAGGAATGCCCCTTACATTGGCCAGTGGGAAGAATGTCCCTTACATTGGTGGCCAGTGGGAAGAATGTCCCTTACATTGGTGGCCAGTAGGAAGAATGTCCTTTACATTGGTGGCCAGTAGGAAGAATGTCCTTTATATTGGTGGACAGTGGGAAGAATGCTCCTTACATTGGTGGACAGTGGGAACAATGCTCCTTACATTGGTGGACAGTGGGAAGAATGCTCCTTACATTGGTGGACAGTGGGAAGAATGCTCCTTACATTGGTGGACAGTGGGAAGAATGTCCCTTACATTGGTGGCCAGTGGGGGGAATGCCCCTTACATTGGTGGCCAGTAGGAAGAATGTCCTTTACATTGGTGGCCAGTGGAAGGAATGCCCCTTACATTGGTGGACAGTGGGAAGAATACTCCTTACATTGGTGGCCAGTGGGAAGAATGCTCCTTATATTGGTGGCCAGTGGGAAGAATGTCCCTTACATTGGTGGCCAGTGGGAAGAATGTCCCTTACATTGGTGGCCAGTGGGAAGAATGTCCCTTACATTGGTGGCCAGTGGGAAGAATGTCCCTTACATTGGTGGCCAGTGGGAAGAATGTCCCTTACATTGGTGGACAGTGGGAAGAATGCTCCTTACATTGGTGGACAGTGGGAAGAATGTCCCTTACATTGGTGGCCAGTGGGAAGAATGTCCCTTACATTGTTGTCAAGTGGGGGGAATGCCCCTTACATTGGTGGCCAGTAGGAAGAATGTCCTTTACATTGGTGGCCATTGGAAGGAATGCCCCTTACATTGGTGGACAGTGGGAAGAATGCTCCTTACATTGGTGGCCAGTGGGAAGAATGCTCCTTATATTGGTGGCCAGTGGGAAGAATGCCCCTTACATTGGTGGCCAGTGGGAAGAATGTCCCTTACATTGGTGGCCAGTGGGAAGAATGTCCCTTACATTGGTGGCCAGTGGGAAGAATGTCCCTTACATTGGTGGCCAGTGGGAAGAATGTCCCTTACATTGGTGGCCAGTGGGAAGAATGTCCCTTACATTGGTGGCCAGTAGGAAGAATGTCCTTTAAATTGGTGGCCAGTGGGAAGGAATGCCCCTTACATTGGTGGCAAGTGGTAAAACTGCCCCTTACATTGGTGGCCAGTGTGAAGAATGTCCCCCTACGGAGGTGGGTGGTGAGAATGCCACCATTATAGATAGCTAAAAAGAGCATTGGTGTAATGCAACTGGCTCTGCCAAGTGGCATTGTATCTATAACTATGCAGACACCAACAAATGGGAGGTCAATTTTCCACAGCTCAAGGAACCCCTGGCAACCTCTGAAGCAGCTTTTCACACTCGTGGTGCCAGGACAAATTGCAAAATTATGAATTGTCATTGTAACAAAAATAGAGGGGAAATCTTCCATTGGGGACACTTCATACGGTGACAGATGTCAAAGAGGGCATTTCTCAAATTTTTCGTTACTTCCTGTTGTTTCTACAGGATAGGAAGTCGAGGTAATTCACCTAAATGACAGACAGATAGCACTAAAACCTGTCATGGGTTGTAAACATTCCCTACTGTATCAAAAACTAAAAACACTTTTGGCATTGGAGATACTTTCAACCTACCTGCTGTGGACTGAGGTGCAGCGCTGGGATAATCCTCAGAAGCAGCAAGAGCCTCCAGAGCTTGAAGGGTCGACACTAGAGCATCATCCAACTCCCTTGCATGATCTCTGACTGTCCTTGTCTGGACGCTGTCGATTAAAGTGACTGGTAACTCTTCATAGCCAAATACAGGGTTCACATTTGCTTTTTTATGTTCCCTGCCCTTTTCATGGCCCTTTTCAATGGTCCGCTTTGGGTCCTCCTCATCAGAACTGTTGTCTCCAAATCCCGGTGGTGGGGGTGCAGCAGAAGGCAAAAAGGTTGCGGTCTCACCTACATCCCGATCAACTGCCAAGCCCTCTCCTTTACGTCTACCCTCTTGTTTCTCCTTATGTTTCTTGTTTTCTGGAGGTGGCAAGGATATGAGGTCTACTGAATTGTCTCTACAGGTGGATGACCCACATGAATTCACACACTTCACATCCATCCCACCTCCCCCAGACCGATTCTTCAGTTTGGCTTTGCAGGAGTCACAGTAGAATTGGGTGCCCTCCACTTTCACCTGGCTGTCCATAGTGAAGGAACGGGACCTGCAGACTTCGGGCGGATCCGGTTCACCCTGCGATCCAGGTTGGCAGGATGCCCCCTTGGGTGTGGGATCAGATTTTGTTCTTGGTCTGGCCTCCTCTGCAACAACATTCTGGTTGACATCTCTCCCCTTCTTGTCCCGTAGATGGAGGTAGCACAGACTGATAGACTCCGGGTTCTCTGGTGGGGTGTGGGGTTCAGGAGCTGAGCCCTTTCCGGTGAAGTCTGTAGATAGGTTGGAGGAGGTTGTTGCCTTAGCAGAAGCTGACATGCGTGACACTGTGGGCAGACTGATGTGATCTACAAGGAAGACGTAAATTTGTAAAATTATTGCCACTTTTAATAATTTTTCTACAATACGAATTACTATTTAAAAAGTCAATGTAGAAGAAATTTTTTTTATAGCAAAAGTTTTTAAGTTGTCCCTTTAGATGATATTCTCGAATAGCAGGGCCTTATTATATATAGATATACAAATGCATAATATATATATATATATATATATATATATATATATATATATATACATACAGTATCTCACAAAAGTGAGTACACCCCTCACATTTTTGTAAATATTTTATTCTATCTTTTCATGTGACAACACTGAAGAAATGAATGACACTTTGCTACAATGTAAAGTAGTGAGTGTACAGCTTGTATAACAGTGTAAATTTGCTGTCCCCTCAAAATAACTCAACACACAGCCATTTATGTCTAAACCGCTAGCAACAAAAGTGAGTACACCCCTAAGTGAAAATGTCCAAACTGGGCCCAATTAGCCATTTTCCCTCCCTGGTGTCATGTGACTCGCTAGTGTTACAAGGTCTCAGGTGTGAATGGGGAGCAGGTGTGTTAAATTTGGTGTTATCACTCTCACTCTCTCATACTGGTCACTGGAAGTTCAACATGGCACCTCATGGCAAAGAACTCTCTGAGGATCTGAAAAATAGAATTGTTGCTCTACATAAAGATGACCTAGGGCAGTGTTTCTCAACTCCAGTCCTCAAGGCGCCCTAACAGGTCATGTTTTCAGGATTTCCCTCAGATGAAATGGCTGCGGTAATTACTAAGGCAGTGAAACTGATCAAATCACCTGTGCAAAATAATGGAAAGCCTGAAAACATGACCTGTTGGGGTGCCTTGAGGACTGGAGTTGAGAAACACTGGCCTAGGCTATAAGAAAATTGCCAAGACCCTGAAACTGAGCTGCAGCACGGTGGCCAAGACCATACAGCGGTTTAACAGGATAGGTTTGCCTTGCCATTGTTGACCAAAGAAGTTGAGTGCACATGCTCAGCATCATATCCAGAGGTTGTCTTTGGGAAATAGACGTATGAGTGCTGCCAGCATTGCTGCAGAGATTGAAGGGGTCCGGGGGGGTCAGCCTGTCAGTGCTCAGACCATACGCCGCACCCTGCATCAAATTGGCCTGCATGTCTGTCGTCCTAGAAGGAAGCCTCTTCTAAAGATGATGCACAAGAAAGCCTGCAAACAGTTTGCTGAAGACAAGCAGACTAGGGACATGGATTACTGGAACCATGTCCTGTGGTCTGATGAGACCAAGATAAACTTATTTGGTGTCAGATGGTGACAAGCGTGTGTGCCGGCAACCAGGTGAGGAGTACAAAGACAAGTGTGTCTTGTCTACAGTCAGGCATGGTGGTGGGAGTGTCATGGTCTGTGGCTGCATGAGTGCTGCCGACACTGGGGAGCTACAGATCACTGAGGGAACCATGAATGCCAACATGTACTGTGACATACTGAAGCAGAGCATGATCCCCCTCCCTTCAGAGACTGGACCGCAGGGCAGTTATCCAACATGATAACGACCCCAAACACACCTCCAAGACCACCACTGCCTTGCTAAAGAAGCTGAGGGTAAAGGTGATGGACTGGCCAAGCATGTCTCCAGACCTAAACCCTATTGAGCATCTGTGGGGCTCCTCAAACGGAAGGTGGAGGACCGCAAGGTCTCTAACATCCACCAGCTCCGTGATGTCGTCATGGAGGAGGGGAAGAGGACTCCAGTGGCAACCTGTGAAGCTCTGGTGACCTCCATGCCCAAGAGGGTGAAGGCAGTGCTGGAAAATAATGGGGGCCACACAAAATATTGACACTTTGGACCTAATTTGGACATTTTCACTTAGGGGTGTACTCACTTTTGTTGCCAGCGGTTTAGACATTAATGGCTGTGTTGAGTTATTTTGAGGGGACAGCAAATTTACACTGTTATACAAGCTGTACACTCACTACTTTACATTGTAGCAAAGTGTCATTTCTTCACTGTTGTCACATGAAAAGATAGAATAAAATATTTACAAAAATGTGAGGGGTGTACTTACTTTTGTGAGATACTGTATATGTATTAAATACATGTACGATATATAAAAAAATTACATATGCAGCGGCCTCACCCTCTCTCCATCTTTATCGGTTACACACCAACTCATGTCTAGGGGTTCCTGGGTTGTGAGAGTGAGATGCGCCACGGCCCATGTCCTCCCCATTTCAATAGGGAGGTGAAGGCCACTTCCTGATGTTTCCTCGGGCCAATGTGTTCTGCGAATGTACCGAGTCTGTAATTGCAAGCTCACCAGCCTCCCCTCTGCTTCCAGTAACTGGAGTTCACACACCGGAGAAAGGTCCAACACTTGTTTATTTGGCACTCCAATAGCAAAGCACGATAAACAGTTCTTTTAACAGCAGACTGGTTGGGACCTATAACCTTGCCAACGGTGGGATGAGCAGATCAAGGCACTTCCTAACGTTTCAGTTCTATGCCACTATACTATGACCAGCGGCGCCTAAGCCAATCCGGCTGTTACAGAACAGGAAGGATGGGGTCTCTTCCAGCAACCCCTATGAACAGCAATGGAGCCCTCTTCGATACGCTGTGGCCCCTATCAGGGGGATGTGTCCTCCCAAGAGAGTTCCCAGAGGCCCACTGTCACCGGGTTGGTGCTGCTCCGGGTCTCCAGTGGGTAACCTCCCCGGCCTCCTCACCTCAGGTACGAGTCCCTCCGCTCAGGGACCCTCGGACAGTCCACCCTAGCGGGACCCAGTCGAAGGTACTGGGCCCCAGGCCTCCTAGATAGTACCTCACCCCAGGCTAAAGGTGCCTGGGATGGACGCCAACATGACTCCGGACCAGGCCATGGGCACCTGGACCAGACTCCTGGATCTCCCGCACCCAGGCCTAAGGGCCCTGGGTGCGGACCGCAACCCTCCTCCTCCGAGGACCTCCTTCTCCGCAAGACCTCGTGGTAAGGGCGTCTCCCCCTTTTATCTCCTCCCATCAACGGCCCGGCGGGTTCCCCGCCCCAGCCATACCATCTCCGGGAAGGGACAAAACAGAGAGCACTGCGAAGATGATTCTACCTGAAGCCTGTGGGTACCCCGCCACCCACAGGCAAAGGAGAATATTACATCCTCCAATCCTCCACGAAACAAAAAGGGGTCTGAATCCTAACACAATTATACACCTGGGTCACACTATTGCCCAGGTGTATCCCATCAATTTGAGGACCCCGCTACACATATACTTACCTATGCTGAGGGCACTCAGGTGGAGTCACATGACTGAGTCTCAGTGCCAGCTGCAGTGAAGATGAGAGATTGCTGACAAATCAGCTGTAGAGCCTGACGTGATGATGTCACCCATAGGCTTACTATGGGGCATCCGTTGTCAGCTGTCCCTCCTCTACACTGAAGCCGGAGCTGGGAGACGATATAGGTAAGTACACAGATGTTTCCTTTCACAAGGTAGATAGAATAGGTATAAATGGAGGTTGGAGCAGATTTAAGTATAGTTAGTGTTTGACTGAACTTCGACTTTAAATTTACTTTCCCCATTAATACCAATGGATTTTGCCAAAATAATGAAAATCTGCCAAAACTTACCAATTTTTATGCAATTTTTGAATGAAAAAATCTCAAATTCGCTCCACCTAAATTGCAGCGCACCTCAATATTACATGAAATAAAAGAAAAACTTTATTTTTATAGGGGTATATTTGTTAAGCAGTGAATGTGGCATTCACCAATAATTCAGTGCAGATGACTTTTCCCAGTGCATGTGTTTTAAAATACCATGGTTGATTTACCTGAAAGGAATGTTTGGTGAATGTTATGTGTGATATTGGGGGGGGGTTAGCTCTAGTGATAGATGCATTTTAGTGCAGTGAGTCCACGTCAGACCAGCGTTATATGTCTGGGCCTGGTAGCCCACGTTTATTAACCGAAAAAAAACAAACCAAAAGTTCATCCAGGAATCCCACGCAGGGGTTTAAACTTCATTCAGACATAAATGAAAACATACCAAGCCACCTGGCTCTCTCTTGTCGGCAGTACCTCTGCTTGCTCTAGGGTGACTACATTTTCAAACTGCCATTCAGGGACACCCCCCTCCTTCACATAAATTTGCCAATTTTAAAGGCTTATATGCAAGTAATTGGCCATAATAGGGGTATGGGGGTCCAGGTACTGCCTTGGGGGACATGTATCAATGCAAAAAACGTTTTTAAAAATTATCGTTTTTCAGGAATGATTATAATTATGCTTACAGTACAACAATAAAAATTAACAATTCCTCTAAATATAGTGCCTGGGGGGTCCCCTTAGTCTGCCTATAAAGTGGCACATGTTTACCATGTATAGAACATGCTGCAGCAAAAATGAAATTTCTAAAGAAAAAAAAAAAAGAGTCAAATCACATTTAAATTGACTCACGGTTGCAATTGCTGGCACCCGGCTATTGAAAAAAAGAAAAAGCAAGAAAAATGTAGCCCCCCCCCCCCAGTCCATACCAGCACCCACGGCTCTACCCCCCACCCCAAAGTACCATATCCCCATCTTACCCTGGCTGGTGGTTGTCGTGGCATGCAGGCAGGGGGGTTATCAGAATCTGGAAGCCCCCAAAGGACCCAAAGGGTCTGGAATGGACTAGGGGAGGGGGACCCCACACCGTTTTTTGTTTTTTTGTTTTACCTTTTTTTTTTACTGGAAGCTTTATTTTTTATTTTTTTATTCAGCTGTCAGCGGGGAAGCCGATTGACAACTGATGACTCATCAGTTGTTAGGGACGCCGACTTCCCAGCCCCGCTCCTTAACGACCAGCAATTACTGCGCCCTGGTTGGGGCAGTGGGCAGTGCATTGCAGGGCATTTGGTGGGGCGAACACCCTGGGCTGGGAAACAGACAGTTTCCATAGTCAGCTCATCAGGTGGCTGTGTCAGTTTCATTCCCGGACACTGTATTGTCCTGGAATGAAGGTGCCCGGGACCCGGGACAGAACTGCAAAATGCGGGACTGTCCCGGGCAATCCGGGACACGTGGTCACCCTAGCTTGCTCCGAACCGACTTCTAGATTCCTTCCAGTCCCCCTGGACTCATTGGCTTCCTTAGCCTCCCAAACTCTCAACGCTGGCCAGCCTTTCCCAGTCCTGGCACATAGAATCCCCCTTTCACAGGCTGCAGTCTCCCACAGGGCAGACAATCTTCCTGACAGGGGTCTGTCTTCAAACAGCAGCTGCTCACAGTCCACCTTCCACCTCTTTCTGCTCTCACCAGCCCCTCGCTATATGGGCTGTGTGCACCTGGGCACACACCCTGCTTGCTGTCCACAAGACCCGGACACAGAGTTGGATATCCCGTCTCACCCAAGACTATAAGGCAAGGGTCTCAAACTGGTGGCCCTCCAGCTGTTGTGAAACTACAAATCCCATCATGCCTCTGCCTGAGGGAGTCATGCTTGTAACTGTCAGCCTTGCAATGTCCCATGGGACTTGTAGTTTCGCAACAGCTGGAGGGCTGCCAGATTGAGACCCCTGCTCTAAGGGATCTCCAAACTGCAGAGCCCCATCTTGCGATAGCAAAATCTGGAGAAAACTGCCAGAGCAGTTTTCTCTATTTCAAATCTATACTCTGTAAGCCTTGCTGTCAGCAGACATGCAAACTCTGTGACCTTCCTTTTCCAACCTATTTCCACAGGGACAGAGCCTCGCTCTGTCACACGTGTTTAATACTTAGTAAATATGCTCCTATGACATAATGACTGGATAATATGCCAAAAAAAAACTCCATATTATCAGACATCCCTCTCATAAATGATAAGTGTAAGCCCCTCATAAATGTTTAATAGGGTATCACAAACTGCTCTGTCTGTGGTTCAGTGAGCAAAGTAGTGGAGGTGTCAATAAAAGCTTGTGAGAAACCCTGATATAACCTGAAAGTGTAAACGTCTCTAATTGTAAAGCCTTGTATTTACAATGATCATGCATTTGGAATGCGCTGAGGAACGCATAATGTGTGCATGGGCTCCACAGCCAAAAAAACTAGATGGTTATGAGCAGAGTAGTTCGAGTGCGGTCACACTATGACTCCATGTCAGGGCTGGGCTCAGCCCGTCCTTCTCTGAGCTGGCAGCTCAGCTGTCAGCTAATTACCAGCTCCCATCTCTCCACAGTAACTCACCTGTTGATGATCCTGCTCGTCAGTCCTGCCTACTTAAAGCCTTCCAGTTCATTTGCTCTCTGCCTTCGCCCTGGTCAACATCACAGAGACTTTCTCCTGCGTTCCTGTTGAAGACTTGCTCGGCTGACGTTCCTTCTGGCTCTTGATCCTGCTTGCTGTACTACTCGTTTATCTCTGGCTCTCTGACATTGGTTTGGCTGACTACCCGATCCGGTTACTTAACTCTGGCTATGTTTTGACTATGCTTACTCTGTTTACCTTTTTATTATTATTATTAAACAAGTGTGATTTAACTGTACTTCTGTCTTGGTCTGATTCGTGGTTTCTGACACTCAATGATGGTTAGCCTTGAGAGTGAGATCTATCACCGAAACATCCTGTACATCCTCTACAGCAGGCATCTCCAAACTACGGCCCTCCAGCTGTTGCGGAACTACATGTCCCATGAGGCATTGTAAAACCCTGACATTTACAGACATGACTAGGCATGCTGGGAATTGTAGTTCCTAGACAACTGGAGGGCCATAGTTTGGAGACCCCTGCTCTACAGGACCACATCTGTCACAGTAGTACAGTATAACGTTAAATTAATAATCTAGTGATTGGGCTAAGGAAGAGCAAGTTTGTGGGGTCAGGGTGTGACAGAAGGAGAAGAGTCATGGGAAGTGACAGGAAGAGCCATGAGGATAAAAAAGTGCTGCTCATAGGTGTTCACAGGGCAATGGTGGACAGAGGCTGTTGAGGAAACATCTCCAGGGTTGTGATCTGTCATGAGAGTACTGGTAAGGGTGGCCATGCAGACCAGGAGGTTGGTGTGGAAACATCTCCAGGTTTATGATCTTTTGTGAGAGTACTAGTAAGGTAGGCCATGAAGGTGATACTTTTAAATGCCAAACGGACCAGAAGGCTGATGAGGCAACAGCAGGTTGTGGTATGATATATGGGAAATAGTCATGCACCCGCAGGTTTTGGAAATTACATGAGTTTTATGTTCTAGATTAAGGATGAGCTCTGGCGTGTTTGCACAGCCCACGTGCAGAGCCCGCCAGGAAGTCGGCACTGTGCTGCGCTAATCACAGGCAGTGAGACATTGTCCCGATGCGCGGCTCCAGAGATAGGGAAATGTCTCACTGCCTGTGATTAGCGCAGCGTAGTGCCGACTTCCTGGCGGGCTCTGCACGTGGGCTGTGCAAACACGCCGGAGCTCATCCTTACTCTAGATCAGGGGTCTCCAAACTTTCTAAACAAAGAGCTAGTTCACTGTCCTTGAGGCTTCAGAGGGGCCAGACTGTGGCTTGTGAGATTAGAAAATGTTGTGGTGTGGGTGAGAGCAAACAGTGCCCCATCATTGGTTTTAGTGAAAGAAATAGTGCCCTTTTGTTGATGTCAGTGGAAGGAATGGTGCTCTGTTATTGGTATTTATGGAAGGAATGGTGCTCCATCATTGGTGTCAGTTGGAGGAATGGTGCTCCATCATTGGTGTCTGTGGGAAGAATAGTGCCCCCTCATTGGTGTCTGTGGGAAGAATGGTGCTCCATCATTAGTGTCAGTTGGAGGAATGGTGATCCAGCTTTGGTGTTTGTGGGAGGAATGGTACTCCATCATTGGTGTAAGTAAATGGCATGGAGCCCCAAGAGCTGGATAAAGGCAAGCAAATGGACACATCTGGCCTGGATGCTGCAATTTGGAGACCACTGCTCCAGAGACAGGGAGGTGGCAAAGTATCACGTTGTCACAACATTTGAAGGTGAAGCTGTTCTTTGTAAGTGAAGGAAGGTTGGTAGGACAACGTTGGGTTGTGGTATGGTAGATAGGGAAGGGTCACAGGGGTACAGGTGTTGGGAAGGACCATGAGATTCCTGCTCTAGAGACAGGATGGTGGGGAAGGGTCATGTTGCCACCACATTTGAAGGTGAAGCTGTTCTTTGTAGGTGAGTGGATGTTGGACAGGCAACAGCAATTTGTGCTATAGTATATGGGGAAGAGTCACAGGGGTAAAGGTATTGGAAAAGACCATGAGATTCATGTCCAAGGGAAGCGTTGCCACCACATTTAAAGGTAAAGCTGTTCCTTGTAAGTGAAGGGAAATTGGTCAAACAACAGCCGGTTCTGGTATGGTAGATGGGAAAGGGTCATGGGGAGCAGGTATTGGCAATGGCAATGTGATTTATTCTCTAGAGAAAGAGAGGCGGGGAAGGGTCATGTTGCCACCACATTTGTAGGTGAAGATGTTCTTTGTAAGTGAAGGAATGCTGGGCAGATAACAGTGGGTTGTGGTATAGTAGATGGGGAAGAGTCATGGAGGGAAAAGGTATCGGGAAGGACCATGCGATTCATGCTTTAGGGAAGAAGGGAAGAGTTGCCACCACATTTGAGTGTGAAGCTGTTCATTGTAAGCGAAGGGATGTTGGCCAAACAACAGCAGGTTCTGCTATAGTAGATGGGAAAGAGTCATGAGGGTACAGGTATTTGGAATGGCCATAAGATGCTGTAGAGCAGTGGTTCTCAACCTGGGGGTCGGGACCCCCTCGGGGGTCGAATGATGATTTTCCAGGGGTCATCGAATAAAAAAACGGAAATTTAGGATTGAGAGAGGTAAAAGGGAAAGAAAGGAGAACAAAGAGTGGTACATCGTAAAATGCACCATAAGGGGGTTCAATACTGTACGAGTGGAAGGGATTTAGGGAGCGCTAAATGTCCGTGGGTAAGGGGCGCAAACTACTTGTCTTGCCTTGGGTGCTGACAACCCACGCTACGGAAATAATTATACTGTTAGGGGCCCCTACAAATTTTATCAAGGGGTCACGGCACTAGAGGGGTTGAGAACCACTGCTGTAGAGAAAGAAAGGTGGGGGAAGGGTCATATTGTCACCACATTTGTGGGTGAAGCTGATCTTTGTAAGTGAAGGGAGGTTGGTGAGACAATGCTGGATAGGTAGATGGGGAAGAGTGATAGGGGTACAGGTATTAGAAAGGACCATGAGATTTATGCGCTAGAGACATGGAGTTCGGGAAGAGTTTTGTTGCCACCACGTTTGAGGAAGAAGCTGTTCTTTCTAAGTAAGGAAAGGTTGTGGTATGGTAGATCGGGAAGAGTCATGGAGGTACAGCTTTTGGGAAGGACTATAAGATTCATGCTCTATAGACAGGAAAGTGGGGACGAGTCATGTTGCCACTACATTAGAGGGTAAAGCTGTCTTGTGTAAGAGAAATGAGACCAATGATTAAGCAGCCCAGGTGTTCCATCTGCCAGCAGCAGAGGACTACAGGGGGGCAAGTCATATCTGTGCAATTGAGGGCCTTGCTGCTCCCCATAAGTAGGCTTTTCTACCATCTCATGTTTGCTGTTTGTTTTTCACCACCTGAACATGTACTGTGGTGTTGGGTAGCTCCACATATGCTTTTCCATGGCAAAATAGATGCTGTATTGTCACATATCACATATATGAAAGAACACTTATGCCGCGTACACACGATCGGAATTTCCATCGGAAAAACCTTGGATGTTTTTTTCGACAGAATTCCGCTCAAGCTGGGCTTGCATACACACGGTCACACAAGTTCTCGGAACTTTCGACCATCAAGAACAAGAACTCGGTGACGTACAACACTACGATGAGCCGAGAAAATTAAGTTCAATGCTTCTGAGCATGTGTCGAATTGTTTCTGAGCATGCGTAGGAATTTTGCGCATCGGAATTGCTACAGACGATCAGAAAAATTGAAAACCTGCTCTCAATCTTTTGCTGGTGGAAATTCCAACAGCAAAAGTCCGATGGAGCCTACACACGGTTGGAATTTCCGAACCAAGAGCTCACATCGGACTTTTGCTGGTGGAAATTCCGACCGTGTGTACGCAGCATTATGCCGCGTACACACGATCATTATTCACGTTGGTTAAAAAACCGTCGTGAATAATGACATTAAAAACGAGGGAACGGCTTGTTCCCCACACACGGTCGTTTTTCACGTCATTTTTTCTCTTGACGAGAAAAACGACCGTCTGTGGGCTCCGCGGCAGTGTTTCCCTATGGGAAAACTGCCGCGGGAAACATGTCGAAAAAAACGACGAGAAAAATTAGAACATGTTCTAATTTTTCTCGTCGTTTTTAACCACTTGACAACTGGGCACTTAAACCCCCTTAATAACCAGACCAATTTTCAGCTTTCGGTGCTCTCACATTTTGAATGACAATTACTCAGTCATACAACACTGTACCCATATGAATTTTTTGTCCTTTTTTTCACACAAATAGAGCTTTCTTTTGGTGGTATTTAATCACTGTTGGGTTTTTTATTTTTTGCGCTATAAGAGAAAAAAGACTGAAAATTTTGTAAAGAAATGATTTTTTTTTCGTTTCTGTTATAAAATTTTGCAAATTACTACTTTTTCTTCATAAATTTTGGCCAAAATTTATACTGCTACATATCTTTGGTAAAAATAAGTACAAATTGGTGGATATTGTTTGGTCTTTGTGAAAGTTATAGAGTCCACAAGCTATGGTGCCAATATTTGAAAATTGATCACACCTGAAGTACTGACGGCCTATCTAATTTCTTGAGACCCTAACATGCCAGAAAAGTACAAATACCCCCCAAATGACCCCTTTTTGGAAAGAAGACATTCCAAGGTATTCAGAAAGAGGCATTGTGAGTTTTTTGAAGTTGTCATTTTTTCCCACAATTCTTTGCAAAATCAAGATTTTTTTTTTCTCTTTTTTTTTTCACAAAATTGTCATATTAGCAGGTTATTTCTCACACACAGCATATGCATTCCACAAATTACACCCCAAAACACATTCTGCTATTACTCCCGAGTAGTGATGAGCCGAACACCCCCGGGTTCGGTTCGCACCAGAACCCGCGAACGGACCGAAAGTTTGTACGAACATTAGAACCCTATTAAATACAATGGATGCGAACGTTCAAATTCTAAAGTGCTAATTATAACAACTATTATGCATGTTATTGTCCTAAAAAGGGTTTGGGAACCCGGGTTCTGCACCAGGGGACATGTATCAATGCAAAAAGAAGTTTTAAAAACGGTCGTTTTTCGGGAGCAGTCATTTTAATGATGCATAAAGTGAAAAAAAAAAAGTCAAATATTCCTTTAAATATCGTACCTGGGGGGTGTCTAAAGTATGCCTGTGAAGTGCCACGTGTTTCCCGTGTTTAGAACTGTCCCTGCACAAAATGACACTTCTAAAGGAAAAAAAAGCCATTTAAAACTGCTTGCGGCTTTAATGTAATGTCTGGTCCCGGTAATATGGATGAAAATCTTTAAGAAAAATGGCATAGCTACCCCATGACCCCCCCCCCCCCCCCTACCCCAGCCCATTACCAGCCCCTTTGGGTCTTGTATGGATATTAAGGGGAACACCGCACACAAAATAAAAAAGGCCCTATATACTCTGAACAGCCGTATACAGGCGGTGCATACAAGACAGGGACTGTAGGTTTGTTCTTATGTAGAATGTGTTTGTAATTTTGAACAGGTACATTGTTGAAGTGTAGCTCCAGCCCAAAAATCTATTTTTAAACTTTTTGGAAAACATAGGTAAGGGTTATCACCCCTGTAACATTTGTTTTGCTGTCTGTGCCCCTGTTCAGAACATTTCACCTCACTTTCAGTCCCAATGACAACTGTTTTTGAAATGTGGTGTTTTTCTTGAAACAAGGATTGCTGATAAAGCATCAGTACAGAGGAGACACCTTTCTCCCATATTAATTCTTACAGGAGAGAATTTTCCTTCCTAGGGGTAGATTTCCTCTCACTTCCTGTTGTCTTCTTGCGTTTGCAAGTAGGAGTCGTTTGTAAGTTGGATGTTTGAAAGTAGGGACCTGCCGTATATACTCTGCAGAAATAGGCCCCTTAGTTGTTGGTGTTGGCACAACACTGTAAGCACTCACAGTTACTCTTGGTTGGTGCTGGAACGCCCTGCTGTCAACTATTATATCAGGAATTTTAATTACATATAATTGTTGAACAGTGGTAGTAAAAAATAGGATTTTTATAACAGCTTACCTGTAAAATCCTTTTCTTGGAGTACATCACGGGACACAGAGCGACATAGTCATTACTAATGGGTTATATAGATACCGTCAGGTGCTGGCACTGGCAACTTCCAAAACCGGAAGTACCCTCCCCTATATAAGCCCCTCCCATCCGGGAGCACCTCAGTTTTGTAGCAAAGCAATAAGTGTCCCTAAAGAGGGGCGGGAGCTCTGTGTCCCGTGATGTACTCCAAGAAAAGGATTTTACAGGTAAGCTGTTATAAAAATCCTATTTTCTTTCTCGTACATCACGGGACACAGAGCGACATAGTCATTACTAATGGGATGTCCTAAAGCAATGCCAAATGAGGGGGGGGGATACACCATATATAAGCTGAGCGCTATCAGACATGAGGATCTTTTGCGGCCTGCAACACACTGCGCCCAAAGGCGACATCCTCCTGACTTCTAACGTCCACCTGGTAGGACCTAGTAAACGTGTGTACCGAAGACCATGTTGCGGCCTTACAGATTTGAGCCAGGGAGGCCTGGTGATGCACTGCCCATGAAGTTCCAACTGCTCTCGTGGAGTGCGCTCTAACTTTGAACGGAGGTGGTCTCCTTCTCAAGCCATAAGCTTGCATAATGACCTGTCGAATCCACTTGGCTAAAGTAGACTTTGACGCTGCCTGACCCTTTCTGGGGCCTTCCGGCAGAATAAACAAAGTATCCGTTCTGCGAATCTGAGCAGTGGCTTTTAGATAAGCTTTAACTGCTCTTACTACATCCAAAGAATGCAATAACTTTTCCTCTACCGAAGTAGGTTTGGGGAAAAAAGAAGGAAGAACCACATCTTGGTTCAAATGAAACCTCGATACCACCTTAGGAAGAAAGGCTGGATGAGGACGTAACACTACTCTGTCCTTATGGATAACCAGATATGGCTCCTTACAGGACATAGCTGCTAATTCCGATACTCTTTTAGCCGAACAAATGGCTACTAGAAAAATCAATTTCCTGGTGAGAAGCACCAAGGAAATATGCTGTAATGGTTCAAATGGTTGTTTCTGTAGAACCGACAGAACCAAGTTTAGATCCCATGGACATATGGGAATATTAACCGGAGGACTAATACGCATCACTCCTTGTATAAAGGCTTTGACTAGTGAATGCGAAGCCAAGGGCCTTTGAAAAAATATTGACAAGGCCGAAATCTGACCCTTGATAGTACTCAAGGCAAGCTTCCTATCTACAGCCCACTGTAGGAAGTCCAGAATCCTACCTATTACGTACTTATGTGGATGCCATTTCTTGGCCTCACACCACGCGATGTACGCCTTCCAGATTCTATAGTAGATCTGCCTGGATACCGGCTTCCTGGCATTGATCATGGTAGATACCACAGCATTAGAGAGCCCTCTCTTTTTTAGAATGTGGGCTTCAATAGCCAGGCCGTCAAACCTAGGGCTGGTAAGGAAGGGTGGTATATCGGTCCTTGCGAAAGCCGGACGACGTGGGAGAGTCCAAGGACTCCCCACTGAAATTTTACAATCTCCGCGTACCACGCTCTTCGGGGCCACGCTGGAGCCACCGGAATCACTGGTTTCTTTTCTACCCTGATTCTGCGGAGTAATCGAGGTAACCATTGTGGCGGTGTGAATGCATATATCCCCAGGGAACACTAGGGCATCCGAGCCGCAAGCTAGGGGATCCCTTGTCCGAGAGACAAACCTGTCCCCCTTTGCGTTGAATCTGGATGCTAGAAGATCTACATCCGATGTTCCCCACCGCTGACATATTGTCCAGAAAACCTCGGGGTGAAGGGACCCTTCCTCTGGGCCTAATTGCTGGCGACTTAGAAAGTCCGCCTTCCAATTCTCCACTCCTGGAATGAATACCGCAGATATGGCTGGGACATATTTTTCCTGCCCATTTCAGGATGTAATTTACTTCCCTCTGGGCTGCACGACTCCTGGTGCCCCCCTGATGATTGATATATGCCACTGCTGTGGCATTGTCTGATTGAATTCTGACAGGGGACCCTTGGAGTTTGGATGTCCATGCTACTAGGGCATACCGGGCTGCTCGTATCTCTAAGAGATTGATGGGCAGGGCCTTTTCTGCATCCGACCATCTGCCCTGGAGAGACTATTGCTCCAGTACTGCTCCCCAGCCTATAAGGCTGGCATCTGTAGTGACCACCTTCCAAGAAATCGGACTGAAGGATTTCCTTTTTTCCAGATTCTGGGGAACCCACCACCAACGGAGGCTCTTGCGAACGGAAGGGGACAAGGACATTGTAAGTCTAGGGCCTGAACTTTTTTGTTCCAGGCTGACAGTATGGCCCCTTGCAAATTCCTTGAATGGAATTGACCGTAGGGTACTGCTTCGAATGATGCCACCATTTTTCCCAGCAGCCTCATATACAGGCGTATGGACGGCTGTCTTTTTTGTACCCACTAAGTGGATCAAATCTTTCAAAGACAACACCTTTCCTCGAGGCAAGAATATTTTTCTCTGGCCTGAATCCAACCTTAGCCCCAAGTATTCCAGACTTTTGACTGGTTTTTAGGGCTGACTTGTCTCGGTTGATAATCCAACCGTGAGATTCCAGATACTTGATCGTCTTGTGAACGACCACGTCTAGTTTTTTCACTGAGTGGTCTATCAGCAACAAGTCATCCAGATATGCCATTATCATTACACCTTGTGTTCTTAGATTGGCCAATAAAGGGCCAGAATTTTTGTAAACACTCGTGGTGCTGTGGCCAAACCGAAGGGTAAGGCTCTGAACTGAAAATGGCGCCCTTCTACTGCAAAGCGTAGACATTTTTGGTGGACTGGAAAGATGGGAATGTGCAAATAAGCATCTTTGATGTCGATCGTGGCTAACCAATCCTCCCCTTGTAGGGCAGTGGCCACCGATCGGATCGACTCCATCGGAAAGTCCTGATATACAGGAATTTGTATAGCCCTTTTAGAATTAATATGGGCCTCCCGACCGCGTTTGCTTCGGGACTGTAAAGAGGTTTGAGTAAAACCCGAACCCTCATTCTTCCAGGGGAACCTCCATAATTACTCCTTGGAGCAATAGTTGTTCTAGTGCCAACAGGAGGGACTCTCTCTTCCGGGGATCCCTTGGCACGTTTGACCTCAAAAATGGGAAGGAGGAGAGTCTTTTAACTCCAAACTGTATCCCAAACCTACTGCGGAGAGCACCTATCTGTCTTGATCGTGTCCCGCCAGGTCTCTTGCGAACAACTGGAGTCCTCCCCCCACCCGACTGAGTGGGGGCTTCAATGAATTTAACTTTGGGGGAGGTTTTGTACCTCCCCTGACCCAGGGTTTCTCATTACCCTGCTACTGTCCCTTTTTTTTAACCCCCGGGATTTGACCGAGGAGGCCGTCGGAACTGTTACACAGCCGATGCCCCAGGGACTGGAGAAGCAGGCCTCTTAAAGAGGGACCTCTAACTCTGCTTTTAACCGGCAAGAGCGTATTTTTACCGCTGGAAATTTTCTGGATATATTTGTCCAGGTTTTCCCTGAATAAGCGTTCACCATGAAATGGGACGCTAACCAGCCATTCTTTACAGGGAGCTTCAGCAGACCAGTTTTTGAGCCATAGGAGCCTACGCATATGTCTATAGACAGCGTAAGGCGGGAGGCCTGATGGACTGAATCCTCTATGGCGTCAACCGCAAAGCCTAAGGCTCTAGGTAGATCAGCTAGGGCAAAGCCTGCTGATCTGTCAAGTCCCTCAAGAGCTGTTTCAACTGATCCTTCACTGCTTAGCAGACCCCAATAGCTGCTACTGCTGGTTGTATCACCAAGCAGATTTTCATAAGGACTCCAATCTTTTATCTATTGGGTTCTTGAACATTTGGACATTATCCACTGGACATGTCAGTGATTTATACATACAAGAGATGGCTGCGTCCACTGTAGGGACCTTCCATTTTTTTTTTTATTTTTTTTTTGATGAACTTATCCTCCATGGGATAGACCACCGGAAATCTCTTGGGGGAATAAATATTTTCTCAGGACGTTCCCAATCCTGGTAAATGAGCCCTTTCAGTAAAGGGTGAAGTGGAAAAGAACAAACAGTCTGGGGGCTTCTAGCGACCCCAACGAGGATACAGTAGTGGTTGATGGTTCCGCAAGGTGCATTTTTAAATGCTGATCGGACCATGTTAGTCAGAGACTGAACCCATAATCTTTCAGCTTAAGATGCTGAGAAAAGGTTCCCCCACTGTTGATTCCTCTATAACAGAATCAACCTCATCCTGATCCCCTTCAGGCAGGTCGATCCCTGTATGGGACTGTTGCTCTGCTAACAGGCACTCTGAAGGAGGAGACGGAGATCGGGCGTGCTTTCCCTGACAGGGAGGCAGCGATAAATGTTGACAATCTCTCTCGAATCCTCCCAGAGCTGAGGAAAAAACCTCCTCTGTTACATACACAGGAGCAGGTGAACTGAGGACAGCCACAGTACCAAGTACCCTGCGGGGTCTCTACGGTCACTTACCTCTGAACTTCAGGGGAGACTGGTGCAGCAGGAGTATGCCCAAGATCCTCCGAGCCCGATGAGACCCCCTTCGCTTCCTGGAAGATTCAGTTCCGGAGCTTCTGGACGGCATATTCCTAAGCCTAAAGCTGAGGTATTCCAGCCGTAATACACCACTTTTACTGAGAATAGTCTAGCACAATTGCTGCTATATCACAGTTGGTGTCTACTAATGTGCCTTTCTAGGGGATGCCTGTATCAACCGCTTGCTGTATGCCTTTAAATGTTGCCAGCTCTGTCTCTGTACTTCATAGCCAGCTCACTACAATATTGTGTTTTTTTTAAAACTGCTGGGACGCCCGCACATGCGCAGAAGCGCTGCGGCGCGCACAGAGCGTCATCCCCCAGGCTCCGCCCCCTTTCCCGGCTCACCTCTATATATAGAGGCGCGTGCACGCGCACGCGCGCGGGCACGTGCGCCTTCGGCGCTAATTTCAAATATGGTAACAAGGGACAGGAGCCAGGGCCCCTCTTTGCCGCAGGCCGGGGGATGGACGAGCACTGCAACATGGCAGAGGAAGCAGTTTCCTATAAGAGAACTCACCATCTGCCTGGACTTTGCTCTGCTGAGAAGAAGCTAGTCCACATGACAAGAAAACATTCCACAGCGGCCTCCAGTGGACAAACACAGGTACCGCAGTCTAATATATTAAATATATATAAAAAAAAATTATTTTTTTTTTTTTTCTTGACCACCATTAAAAATTATTACATTTTTTTAGTAGTTACAGGCATGCACAGAATTTTGCGGGAATACCATTAGGTAACAGACAGAAAGACAAATTAGGCTTGGGGGTCCCCCAATAGAACCAAGTTCCTGGGGGCCCCCACTTACCTGTTCCCCGCCGCAGGACTTTGTTTGGTCCACAAAAGCCCAAACTTCACCTATCACGGCAGGCATTGTAATCAAACCTTCAGGGACCGGGTTCCCAAGGATTCCACTCCCCTGGACCTGTATAGCACCCTGCACAGAAAACATCTTGGTCGTGGGTATGACCAGAGCTCTGGATCCCAGGGTCCAGCTCTCCTAAGAGAAGCATTACAGGCAAAACCTTGCTCTTCTCTGCAAGGCCCGGGTACCGACCGTTTAGCTATGAAGCTTTTTTGGTCGGATCCGGAATAGCTTACTGAGGCCCAAAAGAACCTGTACGCAAGCTCAGTGAAAAACACATGTTTCTTCTTGGCCAACACCTTAGACACTGGCAAAAAACTGAGGTGCTCCCGGATGGGAGGGGCTTATATAGGGGAGGGTACTTCCGGTTTTGGAAGTTGCCAGTGCCAGCACCTGACGGTATCTATATAACCCATTAGTAATGACTATGTCGCTCTGTGTCCCGTGATGTACGAGAAAGAAATTGGGCCTTTGATGGTGGTGCTGGTGCCACAACACTGTAAGCCCTGACAGTTACTCTTGGTGGGTGCAGCAATGGGCCCTGCTGTGAATTATTAGATCAAGAATTGTAATTGCATGCCCCTGTTGAACAGGGGCTGAAAAATTGGGCCTTAGGCACTGGTGGCACAACACTACAACCCCTCACAGATACTGTACTTGGAGCACAGCAATGAGCCCTGTTGCAAAGTATTGCTTCAAAAATTGTAATGACACGCCCCTTTTAAACAGGGGCTGAAAAATTGGGCCTTAGGCACTGGTGCCACAACACTCCAACCCCTCACAGATACTGTACTTGGAGCACAGCAATGAGCCCTATGGCAAATTATTGCTAAAAAAATTGTAATTACACGCCCCTGTAAAACAGGGGCTGAAAAATTGGGCCTTAGCCACTGGTGGCGGCACCCATAAACAAAAATGATCTTCCAAGCTATCATCATCAATCGTATCATTGAGGACTCGGAGGAGGAGGATAGCCAGTCAACATAACAGCACAGGCACTCAGCATCAGCATCAGTCTTGAAGGGATGTGACATGTTAAAATCAATTAGTCTGTTATATCAGCATCAGGTGTGTGGTAGCTGGTGGTGATCCAAGACTGGTTCATCTTGATGAAAGTCAGTCGATCAACCGAGTCGGTGGACAGGCGCACCCTGTGATCCGTGACAAATCCTCCAGCAGCACTGAATGTGCGTTCCGAAAGAACGCTGGATGCAGGACAGGCCAGTAGCTCAATTGCATACTGTGCAAGCTCTGGCCAGTGATCCATCCTCAAGACCCAGTAAGCCAGAGGATTTTCGGTGGGGAAGGTGTCCAAGTCTGACCTTGCCCCTAGATATTCCTGCACCATGTTTATCAGACGCTGGCGATGGTTGCTGGAACCGATCATACTTTGGGGCTGCGGACTAAAGAATTGTCTGAACGCATCGGTCAGACGGCCACCTTCCCCACCGCTCCTTCTTTGACTGGCCGAAGCCTCAGCAACTCGTTGTCCAGGACCAGGAGTTTGTAACCTCCCAGTCTCTGGGAACGCGTTGCACAGACCTTTCTGCAAGGCCTCCCGGAGTTGTCTCATCCTCTGCTCCCTCTGCGACGGTAACATAAGGTCCGCAACCTTACCCTTGTACCGTGGATCAAGGAGAGTGGCCAGCCAGTAATGGTCCCTCTCCTTGATCCGAAGAATACGAGGATCCTTCCGCAGACTTTGCAGGATCAGGGAGGCCATGCAGCGTAGGTTTGCTGAGGCATCCGCTCCGGAGTCCTCTGGGTCACTAAGGACGACATGATCCGCAGTCACCTCCTCCCAGCCACGTACAAGTCCACTGGTTTCTTGGGACTGTAAATCATCCCTAAAAGACTGCTGCTGATGATGCTGAGTGCCAGCCTCCACCTCCATGCTGACACAATCCTCCTCCTCCTCCTCCTCCTCTTCCTGTGCGATGGGTGGGACAGAAGGAACACTGTCTGGGTAAAGGGGGCTTGAGAGGCAAGGAAGTCCTCCTCTTCCTGCCTCTGTTCTGCCTCAAGTGCCCTGTCCATTATTCCACGCAGCGTGTGCTCCAACAGGTGGACAAGAGGTACAGTGTCACTGATGCATGCACTGTCACTGCTCACCATCCTCGTGGCCTCCTCAAATGGTGCCAGGACAGTGCATGCATCCCTGATCATGCCCCACTGGCGTGGAGAAAAAAAACCAAGCTCCCCTGACCCTGTCCTGGTGCCGTAGTCGCACAGGTACTCATTGATGGCCCTCTGCTGCGTGTGCAGCCGCTGCAGCATGGCCAACGTTGAGTTCCACCTGGTGGGCATGTCACATATAAGGCGGTTCTTGGGCAGGTTCAACTCTTTTTGCAGCTCAGCCAGGCGAGCACTGGCATTATAAGATCTGCGGAAATGCACACAGACTTTCCTGGCCTGCCTCAGGACATCCTGTAAGCCCGGGTACCTGCCCAAGAAACGCTGCACCACCAGGTTAAGGACGTGAGCCACACAGGGCACATGGGTCAGTTGTCCCTGTCGAAGGGCGGAGAGGAGGTTGGTGCCATTGTCGCAAACCACCATTCCTGGCTTAAGCTGGCGTGGCATCAACCACCTCTCGGCCTGGCCCTGCAGAGCAGACAGGACCTCTGCCCCAGTGTGGCTTCTGTCCCCCAAACACACCAGCGCAAGCACGGCATGGCATCTTTTTGCCTGCGTACTTGCGTAGCCCCGTGAACGGCTACGGAGCACCGCTGGTTCATAGGACAAACCACAGGAAGAGGCCATGGAGGAAGAAGAAGAGGAGGGGGTGGAGGAGAGAGGTGTGTCACAACCAGTAGTAGCATTTTGGAGGCGTGGCGGTGGGACAACCTCCAACACTACTGCACCTTGTCCTGCATCCTTCCCAGCTGCCAAAAGAGTGACCCAATGGGCCGTGAAAGAAAGGTAACGTCCCTGTCCATGCCTGCTGGACCATGAGTCAGCGGTAATATGCACCTTACCGCTGACCGCCCTGTCCAGCGAGGCCAAGACATTGCCTTCCACATGCCGGTAGAGAGCCGGAATAGCCTTCCGTGAGAAAAAGTGGCGTTTGGGAACCTGCCACTGAGGAACCGCACATTGCACAAACTCACGGAAGGGGGCCGAGTCTACCAACTGAAAAGGCAGCAGTTGAAGCGCTAGCAATTTAGCCAAGCTAGCATTCAACCGCTGGGCATGTGGATGGCTGGGAGTGAACTTCTTTCGACGGTCCAGCAGCTGGGGCAGGGAAATTTGCCTGCTAGAATCGGACGTCGGTGTACTGCTAGCAGAGTGGCCGCAAGTACTTGGCTGTGACACACCTAATTCTACACCTTCATTCCTCTCAGTGCATGTTTCAGAGAGGACTGAAGTTATAGTGGGGTTGGAGATCCCAGCTGATGCGGTGCAAGGAGAGGTCCGCTTTGTTCTTTGGTGTGGGTCTTTGAGGTAGGCTTGCCAACGAGCTGCATGGCAGGTCAACATATGTCTGGTCAGGCATGTGGTACCCAAGCGGCTGATGTTTTGGCCACGCGATATACGCTTGAGACATATGTTGCAAACAGCAGCTGTGCGATCTGATGCACTAGCCTCAAAAAAGGCCCACACCAAGGAACTTTTTGAATGACGGGCAGAGGCAGCGCCCTGCACAGGCGGAGCTCTGCGGTGTGATTCCGTCGGTGTACTGCCCTTACGCTGGCCACCAAAGGGCATCCTGCCTCGTTGGAGATGTGCCTCCTCCTCATCCTCCTCCTCCTCTCTCCTATTAGGCACCCATGTGGAGTCAGTGACCTCATCATCCCCTCCCTCCTCATCACTGGAGCCAATCTGGCAGTATGCTGCAGCTGCTGGAACATGACTGCCAGATTGGTGTCCTTCTTGAGCATCCCCTCTGTCTGCTCTCACCCTACTGCCTTCCTGTAGCTGGGTTTCATCATCAGACCCTTCGAAACGCTGGGCATCCTCCTGGAGCATGTACCCAACACTGTGCTCAAACAGTTCGGGGGACTCCTCAGGAGGAGGACATGGTGGGTCTAGGGAAGGAGTGACTGATGATGAGTCTGACATTGATACCAGGGAAGAGGACGCTTTGGCAGCTGCTTTGCCAGTACCCTGAGCCTGGGTGAGAGAGGATGAGGAGGAGGAGGAGGGCTTGGTCATCCACTCTACCAAGTCTTCGGCATGATGTGGCTCAACATGTCCAGCTGCCGAAAAGAAGGACAAGCGTGTCCCATGGCCATGTGCTGATGACAATGCACCGCGTCCACGACCAGCACTGTTGCCCCCAGACACAGAGCCTGCTTGCCCTCTTTTATTGCCTCCTGACTGTCTGCCTCTCCTTGTTTGCCTTCCAGACATTCTAATAGATGGCCTGCAGGGAGATGGGAAAAAAGCAATAAGGGCTACCTTCAGGTGTCCTTCTCTGTCCCTTTACTTAAGGATTTCTAAATATGGTTCAGGATGATTGCTTTTGCACAGAATAGCACAACGACAATTTCCCTGACTGTCCAAAAAACAAGGATTTCAAAGATGGTTGATGAGGAATGCTTTAGCACACTATAGCACAAGGAGAATTCACTCACTGTCCTTCCCAGTCCCTAGAAACAAGGACTTGCTCAGTGAAAGAAACTGACACTCTCCCTACCTACAGTTTTCTGTCCCTAGAAAAAATGTTTTTTTTAAGCACACTATAGCACAAGGAGAATTCACTCACTGTCCTTCCCAGTCCCTAGAAACAAGGACTTGCACAGTGAAAGAAACTGACACTCTCCCTACCTACAGTTTTCTGTCCCTAGAAAAAATGTTTTTTTTAAGCACACTATAGCACAAGGAGAATTCCCCTCACTTTCCTTCTTTGTCCCTAGAAACAAGGATTATCACAGTGAAAGAAACTGACACTCTCCCTACCTACAGTTTTCTGTCCCTAGAAAAAATGTTTTTTTTAAGCACACTATAGCACAAGGAGAATTCACTCACTGTCCTTCCCAGTCCCTAGAAACAAGGACTTGCACAGTGAAAGAAACTGACACTCTCCCTACCTACAGTTTTCTGTCCCTAGAAAAAATGTTTTTTTTAAGCACACTATAGCACAAGGAGAATTCACTCACTGTCCTTCCCAGTCCCTAGAAACAAGGACTTGCACAGTGAAAGAAACTGACACTCTCCCTACCTACAGTTTTCTGTCCCTAGAAAAAATGTTTTTTTTAAGCACACTATAGCACAAGGAGAATTCACTCACTGTCCTTCCCAGTCCCTAGAAACAAGGACTTGCACAGTGAAAGAAACTGACACTCTCCCTACCTACAGTTTTCTGTCCCTAGAAAAAATGTTTTTTTTAAGCACACTATAGCACAAGGAGAATTCACTCACTGTCCTTCCCAGTCCCTAGAAACAAGGACTTGCACAGTGAAAGAAACTGACACTCTCCCTACCTACAGTTTTCTGTCCCTAGAAAAAATGTTTTTTTTAAGCACACTATAGCACAAGGAGAATTCACTCACTGTCCTTCCCAGTCCCTAGAAACAAGGACTTGCACAGTGAAAGAAACTGACACTCTCCCTACCTACAGTTTTCTGTCCCTAGAAAAAATGTTTTTTTTAAGCACACTATAGCACAAGCACAAAACACACTGACACTCTCCCTACCTATCCTTCTCTTTCCCTAAACTAAAGGAATCCAGGTTAAGCAAGAAAGAAATAAAAGTCACTGTCCCTGCCTATGCTGCTCTTTCCCTGCTCCGGAACACACTACACTAGGCCGCCGTGCTGGCGGCCTTTTATAGTGTGGGGCGTGTACTAAACACCCTCAGCAATAATTGGCCACAGGCATCCTGCCTGTGGCCAATCATTGCTCTCCTCGCTGCCGGCGCTGTGATTGGCCAAGCATGCGGGGTCACAGTGCATGCTTGGCCAATCACAGCGCCTGGATGACACTGCGATGGCGTAGTGCATTGTGGGCCGTTCGCGTCACTCGAATTTGGCGCGAACGGCCCAAATCGTTCGATCTTCGTCGAACGATCGAACAGCCGATGTTCGAGTCGAACGTATGTTCGACTCGAACACGAAGCTCATCCCTACTCCCGAGTATGGCGATACCACATGTGTGAGACTTTTACACAGCGTGGCCACATAGAGAGGCCCAACATGCAGGGAGCACCTTCAGGCGTTCTGGAGCACCCAGGCCAATTCTGACATTTCTCTCCTACATGTAAAAATCATCATTTGTTTGCTAGAAAATTACATAGAACCCCAAAACATTATATATGTTTTTTTAGCAAAGACCTTAGAGAATATAATGGTGGTTGTTGCAACTTTTTATCTCGCACGTTATTTGCGCAGCAATTTTTTAACGCGTTTTTTTACGGAAAAAAAAATGTTTTGTGCTTAAAAATAAATAAATAGTAAAGTTAGCCCAATGTTTTTGCATAATGTGAAAGATGAAGTTACACCGAGTAAATAGATACCTAACATGTCACCCTTAAAAATTGCACACACTCGTGGAATGGCGCCAAACTTCGCTACTTAAAAAATCCCCATAGGCGACGGTTTAAATATTTTTACTGGTTACATGTTTTGAGTTACAGAGGAGGTCTAGGGCCAAAATGATTGCTCTCGCTCTAACGTTCGCAGAGATACCTCACATGTGTGGTTTGAAAACAGTTTTCATATGTGGGCGGGACTTACTTATGCGTTCGCTTCTGTATGCGAGCTCACGGGGACAGGGGCGCTTTAAAAAAATATATTTTTTTTTATTGTTCATTTTACTTTATTTATTTTAGTTTGACATATTATTCCGCCCCAAATTTTTTTTTGATCACTTTTATACCTATTACAAGGAACGTAAACATCCCTTGTAATAGGAATATGGCATGACAGGTCCTCTTTACAGTGAGATATGAGGTCAATAAGACCCCACATCTCACCTCTAGGCTGGGAAGCCTGAAAAACAAAACAAACAAAAAAACAACAATCCTGGCTTTGATCGTAGCGGTGAGTCGGTAGAAGCACCGGAGGGCAGCGGGAGGGGGGGGGGCATCCCCTCTCACCTCCCGTAAGAATGATCAAGCGGTGGAACAGCCGCTATGATTGTTCTTATGGTGTAGTGTAGGGAATCGCCGGCTGAAAAAACTAATATCTGAATGATGCCTGTAGCTGCACCCATCATTCAGATATCTCCGCACAAAGTCAAGGACGTCATATGACGGCCGGCGGGCGGGAAGTGGTTATTGCGGAGTATTGCCGGGCATTGCGGAGTATTGCCGGGCATTGCGGAGTATGGCAGGGTATTGCGGAGTATGGCAGGGTATTGCACGGGGTATTGCACAGGGGGTATTGCACAGGGTATTGCAGAGTATTGTGCAGGGTATTGCAGAGTATTTTGCAGGGTATTGCAGAGTATTGCGCAGGGTATTGCAGAGTATTGCGCAGGGTATTGCGCAGGGTATTGCAGAGTATTTTGCAGGGTATTGCAGAGTATTGCGCAGGGTATTGCAGGGTATTGCGCAGGGTATTGCAGAGTATTGCGCAGGGTATTGCAGAGTATTGCGCAGGGTATTGCAGAGTATTGCGCCAGGGTATTGCAGAGTATTGCGCCAGGGTATTGCAGAGTATTGCGCCAGGGTATTGCAGAGTATTGCGCAGGGTATTGCAGAGTATTGCGCAGGGTATTGCAGAGTATTGCGCAGGGTATTGCAGAGTATTGCGCAGGGTATTGCAGAGTATTGCGCAGGGTATTGCGCAGGGTATTGCGCAGGGTATTGCGCAGAGTATTGCGCAGGGTATTGCAGAGTATTGCGCAGGGTATTGCAGAGTATTGCGCAGGGTATTGCGCAGGGTATTGCAGAGTATTGCGCAGGGTATTGCAGAGTATTGCGCAGGGTATTGCAGAGTATTTTGCAGGGTATTGCGCAGGGTATTGCAGAGTATTTTGCAGGGTATTTTGCAGGGTATTGCAGAGTATTGCGCAGGGTATTGCGCAGGGTATTGCGCAGGGTATTGCGCAGGGTATTGCAGAGTATTGCGCAGGGTATTGCGCCAGGGTATTGCACCAGGGTATTGCGCAGAGTATTGCACCAGGGTATTGCAGAGTATTGCGCCAGGGTATTGCAGAGTATTGCGCCAGGGTATTGCAGAGTATTGCGCCAGGGTATTGCAGAGTATTTTGCAGGGTATTGCAGAGTATTTTGCAGGGTATTGCGCAGGGTATTGTGCAGGGTATTGCGCAGGGTATTGCAGGGTATTGCAGAGTATTGCGCAGGGTATTGCAGAGTATTGCGCAGGGTATTGCAGAGTATTGCGCAGGGTATTGCAGAGTATTGCGCAGGGTATTGCGCAGGGTATTGCAGGGTATTGCAGAGTATTGCGCAGGGTATTGCAGAGTATTGCGCAGGGTATTGCAGAGTATTGCAGAGTATTTTGCAGAGTATTGCGCAGGGTATTTTGCAGAGTATTGGCAGGGTGTATTGCAGAGTATTGGCAGGGTATTGCACCAGGGATGGCTGAGCAGGGATGGATGGATGGCTGGATCTGTGACTGCAATTGTCACAGATCCAGCCCACAGAGCTGCTGCTGCCATCCGCTCCCTCCCCCTCCCGGAGGAACCGGCGTCATCACATGACGCCGGTTTGTTTACAAGTGATTGCTCCGTCATTTGACGGAGCGATCACGTGGTAAACGGCCGCTATCAGCGGCGATTTACCGCGATTCGTGATCCGCCGGGTCTTCTGGACCCGGCGGTCACGGAGTTTCCCGTGTGCGCGCCACAGGGGGCGCGCGGGAGCGCGATTCTGGGAGGACGTTATATAACGTCCTCCCAGAGTTAAGCAACCACCTTGTCGACGTTACTTGTCGGCAGGTGGTTGCTAAGTGGTTAATGCCGTTTTTCTCGTCGAAAAAAACGGCAAAAAGCTCACAGACGATCGTTTTTCTCGTCGAAAGGAAAAAATGTAGTTTTTAAGATTAGGTTTTGACCTTTAACTATCAATTGCGAGCCCAACTTTAGCAGTCAGCTTGGCATCCCGTGAGACTCTAAAACTGTAGTCATTAATTTGTAGGAGCTGGAAGTGGATTTTCCATTGTAATTGACATCTCATTAGCTTCTGCCCCAGAATCTTGCCAGTACTGAAGTCTTTCCAGTACTTAAAGCTGTTTACTAGATGTCATATGGATTTCGTGTTGTCTTCTTAACACCAGGAGACACGAGGTTTAGGTTATTTTTAACTTTGCTGGTTGTCGCAATGGTAATTCTGATCCTACAACACTTGCTAAAGATTTTTTTCTCCACTATTACAAAATGTTATAAGCCGTATCTTGGACACATTGCCTAGAGTTATTATGGACTTATGCTGACTAATGATGTGATTGTCCGGAGGAAATGCTGCCAATGGGACGTATGTTTTGTGTATAATGAGATGGCCATATGTCTGTTAGTCACAGGCTTTCTATTTTAGTAAGTGTCACCATTACCAGTAAACACAAATGTCTTCTCGAGTTATTCATAGTTTGATTGGACATGTCTGGCTTAAGTCGAAAGCCTACTTTCAATACACCATTATATTCCTGCCTCAAATTTGTCTAAAAAGCACTTCAGAAAATAGCATTGCTGTTTAACCACTTCAGTCCTGGACCATTTGGCTGGCCAAAGACCAGGCCACTTTTTGCGATTCGGCACTGCGTCGCTTTAACTGCCAATTGCGCGGTCGTGCGATCGGAGATCAGCGATTTTTATCATGACTGAGACATTAGGGCGGACACATCAGACACTTTTGACACCATTTTGGACCATTGTCATTTTTACAGCAATCAGTGCTATAAAAATGCACTAATTACTGTAAAAATGACACTGGCAGTGAAGGGGTTAACCTGTAGGGGCGCTGAAGGGGTTAAGTGTGACCTAGGGAGTGCTTCTAACTGTTAGGGGACGTGACTTGCCGTGACATGTCACTGATCGCTGTTCCTGATGACAGGGAACAGACGATCAGTGACATGTCACTAGGCAGAACGGGGAGATGTTGTGTTTACACTAACATCTCCCCGTTCTTAAGCTCCGTGACCCGATCGCGGGACACCGGCGGACATCGAGTCCGCGGGTCCCACGGGCACGATCACGGAGCTCGCGGCAGGGTCGCGAGCGTGCCACCAGCGGCGCGCTCGCGACCACATGGCGGCAATTTAAAGGGGACATATATATATATATGCCCATTTGCCTGTCCGTGCCATTCTGTTGACGTAAATGTTCGTGCGGCGGTCGGCAAGCGGTTAAAGAGGAACTTCACTTGCCCCTCTGTTATTTTTTTTACCCTTCCCCCCCCCCTTTAGCTGTTATGCAGGGTTGTCCTTGATTCAGATACTCACCTGCCCAGCATTGTCCTGCTGTGATCCGCTGCTCAGGTGCCACAACCTGGGTTCCAAACCTCCATCTTGGTCCTTCTTAGTCATCAGAAGCCTGCTGCCTCTTCCAGGTTCAGGCCGCTGGCCCCTTGATGATGCACTCCATTGGCCGCTGTGTGTTCCTGCTCCTGAAGCCTCCTGAGATATGTTATGGGGCAAGACGAAGAAGTTTAGGGAGCAGGGATACGTTATTCTTTCCTGGGCAAGAATGGCGGTGGGGATAGGGCCAGCCAATGAAATACAAAAAGTAACAAATGGCAATAACTTAAGTTCTTCCACTCTGCTAGTTACATAGTTACATAGTTAGTCAGGTTCAAAAAAGACACAAGTCCATCTAGTTCAACCATAAAAAAAAAAAAAAAAAAAAATATCGTACAATTCTATACCCACAGTTGATCCAGAGGAAGGCAAAAAACCACAGCAGAGTTCCTCCACAGCATTCAATAATGCAATAGCCATATTAAGAGAGAGAAAGGACTCAACATACAAAAATACAGTAAAAACTCTCAGATTTATTAAAATAATAAATATTCAGGTTGTGGCACCTGAGCAGTGAATCACAGCAGGACAGTTCTGTTTTGCGCACATACAGTACACATTTGAATAGCAGAGAATATAGCTGGAGAACATTCGATTTTGCCCCATTCAACTGAACAAATTTACATGCAGTTTTGATGGACCAACAGCTATGCATTTTTTTTTTTTATAAATACATAAGTGTAACTTTAAGCTTTGTAGGGAGGTTTTCCCCTTCAGGAAGTGGGAAGCACTAGGGCAAGGGTATTCATATGCTTAATTGCCACCTTCAATAAAGAGATCACATTCTGGACAACTATGCACCTGGCTTCTGATGGTCTGGGGGTGCCAGGGCTCTGGTATTGGTTAACGGTAACCTGTCCCTGATAGGGGATGGGGGGGAGAGGGCAGTCTTACTGCTGGAGATTGACCAAAGCAGCTAAGGAAATATAATCGTTATGGTAGCACTCCCCACACCATGGTCCAAAGACCAGGTTTAACTGCCTATTTGTCATAAAGTCGCCCCTGCAATGGAAATGCCCTGCAGGGATTTTTGTATTGTATGCCAGAGGGAGTTGCTATGTAAAGTGGCAGCAGGTACCAGGAACTGGAACACAGACACAGGTCCCTCCTGCTTTTTTTTAGTGCATGAACAAGCACAGTCAAGAGTTCTAATAAGGCAGACAAGGAAAATGAAAATGATAGTTGCAAAAATCCTGTCACATTTTTAAAGTGGAACTTAACTGTAACTGAGCATTACAAACTGAAAACGTGATTCAATAAAATTTTAATGTTCGAAGCAAACTCCCCCATCCGTCCATGTCTCCAAGCTTTATTTTGTTGAGAAATCACTTTAAAAAACACTCCCCTGGCCGCGACCATCTTGAGTAAGGGCAGACAATTGTGCATATTTGTGGATATCTTTGGATGTTGCTGTTGGTCTTTGGGATTTTACTTGTTGGGCAAACGGAACCCAATGGAAGAATTGGCAGAGAAAGGCGGCAGAAACCCATCCATTCAAACATTAGGTTCTACCCCATCCATAAACTGTCTATTCCTTTATTCATCTGCCCATTACCACACCCATCTAACCAACATCACCACCAACATCGCCATCTCTATCTAACCAATATCACCACCTCCATCTAACCAACATCACCACCTGCATCTAAGCAACATCTAAGCAACATCACCACCTCCATCTAACTAACATCACCACCATCTAACCAACATCACCACCTGTATCCAACCAACATCATCACCTCCATTTAACCAATATCACCATCTGCATCTAACCAACTTCATCACCTCCATCTAATCGACATCTAACCAACTTCACCACCTCCATCTAACCCAGTGTTTCTCCACTCCAGTCCTCAAGGCGCACCAACAGGTCAGGTTTTCAGGATTTCCCTCAGATGAAACAGCTGTGGTAATTACAAAGGCAGTGAAACTGATCAAATTACCTGTGCAAACTAATGGAAATCCTGAAAACATGACCTGTTGGGGCGCCTTGAGGCCTGGAGTTGAGAAACACTGATCTAACCAACATCGCCACCAACACCTAACCCACATCACCACCTCCATCTAACCAACATCACCACCATCAAACCAACATCACCACCTGTATCCAACCAACATCATCACCTCCATTTAACCAATATCACCATCTGCGTCTAACCAACTTCATCACCTCCATCTAATCGACATCTAACCAACTTCACCACCTCCATCTAACCAACATCGCCACCAACACCTAACCCACATCACCACCTCCATCTAACCAACATCGCCACCAACACCTAACCCACATCACCACCTTCATCTAACCAACATCTAATCGACATCTAACCAACTTCACCACCTCCATATAACCAACATCGCCAACAACACCTAACCCACATCACCACCTTCATCTAACCAACATCACCACCAGCATCTAACCCACATCACCACTTCCATCTAACCAATATCACCACCAAACACCACCAACATATAACCCACATCACAACCTCCATCTATTTAGTCCCAATCTATCCATACATACATCCTCTACCCCTCATTGTTTTCACAGAGCCCAATAATAAGAAAAAGATAATACTGTAGCTGTAATGCTTCCTCTTGTTATTTTGGAAGGTTGTGGATGTCTTTGGATGTTGCTGTTGGTCTTTGGGATTTTACTTGTTGGGCTCACAGAAACCAATGGAGGGATTGGCAGAGAAAGGCGGCAGACACCCATCCATTCAACCATTAAGTTCTACCCCATTCATAAACTGTCTATTACTTTATTCATCTGCCCATCACCACCCCCATCTAACCAACAGCATCACCTCCATCCAACCAATATCACCACCTCCATCCAACCAATATCACCACCTCCATCCAACCAATATCACCACCTCCATCCAACCAATATCACCACCTCCATCCAACCAATATCACCACCTCCATCTAGCCAACATCACCATCTGCATCTAAGCAACATCTAACCATCATCACCACCATCTAATCAACATCGCCACCTCTATCCAACCAACATTATCACCTCCATCTAACCAATATCACCACCTCCATCTAACCAACATCTGCTGGGATCGGCGACGTTCGGCTCTGCTTGGCTCCGGCGCCCCCCCCCCACCTCAGGCCAAACGTGGTGCTGCACACCGCTTTGGCCTGAAACGTGCTCGTTTTGCGAGACAACACTCACAAACAGAGTTACGATTTAAAAAAATACAGTGCTCGTATTGCGAAACGCTCGTTAACCGCGTTTTTTGCAATCCGAGGTTCCACTGTATATGTAATTTTGAACAATTCCAGACCGCCTCTGGCTGTCATCAAATTTCTGCCTGTTCAAAAGTCTTCCTCACTAAGGCTGGGTTCACATTAACGCGATTTCCAGTGTGACTATGTATTGCGGCTTGCTTGCGACTTTGATGCAACTTCAATGTAACTTTACTCACAGAAGTCATCAGAAGCGGTTCCTATGAGTCTTTGATAAGATCAGTGTTTTTGTTTTAACTCTCACCTCTCCTCCCTGGTCATCCTTTCTGTTCCCAAGCACATTCCATTCACACCTGAGCCTAGCGAAAATGCACTCATAGGGCAGCCCATTTAAGAAAAACACGTAAAAAATGTGCGTATCCTCTATGCTCAGCTGAGAATGGAATGTACTTGGGAGGAGAGTTTTTAGGCAGCAAGGTGTCCCTGACCCCCCCCAGCACTGTCCCGTACCCCCCAAAACAGTGTCTTATGCCCCCCTTCACATCACCCTCTCTCCCCCACTGTAGTGTCCCCCACGTAGTGTCCTGTACCCCCAAAACAGTGTCTTTTGCCCCCCCTGCACATCACCCTCTCCCCCCAATGTAGTGTCCCCCCCAGTAGTGTCCTGTACCCCTCAAAACAGTGTCTTATGACCCCCTTCTCATTCACATCACCCCTTCTCCCCCACTATAGTGTCCTCTGCCCCCTTCTCCCCAGTAGTGTCCTGTACCCCAAAACAGTGTCTTATGCCCCCCTTCACATCACCCTCTCTCCCCCACTGTAGTGTCCCCCACGTAGTGTCCTGTACCCCCCAAAACAGTGTCTTTTGCCCCCCCTGCACATCACCCTCTCCCCCCCACTGTAGTGTCCCCCCCAGTAGTGACCTGTACCCACCAAAACAGTGTCTTATGACCCCCTTCACATCACCCCTTCTCCCCCACTATAGTGTCCCCTGCCCCCTTCCCCCCAGTAGTGTCCTGTACCCCAAAACAGTGTCTTATGCCCGCCGTGCACATCACCCTCTCTCCCCCTCTGTAGTGCCCCCCCTAGTAGTGTCCTGTACCCCCAGAACAGTGTCTTATGCCCCCTTCACATCACCCCTTCTCCCCCACTATAGTGTCCCCTGCCCCCTTCCCCCCAGTAGTGTCCTGTACCCCCAAAACTATGGGGCTAAAATCACACTGGAATCCCACCAAAGCAGTACAGGAACCTTTTCCAAAATCGCTGAGTCACATTCATTAGGACATGCACCATTGAAGACAATGTCATTTTGATTGTCATGTGATTCCGTGCAACTCCCATCGGGCCAGAAGTCACACTAGTGTGAACTGGGGCTAAGCCTTTTCCTGTCCCGGTTTTTGGAAGATGGAATTTTCCTTACCTACAGAGTTATCGGGAGGAGTCATGGTCCTGATTACCCGCCCAGTAATGCCCACATTTAGGATTTAAAGCCCAACTGTGGGAAATTTGAAAAATCTCCCTTGCAGTGGGGTACGAGGAGAAAGTAAGGTCTCATGCACACTGGACGTTTGCCCAGCTCTTCTCAAGGCCTTGTCTCCTGGCAGGAGAAAAGCAGTGTTAAAAGCTTTTTAGGTGTGTCCAAGCTTTTTAGGCGTGTCCAGCCATTTAGGCGTGTCCAGCCATTTAGGCGTGTCCAGGCCATTTAGGCGTGTCCAGGCCATTTAGGCGTGTCCAGATGATCTTTCATTTCATTGGCCAATGGCCAGAATAATAATTCTTGCCTTTGAAATGAATAAGCACTCAATCTCTAAACAAGCCTAGCGCTTAGGTGCGTTTACACTTGGTTATGGGCACTATTTGTTTCTGCGGAAACCCTCCTCTCCTAAACGCACACGTTTTTTTTTTTTCTGCCTCTAAATGCCTGTAAATGCCTATATGTGCATGGAGGGGTGTTTCGAGGCAAGAAAAAAAGTCAAACGCCCTTAAGCCGCACTTTTGATGCCCAGTGTGCTTGAGGCCTGAAATCACTTTACTTACCCAAACCTCAGCTCCCCGCAGTAGATGGTGCTCCCCCATGCTTCAGTGGTGGACTGTTCAACGTCATCCCATCCAAAGCAGGGCTATGAATACTTGATAATGTCAGGAGAGCACAGGAGCATGGGGAAGAAGATTCTGTGGGAATTAGTCTAGCACCACAAAGGAGTGGAGTAGAGGGTAAGTAAATCTTCTTTTCTATGCCCACTAGACCCAACCAGCTCCACTGCAAGAATTTTCAGCTTTCCTGAAGTTCAGAAGTTCAGATTTAAGATACACATTTTCTGCCCCCTACACCCCCCCCCCCCCCCACGCATGATCAGTTTGAGACCCTTATTGGCTAGGAGCACAATGCAGTATAAGATCCTGTAACGTGCAACTTAAATTACAAGGGAAACGCTCCTCAATACTTGTGCGAGAAAATAAAACACTACACCCCCCAATCGCATTCTCCGATCAACCAACCAAAATCTCCTCCACATCCCCAAGTCCCACTACAAATCGAAGGGAGAACAAAGATTTGCAGTCCAAGGACCACGGCTCTGGAACACTCTACCCACGGACATCCGCATGGGAGAAAACCATCGGGCCTTCAGGAAAAAACTTAAGACCCACCTCTTCTGAAGGATCAGGACGTCACTGGATGGAAATAAGCGCCTTGAGGCGATACAAGTTATTCACTCACTCACTCACAATTTGGACGTTTTTCCTCCACTTTCCTCCTGAAATCTGCCCATAGAATAGAAGGAGACTGGAGTGGACAGGTGGACCCAACTTTTAACCTAATTAAAGATATTTGATGATGGAAAAGATGTGAACCTGGGTTGGAAAGAATATTTGTAGCTGGAATTCTGCTTTAAAGATGATATAAAACAATAAAAACTGAAAAAAAAGTTTATGAAAAAAAAAAACAAATTAGAAAAAAAAACAAAACATAAGAGTCAAGAACAGAGAAAAACGAAGAAAACGTATAATTACCTATCAGCCATCCATCAGACAGATGTCCCTTCTCGTACAGAGCAGACTAGAAATAGAGGATTTTATGACAGCCATCTGGGAAAACAAATCTTCTGCCCTTGTGATGTGCTGCCTGGTTGAAGTCATACACAGCCATGACATGTTAAGGACCGATCCTCCGCTCTGACTTACCCTCTATATATCTTACCCACCCCTTGTACCAATCCTCATAAATAACGACTGACAAGGTTGTGGAGTAAAATTGGCCTTCCGGCCTATTTATTTAACAACTTTTACATGAAATAAATAACCATTTAAATAACCGTTTAAATAACATTTTAACACTTACAATACCCCTGGTGGTCTTATAGACCACCAACTCCCAACTTGGGCACTGGGACTAACATATCCCTTAGGCCTCCAGTCGCAAGACACCGACTCGGAGGCGGTACACCTGGCCGCAGTGCCCTACCATTTTCCCCCCTTCCTGGTTAACCCTTGTTGACCGGAAGGTACTCAATAACCCCATACCACGTATGGGTACCACCTTTTTCTCCAGAACTTCCACTTTACCTCCTCTTCCAGCAACAAAACACCGCCACAGCTCGCAAGGGGTAAAGCCTTACCCTTGCGTGCAACCCCACACCCTCAGGGCCCGCTGAATTCCCTCCTGCAAACCCAGGTTCCACAGGTCAATGCCCACTGCATTCAGGTGGACTCCGTCTCCCCTTAGGTACCTCCAAGTATCGACTTCCAACTCTCGGTGGCGCACCACGAGGCCACCATTCCTCATAAAAAAATGTCCCCACTTCTTTGTTAACTTTAATCCGGGACTTATTAACTTTTTCCACCGACCATGCCCAACGCCAAGACGTCCTGCCCACCATATCCGACCAAACCACCACCATACCCGGGTATGCTGTGCGCAATCTTAAAAAATCAAATTTTATATCCCGTATCAGTTGGTGCATAGATCTGGCCCCCATGTCGTCACCTCCCGCATGCAGCACCAGTATATCCGGTGCCCTCTCCCGACCTGCGAACCTCTGTATTTCAGGCATAACCCCACTCCACGTCATGCCCGGCACCCCGATCCAACGGACCTGGGCTTCTCGAAGGGGAATCCCCAACTGCCTTCCATTGGGCCGAACATCAGCCCGTCTTGCCCCCCAGAACACAAACGAGTGACCCAGAATCCAAACTAGTATGGGTTCACCACCTGAAAAAACATGGAAATAAAACAAAACAACGATTTATTGGCACGTACAGTCCATACACCCCCCATTCCACACACGGCCCCCAACCCAATGCACCCTACTCCTGTAACAGCTGTGGGCGAATATAAAGTCGAAACCTATCAGACTCCCACCTCCCAATCCTCCTTACTGCGTCCGCCTCCAGTCCTGCCCTAGCCGCCTCTGTAGCTGCCCCAATGTGGAAGGAGTGAGAAGCATTACCCTTCAGGTCATACCCCGCTGCCACTAAACATTTTTTGAACACTGCTATGAATTGAAACCTAGACAGCGCTGACCCATCCCGGTGCATCAGAAAAGAACCCTCGAGTCCCGGATGCATGGAACAAAAGAATTCCACCGCCCGTACAGGACAGATTGACGCCTCAGGGATGCGAAACAACTGAAGCCGCATACCTTTTCCAACTTGATCCGTTTTGGCCCTACTCACCCATATCCCCACTGAGTCTCCCGAACACTCCACATCCCGGGCCAACAAGCCCCCCGGCGCCCATCTGGAAGAACTGACCAGCTCTCCTACCATTAGGGCCCCAAAAAAGGCAAGCGCGAATGCTGCCCGGAACAACTGACACTCATATTCCGAACTGCACACGGAATGTAAATGCAGGAACAATTTCTGCAACATTACGAACGAGACTGGCCTGCGGCTATCAGCCGCCCTCCGGCCTTTCCTGTACCCCTTCACTGCCTGTTTCACCGAAAAGTCTTTTGTATGGTCCCTGCAACCATGCCATTTGAACAGGAAAGCCAAACCCGCTAGTGTACGGTCCACCGCGGACACAGAAACGCCTCGCTCCATTTTCAACGTAAGAAAAATAAATCAGAGCCACTCCCGCTTCACCCCCCACCGGGGAAACTTCCAGTCCCTGAACAAATGACCTCCACTCCTGCCAAACCTTAGCATAGGCTTTCCACGTGGCCCCACTCACCGACCGTTTAATCCACTGTGCTGCGCTGTCAAAGCAATGTCCCACATCCAGTCGGGACAGGTAACCCCGCGCTGCTCCGCTGCTGGTGCCAACTCCCGGAACCTGTCCCACTGAAAACGAGACAAAGCGTCAGCCAGAGTGTTCTCTACGCCCGGAAGATGTACTGCGTAAACAAATACATTCAAATGCAAGCAGCGCAAAACCAAATGTCTCAGCAAACGCACCACTGGTTGTGACACGGCCGACACGCGATTCACTACCTGAACCACTCCCATGTTGTCGCAGTTTAGGCGTACCTTGAGATTCCGAAAGGAATCCCCCCAAAGTTCAAACGCCACCACAATTGGGAAAAGTTCAAATAGTACCAGGTTCTTCAGGAACCCCGCTTCCTCCCACTCCTTCGGCCACGGAGCCGCGCTCCATTTACCCTGACAGAACGCCCCATACCCCGTGGAGCCAGCCGCATCCGTAAACAAGTCCAGATCGAAATTGCTAACGGGCCCAGCCATCCACAAAGCCCGCCCGTTGAAGGATTCCAAGAATCCATGCCACACTTCCAAATCCTCGCAAAGCTCTCTCGTTAGGCTTACAAAATGAGTAGGAACCCGCACCCCTGCTGTCGCAGCCGACAGCCTGCGGCTAAAGACCCTGCCCATAGGCATTTTCCTGCAGGCGAAACGCAACTTACCCAACAGTGACTGCATCTGGCGCAGCTGAATCTTGCGCCGGCCGATAACACCACGCACTTCCGCCTTCAACGCTTCCAGCTTATCCTCTGGCAGTCGGCATTCCATCTTCACAGAATCTAGCTCTATGCCCAGAAAAACTAAGGACGACGTGGGGCCCTCCGTCTTCTCGGGGGCCAACGGGACCCCAAAACGATCGGCCACGTATTGCAACGTCCCCAGCAGGACACTGCAAACGGTAGACCCTGGGGGGCCCACACACAAAAAATCATCCAGATAATGGATGATCGAACTGATCCCCGACACGTCCCGGACCACCAATTCTAGGAACGAACTAAACGTCTCAAAGAGCGTGCAAGAGATGGAGCAACCCATGGGCAAACAACGGTCCACGTAATAAGCGCCCTCCCACATGCAGCCCAAGAAACGAAAGCTGTCCGGGTGTACCGGTAGCAACCGAAAAGCCGATTGGACATCAGCTTTGGCCAACAGCGCTCCCCGTCCACACCTGCGCACCCATGCCACTGCCGCGTCAAAGGAGGTGTACGATACCGTGCAGTCCTCCGGCGCCAGAGCATCATTAACCGACCCACCCTTCGGAAAAGAAAGGTGATGAATTAATCAAAATTTTTGAGGTTCCCTCTTGGGGACAACCCCCAAGGGAGAAACCACCAAATCAAGCATGGGCGCATCCGTGAACGGTCCAGCCATGCGCCCTAATTGTACTTCCTTAGCCAGCTTCTCAGAAACCACCAAGGGGTGGAGCATGGCGGAACGGAGGTTCTTGGCTGCCGGGGGAACTGCAAAAGGCGCACAAGGGATCCTGAAACCACTGGTGAAACCCTCCTCTAACAACAGAGCTGTGCACCTGTCGGGATACTTATTGAGAAAGGGGAGCATCCTTTCCACCCGAATTGGCGTCGTTCCCTTTTCCCGCAGAATCTCCGGGGCGACCCTTGCCTCGCTTGAAGCATTTGGCAAAGGCATGACTACCCCCACATCCTGAACACACATGCTTAAAGCGACAGCTCGTTCCGTACTTGCACGTGCCCTCGTTGAACTGCCAGCAGTAGCCCCACCTTTTTTCGGTCGGTTGTCCTGAGGCCGCAGCACCTCCGACCCCCCCCCCCTGAAAAAACTGATTGGAGGCCCGCGACGCTGTCATCAGCCGCATCCACAAGTTAATGTCCTTGTGATCCCATCGCATTCCAGGTCTCATGGCCATCCTCTGCCGGAACTGTTCGTCATACCTCAACCAAGCTACGCCACCATACGTCCTGTACGCTTCGCTAACCGCCTCCAAATAAATGAACAGCCCAGAACAATGTTCCGGGGCTTTCTCCCCTATCACGCAAGCCATGATCGCAAATGCTTGCAACCAATTGGTGAATGTACGAGGTATAAGACGATAACACCTCTTTTCTTCATCCTCCTTCTTGCTCTCCTCCGGCCTCAACCTATCCAGGTTGAATTTGTCCAAGGGGAGCAACGTGAATATCTCCACATACTCACCCTTCCACAGCTTTTCTCTGACTTCCGGCTTGAGGTGAGTTCCTAACGGTGCCTCAAAACAAATGTACATCTCATTCTTAGCGGCATCTGCCAGCCTGATCATCTCCGTGTTCTTCTCCCCCGCAACAACTTGCCCACTTGCCGTGGCGGTCCCCCCTTCCAATGGGGCCTGCACCTCCCCTGACACCTCCCCCACCTGTACGCCCGAGACCAACGTAGCCGCTGTAGGCCCCGCTACCTGAGACGAACCCCCTGTTTGCCCCCACGCTGCCGCGGGCGACGCCGTGTCGCCCCCGCCCGGCTTAAAACGCCTGACCAACTCCTCTAACCCAGACCACAAATCCAGTGTCCCCCCTGCTGCCCTCTGCCTCGGCGGGGAAGCACTCGTCCCAGGTGCCGCGTTTAAACCCCCCCCAACACCACCGTGACCCAGTAAATCCTGCAATAGAGAACAAATAACAGAAGAGTTAGACTTACCGGGCTGCCCAGGACTGGGTCCACCAGCCGCAGAACTGTTCTCCATCGAAGCCCGTTGTCCCGAGTCCTCGCCACCCGCCTGACCCGGACAGCTCCCCCTCCGACCTGTCGTCATCCGATTCTGCCGACACAAGCGCTGGCTGCACACCGTGCGGACGCGACCCGCGTGGCAAGGGCTGTCGTGGCTGTGCATCACGCCCTCTTGATCCTGGCACACCCGACCCACTCGCGACCTCCACCGACGGACTGCGGGTCCGCCCCCTGGCACGGGTGTCATCCGCTCGACTCCCATCCATCACTCTTATCGCCGAACCCCTCACCGATCGTCCCGCTGCCACTGCCGGACCCCTGACCACCACCGACTCCCGGCCACTGGCCCGCGAACTGGATCCTCCACGCTGGGCCGCACGGCTGTTCCGGGCATCCCCCGCAGCCTCGGCCGCGATGTCACCGCATCTCCGACGCGCGGGAGGGGGAGGGGCAAGAGGGCCACTCGTCTCCCCCACCGCCGAACTCCGTCCACGGCGCGGATTCCTCCCGGCCCCCCCCCGCCAACACCGGCTGCGTGCGGCAAGGGGATGCAGCCGGAGGGCCCCTGTCGGGTCTCCGGACGGAAGTCGCCATACTCGGGGATGCGTCCGGACTGTACCGCTCAGGCGGCCTGGACCGCCTAGCGCGCGCTGGAGCGACCCCCCCCGGCGGGCGCCACCGCCCGCTCGACTAAAACTGCAGCCACTTGGTCCTGCAGCCACTCTGCCCCCTGCGTGGCCACCGCGGCCCGCAATTGCTCCAATAGTTCGGCCACAGCAGCCATAGCTCAGGCAGTGAAGTTTTTTGCCTCGTGAGTGATGGAGGAAGTGAGAAAACGTCACTTCCTCCCTGCTGAACTGTGCTCCCCCTCCCCTTTCCTTAAAGGGACCACAGCCCTATTAGGCTGCTGCCTGTCCCACCTGTCATGCCGTCCCTACGCTCATTTCATTTTTTGTCTTTGCTCCAGGACTCTCTGGACATTAAGAGCATAGAAGCTCTTTCTCTGCTGTGGAAATGCTCTTCACAGTTGGATGGTTATCCAGGAATGCAGATACTAATGCAGGGAATCGGTCTTAGCAGGGAGTCATTCGTAAAAGCTGGTACTACCAAGCCTTGGCTTCCTGCAACTGTGCGCTAATGTGAAGAGAAAAACCTAACTTTGATGACTTCCACAGTCCCTGGACACCCGTTCTGGTGACTTCTGAAACCTCAGTCTCTTGACTTTGGCCTCCTGAAACTCTGTGTAGCGGCCTCCTCACCCCCCTCTTTGCATCAGCTCGTCTTTCTCTTGTCTAGGGGTACCTTAGAGGGGAGAGAGCGGGGTCACCACGCCAAGCCTTCACCACATGTGTCCGTGCAGTGTAAGCAAAGTTCTTTCTCTACCTTCGGGTCAGTGTTGTGCACCTGGAGTTACCTTGAACAATGTCCACCAGAAAAGAGCCCCACACCATTAAAGTCCAACACTCCTTTATTCTTCTCGAGTGAACAGCATAATCAGTTAGACTGCCTTAGAGAACAGAACAAACAAGGAGGTGTTGATGCGAGTAGGCCCAGACACAATGAACTCTCCACTTTCCTTCCTGAAAGTGGTCTGAGGTCTCCTAGCGAGGGGGGGATTTTCCTTCCAGGCGGTCTCCGATGGGAGGCTCACCTGTCACTGGCAATCTGCTGCACCCGGTCTTCAAGTGAGTAGCTCCCTCCGGTCCATTACGCCTTCCGGATTCGGGTTCCCAATCCCTGGGTTCCCTAGGACCTCCTTCCCTCGCGGAACTCAGTGTTGGGCACTGAGCTCCAGACCTCCATCCGAGTACCTCACCCCAGGCTAAAGGTGCCTGGGATGGAACACGATCTCCGGACGTCCTCTAGGCCTAGGCCGCCTAGAGGACCGACCTGAACCACACGCCCTCAGGCTGAAGGTGCCCGGGACTCGACCCCGTGACAAAGATGGCCGGCCCCTTCATACCCTCTCCCAGCAAGCACGGCGGGTTCCCCGCCCCACCATACCGCTGCCGAGGGAGGACAAAAAGGAGGCACAGCACACAATGATGGTTCAACCCCAGCCCGAGGCGACAGCACCACCCACTGGACCGCAAGGAACTGCACATCACTGGTGTCTCTGCCAGTTTGAATTACACCGGGGGAAAGTACATACCCGCTACATCTGCATTAAAGTGGTTGTAAACCCTCAGAGACAACTTAATCTGTTCAGATAGTAGATAACACAGGCAGCTGATCGCTGCCTGTGAAAGTGTACTTACTGCTGTATTTTCAATGAAAATCATCTTTTTCTCGTAGATGACGTCATGCGCGATTGCGCAGTATGATCTTTCATTAACGGCATGTAAAGTGTGCCGTTTGTGCATTCCCTGCATGTTGGGAAATTACTGTGAATGAGCTTCCCCTCTGAACGGCACAGAGGAGAAGTCTTGCGATGCTGCACTGGTTCTCTTCTTCCTAATACTCCCGGCGCTACGGCGCATGCGCAAGGTTTCAGAGTAAGGGCGGTAGTGACTATGTAACAGATTCAGTAAACAGCTCTAAAAATGGCACGGGCAATACCCGGAAATGAAGAGAAGACAAACACCCTAAAAAAGCTATTTACAGACTTCGTTTAGGGCCGATTTCAATAGATTATCCCTTGTAATGAGCTACTGAATGTTTAAAGTGGTTGTACACATCAGTGCAGTGTTTTCTGACAATATCTCCTTAACCGTGTAGGTTAAGGAGATATTTCTTGCACCTACAGGTAAGCCTTAATCTAGGCTTACCTGTTGGTGCAAGTTGTGTGGTTGGGTTTACAACCACTTTAAATTGAAAAAAATATAAAAAAATCGGCCGGGGTTTACTTCCTCTTTAATACAATGAGAAAAGCACTGGGTTGAAGGAAGACCACATCACATAGTTTGCTGTATACAGTGCTGGGACAAGGTCATCTAGAGCCTAGGGGCAAACATGCCAAACTGTGCGCCCCCTCCAAGATATATGAACATTATGTGTCGGCATGCTTACCCCCTATACATAAATTCCTCCTTCTCCCAGGACAAATCTGCCCCCTGCTGAAATCCCCCCTCCCAGCACAAATCTTTGCCCCTAAACCCCCCTCCTAGCTCAAATCCTCTCTTTCTTCAAATACCCCCAGCACAATAACCCCCCCCCCAAAAAAAACCCCACTCCTCCTAGTACAATTCCTCCACCCCTCCTCCGAGTACACATCCTCTCCTACCACTCCAAATCTCCCTCCCAGCACAAATCCCCCCCCTCCTAGAACAAACCCCCCCCCCCCCCACACACACACACACATTTCCCCTCCTAGCGCAAAATGCCCCGATCTTCCCTACTAGCACAAATCCCCCCCCCCCCAAAAAAAAATTCCCCTCCTAGGCTAGCACCAACCCCCTCTCTATCATATCACCTCTTCTAGCACAAACACCTCAAATCCCCCCTTCTAGCACAAATCCTCTTTCCCCCTCCCAGCACAAATCCCCCCAAATCACCTTTCCTAGCACCCCCCCAATTTCCCCTCCTAAAACAACTCTTACCCCCCTACTGCCCCCCAACCCCCCCCCCCCCCCTCCTGGCTGTAGAATATGGCTTTAGATTGGCCTGCTTATGGGACCTGGAGACCTACAAGTTGAAAACTGCCTCTAGAAAGAAAATGTGACACTGCCAGTGACTCTGCTGCAACTTGAAATGGTATGTATGTGCTCTGTATGAGATTCCAATTCTTCCACAAATCAGTTACACATTCACTGGACATCCTTTCTGGTAAAGCAGACCATCTTGAAACTCTTGACATTGGCCTCCTTCAACTCTGCACTACTGAGGAGAAATGTTATATGGTGAAGGAGGACCTTGATGACTCACTGTAGAATATATTTATGGTTTGATCTTCTTATGCCAAGTACCTGGATAGCTACTAGTTGAAAACCGGAGAAGAAATTAAATGCTGCCGTAGAATATGGTTATGAACTGGTCTCCTTATGCCAAGTACCCAGATAGCTAGAAATCGAAAACTGAAGAAAAAATGCAATGCTGCTGTAAAATATGGTTATGGATTGGTCTTCCTATGCCAAGTACCTGGACACCGACAAGTTAGAAACTGGAGAAGAATTGCAACGCTGCCATTGCCAATGACTGCCACACCTTAAAGAGGATGGACGTGCTCTGTAGGAAATTCCAGTTCTTCCACAAAGCATTTGCACAGTCTTTGTGGGTCTTGCAGGGTCCATTTCTTAATGTTGCCTTGAGAAAGAGGCAAGGCCCCAAAACACTGTCAGCACAATAAACTTGTGAAATGCTTCCATTTAGTTTGCTGTTCCTCAAAAGATAACAGACGCACTCCAATCTTAGCTCTTCTTGCTGTATTTATTTGACCTCCACCCAAAAAAAAAAAAAAAAACATCCTTCCTTGAAGCGTTTCGCTGCTCCTTGTTTTCTCCCCTATCTTTGTGAGCAACTGGAGCACCCAAATTAATTGTGTATAGTAGGAGGAGCGACTCTTGAGTGGTGCTATAGATCTGGGTATGTTTCTACTATTTGGTATGCTGGTCACTTTGAATCTTTGTAGTCAGTTCTGAAATGGCACTATCTATGGCATGGGCAGGGCCGCAATCAGGGGGGTACAGGCAATACACCTGTAAGGACCCCGGATGGCAACCCCCCTTTTTTTTGTTTGTAAGGGGCCCAGAGGTCCCCAGGGCCCCGGATGGCAACCCCCCTTTTTTTTATATATATTTTTTTTCATTTTTTTTGTGTAGCGGCCTCCTCACTCCCCTCTTTGCATCAGCTTGTCTTTCTTCTTGTCTAGGGGTACCTTAGAGGGGAGAGAGCGGGGTCACCACGCCAAGCCTTCACCACATGTGTCCGTGCGGTGTAAGCAAAGTTCTTTCTCTACCTTCGGGTCAGTGTTGTGCACCTGGAGTTACCTTGAACAATGTCCACCAGAAAAGAGCCCCACACCATTAAAGTCCAACACCCCTTTATTCTTCTCGAGTGAACAGCACAATCAGTTAGACTCCCTTAACCACTTCCCGCCCAGTCAATAGCAAATTGACGTCCGGGAAGTGGTTCTGTTATCCACACTGGACGTCATATGACGTCCTGCGGGATAACAGCCGCCGCGCGCCCGGGGGGGCGCGCATCGCGGTGATCGGTGGAGCGGTGGGTCAGTCTGACCCACCGCTACACTGATCTCGGTAAAAAGCCTCCGTAGGAGGCTTTTTACCATGTGATCAGCCGTGTCGAATCACGGCTGATCAGGAAGTAAACAGGAAGAGCCGTTGATCGGCTCTTCCTCACTCGGTCTGACAGACGCGAGTAGAGGAGAGCCGATCGGCGGCTCTCCTGACAGGGGGGGTTCACGCTGATTGTTTATCAGCACAGCCCCCCCTCGGATACCCACACTGGACCACCAGGGAAGCCCCCAAGGACCACCAGGGAAGCCCTAAGCATGTGGATGGCCCCTATGGCCATCCACATGTAGTAAAAAAAAAATATATATAAAAATAAAAAAATATGCCAATCAGTGCCCACAAATGGGCACTGACTGGCACTATCATGCCAAGAAAATAATGTGTGGTGGCTGGCATTGCTAGGCAGCAGTGTCACCAGTGCCACCTACTAGTGTCCATCAGTGCCACCTATCAGTGCCCATCCATGCCCATCTGTGCCCATAAGTGCCCACCTATCAGTGCCCGTCCGTGCCACCTATCAGTGCCACCCATAAGTGCCCATCAGTGCCGCCTAAAAGTGCCCATTAGTGCCGCCTATGAGTGCCCATCAGTGCCGCCTATGAGTGCCAATCAGTGCCGCCTATGAGTGCCCATCAGTGCCGCATACCAGTGCCACATATCAGTGCCCATCAGTGCCGCCTATCAGTGCCCATCATCAGTGCCCATCAGTGCCACCTCATCAGTGCCACCTCATTGGTGCCACCTCATCGGTGCCCATCAGTGTCGCCTTATCAGTGCCCTTCAGTGCCGCCTTATCAGTGCCCGTCATTGAAGTAGAAAAGGTACTTATTTACAAAAAAAATTAACAGAAACAAAGAAAAACATAGTTTTTTTTAAAAATTTCGCTCTTTTTTTATTTGTTGCGCAAAAAATAAAAATCGCAGAGGCGATCAAATACCACCGAAAGAGAGCTCTATTTGTGGGAACAAAATGATAAAAAATTTGTTTGGGTACAGTGTAGCATGACCGCGCAATTGTCATTCAAATTGCGACAGTGCTGAAAGCTCAAAATTGGCTTGGGCAGGAAGCTGTATAAGTGCCTGGTATTGAAGTGGTTAAAGAACAGAACAGAAAAGGAGGTGTGGATGTGAATAGGCCCAGACACAATGAACTCTCCACTTTCCTCCCTGAAAGTGGGTTGAGGTCTCCGAGCAGAGGGGGGATTTCCTTCCAGGCCGTCTCCGATGAGAGGCTCACCTGTCACTGGCAATCTGCTGCACCGGGTCTTCAAGTGAGGAGCTCCCCCCCGGTCCATTACGCCTTCCGGATTCGGGTACCCAATCCCTGGGTTCCCTAGGACCTCCTTCCCTCGCGGAACTCAGTGTTGGGCACTGAGCTCCAGACCTCCATCCGAGTACCTCACCCCAGGCTAAAGGTGCCTGGGATGGAACACGACCTCCGGCTGTCCTCTAGGCCTAGGCCGCCTAGACTCCCGACACAAACCACCGCCCACAGGCTGAAGGTGCCTGGGACTCGACCTTGTGACAAAAATGGCCGGCCCCCTTATACCCTCTCCCAGCAAGCACGGCGGGTTCCCCACCCCACCATACCGCTGCCGAGGGAGGACAAAAAGGAGGCACGGCACACAGCAATGGTTCAACTCTAGCCCAGGGCGACAGCGCCACCTGCTGGGCCGCAAGGAACTGCACACTGCTTTTTTTTTGTAAGGGGTCCAGAGGTCCCCAGGGCCCCGGATGGCAACCCCCCCTTTTTTTTCGTTCGTCAGCACCCAAAGCCCCCCCCTACCCCAACAATTAGTGGTGGCAACACCCCCCCCCCCGCTTCTCAATTCGTGGCACCCCTGCTTCTCAACTCGTGGCCCCACCGCTTCTTTATTTGCGGCAGCCCCCCCCGCTTCTCTCAATTTGCGGCGGCAGCAACCCCCCGCTTCTCCTCTGCTTCCAGGGGGCCCACATGCCTGAAGCTGTGTAAGGGGCCCCAAAATTCCTGATGGCGGCCCTGGGCATGGGTGTCCAACTGGTTACAACCTCCAGCTGTTACATAACTACAAGACCCATGAGGCATTGCAAGGAAAGTCCCATGAGGCATTGCAAGGCTGACAGTTGCAAGGCATGATGGAACTTGGCTCCCAAAAGCCAAAGCATGATGGGACTTGTAGTTCCACAACAGCTGGATAGCCACAGGTTGGACAGCCATGATCTATATGGCATTCACTTCATACACCCATCATGGCAAGGTTGGAGCCAGGGCTGAGGCTGTCATACACCTTCTTACGGGGTTTTGCAGAGATGTGCAACTTCCAGGACTGTTCCCTTTTCCATTAAAGCAGTTGTATACTGTTTTTTTTTTTACTTTTACCTACAGGTAAGCCTATACTAAGGCTTACCTGTAGGTAAAAAAAATATCTCCTAAACCTTTACGGTTTAGGAGATATTCCCCTTGCACTGCGCCGCTGACTGCAGCGGCGCATGCACACAGGGGATTCTCGGCTGAAGGCCCGGCGTACGCCTGACCTTGCTGGAAAGAAGTCTCCCGTGTGCATGCGCGGGAGTGATGACATCGCGGCTCCAGCCACTCATAGCGCTGGAGCTGCGATACCCGGCAGACACGCCGAGGCAAGATGACATCTCCCTCTGCGTGGACCGGGAGGGACACCGACGCCTCGTTCTAAGGTAAGTATTTCATAATGAGCTAGTATGCGGTGCATACTAGCTCATTATGCCTTTTCCTTCACAGGTTTAGAAAGAAAAAAAAAGTCAGCGGGTATACAACCGCTTTAAGTATTTTTTTTTTTTTTTTAAACACAGGGAACAGGGAAAAGGGTGGAGATGGTGATTGGTGTACAGAACCTAGATTCGGGATTTAACCTGTCCCAGTCCTGGCCAATTCTGACATTTCTGTCTTAATATGTAAAAATCTGCATTTTTTTGCAAGAAAATTACTTAGAACCCCCCCTCAATTTTTTTTTGTTTTAAGCCGAGACCCTGGAGAATAAAATGGTTGTTGCAATTTGTTATGTTGCATGAGATTTGCATAGTGGTTTATCGACACAAATTTTAAGGGGAAATACTTTAGCAAGTTTTAGTGCACAAAAACACAATATAATACCCAATTTTTTGGGCATAAAAGATGATGTCACACTGGGTAAACAGATACCAAACATGTCACACTGCTTAAAATTGCATATGTCTGCACCAAACTACAGTACCTAAAAATCTTCATAGACACTTTAAAAGCCTTTATAGTTTACCAGTTTACAGTTACACAGGAAGTCTGATACTAGAATTATTGCTCTCGCTCTTACGTTAATGTAGATACTTTCCATGTGTGGTGCTATCATCGTTTACATATGTGTGTGGGACCAACTTGCACATTTGTATTTGCACATAAGACAGGAGGATAGGGCCGCATTCATTTTTTTATTTTTTATTTATGTAGCGCTACCCCCAGTTAAGAGAGCCGCTGGTTTGATTTCGGGCCCTGAGTACAGCTCCATCAACCCACCGCAATCTTACTCGACCCACTCTGGCACAGCTAGTCTAGGGATTATACTTATCACAATCAACAGTATTGCAGGGAGTAATCTCTTTGCAGTAAGACAACACACTGAGGCGAGAGATCAAATATAATAGTTTTACTTTTATATCAAAAGGCATAGGCAGAACAGAACACATGCAACTTGCTTACAGAGCCCTGTAGCAATAAGTGTAGCACACAACAATGTCCCAGCGCGGTAACCCACCGCACGCAGCTATTATGGTGTACGCGCCTTGTGGCGCACTAAACAATATTTTATCTCCCCTCCCTGGTCAGGCCTCACATAGAAGAAATCTCAGTCTTTTCATTAGGATTTCTTCGCATGCAAACTTTCGGTGGTGCACTTGATGAAACAGTATTTGTAATCCACAAGTAGACAGTCCCAAGGAACACCACACTGGAGACCCTTTAACTCTGTCCTGCTACTGGTCTCCTAATGGAACAACAAACAAACGATAGGTGGGCCAAGGCAGTCTATAGGCCTAAACACGGTACAGTCTATTGGCTTGAGCAAGTGCTTGCTTACCACTCCGGACACGATCCCAGTCCGGGACTTCCACCTGCTGTGTCTCCGCACACAGCGTCTGCAACGATCGGGTCCCCGATCCAACTGATGTCCTCATTCGACAAGTCTGGTGCCACCCAGGCTCCCCAGTGGGTGGAAGGCTCTTCGGAAGTTGCGCAAGGCCCCAGGCTTCAGGCCTTGCACTGCAGCAGATCCGCACAGGAAGAAACTGTTGCTTGCAGTGCTGTGCCAAAGAGGCCGAGCTCCGCCTCGCCTCCTCCTTAAATAGCCCCTCCCATGAGTCTCTGCGGTGGCCAATTAACTTAAATTTTTTTAAACTGCACCTTTAATTTTTTTTTGTGGATAAACTTTATTGCTATCACGAGGGATGAACAACATCCCTTGTGGTAGCATAAACCGTGACAGGTCCTCTTTTTTGGATTTTATTAGACCCCGGATCTCTCCTCTGGCCTCCAAAACAGCTGTTGATACCGGGATCGGTTTGATAGGATGCTTTCACAAGCCGGTAACAGCTTGTTTACATGAAAAGCAAAACTGAAAATGACAAAGTCCTTGTCACTTCCTGTTTCTGATGTCATACAATGGGAGAAATAACATCAGTTCCTCTCAGTGTGTCCAGGGAAGCTGATGCTGGCAGTCGCATTAGAAGTGGGGGGACCCCCTTTCCATCACCTGTAAAAGTGATCCAGTGACTGTATAGCCATGTGGATCACTTTTAGGTTGGAAGGAATTACCTGTTTTAAAATATAATACTGGGTAGACGTGTGCACACTGAAATATTTCGTTTCGGAATTTCGTTTTATTCGGTTACTCCCAAAATTTGTTTTTATTTATTTTGTTTCGTTAAAAAAATGCATTCGTTCGAAAATCCGAATTAAAGGTCGACTCTGTCAATTGAAGGCTCATGGTGTCCGTCGAATGTTCTAAGAAGATTCGACGGAGCAGCTAAACTGTACAACGCCGCGATCGTACATTTCCGGTCGAATGTTCCGCCCACAAGCTATAGTAGAATTCTAATGTTGTATGACACTAGTAATAATTATATTTATTAATTATTATTACTAGTCAACCAACATTAGAATTCTTCAATAGCCTATGGGCGGAGCATTTGACCATAAATGTCCGCTCGTGGCGATCGAAAGTTTTTAGCTGCTTCGTCGAATCTTCATGTCTCTATAATGTTGAATCTTTTCTCTCTATGTCAAATCTTTTCTCTCAATGTCGAATCATTACTCTATGTCGAATAATCTTGGACTAACAGAGTTAGGTTAGGCACATTCAACCTCAGGTTGCTATTGTCACCGCCATGTCGAATCTTCTATCTATATCGAATTGTTGTCGCAAACGAAAAAAAAACATTTTTTATGTTGGATCTTTCGGATTCTGCACGTTCGTTATCGTTTGTTAAAACAAACGTGAAAATCCCCGAAATTCGGACGAAAATGCATTCGGACGAAAACAAATGCACATGTCTAATACTGGGATCATGGTTGCAGCCTCAACCATGATCCCGGTATAACCACTTAAACCTTAGACCATTTATAAATGGCCTAAGAACTGGAAGTAGTTAATAAAATAACTTTTTTGCGGTTAGTAAAGTTCCCAATTTCCAAAAGCTGTATGGAATTTTACATTGCACCTACAGCATGTTGGAATGTAATCTATTACCACCTACACAGCTGGTAAGATGTTTAAAGAAGACCCCTTTGCCAGGTCACAGACCAGAAGATCAGTTGGGTTGGGTGGATCGGTAATCAGAGGTGAGTTTCTGCTTACCACCATTTACCCCAATTTCGAGCTAAGCCAGTTTTAGGTGTATTGACCCATATGTTGCAAAGCCTAATTTTGCCTTAGATCAGTGGTCTCAAAACTGTGGCCTGGGGGCACTACTCCACCAACTGACACCAACGAAGGAACACCATTTCCCCTACTGATACCATCAATGGGGCACTATTCTTCTCATTGATATCAACAATGGGGCACTATTCCACCCATTAATACCAATGATGGGGCGCTATTCCTCCCATTAAAACCAATGATGGAACCAAGGGCGTCGGGAGGGGGGGGGGCTGGAGCCCCGAATGGGTCGCCAAAAAGCCCCGGGTCTCAGGCAACAACCGTTGCATTGTAAGCCCCAAACCCCGCCGCCGAGTTGGGACCGATCTTATCCCGAGCGCAGCCTTGTGTGGCTGAGTAACATAGCAGTTCACACCTTCTGGAGCCTGCAGCGCTTATAATGGACGTCCCACTGGTCCAATGCCGGGACCGCTGGACGTGTGACGTCCATCATAGGCGCTGCAAAGCTTCAGGAGGCAGGAATTACAATGCCGACTCACCACATCAGTATGAGATTCCTGCTCGGGCGGGCGGCTCTCCTCTGGCTGCCTGCTGTGATGAAGATGGGCGCGCCGCACACCATGGCTGAGCTGAGCTGCAGGACACATGAAGTCTGTCTCCTGATCAGGTAGGTCAGTGTATGTATGTCAGGTAGGCCAGTGTATGTAGGTCAGTGTATGTATGTCAGGTAGGTCAGTGTATGTATGTCAGGTAGGTCAGTGTATGTATGTCAGTGTATGCATGCCAGTGTATGTAGGTCAGTGTATGTATGTCAGGTAGGTCAGTGTATGTATGTCAGTGTATGTATGTCAGGTTGGTCAGTGTATGTATGTCAGGTAGGTCAGTGTATGTTAAGTAGGTCAGTGTATGTGTGTCAGGTAGGTCACACAACCCCACCGCCCAGCCAAAAACCTCTGCGCCACTCCACCCCCCCCTCGGACTTCGGGCTGAAGCCCCTGGTCTTTTTGCCACCTAGCAACGCCCCTGGATGGAACACAGATGCCAGGGCATTCTCTATTCCCACTGGCCACAGTCTGGCCCTCCCTAAAGCCTGAAGGACACAAAAATTGTCTCTATGCTTACGTAGCGCCCTGCTCCTATTGGGTAGGCGCTATATGTAAATTTAGTTGCCTGAGCTATAGTTTAGCTCAGAATAATTATGTAAATTGCTGGTTTCTGTTCCAGTCCAGCTGTGTTGCGCATTTTCCACTTGAATGTGGGTGTCGCTGTCACCACAGGTCAAGGTTGGAAATGCAGCAGGCTGGATGTATTGAGTACCTCTTGCCCAGAAACCGCTCAGTGGTATTGGTCTCCCCGCTGTGCATTCTGGGAGAGGGTACTTAAGGGACAGACACCATCTTCCGGGGCTCTCTGACCTGATGGCCCTGCTGGCCTAAGGTGTGCCATAGCAGTTTCCTGCCTCGGGGCCGGCTGGCCCGAGGCCTCGTTATTGGAAGTAGGCCCAGGAGTTTCTGGGGCCTACTAATCAGGGGTGGTCCTTTGCTGTCTTGCCTGCGGGAAGAAGCCGATCAATTGAAGAAAACAGTGGAGGACTTTTCCCAGGAGAGGACCGAGCAAAAAGGCTGGTGCCTCGGGAAGAGCCTGGAGACTCAATTGGAGGACGCATCCCGACATATCTACCTCACAGTGTCGCCGGATTGGCTGAAAGAAACTGGTACTGTGTGACTGTACTTAAACTTTGCAAAAGTTGTGGATTCTTCAATTCTGTGGCAGAGACTAATTGTGTTCTTCAAGTCTGTGGCAGAGACTTTTGACCGAGCACCGCACCGGCTGCTAGGTCAGTGAGAGAGGCCTATCCGGTGGTTGCTATATCCAGTGTGGAAACTGTTTGTCCTCTGGATTAAGAAGTACCCGTGATCAGCAAGCAAGGTACCTGAATCTCCCCTAATCCTCCATCCCTCTAAATTACATTTCTTTAATAAAACCATTGGAAAAGAGACTATGTGTTGGTGATGACATCTGTGAAAAACTCTTCAATGGAACCCCTATGACGGATACGGTGGAAGAGACAGGTAACGACAAGACCCAAAAATATAACCAGCAGCTCCTACGGGGGTAGTGCTACACTTAGGAAGTTTGGAGACCCCCTGCCAGATTCTCGTCTACACATGGTGGAAATTAGATTTTTTCCTGGAAATTATTAAAAAAAAATGTACAACAACTATATACGCAAGTGAACAAGGTAGATACATGTGTTGAGTTTGCACAGCTGGTGTGGTCATTCGAGGGAGGAGATGAAAGTCATACCTGCCTTGATAATCTGAGGTGGAGGCAAATGACCAGCAGCTCTGTAGAAAATTCCTTTCTTAGAGTCTACTAGCAGCCGGTAATACCCTGCGACCAAACAGGCAAAACTGGTAGCTTCGGGCCAATCCATGAGCAACACCAGGGACTGGAAAAGAAAAGCAGATCAATATTAAAGTCTATGGGCATATTATCAGTGGATGTTTTTTTTTAGTAACTTGACAAATGTGCATGAATAAGTTCCTAATGTAGTGAGATAAAGCTTTTTTTTAAACATTAAATTGCATAACTCCTCCCAAGAGCCAGCCAATTGTTCGTATCAAGACTGAGGCCTCGTACACACGGCCGAGAATCTCGTCGTAAAAAAAAAACGTAGTTTTTCTCGACGAGCTTCTTGTCAAGCTTTCCTTGCATACACACTGTCAATTAAAAATCTCGTCGTTGTAAAGCGCGGTGACGTACAACACGTACGACGGCAGTATAAAGGGGAAGTTCGATTCCAATGGCGCCACCCCTTGGGCTGCTTTTGCTAATCTCGTGTTACCGCGTGTTAGTAAAAGTTTGGGGAGAGACGATTCGTGCTTTTCAGTCTTCGTGCTTTCAGTTCGTTACACCGTGACGAATGTGCTATCTCCATTACGAACGCTAGTTTTACCAGAAGGAGCGCTCCCATCTCATACTTGATTCTGAGCATGCACGTTTTTTTAAGACTCGGAAAAGCGTACACACGACCGGTTTTTCTCATCGGGAAACAGGCCGACGAGAATCCCGATGAGAAAAACGAGAATCATGACGAGAAAATAGAGAGCAGGTTCTCTATTTTTCTCGTCGAGATTCCCGGCAGTTTTCGCGACGAGAAACCATACACACAAACTGTTTTCTCGGCAAGAAAGCTCTCCCAACTGGTTTCTTGCAGAGAAAACCGGTCGTGTGTACGAGGCCTTAGGCCTCTTGAGAGGAGTACTGAGGCAGGGTGCTGTGATTTTTTCAGCAAGCCAGCACCTCCAATGCGCACAATTTGCCTGCATTGCATACAGAAGTAAATTTCATGTTGATGAGGAAGGAAAGGATATGAAAATACTCGAATGCCCAAACACCCAGCCACAGAATAATTGAAAGTGGAGGTCTGCCTAAAAAATTTTTTTTAAAAGCCTGCAGCTACAAATACTGCAGCTGCTGACTTTTAATAAATGGACACTTACCTGTCCAGGGCGCCCACAATGTCGGCAGCTGAAGCCGATCTGTCAGTCGGCTCACAGCTGCTGCCGCCGCCATCCTCGGTAAGGTAATCAGGAAGTGAAGCCTTGCGGCATGCGCATCCTCACTGTTCCCTGCTGTCTTCTGGGACCTGTGTGTCTCCCAGAAGACAGCGTGGGGGGAGGACAGAGTAGGCGCCGGAAGTGGCGTAGGTCACCTCGGTCACCGCGGTGATCTATGCCCGGAAGTAGGAGCAAATACCTGTATTACACAGGTATCTGCTCCCTTCTTCCCCCTGAAAGGTGTCAAATGTGACACCAGAGGGGAGGGAGGATTCCAAAAAGTGAAAGTTCCATTTTTGGGTGGAACTCCACTTTAACCACTTCCCGACCGTATATATACGTCCCCTTTAATTTCCGGGCCGTGTGGTTCGCGCATGCGATCGGGTCACAGAGCTGAAGAACGGGGAGATGTCAGTGTAAACACAACATCTCCCCGTTCTGCCTAGTGACATGTCCCTGATCGTCTGCTCCCTGTCATCGGGAACAGCGATCAGTGACGTGTCACGGCAAGCCACGCCCCCTAACAGTTAGAAGCACTCCCTAGGTCACACGTAACCCCTCCAGCGCCCCCTAAGGGTTAACCCCTTCACTGCCGGTGTCATTTTTACAGTAATCAGTGCATTTTTATAGCACTGATCGCTGTAAAAATGACAATGATCCCAAAATGGTGTTAAAAGTGTCCGATGTGTCCGCCATAATGTCGCAGTTACGATAAAAATCGCTGATCGCCGCCATTACTAGTAAAAAAAAAAAAATTATAAAAATGCCATAAAACTATCCCCTATTTTGTAGACGATATAACTTTCGTGCAAACCAATCAATAAACGCTTATTGCGATTATTTTTACCACAAATATGTAGAAGAATACGTATCGGCCTAAACTGAGGGGAAAAAATGTTTTTTATATATTTTTTGGGGATATTTATTTTAGCAAAAAGTTAAAATATAAAAAAAATAAAATAAATTGTCGCTCTATTTTTGTTTATAGCGCAAAAAATAAAAACTGCAGAGGTGATCAAATACCACCAAAAGAAAGCTCTATTTGTGGAAAAAAAAGGACGCCAATTTTGTTTGGAAGCCACGTCACACGACCGCGCAATTGTCAGTTAAAGCGCCGCAGTGCCAAATCGCAAAAAGTGGCCTGGTCTTTGGCCAGCGAAATGGTCCGGGGCTGAAGTGGTTAAGGAGAAACTTTAAATGAATTACAGTATGTTGAGCATACCTTAGTATCAGTGACACTTGTCTCAACACGTGCTACTCCTTGGGACTCTCTGAATAACTGGATCTTCGTCACTTGGCTGAATTCGAATAGAACTGTTGTGAGGTTGGTCTTCAGGTCTATGACATGGCTGATTCCATGGCGAGGACCGACTAGAAGTGTGGTTGCGGGCGTTTTTTCATCCTGCGGTGAGCAAAGAAAAATGTAAATTATAACATGTTCTCTTTTATCTGCTAAGCATGACCATAATAATCCCTGGTGATCCTGCCATGAATGCCCTTGTTTAGCCACTTCCTGTTATAGGGTGACAATGTAAGAGGAAAAAAAAGGAGAAACTGGATTGATAAGCTCATCTTTCGGTCTCCTCCTATCAGCATGTTACTTGTACTGATTGGTTTCTGATTGGTGCTGCTTCTCCCTCTCCCAATCTAAGCTCTTTAGTACAGGATTACCGAGTCTGTAGCTCTCCTCCAACTATGTATGTCTACTCTATATTGGCACTATATGTCTATAAAAGTATGCTATAAGCGAGTAACTATGTGGCATTTTGTTCAGTAGAGCAGGACCTGACCTGAGAGGGGTCACTTTGACACAGTTAGCCAAGGAGAGATCACTTTGACACAGTTGGCCAGAGAGGGGTTACTTGGATGCAGTTGGCCAGTGAGGGATCATTTTTACACAGTTGGCCAGTGAGGGGGTTACTTTGGCACAGCTGGCACAAGAGGGATCACTTTGATACAGTTGGTGAAAGAGGGATCACTTTGATGAAGTTAGCCAGAGAGGGATCCTATTGACACAGTAGGCCAGAGTGGAATCACTTTGATACAGTTAGCAAGAGAGGGGTCACTTTGATACAGTTGGCCAGAGAGGGATCAATTTGATGCAGTTGGCCAGAGAGGGATCACATTAACACAGCTGACCAGAGAGGGGTCACTTTAACACAGCTGGCCAGAGAGGGGTCACTTTAACACAGCTGGCCAGAGAGGGGTCACTTTAACACAGTTGGCCAGAGAGGGGTCACTTTAACACAGCTGGCCAGAAAGGGGGTCACTTTGACACAGCTGGCCAGAAAGGGGGTCACTTTGACACAGCTGGCCAGAAAGGGGGTCACTTTGACACAGCTGGCCAGAAAGGGGGTCACTTTGACACAGCTGGCCAGAAAGGGGGTCACTTTGACACAGCTGGCCAGAAAGGGGTCACTTTGACACAGCTGGCCAGAGAGGGGTCACTTTGACACAGCTGGCCAGAGAGGGGTCACTTTGACACAGCTGGCCAGAGAGGGGTCACTTTGACACAGCTGGCCAGAGAGGGGTCACTTTGACACAGCTGGCCAGAGAGGGGTCACTTTGACACAGCTGGCCAGTGAGGGGTCACTTTGACACAGTTGGCCAGTGAGGGGTCACTTTGACACAGTTGGCCAGTGAGGGGTCACTTTGACACAGTTGGCCAGTGAGGGGTCACTTTGACACAGTTGGCCAGTGAGGGGTCACTTTGACACAGTTGGCCAGTGAGGGGTCACTTTGACACATTTGGCCAGTGAGGGGTCACTTTGACACATTTGGCCAGTGAGGGGTCACTTTGACACAGCTGGCCAGTGAGGGGTCACTTTGACACAGTTGGCCAGAAAGGGCTCACTTTGATACAGCTGGCCAGTGAGGAGTCACTTTGACACATTTGGCCAGAAAGGGGTCACTTTGACACAGCTGGCCAGTGAGGGGTCACTTTGATATAGTTGGCCAGAGGTGGGTCAATTTGATGCAGTAGGCCATCTGGAGCATGCATTGTATAATATGCAAACTAAAAATCCCTGCTTTTATGCAAAGGTTTGTTAGAAATATGGTGTATAGGGAATAAGGGTGTACAGCAGTGTGCAAAGGAGTTAATTCTGAATTTTCTGTGAATTCTGAACTGCATTAATTTATGTCTTATACATCTGCCTGGAGCACATGTACAGTATATGAGAAGCTACTGTAGTTTTCATCTAAAATATGAAATGGAAGAGCGAACTCATAACAGACCTCAAATGAAAGCATGAGATATGGAATCTGATCTTCCTCTCACGTTGTGGCATGGCTGAGATTGCAAGAAACTACGTTACCATGGCAACCGTGTTGAAGAGGACACCGGCGAAAGTCGGCAGCTCGTTAAGGATACGCAGGTAGCGAAGTTTGGCCTGAATGATGGATGCCTACGGCGATACAAAAGGTAGACTTAGATGTCTCTGGGTCAAAGGAGTCTTCGCACAGTGGAAGTGGGTATAGAAGGTCAGACAGATCTCTCTTACCTTGTTGCCAGATAACTGGTTTTGGTGGATCTTGAGGTGTTGCGCTAACGCTTTACGTAAGGTTTTTTCTTTGTAGTTCTGCAGAAGGGATTGTGGAAGAAAAGGATCCAAGCCCCATTCTTTCCTAGAAAGACAATTTGAAATGGAAAGGAAACTAATGAGAAGAAGTCAACCCAAAAACTAAAACTATATATGAGCATTGTCAACATTTTCTTTCTTTGGAAATATCTTTGGAGAGAATAATGTTCAAGTGTAGGGGTTCCTGTACTGACAAATATGGGGTCCCTCTATTACTAGGCCATTACTTGGCCTTTTCCCAGATTCATGGAGAGTTCTGGATTTGGCAAAATGTATTATGCTCTAGTGCAGGGGTTCTTAACAAGGGGTATCTATACCCAGTGGCGGCTGGTGCTCAAAATGTTTTGGGGGAGGCGCAAACAAACTGAAAAAAAAACAACATCAATTGCAGCCACTGTGCCCATCAAATGCAGCTACTGTGCCCATTAATTGCCGCCACTGTGCCCATCAAACGCAGCCACTGTGCCCATCAAACGCAGCCACTGTGCCCCATCAAATGCCGCCACTGTGCCCCATCAAATGCCGCCACTGTGCCCCATCAAATGCCGCCACTGTGCCCCATCAAATGCCGCCAGTTTGCCCCATCAAAAGCCACCAGTTTGCCCCATCAGATGCCACCAGTTTGCCCCATCAAATGATGCCAGTTTGCCCCATCAAATGATGCCAATTTGCCCTATCAAATGCCGCCAGTTTGCCCCATCAAATAATGCCAGTTTGTCCCATCAAAAGTCGCCAGTTTGCCCCATCAAATGCCGCCAGTTTGCTCCATCAAATGATGCCAGTTTGCCCCATCAAAAGCTGCCAGTTTGCCCCATCAATTGCCGCCAGTTTGCCCCATCAATTGCCGCCAGTTTGCCCCATCAAATGATGCAAGTTTGCCCCATCAAATGCCGCCAGTTTGCCCCATCAAATAATGCCAGTTTGTCCCATCAAAAGCCGCCAGTTTGCCCCATCAAATGCCGCCAGTTTGCCCCATCAAATGCCGCCAGTTTGCCCCATCAAATGCCGCCAGTTTGCCCCATTAAATGCCGCCAGTTTGCCCCATCAAATGATGCCAGTTTGCCCCATCAAAAGCCGCTAGTTTGCCCCATCAAATTATGCCAGTTTGCCCCATCAAATGCCGCCAGTTTGCCCCATCAAATAATGCCAGTTTGCCCCATCAAATAATGCCAGTTTGTCCCATCAAAAGCCGCCAGTTTGCCCCATCAAATGCCGCCAGTTTGCCCCATCAAATTATGCCAGTTTGCCCCATCAAATGCCGCCAGTTTGCCCCATCAAATGCCGCCAGTTTGCCCCATCAAATCATGACCCCCCGCCCAGCACTTACCTTTCTCGGGTCAGTGCCGTCCTCCACGCTCCCTTCGAGTCCTCGATGTCTTCTCCTGTCCTCTTCATGTCATCTCTGCTATGATTGGACACCCGGCGTCCAATCACAGCGCCTGTCGCTTCAGCCAATCAGGTGACCGGTAACCAGACCCGGTGTACCTGATTGGCTGAGAGACGGGTCAGTGTTAGGGAAGCGACTCCCTAACACAGCACTACGTAAGCAGCGAACACACAGCATTGCGCCCGCTTCTTACCAATTTGGAAGCCTATTAGAGCCTACAGGCTCTAATCAGGAAGCCTATTAGAGCCTATGGCTCCAATCAGGCACTTCCAAAACACCCCCACCGCTGTAATTCAGATGGCCGGCGCTCGCCAAAGGGCCGGACACCTGAATAGTGGGCGGCAGCGGCGACAATAGATAGATAGATTCATGCAATGCATGAATCTATCTATTGTTGATTGACGGGTGCAGGAGAGAGAGGGGGCAGCGCTCCTGCGCCCACTAAGGACGCACCGCCACTGTCTATACCCATTGGGGATCTGGAGATCAAATGGTTGGTGTATGATCTCTAAATAATTTAAAGTGTCTATTTCACTACACAGAATAGTCATGTTAACTTGAAGTTTTATGGCCACATTTGGTACTCTTGTTGCTTTTCTGTGACCCTCAGTAATTTAAGGATTTAAAAAAAAATGTTCCTCAAGCTTTTCTCCAGTTCCACTTTTTTTGCAGCTACATACTTTGGGAAATATCAAGACTCCTTTCTCTTGGATTAAATAATTCAAGTTGCAATTATTTACTTTCAAGTTCCAGAGTGGCATCATCTTTTTCTGGAATCATTAGGCTGCTACTCACTGTGGTCCCTGGTAATAAGGTGGATGGTCCCTTAGTGGTGACAGCTTTCCCTCTACCTCCGACCACGACAGGTTCTCCGGCCGGCAGAACCGGCACTTTTGGTTGGACTACAAGCCACAGTCCCAACCCTGCGCTGCTCTCTTGCTTCTGGATAGGCCCTCAGACAGCCTAGCAGCCAGATGTCCCCAGGATAGGCCTCAGGCTCTGGCCTAGCAGCCCGGGGTAATACAACACACGTCCACCCAGACAGCCGTCTGGGTGGCACAGAACCCTGATCACTCGACCTCACCCAAATAAATAGGCTCTCCCAGCAGACCAAGGGACCCAAGAAAATCCCTGCCCATTGGCTGAGACACCCCATTCATTCCTAATCTGTCCTTGCTATGCCCTTGTCTTATCTAATGCCACCAGATACTCAACCATCTAGCGACAGAAGAGAGAAGTGCAGCAATTCCAGAATTAGGGTGGAATCAATTGATCTCCTATCATATTGCCAAGATAACTATACCTGGCAGGTAAATTTACTAGCAACCCTGCCTAAACATTAGGGTGCTACATTTACATATATATTTAATTTAAAATTTAATGTGAAGGATGTGCCTGCTTTAGAGAGCAAATCAGATTGCAGTGATTGTAATCTTTTTTGTACTTTCAAATGCTTCCTTGCTTTTCATTTAACAGTTTCTCTTTCAGAGTTCCAGACATGATTAAGTATTTCTCCATCGCTAAACAATGAACAAACTTTATTTATAAGCATCAAAGTTGGAATGGAACGGTCTCTATTATTATATTATAATATGGAGCGATCGAGTTCTCCCGAGATCTCGCACAAGTCTTGCGTTACGAAAGAAACCAATGAATGACAGACTGACAGAGATTACTTTTTTAATTTTTGCGACATTGATTTACCATTACATTTTTCGATATGTTCAAGGTTTCAAAACGCTAGCAATTTTAAATATTTTTCAAAACTCCCACGGCACACCTGCAAATCTCACGCGGCACACAGTTTGGGAATCCCTGGCCTAGCTGCCATACTAGATTTAAGCTAGGGACACTTCTGTTCAGGCCAGGGTCTGTACATAGATCTCTTGAGGCAGAGCCTCCGGCACTTCCTCCTATACTTCTGGCTCTTCAGATTAGGTCCTGAGGTGAGGAAATTCTTGATTAGCTCTGGAAGGGATCCTAAGAGATAGGCCTGTCCGCTCTGCCACAGCTGGGGCATCGGTGCATGGATGCTGATACCAGGGTAGCTGCTGCAGATGGGGGTAGCCACTCCCCACCAGGATGGGTGGATTTCCTCCAACAGGGAGAAGAAGAAAAAAAAAACTTCTGCGCTAAGTCTCAGACTACTTATATGTCTCTCCAGCCACCTTCTAGGCACACCTCCTCAGGGATTGGCTGGAGCACAATAAATATTCAGTCCTTCCAGTATCCACCAGACACTTCTCAGGGAACTCTCCAGACCAGGCTCCCAGGTGAGGAATTCCTTGACTAGTTCCAAAAAGGGATCCTAAACAATAGGCCCCCAGCAGTGCCACAGCTGGGACATCGGTGCATGGATGCTGATACCAGGGTAGCTGCTGCAGATGGGGGTAGCCACTCCCCACCAGGACAGGTGGATTTTCCTCCAACAGGGAGAAGAAGAAAAAAAACCTTCTGCTCTAAGTCTCAGACTACTTATATGTTTTTCCAGCCACCTTCTAGGCACACACCTCCTGAGGGATTGGCTGGAGCACAATGAATATTCAGTCCTTCCAGTATCCACCAGACACTTCTCAGAGAACTCTCCAGACCAGGCTCCCAGGTGAGGAATCCCTTGACTATTTCCAAAAAGAGATCCTAAACGATAGGTCCCCAGCTGTACCACAGCTCGGACATCGGTGCATGGATGCTGATACCAGGGAAGCTGCTGCAGATGGGGGTAGCCATTCCCCAGCAGGACGGGTAGATTTTCCTCCAACAGGGAGAAAAAGTCTCAAGTCCCTTTAACCTTGGTCCTGTATCATCTATCTGGCATGCGACAGAAAAGATTTCTGTCAAGAAAACTTCTCGTTCCAGTGTGCAGCCACTTTCTTTCTTCTACAGACTTCTGCAACGGTGGCGAGCACCTGGAGAGACATTGCACCTCGTTGGCCTGATCGGTGTATGCTTTGTGTTGTGGACTTTGCTCTAAGTCTCAGACTACTTATAGGCCTCTCCAGGCACCTTCTGGGCACACCTCCCCAGGGATTGGCTGGAGCACAATAAATATTCAGTCCTTCCAGTATCCACTGGACACTCCTCAGTGAGTTCTCCAGACCGGGTTCCCAGGTGAGGAATCCCTTGACTAGCTCCAAAAAAGGGATCCTAAGAGATAGGCCCCCAGCTCTGCCACAGCTGGGACCTCAATGACATCAGGATAGCTGCTGCATATAGGGGTAGCTACCCCCACCCAGACCAGTGGATTCCCTCCAACAAGGAGAAGAGGAAGAACCCTATTTATTGAACTATTTACCGTATTTATCGGCGTATAACACGCACAGGCGTATAACACGCACCCTAACTTTAAGAGGGAAGTTTCAGGAAAAAATCTTTCCACAGCCCCCTGCGTATAACACGCAGGCACAGTTTACCCTCTATTTTCAGGGTAAAAAAGTGAGTGTTATACGCCAATAAATACAGTATTTGCCTCTCCAGCCACCTTCTAAGCACGCCCAATAGAGCACAATAAATATTTATGCCTTGCCCAGCCCTAAATGTTCCAGAAGCATCTGGAAGGCAGGGGAGAGCAATCAAACCTGCAGTCTGTGAGACCCAGAGCAGCCAAAAGCAATCAAAAAAAAAAAATCTGCCTAGCTTCTTAGCAACCTAACTAGAAGGGTGCTACATCCTAATAGACACTGCATGGTGATAGGGTATCTTTAAGGGTATCTTTAAGGAACCAAGCTGTATTGCGACTATTTCATACATAAACCGGGCTACAATCCAGTACTGGGTGAAGGTGTGACAGTGAATATAGTGGAAGAACTGCATAATTATATTGTCCTTACTCGACTCCTCGTAGTGAAATCTTCTGACCTGGATGAGAGGAGCTGACACTGATGTATATATGCAGAGCACACAGGCCCAGGAGCAATTCTGGCTTCAGTTCTGATCCCAGCCTCTCTCTTATCACATCATTACGGCTCTAAGAAAACATAAGAATGAATGCATGGGGAAAAAAATACTATATTGAACTATATATTTTATATATATATATATATATATATATATATATATATTCCATCTTTCGATTGTAATCTTTCTTTCTAAGGGCACAGATATATGAAAGAACATTATTTTATGTATAACTGTATATGCAATATTAATTGATTCCTATGATTGATGTTAGAATATTTCAACATCTAGGTGACATTTACGATATACTAAAGTGCAATTCCTTCCTCCAATGCCCTTGTGCCAGATAGAGGATGCAGAACCCAGCTGGCACTATTCACCATGGACGACCCTGCAAGTTGGAGCTGGGTGCACTGGGGTACGGGGGGGTAGTAAGACTACCGTGTTTCCCCGAAAATAAGCCCGGGTCTTATATTAATTTTGGCAACAAAAGACATAGAAGGGCTTATTTTCGGGGTAGGTCTTACCATGTAATGTGTGGTCTTCTCTCCCCCTCTCCCTCCCTGCCTGTCAGGAATCCCCAATGTGAACTTCGTTAAAATGCTTGTAAAATACTCTAATCCACTCTATTACAGTATTATATAATGTACAATGTGTGTGTTTCTGTAATATAATTGTGCCAAATACCTTCGTATCTGCGCTTCTGTGACCCGCCGGAGCTCTCTTCCCCGAAATTATATTACATAAACACTCACATTGTACATTATTTACTACTGTAATAGAGTGGATTGTAGGATTTTACAAGCATTTTAAACTAGGGCTTTTTTTCGGGGTAGGGCTTATATTGCAGCCCTCCTGGAAAATAACACTAGGTCTTATTTTCGGGGTAGGTCTTATTTTCGGGGAAACACGGTATAAAGAACAACGTCATCATAACTGATTGAAACATTGTAATTTATTGCATATCTGTTTTTATGTTACCTGAATATACAGATACTCAAATGCTGCAGGATCAGAATGCAGAATGTCAGCCGGGTCTTTAGGGAAAAAACAGATTCGAAACAAGCATTTCATACCCTGATAGTGAGTTCGATGCACGACCTAAGAGGGGAAAAGCAGAATTCGATTTGTATGTTGTAAGAAGTCTTTACTCATACACAGAACAATACCATTATATAATATATAGCCATATATCTTTATGTATCTATATATATATATATATATATATATATATATATATATATATATATATATATATATATATATATATATATATATATATATGCTGTGGGCAGACGATGGTCGGAGACTGCAGACATCCTACAGGAAATGGTCAGAGACTGCAAATGTACTGCAGGAGATGGTCAGAGACTGCAGATATACTACAGGAGATGGTCAGAGACTGCAGACATACTATAGGAGAAGGTCAGAGACTGAAGACATACTACAGGAGATGGTCAGAGACTGCAGACATACTATAGGACAGGGCTCGACAATCCCCGGGGCACAAGGTCGCAAATGCGACTAGAATTAGCGACCTGGCGCCTGGGGCAGCACAGCTGAGGTTACCTGTATCTCCGTGCGCCCCCCCCCCCCCCCCGCGATCGCGTGATCTCGTCTGGCCGCACCGGCCGGTAATTTAGGCTGCGGCTTTGGGGCCTTCTGCAGGCCTAGGCTTCATTCTGTAATCTGTCGCCATCTTGTGGTGGCCGTTGGTATGACAAGACAACCAGCAATGCTTGCCTGTTTCACTGCCCGCCCATCTCCTTCCCTTTACTTAGAAGTTAACCCCCAAACATTATATATATTTTTTATTCTAACACCCTAGAGAATAAAATGACGGTCGTTGCAATACTTTTTGTCACACCGTATTTGCGCAGCGGTCTTACAAGCGCACTTTGAGGGAAAAAAAAACACTTTTTTAAATTAATAAATAAGACAACAGTAAAGTTAGCCCAATTTTTTTTTATATTGTGAAAGATAATGTTATGCCGAGTAAATTTGATACCCAAAATGTCACGCTTCAAAATTGCGTCCGCTCGTGGAATGGCGACAAACTTTTACCCTTTAAAATCTCCATAGGCGACATTTAAAAAATTCTATAGGTTGCATGTTTTGAGTTATTGCTCTCGCTCTACCGATCGCGGCGATACCTCACATGTGTGGTTTAAACACTGCTTTCATATGCGGGCGCTACTCATGTATGCGTTCGCTTCTGCACGCATTGGTCGTTAAAAAAAAAAACCTGGCTCCTAACTTTTTTAGCTGACTCCTAGATTCCAAGCAAATTTGTCAAGCCCTGCTATAGGAGATGGTCAGAGACTGCAGACATACTATAGGAGAAGGTCAGAGACTGCAGATATACTAAAGGAGATGGTCAGAGACTGCAGAGTGCATACAGCAGATAATGGTCAGAGACTTCAGACATCCTACAGGAGATGGTCACAGACTGCAGACGTCCTACAGGAGATGTCTGCCAATATTCTGTTGATAATATTAAGCTCTTAGGAGACAGAATTGCAGGTCAGAGATTCATATAGGTTTGTAATCTGCAGCCATGAAGTGCCCCCACGTGACCCCCTCCATCTGGCGGTAGGAGCTGTTCAGAAACAATATGTTCCACGCGGTCAGCATATTGATTAAGCACCAGACAGTGAAGGCCGAGTCAGCACATTCGGTGGGTTGCCGGTTCTTTTATGGCTGTCCAAGGTCTTTGTAAGGGACAGAAGCTATGGGGGTAAGACTGCTGAAAGTATAGGGGTCGGCACTTTTTATTATTTTAATCACCAAGAGGCTCCGGGGTGGGTTGTAGAATTATAAAAAAAACGCAGAAACACAATTTTTTGCTGTGAAGTATTTACCATACAAAAAAAAATTAAAAATCGTGCTCAGTAAGCACATGTGCGGTGAAGATCAGCATTATATTCACACTGCAGTGACTTCTAGTGCAGCGCTAGGCATTGTCAAAGTGACGGTTAAGGACTTGCAGACATACTACAAGAAATAGTCTGACCCTCTGAAGACGGTCAGAATCTGCAGACATACTACTGGAGATGGTCAGAGACTGTAGACAGGAGATGGTCAAATACTTGCAAACACATGCATCCCAACATATATATTTTTGGAATTTCTTCCTGGCTAAATAACTGGGAATCACCAAAATTGAGAGTCTTTTCATTTCCCTGAAATTCTGGAGGACACTTCATGTATGGGGGTGCTGTGAGCAAGGGTACTTGATGTATGGGGGTGCTGTGATGGGGCACCTGATGTTGGGGGACCCTGCGATGGGGACATCTGATGTGGGTGCTGTGATGGGGACACCTGATGTATGGGGGTGCTGTGATGGGGTCACCTGATGTATGGGGGTGCTGTGATGGGGTCACCTGATGTATGGGGGTGCTGTGATGGGGTCACCTGATGTATGGGGGTTCTGTGATGGGGCACCTGATGTTGGGGGACCCTGCGATGGGGACACCTGATGGGGGTGCTGTGATGGGGAAACCTGATGTATGGGGGTGCTGTGATCGGGACACCTGATGTATGGGGGTTCTGTGATGGGGACACCTGATGTATGGGGGTGCTGTGATGAGGACACCTGATGTAAGAGGAACACTGTGATGAGGACACCTGATGTATGGGGGTGCTGGGATGGGGAAACCTGATGTATGGGGGTTCTGTGATGGGACACCTGATGTTGGGGGACCCTGCGATGAGGACACCTGATGGGGGTGCTGTGATGGGGAAACCTGATGTATGGGGGTGCTGTGATGGGGACACCTGATGTATGGGGGTTCTGTGATGGGGACACCTGATGTATGGGGGTGCTGTGATGAGGACACCTGATGTAAGAGGAACACTGTGATGAGGACACCTGATGTATGGGGGTGCTGGGATGGGGAAACCTGATGTATGGGGGTGCTGGGATGAGGACACCCGATGTCAGGGGACATCTGATTTATGGGGTTGCTGGGATCGGGACACCTGATGTATGGGGGTGCTGTGATGGGGCACCTGATGTTGGGGGACCCTGCGATGGGGACATCTGATGTGGGTGCTGTGATGGGGACACCTGATGTATGGGGGTGCTGTGATGGGGTCACCTGATGTATGGGGGTGCTGTGATGGGGTCACCTGATGTATGGGGGTGCTGTGATGGGGTCACCTGATGTATGGGGGTTCTGTGATGGGGCACCTGATGTTGGGGGACCCTGCGATGGGGACACCTGATGGGGGTGCTGTGATGGGGAAACCTGATGTATGGGGGTGCTGTGATCGGGACACCTGATGTATGGGGGTTCTGTGATGGGGACACCTGATGTATGGGGGTGCTGTGATGAGGACACCTGATGTAAGAGGAACACTGTGATGAGGACACCTGATGTATGGGGGTGCTGGGATGGGGAAACCTGATGTATGGGGGTTCTGTGATGGGACACCTGATGTTGGGGGACCCTGCGATGAGGACACCTGATGGGGGTGCTGTGATGGGGAAACCTGATGTATGGGGGTGCTGTGATGGGGACACCTGATGTATGGGGGTTCTGTGATGGGGACACCTGATGTATGGGGGTGCTGTGATGAGGACACCTGATGTAAGAGGAACACTGTGATGAGGACACCTGATGTATGGGGGTGCTGGGATGGGGAAACCTGATGTATGGGGGTGCTGGGATGAGGACACCCGATGTCAGGGGACATCTGATTTATGGGGTTGCTGGGATCGGGACACCTGATGTATGGGGGTGCTGGGATGGGGACACCTGATGTAAGAGGAACACTGTGATGAGGACACCTGATGTAAGAGGAACACTGTGATGGGGACACCTGATGTAAGAGGAACACTGTGATGGGGACACCTGATGTACGAGGAACACTGTGATGGGGACACCTGATGTATGGGGGTGCTGTCATGGGGCACCTGATGTTGGGGGACCCTGCGATGGGGACACCTGATGTGGGTGCTGTGATGGGGACACCTGATGGGGGTTCTGTGATGGGGACACCTGATGTATGGGGGTGCTGTGATGGGGTCACCTGATGTATGGGGGTGCTGTGATGGGGACACCTGATGTATGGGGGTTCTGTGATGGGGCACCTGATGTTGGGGGACCCTGCGATGGGGACACCTGATGAGGGTGCTGTGATGGGAACACCTGATGGGGGTGCTGTGATGGGGAAACCTGATGTATGGGGGTGCTGTGATGGGGACACCTGATGTATGGGGGTACTGTGATGGGGACACCTGATGTTGAGGGACCCTGCGATGGTGACACCTGATGTGGGTGCTGTGATGGGGACACCTGCTGGGGGTGCTGTGATGGGGACACCTGCTGGGGGTGCTGTGATGGGAACACCTGATGTATGGGGGTGCTGTGATGGGGACACCTGATGTATGGGGGTGCTGTGATGGGGACACCTGATGTATGGGGGTGCTGTGATGGGGACACCTGATGTAAGAGGAACACTGTGATGAGGACACCTAATGTAAGAGGAACACTGATGGGGACACCTGATGTATGGGGGTGCTGTGATGAGGACACCTGATGTAAGAGGAACACTGTGATGAGGACACCTGATGTATGGGGGTGCTGGGATGGGGAAACCTGATGTATGGGGGTGCTGGGATGAGGACACCCGATGTAAGGGGACATCTGATGTATGGGGTTGCAGGGATCGGGACACCTGATGTATGGGGGTGCTGGGATGGGGACACCTGATGTATGGGGGTGCTGGGATGGGGACACCTGATGTAAGAGGAACACTGTGATGAGGACACCTGATGTAAGAGGAACACTGTGATGGGGACACCTGATGTAAGAGGAACACTGTGATGGGGACAACTGATGTAAGCGGAACACTGTGATGGGGACACCTGATGTAAGAGGAACACTGTGATGAGGACACCTGATGTAAGAGGAACACTGTGATGGGGACACCTGATGTAAGAGGAACACTGTGATGAGGACACCTGATGTAAGAGGAACACTGTGATGGGGACACCTGATGTAAGAGGAACACTGTGATGGGGACACCTGATGTAAGCGGAACACTGTGATGGGGACACCTGATGTAAGAGGAACACTGTGATGGGGACACCTGATGTAAGAGGAACACTGTGATGAGGACACCTGATGTATGGGGGTGCTGGGATGAGGACACCCGATGTAAGGGGACACCTGATGTATGGGGTTGCTGGGATGGGGACACCTGATGTAAGAGGAACACTGTGATGAGGACACCTGATGTATGGGGGTGCTGGGATGAGGACACCTGATGTAAGGGGACACCTGATGTATGGGGTTGCTGGGATGGGGACACCTGATGTAAGAGGAACACTGTGATGAGGACACCTGATGTATGGGGGTGCTGGGATGAGGACACCTGATGTAAGGGGACACCTGATGTATGGGGGGCGCTGTGATGAGGACACCTGATGTAAGGGTGACACTGTGATGGGAATACCTGGTGCAGGCTAGCAGATACCCCACTGCATTACTTTGCCCATGTGCCCATGATGCTATTAAGATGGCAATGCTTCAGGTCTATCTATTGCAATGCAGAAACGTACAATGCATCCCAGCGCCATTTTTTTTAGAATTGTGTGAAGAAGAAAGCTTTTAGCACTTAGCTCTTCTTTACTGGATAAGTCAGTTTGTTTGTCTGCTCTCCATCTTTATTCCTTTTTTGCCCTCTTTCCCAGTACTTACATGAGCCAGCGGTTGCTTGTCTTGGAGAAGTAGAAATTTCTGGCCCTGATCTGTCGCAGAATATTGCAGGACGAGGGAGAAATGATCACGATGGCGAAGAGAGATACGGTCCTGAAGGGTAACCATGACATCCTGTATATGAGAAATAGATTTAAAATGTATAAACACGTACGCACTGTAAAAATGGGATTCGAAACTTTGGCTTCCTCCGACTCTCCAAGTAACAAACAATTGCATCCGAATTTCGATTTGTAAGTAAAAGAATCGCACACGTCTATACATATTCATTTATTTCATTCAGATGTCTGAAGCATGTGAAATAACGTAACGACATAACGAATGATCCAAATTGATTCGAATCCATTTCGTTTTTTATTTTGTGCTATCTTTTTTCTTTATTATAAGAAATGCACAACATATGAAGTGGAACCTTTTTACAATAAATACAATAAGGTATAAAAGTGAAATAAGATGATGATTCCTACTTATTGTGTTTGGGTTGGAAGGAGGTGGATCCATCGGAATCTCCGAATCATAACCAAAATAATATAATTAATCATAACCAATATTAAACCGATAATAAATCATAATCTGAAATTCATTTTGTTCCATTCCTGTTATGATTCGGAGATTCTGATGGACTCACCTCCATCCAACCCAGAGTGCCTAAGTAATCTCCCGAAGAACCTCCGCCCCAGTCTCCTCCAGAGTTACCATGGACCTCTTGGCTGCTTCTCTGATGAATGTTCTCCTTGCCCGGCCGGTCAGTTTAGGTGGACGGCCATGTCTTGGTCGGTTTGCAGTTGTGCCATACTCTTTCCATTTTCAGATGATGGATTGAACAGAGCTCCGTGAGATGTTCAAAGCTTGGGATATTTTTCCCATATATATAACCTAACCCTGCTTTATACTTCTCCACAACTTTATCCCTGACCTATCCGGTGTGTTCCTTGGCCTTCATGATGCTGTTTGTTCACTAAGGTTCTCTAACAAACCTTCACAGAACATCTGTATTTATACTGATATTGAATCACACACAGGTGGACTCTATTTACTAATTAGGTGACTTCTAAAGTCAATTTGTTCCATTAGATTTTAGTCTTAGTTTAGGCATCTCAGTGCTGCCTGTCACTGTCCTGGATTACACCACCCTTTTCAGATATTTTTTTTTTTTTTAAATGTGGAAAACCATTTATCATTTTCCTTCCACTTCACAATTATGTGCCACTTTGTGTTGGTCAATCACAAAAAATCCCAATAAAATACTTTTTATGTTTTTGGTCGTAACATGACAAAATGTGGAAAATGTCAAGGGGTGTGAATACTTTTTCTAGGCACTGTACAAGGTGATAGTCAGGGATATGATCTGACCGTCACATCTATCTATATGGCCAAACTTATGTGGGAAAACCCTCAAGATAATTCAGTTTAGGTGTTTCCAGTGACATACAGTAGAACCTCGGATTGCGAGTAACGCAGTTAACGAGCGTTTCGCAATACGAGCGCTGTATTTATTTATTTTTTAACTCGGTTGGCGAGTGTTGTCTCGCAAAACGAGCACAATTCAGGCCAAAGCGGTGTGCAGTACCGCCTCTGGCCTGAGGTGGGGGGGGCGCCGGAGCCGAGCAGAGCTGAACGTTGCCGATCGACTGCGATCGGCACCATTCGGAAATGCACGGAAAGGCCCTAGGTCAGCTTGGCTGACCTCGGCATATCTCAGAAACAAAGTCTTTCCGAGGTTTGCCGAAGTTGACCTTGGCAAATCTTGGAAACAAAGTCTTTCCGAGGTTTGCCGAGGTCAGCTGAGGTGTCCTCGGGCCTTTTTGGCCGTATCCGAGGCTCTCCGGCGCCCCCCGCCTCTGGTCGCATGCCATTGAAGTCAATGTGGAACAAATTATTTTTGTTTCCATTGACTTCAATGGGGAAACTCGCTTTGATATGCGAGTACTTTGGATTACGAGCATTCTCCTGGAACAGATTATGCTCGTAATCCGAGGTTCCACTGTATACTGTTCATGCTACAGCACACATAGATATTTCAGACAGCTGTGCACTTCCAACCTTTGGTGAAGGTCCTTTTCTGTTCCAGCATGAGCCAGATCCAAGAAGACATCGTTTGGTGTTGAGGAACTTTTCGTGGCCTGCAGAGAGCCCCAACCTCAACCCTACTGATCACCGCTGGTATCAATTGGAACACCAACTATAAAGCAGGTCACTTAGTCTAACATTAGTACCTGACCTCACAAATGTTCTTTTGGCTGAATGGACACAAATTCCAATGGACACACTCAAAACTCTTGTAGGAAGCCTTATCGGAAGAGTAGAAGCTGTTGTTACCAAGAAAGGAGCCAACTACATATTAATTGCCATGAATTTAGAATGGGATGTTCAACAAGCTCATATAGGTGGTATGATCAGGTGTCTACAAATTGTTGGCCATACAGCCAGGGCCGTCGGAACAGGACAGGCAAAACAAGCAATTGCTTGGGGCCCCGAGCTGGCCTGGGGCCCCAGCCTAGGGTGCCTGCCTGCTGCCTGTCACTGTCCTGGATTTCCACCCTGAGCCGATCCGTGGATTGCGGCCATAGGAAAGGCCGCGGCTTCGGCCTAGCTCCGGAGCGGCGGCCATCTTGGTACACCTGGCGGCAGCAGCCGAGGTAAGATGTGGGGAGATGTGGACATTACAGGGGGGAGATCTGGACATTACAGTGAGGGAGATGATGTGGATATTACAGTGGGGGAGATGTGGATATTACAGTAGGGGAGATGATGTGGATATTACAGTGGGGGAGATGATGTGGATATTACAGTGGGGGAGATGATGTGGATATTACAGTGGGGGAGATCATGTGGATATTACAGTGCAGAGTCCCCCTGTCCATCCCACGGTCCCCCTGTCCATCCCACGGTCCCCCTGTCCATCCCACGGTCCCCCTGTCCATCCCCCTGTCCATCCCACGGTCCCCCTGTCCCCCTGTCCATCCCACGGTCCCCCTGTCCATCCCACGGTCCCCCTGTCCATCCCACGGTCCATAAACAGTCCTAAACAGCATCTTAATGTTAATGTGAGTGTGTATGTGTTTTAAGTATGTTGGATTATATGCAACAGCAGTATTAGTACTGTAAACCTTTTTTATTTATATAAAGTGTGGATGAGCTTAAACTGTATCGGTATGCTGTGGTTCCTGTAGGCTTTGCGTGAGTGCGGGGGGCCTCCATATCCATTTTGCTTGGGGCCCCCAAATTCCTTCAAACGGCCCTGCATACAGCGTACTTTGTCAGTACGGCAGTCCAAGACAATTGTGCATATGATTTCTGCTATATAAACCTTTTTAAAGCGGTTGTATACCGCAAAACTTTTTTTTTTTTTTGGTTAACCTGCAAGGCAAAGGTATAATGAGCTAGTATGACTAGCATACTAGCTCATTATCAATCACTTACCTTAGATCGAAGCCCCCGCAGCGGTCCTCGGACGCGTCCTCCGTCGAATCCATGAAACCCGGAGTGACTTCCGGGTATCGCCGCTCCGGCGCTGTGATTGGCCGGAGCGGCGATGACGTCACTCCCGCACATGCGCGGGGAACGGCACGATCCCCGCGCATGCGCGAACTACCGGCAGTGTACGGCAGGCTCCCATTCAAGAGCCGCCGTGCTCAGTGCGCCTGCGCCGTTATCTACGGCGCGCATGCGCCGTAGATAGCGGTACAGTTTTTTTTGCAAATATCTCCGAGACTGTGTAGGTCTCGGAGATATTACAAGCACCTACAGGTAAGCCTTAATGTAGGCTTACCTGTAGGTGCTTGTACAAAATTTGGGTATACAACCACTTTAAATAAGATCCATTATTTAAGGCCTTTCTTAAATTAATCCAATTTTCTATTGAGTTCTCTGACCCATGCAGCTGTGGTCTTATTCCATAATAGCTGCTCCTTTCCTACCATGCATGATCCAGACTTTTAACCGCTTGCCGACCGCCGCACGCCAATATACGTTGGCAGAATGGCAGGCAAATGGGCGTACCTGTTAGTCCCTTTAAATTTGCCACCCAGCGGCGCGTGTGCCCGCCGCGTGCCTCGTGAGTGCTCCCCGTGGGTCCCGGGAACTCGATGTACCCGGGCGGCCCGCGATTGCCGTCGGCAAACGCAGAACAGGGGGATGCCTTTGTAATCAAGGCATTCCCTTGTTCTGCCTAGTGACATGTCAGGGATCTACGGTTCCCTGTGATCGGGGACAGTGATCGCTGACGTGTCACTGGTAGCTCCTCCCCCTTATGCCCTGTACACACGATCGGATTTCCGATGGAATAAAATCCGATTGAATTTTCCGTCGGAATTCCGATGAACCTGACTTTCATCAGTCTTGCCTACACACCATCAGACAAAATTCCGACCGTCCAAAACGCCGTGACCTACAACACGCACGACGGCACTATAAATGGGAAGTTCAAATCCAATGGCGCCACCCTTTGGGCTGCTTTTGCTGATTTCGTGTTACCGCGTGTGAAGTAAAAGTTTGGTGTTAGCCGATTCGCGCTTTTCATTCTCCGTGCTTTTCAGTCCGTTACAGCATGACGAATGTGCTATCTCCATAACGAACGCTAGTTTTACCAGAACGAGCGCTCTCGTCTTGTAATTTAGTCTGAGCATGCGTGGATTTTTCTCCGATGAAGTTCCACACAGACGATCGGAAGTTCCTATCGTTTTTTTCCCCATCGGAAAAATTTAAAACATGTTCTATTTTTTAACACTGATGTAAAAAAGTCAGATGGGGCCCACACACTGTCGGTTCTTCCGATGAAAAAAGTCCATCGGACTTTTTTAATTTGAAAAACCGACAGTGTGTACAGGGCATAACCCTTCAGCGTCACCTAGTGGTTAACCCCATTCACTGCCAGTGTCATTTTTACAGCGATCAGTGCATTTTTATAGCACTGATCGATATAAAAATGACAATGGTCCCAAAAATGTGTCAAAAGTGTCCGATGTGTCCGCCATAATGTCGCAGTTACAATAAAAATTGCAGATCACCGCCATTACTAGTAAAAAAAAAAAAAAATGCAATAAAACTATCCCCTATTTTGTAGACGCTATAACTTTTGCGCAAACCAATCAATATATTGCGATTTAAAAAAAAAAAAAAAAACATGTAGAAGAAAACATATTGGCCTAAACTGAGAAAAAAATTGGGGATATTTATTATAGCAAAAAGTACAAACTATTGCTTTTTTTTCAAAATTGTCGCTCTATTTTTGTTTATAGCGCACAAAATAAAAACCGCAGAGGTGATCAAATACCACCAAAAGAAAGCTCTATTTGTGGGAAAAAAAAGGACGTAAATTTTGTTTGAGAGCCACGTCGCACGACCGCGCAATTGTCAGTTAAAGTGAGGCAGTGCCGAATCGCAAAAAGTGGCCCGGTCATTTGGCAGCCAAATGGTCCAGGGCTTAAGTGGTTAAGGTATTTTCAGGTACCAGATGTTAAAGTTTACGCAATTTTATTTGATCCTGGCACAGCAGGCAGGAGATCAATACTGCCAACACAGAACAATTCTAACTGGAGTTGGGCTTTAAGACTTTTTTTTCCCAAAGAGTTCCTTGAGAGCTCTTTATTACCCAACAGGCAGTTCAGTGTTATCTGCTGCATCAAAAAAGAAATGCCAAGTGAGTCCGGTGCCATTAGTACCTCAAAACGAATTACTATTTTTTTAGCTATAGATTTGAAAGAGATAAGTTTAGTGTGATTGCTAGCATATTGCATTTTGGTAGGATGGAACTATCTTGCCTTGACTGTTGTTCTCCCATCAAAAGTGAAGGATTTAATTTGTCCATTCTCCAAAAATACTTTGAGGACATTCGGAATGAGGAGAAGGGGTGGAGAGTCTTTCATCTTCAACATGTCCTAGAATAAAACAAAAAGAAGAGTCTTCAAATGGTAAGCATAATATGCAACATGCTTACTAAGTATAACCAAACAACAAATAATCTCTCATCTATTACAAAGTATTTCTCTTGTATGAAGTCTTTTCGTACTTTTTTGTTAACTGTAATGTATAATATGAGTTAGTATCTCCAATGTAGTCAAACAACTTCATGGGTGAGAAAAATGACTCATCCCCCCTAATATTCTGCTCTGTAAGGCTCTACATCAGGCATGTCCAAAGTCCGGCCCGCGGGCCAATCGCGGCCCGTGTTGCGGTTTTGAACGGCCCGCCTGGTTATTTGGACATATATATCTTTTGTGGCCCCCGACGATCTCCCAGCGCCGGGGCCACAAAAGATGTATATGCTGGCTGCCGTGGAGGGGACAGGGAGGAGGCGGGACGAGTGCCGTACACACAGGAGAATTTCCTGTTTACGGGCGGCCTCTGTAATAGGAAGTCCCGTCTCCGGTCATTGGACGACTGTTCTGTCCATCAAATGAGGCGGGATTTTCTATTAAAGAGGCCGTCGTGTAAACAGGAGATTCTCCTGTAGGTAATCTTTGGCGCTTGTAAGTGCATTGCTGGCAATGGTGAGTGCATTCCCTCCAATGGTGAGTGCATTCCTGGCAATGGTGAGTGCTGCATTCCTAGCAATGGTGAGTGCTGCATTCCTAGCAATGGTGAGTGCTGCATTCCTAGCAATGGTGAGTGCTGCATCCCTAGCAATGGTGAGTGCTGCATCCCTAGCAATGGTGAGTGCTGCATCCCTAGCAATGGTGAGTGCTGCATCCCTAGCAATGGTGAGTGCTGCATCCCTAGCAATGGTGAGTGCTGCATTCCTAGCAATGGTGGGTGCTGCATTCCTAGCAACGGTGGGTGCTGCATTCCTAGCAACGATGGGTGCTGCATTCCTAGCAATGGTGAGTGCTGCATTCCTAGCAATGGTGAGTGCTGCATCCCTAGCAATGGTGAGTGCTGCATCCCTAGCAATGGTGAGTGCTGCATCCCTAGCAATGGTGAGTGCTGCATCCCTAGCAATGGTGAGTGCTGCATCCCTAGCAATGGTGAGTGCTGCATCCCTAGCAATGGTGAGTGCTGCATCCCTAGCAATGGTGGGTGCTGCATTCCTAGCAATGGTGGGTGCTGCATTCCTAGCAATGGTGAGTGCTGCATTCCTAGCAATGGTGAGTGCTGCATCCCTAGCAATGGTGGGTGCTGCATTCCTGGCAATGGTGGGTGCTGCATTCCTGGCAATGGTGGGTGCTGCATTCCTGGCAATTGAGGGTGCTGCATTCCTGGCAATTGGGGGTGCTGCATTCCTGGCAATTGGGGGTGCTGCAGATGGGCACTTGTGAGGCTGCAGATGGGCACTTGTGAGGCTGCAGATGGGCACTGACCCTTATTTTGCTTCACAATTCTTTATTTACATTTTTTATTTTTTCTCCTGAAACTTCGCTCTTAAAGTGAATAAATACGGTATATCCAAATAATACACCCGAGCTCATCTCTTTACTCACACACAGCCACAAAGGCAAGAGAATTCTTGTTGGGCAGTGTATTAGTGCTCGAACGAACACACTTAGACCGAATTTTAATGGTTCAAAGAATGTCAGGCAAATTGGTCGTCCCTCACGCATGTTCACTTCATCAAATCTGGCCCTCTTTGAAAAAAGTTTGGACACCCCTGCTCTACATAGTCTCAGTTAGAGAATGTGAGAGTCTGAATATAAGCAGCTTCTGCAATGCTTGGTCTTTAAAGAAAATAATACATGAATTCTACATCAGCTCATTTGATTAAAGGAGAAGTCCAGCCTGAGCTTTTTAGGCTGGGCTTCTCCTCTGGGTCACAGGAGTGCAATTCAGTTTGCACTCCTGTGACCTGTTTTCAGCGGAGAGCGGTCTGAAGTCCGCTCTCCGCTGACGTCACGGGCATCAGTCAATGCAGCGCGTCATCCCGACTTCCAAGTCTGGATCCGCCAGCTGCTTTGATTGATGGCAGTCTCAGCGAGCCGCTGAGACGGCCGCTCCTCACTGAGATGGCCGCTCCCCGCCCCTCCACAGCTCAGCACTCCAATGAGCACTGAGAAGTAGAGCAGAAGCGATGCTGACTGACACCTGGCTCTGCCTTTCAGTAAACCTCTGAGAGCCTGAGCCGGCCTAGAAGGAGGAAGGAGGAGACGCACGACAGAAGCCACCGTGATGCAGAGGAGGAGACGCAAGGGAAGCCGTTGCCCAGAGGGAAGCGCTGCCCAAGCTATAGATGGGGCTGGTAACTGACCGACTGGGGGGGGGGCACGACTGACTGGGGGGGGATGACCCGACTGACCGGGGGCGGGGGTTGTGCCTCCAGCAGTCACTGCATTTTGGGTAGAGTAAGGGAGGGTTATCTACATTTATGGTGCCATTGGTGTCCCATCAGGGAGATTTCCCTTCACTTCCTGCTCCATAGGCACAACAGGAAGTGGGAGGAATCTCTTCCAAAATGAGGGAATCCCTGGTTGACATCAGAACTAGTATTCCTCCTGGGAGATTTCCCCTCTACTCCTGTTATGGTGACAACTCCAAATTTGGAATTTTCTTTCACTTTCCTTGGTCACCAGGACAAATAAAGAGGGTGAATCTTCCTAAGGGGGGCACAGACAGCAATAAAAACTTGCCAGGTTTTGTAACCCCTCTCCACTCTATCTAAAACTTAAAAAAGTTTTGCTCTTATTACTTACTGCGTCTGTATCGCCAACGGTGACCAATTCAGAAAACCGGACCCTAGTTGGGTTCGAGCGAAGCTTCTCCTTCTTGGCTGCGCTAATGAATGCGGATTTTGGAGACTACAAGAACACAAATCAAATGTTGGAATTTATTGCAAACACACACGAAAAAAAATAACATTTTATTACTGCAAACCCATTTTTTTTATTTGCTAAATACAGTGGGGCAAAAAATGTATTTAGTCAGCCACCAATTGTGCAAGTTCTCCCACTTAAAAAGATGAGAGAGGCCTGTAATTGTCATCATAGGTATACCTCAACTATGAGAGACAAAATGTGGAAACAAATCCAGACAATCACATTGTCTGATTTGGAAAGCATTTTTTTATTTTTTTTGCAAATTATGGTGGAAAATAAGTATTTGGTCACCTACAAACAAGCAAGATTTCTGGCTCTCACAGACCTGTATCTTCTTCTTTAAGAGGCTCCTCTGTCCTCCACTCATTACCTGTATTAATGGCACCTGTTTGAACTTGTTATCAGTATAAAAGACACCTGCCCACAACCTCAAACAGTCACACTCCAAACTCCACTATGGTGAAGACCAAAGAGCTGTCGAAGGACACCAGAAACAAAATTATAGACCTGCACCAGGCTGGGAAGACTGAATCTGCAATAGGCAAGCAGCTTGGTGTGAGGAAATCAACTGTGGGAACAATAATTAGAAAATGGAAAACATACAAGACCACTGATAATCTCCCTCGATCTGGAGCTCCGCGCAAGATCTCACCCCGTGGGGTCAAAATGATCACAAGAACGGTGAGTAAAAATCCCAGAACCACACGGGGGGACCTAGTTAATGACCTGCAGAGGGCTGGGACCAACGTAACAAAGGCTACCATCAGTAACACACTACGCCGCCAGGGACTCAGATCCTGCAGTGCCAGACGTGTCCCCCTGCCAGTGTTGCCAACCGTCCGGTTTTTTACGGACAGTCCGCAAAAACGGGCACTTTTTCGCCCGTCCGTAATTGCCCGTAGTAACCGGAATGCGCCAGTAAAAATAGCCGTGACCGGGTCTGGCTTGGAACTGCGCATGTGCAGTTCCGGAGCTTGCCGAATGCCGAGCCGAGCAGATCCTGTATTCGGCCGGCGGGGGGCGGATCTCACAGGCTGTGCACTTTACTGGCGAGGCGAGTCACGTGATTAGCACATCCCGCCAGGCGCGCCAGCATTTAAAATCTGTTCACTCAGTCTCCAGGCCAGCCTCGGAGTCGGTACTCACACTCCTCTCTGCATCCGTCCGCTCCGACTCTCTCTTCCCTCTCCTCACACACACAGGACGCGGCCCCTCCTCCCACACACAGGGACTGCTCGGGATTCGGAATGTAATCTCCTCACTGTGACGGGAGAGCGGCCTCCTTCCCCTGACTGCGGGCTGGGGCCAATACACACACCTGGCCCAGGATTCTCACTGCAGAGCTCAGGGTGCAGGCTGGGAGAACCTGCTTGTTATAGCTGGGCTCTGCTAGGACAGTGCAAGCTCTATGGAGCCTACTCCAGTCACCGCATGGAGGGGACTGAGCATGGAGGAGCCTTGCATCCAGGGCCAGGCAATCCAGAGTCCACGGGGACCGGCCCAGGGGGAGTCGGGGATGGATGGAGTGACAGCCCAGCCGAGTGAGCCAGCCCGACGATGACAGCAGGTGGGCATAAAGGCAGGGTGCATTGGTGGCAGAGGCATTGGTGGCAGAGGGGAATGGTGCATTGGTGGCAGAGAGGAGTGGTGCATTGGTGGCAGGGGGTGAAGGTGGCAGAGGGGAATGGTGCATTGGTGGCAGAGGGGAATGGTGCATTGGTGGCAGGGGGAATGGTGCATTGGTGGCAGGGGAGAATGGTGCATTGGTGGCAGGGGGTGAAGGTGGTAGGGGGGAATGGTGCATTGGTGGCAGGGGGGAATGGTGCATTGGTGGCAGGGGGGAATGGTGCATTGGTGGCAGGGGGGAGTGGTGCATTGGTGGCAGGGGGTGAAGGTGGCAGGGGGGAATGGTGCATTGGTGGCAGGGGGGAATGGTGCATTGGTGGCAGAGGAGAATGGTGCATTGGTGGCAGGGGGGAATGGTGCATTGGTGGCAGAGGAGTGGTGCATTGGTGGCAGGGGGGAATGGTGCATTGGTGGCAGGGGGGAATGGTGCATTGGTGGCAGGGGGGAATGGTGCATTGGTGGCAGGGGGGAATGGTGCATTGGTGGCAGGGGGGGAATGGTGCATTGGTGGCAGAGGAGTGGTGCATTGGTGGCAGGGGGGAATGGTGCATTGGTGGCAGGGGGGAATGGTGCATTGGTGGCAGGGGGGAATGGTGCATTGGTGGCAGGGGAGAATGGTGCATTGGTGGCAGAGAAGTGGTGCATTGGTGGCAGGGGGGAATGGTGCATTGGTGGCAGGGGGGAATGGTGCATTGGTGGCAGGGGGGAATGGTGCATTGGTGGCAGGGGGAATGGTGCATTGGTGGCAGGGGGTGATGGTGCATTGGTGGCAGAGGGGGATGGTGGTGGCAAAGGGTAATGGAGGTAGGGTGTGATGGAGGCAGGAGGTGATTGGACTAAATAATTTGCCCTTATTATGTCGAAAATAACAAATATGTTTTTTTACCTTTAAATATGTACTTTAAATCACAGTGCTATTTGCCTAGCGTACTTGTTTGTAGCCTAAATACTGAAATGCGCACCAAAAAATGTAATTTTGTAACTTTTGTGAAATGTCAGTAAAAACGTGGCTGTGCCAGTAAATTTTAGGTGTCGTGCCAGTAAATTTCAATCTGGTAGGTTGGCAACACTGCCCCCTGCTTAAGCCAGTACATGTCCGGGCCCATCTGAGGTTTACTAGAGAGCATTTGGATGATCCAGAAGAGGATTGGGAGAATGTCATATGGTCAGATGAAACCAAAGTAGAACTGTTTGGTAGAAACACAACTCGTCGTGTTTGGAGGAGAGAAAATGCTGAGTTGCAACCGAAGAACCTATTGTGAAGCATGGGGGTGGCAACATCATGCTTTGGGGCTGTTTCTCTGCAAAGGGTACAGGATGACTGATCCGTGTACATGAAAGAATGAATGGGGCCATGTATCATGAGATTTTTAGTGCAAACCTCCTCCCATTAGCAAGGGCATTGAAGATGAAACGTGGCTGGGTCTTTCAGCATGACAATGATCCCAAATACACCGCCCGGGCAATGAAGGAGTGGCTTCGTAAGAAGCATTTCAAGGTCCTGGAGTGGCCTAGCCAGTCTCCAGATCTCAACCCCATAGAAAACCTTGGGAGGGAGTTGAAAGTCCGTGTTGCCCAGCGACAGCCCCAAAACATCACTGCTCTAGAGGAGATCTGCATGGAGGAATGGGCCAACATACCAGCAACAGTGTGTGGCAACCTTGTGAAGACTGTGACAGCAGGAAGGTAAAGTCACCTGGTTGCATCCAGGGGGGTAGATATATTTCGCCCAGATTCAGGCTTTACGCCGACTTATACAACTAGGTGGAGAGTTGTATAAGCCCAGCTGAGGCTAGTGGGCTCATGGATGACTCATACCTCTAGGGAGAGTATGGGGCGTCGTGCAGACAGGGAGTTGATGAGACCAGCTGAAGCTTGTCAGCTCATTTAGGCCTCTATAAGAACTCCCAGATTCATTAGGTGTTAGCTCATGCCTGGAACCAGACCTGTGTGGACTGTCTAGGGAGAGTGAACCCCTGTGCGGTGAGACAAAGCCTGTGTGGCTATTTGCTTGGACATTTAAAACCAGGGACTTAGGGACTAGGACAGCACTAGGCTGATCCCAGTTGTTAGTTAGGAAACCTGTATGTTTAGTCAGAGGTCAAGTTGACCAGGATTTATTTTGTTTATGTTTCTTTTGCTTTGCTGTGTTTTGTCACTGTAAATAGAAAATAAACCGCACCTTTTTGATTTTGAAAACCACAACCTCCGTTTGCTGGGCCTGTTTTGTGTGGGGAGCCCATCCCGGGGGTCACACACACCCGCTGCCGAGCTAACCCCCTCACAAGACTTACAGAAAACGTTTGACCTCTGTCATTGCCAACAAAGGATATATAACAAAGTATTGAGATAAACTTTTGATATTCACCAAATACTTATTTTCCACCATAATTTGCAAAAAAAATTCTTTCCAAATCAGACAAAATCAGATTGTGATTGTCTGGATTTGTTTCCACATTTTGTCTCTCATAGTTGAGGTATACCTATGATGACAATTACAGGCCTCTCATCTTTTTAAGTGGGAGAACTTGCACAATTGGTGGTGACTGACTAAATACGTTTTTGCCCCACTGTATATAAACCAAAAGGATTCTTAGAATCAAAACCTTTCCAGTGGAACTCACAATGGCTCTCCAAGAGGGGCTCAAATGTCAATCTGACATTACTTTTCCCTCTCTTCATCATGAGCCAACGTCAGTATCCTGTTGCAGCATTGCAATCATCCTCAAATCTCTAAGAGCCTCGTCCTCAATCCTCATCACTTGATCCCTGCATTGCGCAGTTGGTGAAGGACTCCTCAGATGTTCTGGCGCCTTTTATTGCAGACATTGTTAGTATGTCATTTGCCACTGGTATCGTTCCAGGTATTCTGAAGCAGGCGGTGGTTATACCCCTGTTAAAGAAAGCTAAGGTGGAGCGTAACGTGTTGAGCAACAATCGCCCTATTTCCACCCTGCCGTTTCTGGCGAAGATCATGGAACGAGCTGCTGTATGGCAATTTCAACATCACCTGGAGACTAATAAAATCTTTGATGACTTCCAGTCAGGATTCCGACCTGGGAGAGGCTTGGAAACTGCCCTGGTAAAAGTCCAGGACGATCTACTCTGGGCCTTGGATGAGAATGAAGCTTCGGCCTTGATACTTCTGGATTTGTCGGCAGCTTTTGGTACTAACGGCCACTCTATACTTTTGGATAGGTTGAAGGTGGTGGCGGGAATGGATGGTATAGCACTGGCATGGGTAGCCTCATTCGTGCAAGACAGGGTTCAGAGGGTAAAGCTGGGACCATTTAATTCCTTTGATAGTTCACTGTCTTGCGGGGTCCCACAAGGATCGGCTTTATCTCTGATCCTTTTTAACATCTATATGAGGCCGCTGCTATACATCATTCACCGTCACAACCTCCCGTTCCATGTCTACGCTGACGATACCCAGATCTATTTCAAACTATCCAAGGCACAGGAGAATCAGGTCCTGCTGGCCTCCTGTTTGGAGGAAATTCAATTATGGATGGGTGCCAATTATCTCATATTAAATGGCACCAAAACTGAATGTATCATCTTTAGTAACCAGGTGCATTCCAACTTGTTTCCTTCCTGGCCGGAATCTTTTAAACCTTTTCCGATTCCGGTCACTCAGGTCAGAGACTTAGGTGTCATCTTTGACTCTAGATTGAACTTGCGCCCTCGGGTAAATCAGGTTGTGAGTTCTTTGCACTTCCACCTGAGACTCCTGAGGTCGACTTTTCGATATATCGCAGACTCTGGTAAGATCGCCATGGTCAATGCCATCATCAGCAGCCGATTGGACTACTGCAATGCTCTGTACCTGGGTTTGCCTGCTTGTACTATTCACAAGCTCCAGCTGATTCAAAATGCTGCAGCGAGACTACTGACGGGTGCTGATCATCGTGACCACATCACTCCATCTTTTAGAGCCCTGCATTGGCTGCCCGTGATAGAACGGATTTTGTTCAAAACTGGATGTCTTGTCCATAGGGTGACCACGTGTCCCGGATTGCCTGGGATTGTCCCTTAATTCATATTTGTGTCCCGGGCACCTTCATTCTGGGACAATACAGTGTCCCGGAATGAAATAAGGACACACTAATAAACGGCTCGGACGGGGGGCGGATCTGCTTGGCTCGAGCCGGGGCCAGGTCGGCTCGGCTTGGGCAGGTCCACTCTGCTCCTGCGGGGAGCATGTCTGCTCCGCTCAGACAAGCTACACAAGCCGCCTCCTCCAGTCAGTCATCTCTATGGAGGGCTCTGTGTGCCGCGCTGCACACTGGGAAGTGTAGTTTCCAGCGCAGCCTCACGGATTCTCTTTGTCATGGATATGCATTAATGTCTGTCTGCCATCTTACCTTTCCTCCTCATGTGTCCATCTTAGAGTCCAGAACCCTTTCACCTGGCTTCCTTTATAATCTCCTCCCAGCCTGACTCCACCCCAGGCCCTATCACAGAACACTATATTAACCTGTGCACTGCAAGCCTGCTTTGCTGATCAACGTGTTTGTTAGGCATTGTGTGTTTGGGTTCCTGCCTGCCGTGAGCTACGTCTGTCTCTCTGTTACATATTTGGCTTGTGCCCGACTATCCCTGTCTGCTCGTGCCCCTTGACCTTTGGCTTGTCCTTCATTATCCTTGTCTGCTTGTGGCCCTTGACCTTCTGCTGGTTATTTGTTACTCTTATATCTTGTGCTGCTGCTTCCCCTCTTTTCCCCTTATCCTATGGGGCGTGAGCTAGGAGACTCTAGGGGCCGCGACCTGGACCCAGCCTGCAGCATAACATCCTCACCACTAGAGGCTCTGGAGAAGACCTGCTGGGTCTTAGACTCCGCGCCTTGGCTCTAGCTTCCTATAGGATCCCGGTTGTGCTCCTCTGGTCCCGCTTTCCACGACCACCCAGTTTTCTATCTGCAGCAGTCAGCCATAGGGTTCACTACCTTGCGGTGCACTCCTGTCCCCCTACGGTGTGCATCTGTCACCTGGCCACAGGTGACCTGACACTCTTCTCACTGACATGGCAGACATGAGGCGTGGAGGGGACGCTTATCCCAGGACAGCAAGGAGAAATAAGAGTCAGGCAGGGAGAGCGCAGGCTTCAGGGAACAGCCTACTAGGAAGAAGTGAGAACCGAGAGGTCGGGGAGACAGTCAGAGACAAGTCTGTATGTGTAAGTGTGCAGTCCCCCTGTCCATCCCACTGTCCCTCTGTCTGTCCCACTGTCCCTCTGTCCATCCCACGGTCCCCCTGTCCATCCCACGGTCCCCCTGTCCATCCCACGGTCCCCCTGTCCATCCCACGGTCCCCCTGTCCATCCTCTTCCTCCTCTCTCCACTAACTACCGACGGCCATAAACTCTGCACTCCTCTCCTGTACATATTACCCCTCGCCATACACTCTTCACTCCTCTCCTGTACATATTGTGACAGCAGGCAGGTAAAATCACCAGGTTGCATCCAGGATGGTAGGTATGTATGCCCTAGATTCAGGCTTTATGCAAATTCATACCACTAGGGGGAGTGCTGGGAGTCTTGCGGGGGAAGAGTTAATGAGCCCAGCTGAATCAAGTGGCTCATTAAGGCCTCTACAAGAACTCCCAGCATGCTAAGGGAGATGCTCCATCCTGGAACCAGTTCTGTGTTGTGCAAGACTGGGGAGTGTGTTTCTGTCCTGTGCGGTGAGACAAAGCCTGTGTGGCTAAAACCTTAAAAAACAGGGAGATAGGGGCTGGGGCAGCACAAGGCTGCACCTAGTTGTCAGAGAGGTAACCTATGTGTGTAGTAAGCGGTCAAGCTGACCAGGATTTCTTTTTGTATGTTTCTTTTTGTTTTGCTGTTTTTCCCCTGTAAATAGTTTAAATAAACCGCACCTTTTGTTTTTGCAACTACAAACTCTGTCTGCTGTGCCTGTTTTTGTGTGGTGAACCCATCCAGGGGGTCACACACACCCGCTGCCGAGCTAACCCCCTCACAATATTAACATATTACCCCCCGCCATACACTCCACTTGCACACGGGCCCGCTGATTTCATACGCCCCTGCCCCAAGATTGTCCCTGAATTACAGTTTGGAAATGTGGTCACCCTACTTGTCAATAAGGCATTGCATGGATGTGTCCCAGAGTACCTGATGGAAAAATTCACCAAGTATATGCCTACCCGATCCCTGAGATCGGCGAATCTGGCCAAATTGAATATTCCAAAATTTTAAAAGAAAAAATGCAGAGGGAGAACGAGTGATGTACAAGGAGCTGAATTTTGGAACTCCTTGCCTCTGAAACTGAGATTTGAGAATGACCTTTCTGAAATTTCGGAAGGAATTGAAAACTGTACTTTTTGTACAAGCTTTTGGAGTCACCTAATTTTATGGGGTGTGACGGACAGACCCTCGGGTTTTTTCTATATGCTGTTATCCTGGTGTGTTGCCTTTCTTAAGGTCTTTTAATGTTAACGTCTGATTTTGCACCTCGAGACCTTTGGGTAAGACGGCGTAGGTTAATCATTTTAATAAATAAATAAATAAATAAATTGAATCGGCTATCACACTGGCAGGGCCTTTTTTGCTAAGATCAAGTGTAGTATCTGATCTTATCAGTGATCCAGTGAAGGCGCTGTGCTACTATTCTGAGCTGACCGGAGGTTGGGGAGGTGGCTATGCAAATCCGCTGGTGTGAAGGGGACCTGGAAGGTTAGTATCGGCAGGAACCGAAAACCGGAGCGCCTGAACGGAATTGGGGGCCGGGAGTAGGTTCTCCCCAAGAAAGCTGGAAGGGTTCATTACCTCCTGGTCTACCTTGTCTGGCCATTGAATGGGAAGGCAGATGATCCGTGGTGTCTGTGCCCCCTGGGAGTGGTCGTCCTAGGGAAACGCTTAGTAACATTTGGGTGTGGGAACCCACTGTGTTAAAAGGTCACAGTCACCAAAGTTTTTTTTCTACACTGACATTTAGGGCCTGGCCTTTTGTCCGGGGGCAATTTTTGCTTATCAGGCCTCAGGGCCTAGGCCACTGCACAATTTGGGCGCGGCCACTTTATTATTTTTACTATTTATTTTTTTCTCCCACGTTTGTTACTTTCAACTTTTGTGTGTGTTTCACTGGATGAAATGTGTGAGTCCTCAGGCTTACCCTGATGTTTAGGGGGAGCATGTGTGGCCTTCTAGTTCCTTCCTCCCCTGCCTCTGGGGGGTCTCTCTTCGGGAGAGCTCCCCATACCTAGTATTCGGGGATGGCTTTGGCTGTCCAAGAAGAACTGTGGTCTGCCAGGCCTTCTGGCTAGGCAGACTATGTTGAAGCTATGCCTTGCACTTCAGGGGGTCAGGGTAAGAGTCCTACTCTTTTGGGGGGGTGGACAAAAGCACACCCTTAAGTGCACTTTTTTGTGTGTTTTCATATGCACGTTTTTATACAATTACGGGTCTTTCATTATAGGATTTTTGTACCACCGTGGCAAGTGACAATCCACAATGTGTGGCAGGTGACGTGGCAAGTGGACAATCCACAACGTGTGGCAGGTGACGTGGCAAGTGACAATCCGAAACGTGTGGCAAGTGACAATCCGCAACGTGTGTCAGGTGATGTGGCAAGTGGACAATCCGCAACTTGTGGCAGGTGACGTGGCAAGTGACAATCCGCAACATGTGGCAGGTGACGTGGCAAGTAAACAATCCGCAACATGTGGCATGTGACGTGGCAAGTGGACAATCCGCAACGTGTGGCAGGTGACATGGCAAGTGGACAATCCGCAACGTGTGGCAGGTGACGTGGCAAGTGGACAATCCGCAACGTGTGGCAGGTGACGTGGCAAGTGGACAATCCGCAACGTGTGGCAGGTGACATGGCAAGTGGACAATCCGCAACTTGTGGCAGGTGACATGGCAAGTGGACAATCCACAACGTGTGGCAGGTGACGTGGCAAGTGACAATCCGAAACGTGTGGCAAGTGACAATCCGCAACGTTTGTCAGGTGATGTGGCAAGTGGACAATCCGCAACTTGTGGCAGGTGACGTGGCAAGTGACAATCCGCAACATGTGGCAGGTGACGTGGCAAGTAAACAATCCGCAACATGTGGCATGTGACGTGGCAAGTGGACAATCCGCAACGTGTGGCAGGTGACATGGCAAGTGGACAATCCGCAACGTGTGGCAGGTGACGTGGCAAGTGGACAATCCGCAACGTGTGGCAGGTGACGTGGCAAGTGGACAATCCGCAACGTGTGGCAGGTGACATGGCAAGTGGACAATCCGCAACTTGTGGCAGGTGACATGGCAAGTGGACAATCCACAACGTGTGGCAGGTGACGTGGCAAGTGGACAATCCACAACGTGTGGCAGGTGACGTGGCAAGTGACAATCCGAAACGTGTGGCAAGTGACAATCCGCAACGTGTGTCAGGTGATGTGGCAAGTGGACAATCCGCAACTTGTGGCAGGTGACGTGGCAAGTGACAATCCGCAACATGTGGCAGGTGACGTGGCAAGTAAACAATCCGCAACATGTGGCATGTGATGTGGCAAGTGGACAATCCGCAACGTGTGGCAGGTGACATGGCAAGTGGACAATCCGCAACGTGTGGCAGGTGACGTGGCAAGTGGACAATCCGCAACGTGTGGCAGGTGACGTGGCAAGTGGACAATCCGCAACGTGTGGCAGGTGACATGGCAAGTGGACAATCCGCAACTTGTGGCAGGTGACATGGCAAGTGGACAATCCACAACGTGTGGCAGGTGACGTGGCAAGTGACAATCCGAAACGTGTGGCAAGTGACAATCCGCAACGTGTGTCAGGTGATGTGGCAAGTGGACAATCCGCAACTTGTGGCAGGTGACGTGGCAAGTGACAATCCGCAACATGTGGCAGGTGACGTGGCAAGTGGACAATCCGCAACGTGTGTCAGGTGACGTGGCAAGTGGACAATCCACAACATGTGGCAGGTGACGTGGCAAGTAAACAATCCGCAACATGTGGCATGTGACGTGGCAAGTGGACAATCCGCAACGTGTGGCAGGTGACATGGCAAGTGGACAATCCGCAACGTGTGGCAGGTGACGTGGCAAGTGGACAATCCGCAACGTGTGGCAGGTGACGTGGCAAGTGGACAATCCGCAACGTGTGGCAGGTGACATGGCAAGTGGACAATCCGCAACTTGTGGCAGGTGACATGGCAAGTGGACAATCCGCAACGTGTGGCAGGTGACGTGGCAAGTGACACACTCGGGGCTCCCACTGATTCTGCATTATGGTGAGTTGAACTATTTCATTTTATATTACAATGTAATAATAGAAATAATGCAGATACAATCATCCTGACACCATAACAACCATGACGGCAGGATGATTGAAGTGCCAACACCAGCCATTTCCCCGATAAATTGCCCGCAAATTTTATTTTTTTCTGCCAGTGCTCCTCCCGAGACTAGACTCTGGAACCGCCCCTGGCTCCTAGTCACATCTTACACATGACATCTTGCCTTGGCTTTCAATGGCCAAAAAGTCGTGATGAGTTAGACTTTCCTGGGTTCAGTTGGGGCAGGTTTGGTGAACATTACTATGCCGAATCCAAACCTATTTGAAGCCAATGGCAGCCAAAAATGTAAAAATAGTAATGGCGATTTTCTAGGCTAATAGGCAAGGGATTATCAAACAAATGACATGTGGGGTGGACATTGCCTTGGGGGTTATGTACTAAAGCAAAAATTGCATTAAATAAAATGCCTGGGTGTGTCCTAATCTTTAACACCTCAATAGTGCTGTCCAAATACAAATGTGAATTAATCAATATAAATTAACATACGGTTGATTAAATATCTATACAATGTATGCAACCCACTACAGCAACAATGACAGAGCAGCCAGGGATTCCATTCACCTATGCCAGACCCTTATTCTAGATGGTATGAATGTCAATGGCAAGTCTGGTATGAATTTTAATGGGGATCCTACACAAAAATCAAGAAAAAAAAAAGAAAATAGAGCAAAGCCCCTCCAAAAATCCATACCAGACCCTTACCCGAGCATTCGGACTGGTAGGCTAGGAAAGGGGGGGGGAGCATGTGCCTCCCCTCCTGAATCATACCAAGCCACGTGTCCCCAATATGGGTGTGGTACCAATGTTGATTAGCCCAAGGGCCTCCTTTCCACAACTCTGGCCTGGTGGTTGTGGCAGCCTGCAGGTAGGGAGTTTATAAGGATCTGGAAGCTTCCTGTAACAATAAGGGGTCCCCCAAAAATCGGTTACCCCCCCATATGGATGCAAAAGGGGTACCTAGTACCCTTACTGATTCACAAAAACAAAGTGTAAGTGAACACACAGGCACAATTTTTGATACATCCTTTAATTAAAGCGAAGTCCCATGATGTGCATACGTCATCAATGACATTCTTCAATGATGCAGATCCATGACATGTCCATATATGATCAATGACATCACTCGGAGTCCTTGCCCCTTTGTTATATCAACTGTCTTCTGCCAGAACTGTGATCCAGCAGGAATGAAGCGACAGGACCAGCCGTAAGTCAGCGGTCGCCATTTTTTATTCTTTTGGTGGGTGTCGGGAATCATGATTAATGTAGATCTGCATCGCTAGACAAAACTTCATGCCTTTTTTTTTTTGCGTGGATCCCCCTTTAAATTATGGGTTGATACTAAAGTCTTCGTTTTTTTTCTGCTAAAAATAACAAAATGTTATACTTACCTGCACTGGGCAGTTGGTTTTGAACAGAGTGGCCTGGATCCTCCTCTTCTCGGGTCCCCTGCTGGTGCTCTTGGCCCCTCCCCCTGTTGAGTGCCCCTACAGCAAGCAGATTGCTATGGGGGCACCTGAGCCGCAGCTCCCTGTGTCTATTTAGACACAGGGAGCTAAAAGACAGAATTCAGAGAGTAGTGGTTAATGATTCTTACTCTGAATGGTCTAAGGTTATGAGTGGTGTACCCCAAGGTTCAGTGTTGGGACCCTTACTTTTTAATATCTTTATAAATGATATTGGGTCTGAGATCAAAAGTAAAATTTCTGTCTTTGCAGATGACACCAAGCTATGCAGTGGAATAACGTCCTTACAGGATGTCACCAATTTACAAGCCGACCTCAATGTCCTGTCTAATTGGGCGACTATGTGGCAGATGAGGTTTAATGTTGATAAATGTAAAGTTCTGCACTTGGGGGCTAAGAATATGAATGCATCATACATACTAGGGGGAGTACAACTGGGGGGATCCGTAGTGGAGAAGGATCTGGGGGTTTTGGTAGATCATAAGCTCAATAATGACATGCAATGCCAAGCTGCGGTTTCCAAACCGAGCAAAGTTCTTTCTTGTATAAGAGAGGTATGGACTCCAGAGAGAGAGATATCATTTTGCCCCTGTACAAATCATTAGTAAGACCTCATCTGGAATATGCAGTTTTGGGCCCCAGTTCTCAAAAAGGATATCTGGGAATTGGAGAAAGTGCAGAGAATGGCAACCAAACTGATAAGAGGCATGGAGGAGCTCAGCTATGAGGAAAGATTAGAGGAACTGAATTTATTCACTCTTGAGAAGAGGAGATTAAAGGGGGGGGGGATATGATCAACATGTACAAATATATAAGGGGTCCATATAGTGAACTTGGTGTTGAGTTAGTCACTTTACGGTCAACACAAAGGACAAGGGGGCACTCTTTACATCTAGAGGAAAAAAGATTTCATCTCCAAATTCTGAAAGAATAGACTCCTTGCAGAGGTGGTTCTGGTCAGCTCAGTAGATTGCTTTAAGAAAGGTCTGGATTCTTTCCTAAATGTACATAATATAACTGGGTACTGACATTTATAGGTAAAGTTGATCCAGAGAAAATCCGATTGCCTCTCGGGGATCAGGAAGGAATTTTTTCCCCTGCTGTAGCAAATTGGATCGTGCTCTGCTGGGGTTCTTCTGGATCAACTGTGGGTATAGCAGCCCTCAAAAATTCCACTCGCCTGCTCGCATTTTGCGAGTGGATTTTGAGGGCTGGGCGAGTGTGGGCTGCCTGAGAGCAGGGGGGGCGATCGTGGGGGAAGAGAGAGGAGAGGAGCGCTGCTGCTGCTGCTGCTGCGGCTGTCGCCACCGCCGCGTTGATCAGCGTGCGGGGAACATAACAGCTTTCATTTCAATAGCTGTGTGTTTTCCGTTGCGCGTCGTCATATATAGCCCCTCCCCCTTGTCCGGGCACTTTGATAGACAGATCACCTGCCCCAGGATTGGACAGGTGATCTGTCTATCAAAGTGCCCGGACAAGGGGGAGGGTCTATATATGACGGTGCGCGACGGGGAACACACAGCTATTGAAATGAAAGCTGTTATAATCCCCGCATGCTGATCAACCAGACGGCGGTGGCGGTGACAGGGGGAGCTCTCTCTTTCCCTACACAGGTAGGCCACTGGGGACCTACACAAGGTTGCATTTGGGGACACAAGGCTGCATTTGGGGACACATGGCTGCATTTGGGGACACAAGGCTACACAAGGCTGCATTGGGGACACATGGCTGCATTTGGGGACACATGGCTGCATTTGGGGACACAAGGCTACACAAGGCTGCATTTGGGGATACAAGGCTGCATTTGGAGACTCATGGCTGCATTTGGGGACAGATAACTGCATTGGGGACAGATGGCTGCATTGGGGACTCATGGCTGCATTGGGGACTCATGGCTGCATTGGGGACTCATGGCTGCATTGGGGACTCATGGCTGCATTTGGGGACTCATGGCTGCATTTGGGGACTCATGGCTGCATTTGGGGACTCATGGCTGCATTGGGGACACATGTCTGCATTGGCGGTCAGTCACAGGCTTTATTGGGGACACAGGCTGTACTGGGACACAGGCTGCACTGGCGGACACAGGCTGTATTGGTGGACACGGACAGGCTGCATTGGGGACACAGGCTGCATTGGGGACACAGGCTGCATTGGGGACACAGGCTGCACTGGCGGATACGGGCAAGCTGCAGTTTTGGACATGGATAAAGTTGTTGTTAATATTTATTTTTATAACTTAATTCTGCATGAACAATTTAAGTGTCATTTCATGAGATAATTTGAGGGTGTGTTTAGGGGCGTGCTTGGGGGCGGGGCATGGTAGGGGTTGGGCCCGGCAACTGGTGGTGAGTAACCCTTGAGGTCTGGCTAGTAGCTCAGGATTTGAAATTTTGAGCCCTGGGTATAGAATTGGGTATATTGGATTGTACGATATTTTATTTATTTTTATGGTTGAACTAGATGGACTTTTTTCAACCTGACTAACTATGTAACCACTTTAAGGACTCACCGGTGTCTGCACCCGCTGGTGTCCTTAACAGCTACTGACAGCGGGATAATCATGGTAGTAATGGTTGTCCATGTGGGCTGCTATGGCTATTGTTATGCCACTAATAGGGGGTTCTCACCGCAAGGGTCATTTTTTTTCTGCTGCCCAGAATTTGCCTTAAATCATAAAATACAGTCAGGACGTTCCAGCCAATTATCCCACTTTTTGATTTGTCATGATCTTTCAAGGGCTTTCCAACTATCAACAGCCATCCAACATTATGATAAAGGGATGATTAAGGAAATGATGTGCAGTATAACAAAACCCAATCACTTACTTGATGAGGTTGTAGAACTGTCAAAGTGATGGACTCCTTTGCATTCCTACAGCAACCAAAGAAAATAATGTATGCACCATTTTCTGGTTTTAAAAGGGCTATCCAAAGATTACAATATGAAAACACATCAATGCAAAACTATAAACTCTAAAATAAAGGAGAACTGAGCAAAATTGCTTATTGGAAGGGTTGAAATCAAATCTGGGGTTGAGCATACAACTAAAATATCGTTTTACACGTCAATTATTATTTTTGCAAATACATTATACTACCAAAAGTATTGGGACGCCTGCCATTGAGTTGGCCCACCCTTTTCAGCTATAACAGTTTCAATTCTTCTAGTAAGGCTGTCCACAAGATTTGGACTATGAGAATGTCTGTGTTCTGTTGGGTTGAGTTCAGGACTCTGTGCAGGCCAGTCAAGTTCCTCCACCCCAAACTCGCTCATCCTTGTCTTTATGGACTTTGATTTGTGCACTGGTCCAAATCAATTGGTGGAGGGGGGATTATGGTTCAGGGGCTTGGCTTGGCCCCTTAGTTCCATTGAAGAGAAATCTCTTAAGGTGTCATCATACCAAGACATTTTGGACAATTTCATGCTCCCAACTTTGTAGGAACAGTTTGGGGATGGCCCCTTCCTGTTCCAACATGTCTGTGCAGGCCTTTTCATCCAACATCAGTGCCTGACCTCACAAATGCGCTTCTGGAGGAATGGTCAAACATTCGAATAGACACACTCCTAAACCTTGTGGACAGCCTTCCCAGAAGAGTTGAAGCTGTTATAGCTGCAAAGGGTGGGCCAACTCAATATTGAACCCTACAGACCAAGACAGGGATGCCATTAAAGTTCATGTGCGTGTAAAGGCAGGTGTCCCAATACTTTTGGTAATATAGTGTATGTAAAACCATTGGATTTTCCCCGAGCCACAAAAATGTTGATGTTTTTGGAAAAAAGTGTACTTTAATAAAGGAAAAACACTTACCAGTCCATTCTAGTTTACTAAGTGTAAAAATCAAAACACAATAAGACAGCCATGCTAATTTTCTGCAGGCATCTAGCCGATGTTTTAGGTCTTCCTAATGGTCAACCCTATTTAACTCAAAACTTGTGGAATACAGTTTATAGACTGGTCATTTTTCCTACCTTGCATTGGACACCATTGTTCATAACAGGGCCTAATGCAAGCTTTTTCTTAATGCTTCTTAAAGGGTCCTTTATAATGAAGAGTGGATATCCGCTATGCCAGCTTTTCTCAACTTTTTGACCCTAGAGGAACCTCTAAAATAATTTTCAAGTCTCAGGGAACCCTTACTAAAACCAATTCCTTTGGTGACCAATGGCCAGCATGACCCTTACAGAGGTGGTTAAAATGCCAACCTTACAGATAGCTGAAAAGATAATTGGTGTCTTGCTATTGGCTCTGCCTAGTGGCATTGGTCCTGCATGTATGCAGGCACCATCAAATGGGAGGTCAATCAGCCACAGTTCAAAGAACCCCCCCTCCAAACTACCCTCAAGGGCCACGACAGCCTCCTTAGCACTCCATCTTCTTTTTCCAACTGCCCCTGCTGGCATGACCCAAGAGTATTGAAGAGGTGCCCGCCCCCTGCCAGCCCACTTTGCTGGGGATTGGCTGAAGCCCTCATCAATATTCTAGGCAGCTCCTCCTAACCTCCCACCCATTCTTCTGGAAGCTTCTCCAAAGTTCCAGCAAGTAGGGGGAGGTACCAGAGGTGCTGCCTGATTATCATGATCACTTATTGCCCCTTTTCCTCATTTCAGGACCCGGGTGTTGGCTGTTGCTTTTCCCCTGTCTGTGTTCACCTGTTAGCTGATTGATCTGGTCAGTCACCTGATATAAGCAAACCGAACACTTTATCCCTGGCTTGTGATAGAGACATACTTACCTGCATTGTTCTAGATCAAGCCTCCCGTTAGTCTGCCTTGCTTGCTGTTGAATCTCCTGTGTATGACACAGATTGGATACTGGACTATCCCCTGAAATTAGCCTGCCTTATTACCTGAACTACCTTTGAACCACGCTATCTATCTGCTAAACTGCAAGTACCTGTTAGCTTTGCTCAGTTCGCATCTGCCCTGGCGTGGTAGCCAGACACTATAGCATTGTGCATAAGTCCTGGGGGCAACCAAGTACTGGCAGGCCTGCTTGTCTTAAAGGGGTTGTAAAGGTACATGTTTTTTTACCTTAATGCATTCTATGCATTAAGGTGAAAAAACATCCGAGGATTAGTGCCCCCCCCCCCTGAGCCCCCGTTTTCTTACCTAACCCCTCGAAAGTCCCGCGCCGTGAACGTGCTGGCTTCTCGGCCGGGCTTCTCGGCTCATTCATTGGTTGATTGATAGCAGCGCAGCCATTGGCTCCCGCTGCTGTCAATCAAATCAATGACGTGGCGCGCCGGGGGCGGGGCCGAGTGATACAGTCGGCGGCTATAACCGCAGGCTGTATCACGGGAGCACGCCCGCAAGAACTAACCCCCATGGGAGAGAGCTCCCATGAAGGGGGTTAGTTCTTGCGGGGAGGAGCCGAGACAGCTGCTGAGGGACCCCAGAAGACCAGGATCGGGGCCATTCTGTGCAAAGCGAGCTGCACAGTAGAGGTAAGTATAACATGTTTGTTATTTAAAAAAAAACAGGAACCTTTAGTGTCCCTTTAAGGGAAAGGGGGCTGCTATATGTGAAGCACACAGCAGCCATCTATAGTGTCTGACCACCTGCGTTGGGATAGACATGACATTTTTGACACTGATGAGTCAACCAAGCTCCCTGAGTCACTCATCCCTGACCCAGATTCAACCCAGCCTGGTTCTCAGCCAGGCAAAATTTACCTACAGCGTACAACTATGTACACCTAGCACTCTACACTAGCGGAAGCTTCATACAACTTACTTACCAACATTTAAAATTATCTTTGACTCTTTCGTTCGTTTTTGGTCTGGCGCTCCTTTCAGTATTACTGTGGCTTGAGCTGCTGTTGGGTGCCCATTGCTGCATAACAGCCGCCACACAAGAGCTTTTGAACTTGTTTGAAGTTGGCCTTCATCTCACTATACGTACATGTTTAAAAAGGTTCTACAGGCCATGTCAAGTCAGGCTCTCCTACTCACGACACTTTTTTCCCAATTTATTAAAATAGATAGGGCTTAAAGGGGTTGTAAAGGTTTTTTTATTTTCTAAATAGGTTCCTTTAAGCTAGTGCATTGTTGGTTCACTTACCTTTTCCTTCGAATTCCCTTCTAAATGTTTTTTTTTCTTTGTCTGAATTTCTCACTTCCTGTTCCTCCTCAGTAAGCTTGCCCCCATCATCCGGGCCGTTCTGGCTGGGGGTTAGTCAGCGTGCTCGCCTCCTCCCTTGGGACTACATCCCTGCGGGGCATTCACAGCGTCTCCCCACAGGGACGTAGTCCCAAGGGAGGGGGCAAGCATGCTGGCTAACCCCCAGCCAGAACGGCCCGGATGATGGGGGAAGCTTACTGAGGAGAAACAGGAAGTGAGAAATTCAGACAAGGAAAAAAGACATTTAGAAGGGAAATCGAAGGAAAAGGTAAGTGAACCAACAATGCACCAGCTTAAAGGAACCTATTTAGAAAATAAATGTAGCGTCCTACTCCTGTTGAGTAGACGCTATATGTTGAGTTTGGTTGTCTGAGCTGTAGTTCAGCTCAGAGGGAATTGTGTAAATTGTTGGCTCTGTTTCAATCTAACTGGGCTGGGCGTTTTCCACCTGACAGTAGGTGTCACTGTCATCACAGGTCAGGGTTGGAAATGCAGCAAGCTAGGTGTATTGGGTATTCCTTTCCTAGAGATGGCTCAGGGGGCGTGGTCAACCCGCTGTGCATTCTGGGAGGGGGTACTTAAGAGACGGAGGACAGTCTTTCGGGGTTCGTTGCCGGGGATCGTTGCCGAATCCTGACCTGAGGGCCCTCCTGGCCTCAGGGATGTGCGAGACATTTTCGGCCTCGGGCCTGCTGACCCGAGGCTCTGCAACTGAGAAGTAGGCCCAGGAGTTGCTGGGGCCTACTAGTCCAGGGATGGTCCTACGCGGTCTTGCCTGCGGGAAGAAGCGGGACAATTGGAGACTCAATTGAGGGACGCATCCTGGCCAGTTTGCCTCGCGGTGCTGCCGGACAGCTGAAAGATTCTGGCACCGTGAGCTGTGTACTTTTGAGGGAACTTTTTGCAAAGTGTCAGTGTGGTTACACGATCTTGTGGTGGAAGATTGTGGAATGACTGGACGGCACTCATCAAGTCTGTGGCAGAGACTTTGAGCGAGCTTCGCGCCGGTTGCTAGGCCAGTGAGAGTAGGCCTATCCGGTGGTTGCTGAATGCGTGGAACTGAGTGGTCCTCTGGATATAGGATTGTGCCTGTGATCCGCAAAGCAAGTGTAGCGCCCACGCCATTTAGGGGTGCTATATACCCAAATTTAGGGGCTGGTCTGATATAGTAGTTAGGCTCAGACCATTCTCAATTTATAGGTTGTGCTGTTTATTTCCAGGATGGTGTACTGGTGTGCAGTTCCCTGTGACCTATAGGTGGCACTGCCATAATGGGTCAGGGTTGAACCGCTGGTATTAGTGCTGTGCCTTGGGTGTCCTCTCTTGGCGGCGGTACAGTGGGTGTGGTCGACCTGCTGTGCATGCCGGGAAAGGATACATAAGGGGCATACGCCGCCTGGGAGCAGTCTTCGTTCCAGAGTTGGAGTCCTGGTGCGTGGCGCATGGCCCTCCAGGCCATGGGGCCACGTGTGCATCAGTCCCAGGCACCTTTAGTCCTGGGGCTGCATCTTCAACACTGGGCCCAGCACCTTTAGCTGGAGCCCGCTTTGCGGAGGAGAAGTCCCAGGGTGTCTCTCGCGAGGGAGCCAGTTTCTAAGAAGAGGAGGCCGGGGGAGGACCTTTCTGATGGACCGTTGAGAGTTCACGGTGAAGGAAGGGCCCCGGTAACTCTCTGGAGGGATTCTTCTATCCACCAAGGGCCTAGTAATGTGCTACTGCTGGCACCTGTCCTTAAGTACCAGAAGCTAAGAGGTTCGGGGTCTGATAGATTCTGTGGCAGAGAGTCTCCCGATCGCATCTAGGAAAGAACTTGATCAAACGTCCGAGCATCACTTCGGCTGCTAGAATCCACTTGTAGGAGACTATCCGGGTGAGCTAAACCTACTCAGGGATAGAGTAGAGATTGTGACATCCATTTGTGCCTGGACTACCCTACCAAACCTTGCTGTCCTGTCTCTCTTCCACCCTTTACCTATCTGCTGTACATTGAGAAAATAAACTCAATGTTGGAGTTTAAAGTGGTGTGGACATTGGAATTACTGGGGGGAATACAGAGACTTGTCCCTATATCCTAGGAGACGAGAACCAACTGACGGAAGAACCTAGCTGTGGGACCCAAATACATAACACCACTTAACCTCCTCAACCAGGAGGGTACGGGCATATAGTACGGTGTGCTCTTTTTCCTGCAGGTGAGCCAAAGCAAGGGAAAAGGGTCCGTGTGCTACACAAGGTACCTGAAACTCCCCTCTATCCCTCTGTTGGAACTAGTAAAATAAAGCATCTTGAAGAAAACTGATCCAGGTGTTGGTGTAAATATTTATACAGCTCTTCAAGGAGCATCCCTGACACGAGTGCGGTGAACAGAAAAGGTAACGGTAGGCCCAAATCTAAACCAGCGGCTCCTACGGGGGTAGTTCTACACCTTTACAACCCCTTTAACTTGCTTCAGAGTCTCAAAGAGAAGCAAAGTGGTAAGCACATTTGTAAAGCACAGTAAGGTCATACTGCAGCTTCATAAATATTCCCCTAAGTGTATTACCTGCTGGTAGCTCAGGACTACAGCAATTGTAATTTAACAGGTGTTTGTACATTTGTATTGGTTTAATTGGATTGTTCTGTTCCCGAAAACCCTGATAGGCGTCAAGGTCTCCCCTTGGAGAGTAAAGACTCCCACTGACTTGTAAAGAAAAATAAAAGCAAAGCACAAGCCGATCGCCAACTGACCTGGAAACATCTCCGCACTATCGGTCAGTAATCACTTTTGAAATCTTTTTAATAGAATACCAATAGGCTGAGCTCTGCAATAAAATTACAACGGCAAAGTCACTACCCAACCCATTAATAGAGCTATCTCCTTCTTTTTTTTTTTTTTTCCTTACCTGACCAGCTCGATGAATCTCTCCCTCGGAGCTCCGCTCACATCCTCATTATCGATGGCTAAAATCTGATCTCCTGAAAGCAATTTGTTCTCTGAGGGTCCACCTGAAATGAAAAAAAAAAAAAGATTTGAACTGAGTCCATATTTTCATTAGTATTCTGTTCAGGAATGACATACGGAGAAGGTGAGACAAACACAGACAGTTATGTTGCTAATAAAATATCCAGAATAGAGTTTTAGTGCTGGAAGGGGAATAGTTCTTAAGTCCATAATAGCTCACCAATTATATAAAAAAGAAACAGTGCATGTCTAGCCAAAAACACTTTTTAATGTTTTAGATGGAGTGGGGGGGAGGTTTTAGAACCCTTGTCGGATTTTTATCATTTTCTGGAGCTCTGTTAAAGAAGTGCCATCTGGGCTCCCCATGGGGTGCTGCCAGCAAAGGACCCAGTTTGTCCTGGATTGGTGTCATTGTTGAGTTGCATGATGTAGGTTGGCTGGCCTCTAGCACCATAACAAGGAATGACACTGTAGCACCAAGACTCACAGTGTCATTCATTGCTATGGTGTTGGCGGCCGGCCCGTCTGCACCATGGCAATGCGTAATGCTGAGCCAGGGCCTGCCCCCTGCATTCAGGAGAGGATGGAGGTCAACCTCCTCCAGACTGGGAGGGCTGTGTGATGGGGGGATATGTGATGGGAGGAATGTATGATTGGGGGGATATGTGATGGGAGGAATGTATGATTGGGGGGCTCTGTGATGTGACGACTGTGAGATTGGGAGGCTCTGTGATGTGACGATTGTGTGATTGGGGGGCTCTGTAATGTGAGGACTGTGTGATTGGGGGGCTATGTGATGGGAGGACTGTGTAATGGGGGGGCTCTGTGATGGGATGAATATGTGATTTAGGGGCTCTGTGATGGAAGGACTGTGTGATTAGGGGGCTCTGTGATGGGAGAACTGTGTGATTGGGGGGCTCTGTGATGGGAGAACTGTGTGATTGGGGGGCTCTGTGATGGGTGGACTATGTGATGGGGGCTCTATTATGGGAGGATTGTGTGATTGGGGGCTTTGTGTTGAGAGGATTGTGTGATTGGGGGGCTATGTGATGGGAAGACTGTGTGATTGGGGGGGCTCTGTGATGGGAGGATTGTGTGATGGGGGGGGCTCTGTGATGGGATGAATATGTGATTTGGGGGCTCTGTGATGGAAGGACTGTGTGATTGGGGGGCTCTGTGATGGGAGGATTGTGTGATTGGGGGGCTCTGTGATGGGAGGTCTGTGATGGGAGGACTGTGTGATGGGAGGGGCTCTGTGATGGGATGAATATGTGATTTGGGGGCTCTGTGATGGAAGGACTGTGTGATTGGGGGGCTCTGTGATGGGAGAACTGTGTGATTGGGGGGCTCTGTGATGGGAGGACTGTGTGATTGGGGGGCTCTGTGATGGAAGGACTGTGTGATTGGGGGGCTCTGTGATGGAAGGACTGTGTGATTGGGGGGCTCTGTGATGGGTGGACTGTGTGATGGGGGCTCTATTATGGGAGGATTGTCTGATTGGGGGCTTTGTGTTGAGAGGATTGTGTGATTGGGGGCTATGTAATGGGAAGACTGTGTGATTGGGGGGCTCTGTGATGGGAGGATTGTGTGATGAGGGGGGCTCTGTGATGGGATGAATATGTGATTTGGGGGCTCTGTGATGGAAGGACTGTGTGATTGGGGGGCTCTGTGATGGGAGGATTGTGTGATTGGGGGGCTCTGTAATGGGAGGACTGTGTGATTTGGGGGCTCTGTGATGGAAGGACTGTGTGATTGGGGGGCTCTGTGATGGGAGAACTGTGTGATTAGGGGGCTCTGTGATGGGAGGACTGTGTGATTGGGGGGCTCTGTGATGGGAGGACTGTGTGATTGGGTGGCTCTGTGATGGGTGGACTATGTGATGGGGGCTCTATTATGGGAGGATTGTGTGATTAGGGGCTTTGTGTTGAGAGGATTGTGTGATTGGGGGGCTATGTGATGGGAAGACTGTGTGATTGAGGGGGCTCTGTGATGGGAGGATTGTGTGATGGGGGGGCTCTGTGATGGGATGAATATGTGATTTGGGGGTTCTGTGATGGAAGGACTGTGTGACTGGGGGGCTCTGTGATGTGAGGACTGTGTGATTGGGGGGCTCTGTGATGGGAGAATTGTGTGATTGGGGGCTCTGTGATGGGAGGACTGTGTGATTGGGGGCTCTGTGATGGGAGGACTGTGTGATTGGGGGGCTCTGTGATGGGAGGACTGTGTAATTGGGGGGCTCTGTGATGGGAGGACTGTGTGATTGGGGCTATGTGATGGGATGACTGTGTGATTGGGGGGCTCTGTGATGGGAGGAATGTGTGATTGGGGCTATGTGATGGGATGACTGTGTGATTGGGGGGGCTCTGTGATGGGAGGACTGTGTGACTGGGGGGCTCTGTGATGGGAGGACTATGTGATTTGGGGGCTCTGTAATGGGAGGATTGTGTGATTGGGGGGCTCTGTGATGGGAGGACTATATGATGGGAGAACTGTGTGATTGGGAGGCTCTGATGGGAGGATTGTGTGATGGGGGCTCTGTGATGGGGGGGGACTGTGTAATTGGGGCTATGTGATGGGATGACTGTGTGATTGGGGGGGGCTCTGTGATGGAAGGACTGTGTGACTGGAGGGCTCTGTGATGGGAGGACTGTGTGACTGGAGGGCTCTGTGATGGGAGGACTATGTGATTTGGGGGCTCTGTAATGGGAGAATTGTGTGATTGGGGGGCTCTGTGATGGGAGGACTATGTGATGGGGGGCTCTGTGATGGGAGAACTGTGTGATTGGGGGGCTCTGTGATGGGGGGCTATGTGATGGGATGACTGTGTGATTGGGGGGGCTCTGTGATGGGAGGACTGTGTGACTGGGGGGCTCTGTGATGGGAGGACTGTGTGACTGGGGGGCTCTGTGATGGGAGGACTATGTGATTTGGGGGCTCTGTAATGGGAAGATTGTGTTATGGGGGACTCTGTAATGGGAGGACTATGTGATGGGGGCTCTGTGATGGGAGAACTGTGTGATTGGGGGGCTCTGATGGGAGGACTGTGTGATGGGGGGCTCTGTGATGGGGGGACTATGTGATTGGGGGCTCTGTGATGGAAGGACTGTGTAATTGGGGCTCTGTGATGGGAGGACTGTGTGATTGGGGCTATGTGATGGGATGACTGTGTGATTGGGGGGGCTCTGTGATGGGAGGACTGTGTGACTGGAGGGCTCTGTGATGGGAGGACTGTGTGACTGGAGGGCCCTGTGATGGGAGGACTGTGTGACTGGAGGGCTCTGTGATGGGAAGACTGTGTGACTGGAGGGCTCTGTGATGGGAGGACTATGTGATTTGGGGGCTCTGTAATGGGAGGATTGTGTGATTGGGGGGCTATGTGATGGGGGGGCTCTGTGATGGGAGGACTGTTTGATTGGGGGGCTCTGATGGGAGGACTGTGTGATTGGGGGGCTCTGATGGGAGGACTGTGTGATGGGGGGCTCTGTGATGGGAGGACTATGTGATTGGGGGCTCTGTGATGGGAGGACTGTGTAATTGGGGGGCTCTGTGATGGGAGGACTATGTGATGGGGGGCTCTGTGATGGGAGGACTATGTGATTGGGGGCTCTGTGATGGGATGAATGTGTGATTTGGGGGCTCTGTGATGGGAGGACTGTGTGTGTCACGATCAGGCGTCGGGCTTGAAGACCAGTTGCTATAGCAGTTGCAGGACAGGTATAAAGGCAGTCACTTCTGGCAGATGACACAGGCTCACCTGAGGTGCGGAGTCTAAGTACTAGCTGGTTTTCCCCAGAGCTCCGGATGGTGGAGATGGATTTGGCTGCAAGCTAGTACCAGGTCGCGGGCCTCAGGTTTGCCCCACCAGGGTGTGAGCAGGCCAGGGTCCAGTGGCGGATCAGCAGATAAGGATTAAACAGTGCGTGGTCAGTAACAAGCCAAAAAGTCAATCACGAGTGGTTGCAGGTTGGGATCAGGCAGCAGAGTTGTCAAAGAACAAGCCAAGGGTCAATCACAAGTGGTAGCAAAATACAGAAGGCAGCAGGGATGTCAAGAGCTAGGCACTGGCTGAGAAGGCACAATAACCTGGCAAAGAGGAAGTGCTGAGACAAGGCTTATATAGGAAGTTCATGGGAGGAGCAAGGAGTTCAAGGTTCATCAGTAATCAAGACTCAAGGCAGGGTTGTCCATTGGATCAGATAGGTTTGTCCAGCAGATCAGGCAGGGAGCTGTCCAGCATCCCAGATAGCTCAGTGGGAAGAGTAAACGCCAGACACAGACGAGGTCCCAGGTTGAAGCCAAGGTCCTGACAGTACTCCCCTCCTCTCAGGACGTCCTCTGGACGTCTTAGGGCTGGGTTTGTGAGGAAACCTCTGGTAGAATTCTCTTGTTAATCTAGGGGCATGAACGTTCTCCTCAGGCTCCCAAGAATTTTCTTCTGGCCCATATCCTTCTCATTGGACCAGATATTGTCGTTTGTTTCTAAATATCCTGGAATCAAGAATTTTCTCCACCACAAATTCTACTTCACCCTGTACCTAAACAGGTGGAGGAGGTGGAAGAATTCTTCCAGAAAAGGGATTTTCATTAAATTGTTTAAGTAATGACATGTGAAAAACAGGGTGAATTTTCATACTATCAGGAAGTTTTAAGCGAAAGGTAACTGGATTGATTTGAGCAGAAATCTTGAATGGTCCTACAAACTTCTGGCCCAGCTTTGCAGACGGAACATGGACCTTCAAATTTTTGGTTGATAACCAAACTTTGTCACCCACATGAAATGTAGTAAGTGATCTGCGATGTCTATCAGCAGCCTTCTTGTAACATTCCTGAGCCTCCTTCAAAGTTTCGATCAATTTTTCACGAATCTCCTGCAATGTAGTTAATCTGTTGGTAACAGAAGGAATTGGAGTTGAGATAGGGAGATCAGGAATAAAAACGGGATGATACCCGTTGTTTAAATAAAAAGGACTTTGAGAAGTGGAGCTATGTTTAGAATTGTTATATGCAAACTCTGCTGTAGGAAGATAATCCACCCAGTCATCCTGAAGATAACTGACAAAACATCGAAGGTACTGCTCTAAGGTTTGATTGGTCCTCTCAGTCTGACCATTAGACTGGGGATGAAAAGCAGAAGACAGATTAACTGTTACACCTAAGGCTGAACAAAAGTTTTTCCAAAATTTTGAAGTAAACTGTACTCCTCTGTCAGACACCACATCGTCAGGAATTCCATGTAGTTTAAATACTTCTCGAAGCATTAACTCAGCAGTTTGTTCAGCTGAAGGTACCCCCTTAACAGGTTTAAAATGAGCCATCTTAGTGAGACGGTCAACAACAACCAAAATAGTGCTCATTTATCTTGAGGGAGGTAAATCTACCACAAAGTCCATAGAAATTGATCCCCATGGTCTTGATGGAACAGGGAGTGGCTGGAGCAACCCCAAAGGAGAAACCCGGGGAGTCTTACTGCGTGCACAGGTCAGGCATGTGGCCACATAGTGTTTGACATCTTTCTTATAGCTGGGCCACCAAAATAAACGTGACAAGAGCTCTTCTGTTTTGGAAATCCCAAAATGCCCAGCAAGTTTTGAGTCATGAACCAACCTGAGGGCTTCAGTCCGAGCAGATTCAGGTAAATAGAGACTATGTGCATGAGTCCAAAAGCCATTCTTGTACACAAGGGTAATATCCGCAGGCGGATGATTGAGAAGAGGGTCATTTTCATACCCCTCCTTTAGGACACTGAAGAATGTCTTGAAACCCGTGGCCCCTATGAAGTTCTTTTGAGGCAGAATCATACATTCAGGGTTGTCTTCCTGGCACGGTTCAGTCAACATTCTTGATAATGCATCGGCCTTACCATTCCTTGACCCAGGTCGATACGAGATGATAAAATTAAACCGGGAAAAGAACAGTGACCAACGTGCTTGTCTAGAAGACATCCTCTTGGCAGAGCGAATTAATTCTAGATTTTTATGATCAGTGAGAACAGTTACTGGATGCTTAGCCCCTTCCAGCAGATGCCTCCATTCAGAAAAGGCTTCCTTTATTGCCAGCAATTCCTTATTCCCGATGTCATCATTTCTTTCGGCTGATGACATTAAGCGAGAGAAATACGCACAAGGATGAAGCTGCATCTTTTCTCCTTTTCGCTGAGAAAGGATAGCTCCCACAGCAGAGTCTGAGGCATCCACTTCCACTATAAAAGAAACTTCAGGATCGGGATGTACCAATATTGGTGCAGAAGTGAAAAGAGTCTTTAGCTTAATAAAAGCAGTCTGTGCCTCAGCTGACCACACAAAGGGCATCCCTTTCTTTGTCAGCTGTGTAATTGGTGCTATCACTTTAGAGAAATTTCTTAGGAATTTTCTGTAGAAGTTGGCAAAACCAACAAATCATTGTATCTCTTTAACATTACTAGGAGCAGGCCAATCCATCACTGCTTTGATCTTCTCAGGATCCATACTTACTCCTTTAGGAGAAATAATATATCCCAAGAACTGCATCTGGGTTCGTTCAAACTCGCATTTCTCCAATTTAATATAAAGTTGGTTCTTCCTTAGCCTTTCAAAGACAGTGCAAACATGTTTGTGATGTTCCTCCAGGTTATTTGAAAAGATGAGAATATCATCCAGATAAGTAATCACAAACTGGTCCAATAGGTCTCGAAAAGCATCATTGATGAAGTGTTGGAAAGTGGCAGGGGCGTTGCAGAGGCCAAAAGGCATAACCAGGGACTCAAAATGGCCATATCTGGTTCTAAAGGCGGTTTTCCATTCATCTCCTTGTCTGGCAAATAACTTGTTTGACAAGGTTCTCTACAGAATTCCTCGCAATGGGGGGATGTAAAGTTTATAATCCGTGCTTCTCAGTTGATGGAGGGATTATGGGTGGAAAACCAAGGAATGCCCAGGATGACGGGAAATTTGGGTGATGTAATCAGCTGAAAACTGATGGTCTCATGGTGATTAGCCTCAAATTGCAATACCAAAGGGACTGTCTCATGGGTAACAGGTCCTGAAGTTAAGGGTGAACCATCGACCGTCTCCATATCCATAGGAGCAGACTTATTTCTTGTTTGGATATTATTACTGTGGGCAAAGTCTATGTCCATAAAGTTCCCCCCAGCCCCAGAGTCCAGCATAGCAGAGCAAGGAATTTCAATACCATCAAAAATGAGTTTAATAGGGATGATAAAATGGGATAGTACAGAATTTACTTTATTCTCTTCATGAATCAATGGGGAGATCGACTGGGTAATAGAGTTTATTTGTTCAGGCAAAATCACATCAGTCGCCGCAATTGTTCTTCTAACTTTGTTCGGACAATTAACTGCGTAATGCCCAGAGTCCCCGCAATATAAACACAGGTTTTCTGAATGTCTTCTCTCTTTCTCCTGAGTAGAAATGAATCTCTTAATTGCATCAACCTGCATAGGTTCAGCTGTGTCAGAATCTGAAGAAACTCTTGGATAGGGATGGGCCCGGTGCTCGATTCGAACCCACGTTCGAATCGAGCACCGGGCGTTCGCTCGCTCGGCGAGCCCAGAACTATTTGGGCTGTTCGCATCACATTCGTGTGATGCGAGCGGCCCCGCAATGCATTGCGGCCGGCGCGGCCGGCGCAGTGCATTGCTGGCTGATGATTGGCCAAGCATGCACTGTGACCCCGCATGCTTGGCCAATCACAGCGCCCGAAACTCGGAGAGCAATAATTGGCTACAGGCAGGACGCCTGTAGCCAATTACAGCTCAGGGGCTTTAGTACACGCCCCACCATTTAAAAGGCCGCCACGCCGTCGGCCCCGGTCACATGAGTTCCGGCTTTAGGAGAGATCAGTCTGCTGATTCTGTCTTTGCTTGATACTGAAAGATTTGCTCTTCTTTGCTAAACCATTGGCTATTTCTTTGCTAAACCATTGCTACCTAAGTCATTGATCGTTCATTGCTGCTGATTGCACAGTTAGTGTGTTATTAGCTGCTGCTGGGGATTAGTCTGGTGCGTGCTTACTGTTAGTACAGTATTGCAGTAGTACCAACCGCAGTGCTGTTAGCAGAGCATTGCACCCCAACAGCACCCATAGGACTTCTAGTGTGTTAGTGGCAGCAAACAGAGCTCCTATATTTTCTTCTCAGCAGCACCCATAGGACTTCTAGTGTGTTAGTGGCTTCACACAGAGCTCCTATATTTTCATCTCAGAAGCACCCATAGGACTTCTAGTGTGTTAGTGGCATCACACAGAGCTCCTATATTTTCTTCTCAGCAGCACCCATAGGACTTCTAGTGTGTTAGTGGCAGCAAACAGAGCTCCTATATTTTCTTCTCAGCAGCACCCATAGGACTTCTAGTGTGTTAGTGGAATCACACAGAGTTCCTATATTTTCCTCTCAGAAGCACCCATAGGACTTCTAGTGTGTTAGTGGCATCACACAGAGTTCCTATATTTTCATCTCAGAAGCACCCATAGGACTTCTAGTGTGTTAGTGGCATCACACAGAGCTCCTATATTTTCTTCTCAGAAGCACCCATAGGACTTCTAGTGTGTTAGTGGCATCACACAGAGCTCCTATATTTTCTTCTCAGCAGCACCCATAGGACTTCTAGTGTGTTAGTGGCAGCAAACAGAGCTCCTATATTTTCTTCTCAGAAGCACCCATAGGACTTCTAGTGTGTTAGTGGCATCACACAGAGCTCCTATATTTTCTTCTCAGCAGCACCCATAGGACTTCTAGTGTGTTAGTGGCAGCAAACAGAGCTCCTATATTTTCATCTCAGAAGCACCCATAGGACTTCTAGTGTGTTAGTGGCATCACACAGAGCTCCTATATTTTCTTCTCAGCAGCACCCATAGGACTTCTAGTGTGTTAGTGGCAGCAAACAGAGCTCCTATATTTTCTTCTCAGCAGCACCCATAGGACTTCTAGTGTGTTAGTGGCAGCAAACAGAGCTCCTATATTTTCATCTCAGAAGCACCCATAGGACTTCTAGTGTGTTAGTGGCATCACACAGAGCTCCTATATTTTCATCTCAGAAGCACCCATAGGACTTCTAGTGTGTTAGTGGCATCACACAGAGCTCCTATATTTTCTTCTCAGCAGCACCCATAGGACTTCTAGTGTGTTAGTGGCAGCAAACAGAGCTCCTATATTTTCTTGTCAGCAGCACACATAGTACCTATAGTGTGTTAGTGTCAGCACCCATAGGACCTACAGTGTGTTGTGAGCACACATAGGAGCTCTATTTTTTATACTATATACACTACCGACTACAATGGCTGGAAGACCGCCAAGGAGAGGCAGAGCGTGCCGAGGCAAGAACACAGGGCAGGCAGGCTCTGTTTCTAGAGACAACAGTGCTGGCCGTGGACGTGGTCTTGCATCGTCATCAGCACGTGGCCATGGGACACGCTTGTCTTTGTTTTCGGCAGCTGGACATGTGGAGCCGCATCATGCCGAAGGCTTGGTAGAATGGATGACCAAGCCCTCCTCATCCTCCTCATCCTTTCTCACCCAGGCTCAGGGTACTGGCAGAGCAGCTGCCAACGCGTACTCAATGGCATCATCAGCCACCCCTTCCCTAGACCCACCATGTCCTCCTGAGGAGTCCCCCGAACTGTTTGAGCACAGTGTTGGGTACATGCTCCAGGAGGATGCCCAACGATTCGAAGGCTCGGATGATGATACCCAGCTTGAGGAAGTCAGTAGTGTGCGCGCAGAGAGAGGGGATGCTGAAGGACAGCAATCTGGCAGTACTGTTCCAGCAGCTGCAGCTTACTGCCAGGTTTGCTCTAGTGGTGAAGAGGGAGGGGATGATGAGGTCACTGACTCCACGTGGGTGCCTGAAGGGAGAGAGGAGGAGGAGGAGGAGGAGGATGCGGCGTCACATGTCCAACGAGGCAGGATGCCCCCTGGAGGCCAGCTAGAGGCCAGCACAGCAACTGTACCACACCGCAGAGCTCCGCCTGTGCAGGGCGCTGCCTCTGCACGTTATCACAAAAGTTCTTTGGTGTGGGCCTTTTTTGAGACGAGTGCATCAGATCACACCACTGCTATTTGCAATATTTGTCTCAAGCGTATCTCGCGTGGCCAAAACATCAGCCGCTTGGGCACCACAAGCATGAGCAGACATATGTCGACCTGCCATGCAGCTCGTTGGCAAGCACACATAAAAGACCCACACCAAAGAACAAAGCGGACCTCTCCTTGCTCCTCATCAGCTGGGATCTCCATCCCCACTATATCTTCAGTCCTCTCTGAAAGCTGCTCTGAGAGGACTGAAGGTGTAGAATTAGGTGTGTCACAACCAAGTACTTGCAGTACACCGACGTCCGATTGTAGCAGGCAAATTTCCCTGCCCCAGCTGCTGGACCGTCGAAAGAAGTATACTCTCAGCCATCCACATTGCCAGCGGTTGAATGCTAGCTTGGCTAAATTGCTAGCACTTCAACTGCTGCCTTTTCAGTTGGTAGACTCGGCCCCCTTCCGTGAGTTTGTTCAATGTGCGGTTCCTCAGTGGCAGGTTCCCAAACGCCACTTTTTCTCACGGAAGGCGATTCCGTCTCTCTACCGGCATGTGGAAGGCAATGTCCATGCCTCGCTGGACAGGGCGGTCAGCGGTAAGGTGCATATTACCGCTGACTCATGGTCCAGCAGGCATGGACAGGGACGTTATCTTTCTTTCACGGCCCATTGGGTCACTCTATTGGCAGCTGGGAGGGATGCAGGACAAGGTGCAGTAGTGTTGGAGGTTGTTCCGCCACCACGCCTCCAAAATGCTACTACTGGTTGTGACACACCTCTCTCCTCCACCCCCTCCTCTTCTTCTTCCTCCATGTCCTGTTCGAGTGCTCTGTCCTCGGAACCAGCGGTGCTCCGTAGGCGTACAAGGGGCTACGCGAGTACGCAGGCAAAAAGATGCCATGCCGTGCTTGCGCTGGTGTGTTTGGGGGACAGGAGCCACACTGGGCCAGAGGTTCTGGCAGCTCTGCAGGGGCAGGCCGAGAGGTGGTTGACGCCACGCCAGCTTAAGCCAGGAATGGTCGTTTCTGACAATGGCACCAACCTCCTCTCCGCCCTGCGACAGGGGCAGCTCACCCATGTGCCCTGTATGGCTCACGTCCTCAACCTGGTGGTGCAGCGGTTCTTGGGCAGGTTCCCAGGCTTACAGGATGTCCTGAGGCAGGCCAGGAAAGTCTGTGTGCATTTCCGCCGATCTTATAATGCCAGTGCTCGGCTGACTGAGCTGCAAAAGGAGCTGAACCTGCCCTAGAACCGCCTAATATGTGACATGCCCACCAGGTGGAACTCAACGTTGGCCATGCTGCAGCGACTGCACACGCAGCAGAGGGCCATCAATTAGTACCTTTGCGACTATGGCACCAGGACAGGGTCAGGGGAGCTTGGCTTTTTTTCCCCACGCCAGTGGAGCATGATCAGGGATGCATGCACTGTCCTCTCACCATTTGAGGAGGCCACGAGGATGGTGAGCAGTGACAGTGCATGCATCAGTGACACTGTACCTCTTGTCCACCTGTTGGAGCATACGCTGCGTGGGATAATGGACAGGGCACTTGAGGCAGAACAGAGGCAGGAAGAGGAGGACTTCCTTGCCTCTCAAGGCCCCCTTTATCCAGACAGTGTTCCTTCTGTCCCACCCATCACACAGGAAGAGGATGAGGATGAGGATGAGGAGGAGGAGGAGGAGGATTGTGTGAGCATGGAGGTGGAGCCTGGCACTCAGCATCAGCAGCAGCAGTCTTTTAGGGATGATGTACAGTCCCAACAAACCAGTGGACTTGTACGTGGCTGGGAGGAGGTGGCTGGTGATCATGTCATCCTCAGTGACCCAGAAGACTCCGGACCGAATGCCTCAGCTAACCTACGCTGCATGGCCTCCCTGATCCTGCAAAGCCTGCGGAAGGATCCTCGTGTTCTTCGGATCAAGGAGAGGGACCATTACTGGCTGGCCACTCTCCTTGATCCACGGTACAAGGGTAAGGTTGCGGACCTTATCTTGCCGTCGCAGAGGGAGCAGAGGATGAGACATCTCAGGGAGGCCTTGCAGAAAGGTCTGTGCAAGGCGTTCCCAGAAACTGGGAGGTTACAAACTCCTGGTCCTGGACGACGAGTTGCTGAGTCTTCGGTCAGTAGCAGAAGGAGCGGTGGGGAAGGTGGACGTCTGACCGATGCGTTCAGACAATTTTTTAGTCCGCAGCCCCAAGGTATGATCGGTTCCAGCAACCATCGCCAGCGTCTGATATACATGGTGCAGGAATACCTAGGGGCAAGGTCAGACTTGGACACCTTTCCCACCGAAAATCCTCTGGCTTACTGGGTCCTGAGGATGGATCACTGGCCAGAGCTTGCACAGTATGCAATTGAGCTACTGGCCTGTCCTGCATCCAGCGTTCTTTCCGAACGCACATTCAGTGCTGCTGGAGGATTTGTCACCGATCATAGGGTGCGCCTGTCCACCGACTCGGTTGATCGACTGACCTTCATAAAAATGAATCAGTCTTGGATCACCACCAGCTACCAGACACCTGAAGCGGATATAACGGAATAATTTATAATGTCACATCCCTTCAAGACTGCCTATGCTGATGCTGAGTGACTGTCCTGTTATGTTCACTGACTATCCTCTTCCTCCTCCTCAATGATCCATGCCACCACACCAGTGCCTAAGGCACAATTTTTCAGCCCCTGTATAACAGGGGCGTGTAATTACAATTTTTTAAAAAGATGCTTCGCAACAGGTGTGACTGCTGTGCTCCAAGTACAGTATCTGTGAGGGGTTGCAGTGTTGTGGCACCAGCACCAGTGCCTAAGGCACAATTTTTCAGCCCCTGTTGGGGCGTGTAATTAAAATTTTTAGGCAATGCTTTGCAACAGGTCTCATTGCTGTGCTCAGAGTACAGTATCTGTGAGGGGTTGCAGTGTTGTGGCACCAGCACCAGTGCCTAAGGCACCATTTTTCAGCCCCTGTATAACAGGGGCGTGTAATTACAATTTTTTAAAAAGATGCTTCGCAACAGGTGTGACTGCTGTGCTCCAAGTACAGTATCTGTGAGGGGTTGCAGTGTTGTGGCACCAGCACCAATGCCTAAGGCACAATTTTTCAGCCCCTGTTTAACAGGGGCGTGTAATTACAAATCTTGATCTAATAGTTCACAGCAGGGCCCATTCCTGTGCCCACCAAGAGTAACTATGAGGGCCTACAGTCTTGTGGCAACACCGTCCACCACCACCACCACCACCACCACCACCACAGGCCCAATTTTTCTGCCCTGTTCAACAGGTGCATGCAATTACAAATCTTGATCTAATAACTCACAGCAGGGCCCATTCCTGCACCCACCAAGAGTAACTGTGAGGGCTTACAGTCTTGTGGCAACACCGTCCACCACCACCACCACCAAAGGCCCAATTTTTCTGCCCTGTTCAACAGGTGCATGCAATTACAAATATTGATCTAATAACTCACAGCAGGGCCCATTCCTGCACCCACCAAGAGTAACTGTGAGGGCTTACAGTCTTGTGGCAACACCGTCCACCACCACCACCACCACCACCACCAAAGGCCCAATTTTTCTGCCCGGTTCAACAGGTGCATGCAAGTACAAATCTTGATCTATTAACTCACAGCAGGGCCCATTCCTGTGCCTACCAGTCTTGTGGCTACACCAACATCTAATAGGGCAAATTTCTGCAGAGTATATATGGCAGGCCCCTACTTTCAAACATCCAACTTACAAACGACTCCTACTTGCAAACGGCAAGAGAAAACAGGAAGTGAGAGGAAATCTACCCCTAGGAAGGGAAATTCTATCCTGTTAGATTTAATTTGGGAAAAAGGTATCTCCTCTCTACTGATGCTTTATCACCAATCCTTGTTTCAATTAAAACCCCACTTTTCCAAAAACATTTGTCATTGGGACGGAAAGTGAGGTGACATGTTCTGAACAGATGTGCAAAGACAGCAAATGTTACAGGGGTGATAACCCCTCCCTATGTTCTCCAAAAAGCTTAAAAATAGATTTTTTTGGGATGGAGCTACACTTCATAATGTACCTGTTCAGATTCTACTTAAGAACAAACCTACAGTCCGTGTCTTGTTTGCACCACCTATATACTGCTGTTCAGAGTATATAGGGTTGTAGGTATAGGGTTTTATTTTGGGTGCGGGGTCCCCCTTAATATCCATACAAGACCCAAAGGGGCTGGGGTGGGGGGGGGGGTGTGATGGGGTAGCCATGCCATTTTTCTGAAGGATTTTCAGCCATATGGTGGCCAGGACAAGACATGACATTAAAGCCGCAAGCAGTTTTAAATGGTTTCTTTTTTTCCTTTACAAATGTCATTTTGTGCAAGGACAGTTCTAAACACGGGAAACACATGCCACTTCACAGGCATACTTTAGACACCCCCCAGGTACCATATTTAAAGGAAAATTTCACTTTTTTTTTTTCACTTTATGCATCATTAAAATGACTGCTCCCGAAAAAACTTTAGTTTTTAAAATTTCTTTTTGCATTGATATATGTCCCCTGGGGCAGGACCCGGGTCCCCAAACCTGTTTTATGACATTAACATGCATATTGGCCGTTGTAATCAGCAATTTTGATTTCGAACGTTCGCGTCCATTATAACGAATAGGGTTCGAAAATTCGCGCGAACTTTCGGTCCGTTCGAAGGTTCTGGTGCGAACCGAACCCGGGGGTGTTCGGCTCATCCCTACTCTTGGATCCTTCTGAACAAATTGACTAGCAGAAAAACGCATGCCACCATTGCTTCCAAACATTCCCAGTCTCTCCTTCCTCCTTTCTGTAAGTCTTTGATCAATTCGAATACATAGTTGGATGAAGGCCTCAAGATCATTAGGAGTCTCCACTCTTGCAAGCTCATCTTTTACCTGTTCAGAAAGCCCTTGGCGGTACTGACTTTTTTGCGCTGCTGGGTTCCAAGTGGTATCTGTGATCCAACGTCTGAATTCAGCTGTGTACTCAGCAACAGAACGTTTACCCTGCCGTAAACTATGCAACTTTGCTTCAGCAGTAGCACAGCGATTGGGATCATCAAAAACCTGATTCATCGCAGCCTCAAAAGTCTGGAAACTATTCAGCGTGGCACTGTCTTGTTCTATATAAGGGGAGGCCCAGGCTAATGCTTCCCCAGTCAGGAGGTTGATAACAAACATTACCATCTGTTTTTCAGAAGTGAATGCATCGGGTCGCATTTGGAAATATATGCGACACTGGTTAAGAAAACCTCTGTAATGGTGGCGATCTCCATTAAACTTGGGTGGGTGAGGCATATGTGCATTAGCATCATCTCGGGAACATAGGCCCAGCAATTGTTTTTGCAGGGCATGGATCTCTTCACGTGGGAAGAGTAAACGCCAGACACAGACGAGGTCCCAGGTTCAAGCCCAGGTCCTGACAGTGTGATTGGGGGTCTTCTGTGATGGGAGGACTGTGTGATTGGGGGCTCTGTGATGGGAGGACTGTGTGATTGGGGGGTTCTGTGATGGGAGGACTGTGTGATTGGGGGCTCTGTGATGGGAGGACTGTGTGACTGGGGGGCTTCGTGATGGGAGGACTATGTGATTGGGGGGCTCTGTGATGGGAGGACTGTGTGACTGGGGGGCTCTGTGATGGGAGGACTATGTGATTGGGGGCTCTGTGATGGGATGAATGTGTGATTTGGGGGCTCTGTGATGGGAGGACTGTGTGATTGGGGGCTCTGTGTTGAGAGGATTGTGTGATGGGGGGCTCTGTAATGGGGGGGATTGTGTGATTTGGGGGGGGGCTATGTGATGGGAGGACTGTGTGATTGGGGGGTGGGTGCTGTATTTGGATGGCCTCTGATGGGAGGGGGGGGACTCTGATGTAATAGGGGCGTTGATGTATAGGGAGGTCTCTGATGAGATAGAGAGATTCTGACGTAATATGATGTGGTAATATAGTGTATATATATCTATATAGATATATTCAAGAGGGAGAGAGCAAGGATTGGGACTTTAATTGAAGCACGTGTACAAGAACGTTACTAGGGTGAACCAGAGGAATTTTATTAAAACATCGTACAACACATGTATATCAAATTGGCATAATAGACATTGTAGTAGTTGTAACAGCAGTGGACATGGTAACACAGCCACCGCTGGAAGGGTAAACAGTAAACACAATAAAACACATACATGGTAGTGACATAATAGTCAAGAAGTAAGACAAGAGCAATTCCGGTGGGTCACCACAAATAAGAGGATATAATTGGTAGTATAGGATAATGCCTGCAGATCCTATGGCCTGAAGAACCTGTATAGATGGGGGTAACTTGGTAGTTGGTGTTAAAGGATTACAATAGGTTGACACGGCATCTAGTAGCTCGACGCGTTTTGCGACTTTTTGGCAGCTCATCAGGAGCATGCACGTGATAACTAAAAATAAATATGGAGATAAAAGGTAAATACAAAATAAAAATATAAATATTTAGGGGGTAGAATGTAGCCCCAGCACCGAGGTGCATACTTACATTATAGTAACTAATGGATGGAAAGCAGGTTTAGGCATGGCTGACACAAAGATATCCCCTCGCGGGAGCCGTGGCAGACGGACCAGGAGAGCAACCCAGACGGGTCTCCACCGGGCGGGTAGGGAGAACGGGGCAACCCTGTGGGGGAATAAACCAGTTGGAGTGGGTATGGATATCACAAGTGTGACAAGAGTGGGGGGTGAGGGGAAGTGCCTACAAGTCTGGCATAAAGGTGCTAAGGGGAAGTCTGAGAAGGTGGGGAAAAGGGAGTGCAAGATGACCAGGATACCAAAATGAGTGGAGATAGAATAAAACAATTGACCAAAACAAAAACAAAACAAAAAAGACAAAAATAATCCCCGGCTGATGCCAGATGGATAAGGGTGAGAGTGGATAATTACAGGTAGGACTGGAATACAAGGTACCTCACTGACGTGGGGTAACGATCCAGAAGAAGAAAGAAACAAGTGAATGGAGTGAAGCCCGGTTAGTGCCAGATGGAAGGAAGTGAGTGTGGGTGGATACAGAGAAGGCTGGAGTGTGGGGTACCTCACAACTGCGGAGTGGTCGTCCAGAGCGGAGGAGAGCCGAGTGCCGGGTGGTGTAGTGAACAAGGCGCCTAGTGACCCAAAACCGTCCGGATGGAGCCTATAAAGGCACCGCCACGGTACCGCCCACCAACGTCACGTCGTGAGGCACTGAGGAGATGTAAGGACGCCATCAGTCGGAGGGTACACCCGGCCAATCGGCGCCCAGAATACTTCCCATTGGCCTGCTGAGTGTATAGGGCCAACGCATGGATGCGACGGCGTCCACAAGGACGCCGCACGCCCAGCGTGGATGGCGTGATGCTGAGGCACCATGCTGGAGCACCCGCCCACCCCAGGCCTGTAAGGGGCGGGGAAAGGGCGGGGGCCCGCAGGGCGCGTCACGGCTCCCTGTACTGGGGAAGGCCAAGTGAGCCACACCTGAAATACCTGGTCATCAATAGTAATGCCAGATGGACTGGATTCTTAGAATATGTAAACAAGTAATTGTGTTGGTATACTAGTAAAATCATATGAACAGGAAAGGCTACACATAGGCTAATAAATGGCAGGAGAAGTTTGAAGGTTTAACAAGTGTTTCCATCCCTGTGTATATTAATTTGGAGAGAGGAGAATTATTAGGGACTTTTAGGAGCCAAGGCCTGGTAAGGCTATGTGTATCCATCCCTTGGGACTTTATGTGAAATTGTGGCCCGGTAAGGTCACACATTTCCATCCCATTAATGTTCAAGAGGGAGAGAGCAAGGATTGGGACTTTAATTGAAGCACATGTGTACAAGAACGTTAATAGGGTGAACCAGAGGAATTTTATTAAAACATCGTACAACACATGTATATCAAATTGGCATAATAGACATTGTAGTAGTTGTAACAGCAGTGGACATGGTAACACAGCCACCGCTGGAAGGGTAAACAGTAAACACAATAAAACACATACATGGTAGTGACATAATAGTCAAGAAGTAAGACAAGAGCAATTCCGGTGGGTCACCACAAATAAGAGGCTATAATTGGTAGTATAGGATAATGCCTGCAGATCCTATGGCCTGATGAACCTGTATAGATAGGGGTAACTTGGTAGTTGGGGTTAAAGGATTACAATAGGTTGACACGGCATCTGGTAGCTCGACACGTTTCGCGGCTTCTTGGCCGCTCATCAGGAGCATGTACGTGATAACTAAAAATAAATATGGAGATAAAAGGTAAGTACAAAATAAAAATATAAATATTTAGGGGGTAAAATGTAGCCCCAGCACCGAGGTGCATACTTACATTATAGTAACTAATGGATGGAAAGCAGGTTTAGGCATGGCTGACACAAAGATATCCCCTCGACTATTATGTCACTACCATGTATGTGTTTTATTGTGTTTACTCTTTACCCTTCCAGCGGTGGCTGTGTTACCATGTCCACTGCTGTTACAACTACTACAATGTCTATTATGCCAATTTGATATACATGTGCTGTACGATGTTTTAATAAAATTCCTCTGGTTCACCCAATTAACGTTCTTGTACATATGTGCTTCAATTAAAGTCCCAATCCTTGCTCTCTCCCTCTTGAACATTAATGGGATGGAAATGTGTGACTTTACCGGGCCACAATTTCACATGAAGTCCCCAGGGATGGATACTGTGACAGCAGGAAGGTAAAGTCACCTGGTTGCATCCAGGGGGGTAGATATATTTCGCCCAGATTCAGGCTTTACGCCGATTTATACAGCTAGGTGGAGAGTTGTATAAGCCCAGCTGAGACTAGTGGGCTCATTGATGACTCATACCTCTAGGGAGAGGGCTGGGCGTCGTGCAGACAGGGAGTTGATGAGTCCAGCTGAACCTTGTCAGCTCATTTAGGCCTCTATAAGAAAGCCCAGATTCATTAGATGTTGGCTCATGCCTGGAAGCAGACCTGTGTGGACTGTCTAGGGAGAGTGAACCCCTGTGCGGTGAGAGAAAGCCTGTGTGGCTATATTTTGCTTGGACATTTAAAACCAGGGACTAGGACAGCACTAGGCTGATCCCAGTCGTTAGTTAGGAAACCTGTAAGTTTAGTCAGAGGTCAAGTTGACCAGGATTTATTTTGTGTTTGTTTTTTTTGCCTTGCTGTGTTTTTGTCACTGTAAATAGAAAATAAACCGCACCTTTTTTTTGATTTTGAAAACCACAACCTCCGTCTGCTGGGCCTGTTTTTGGGTGGGGAGCCCATCCCGGGGGTCACACATACCCGCTGCCGAGCTAGCCCCCTCACAGTTGGTGGAGAATGCGGGCAGTTTTTTTTTAAGCCAGCATGGAGGAGATACTGAAACAGCTGGCTCTAGCAAATGCCAATCAACAGCAGACAAATGCAGGTTTGCAAAGGAGCCTTGCAGCCCAGCAGCAAGCTCATCAACAGAGCCTTGCAACTTTACAACAGAGTCTGGAGGCTCAGCAACAAGCCCAACAGCAATCTGAGGCCCGCTTCATAGACCTGTTGCAGAAGCAAGAGCAGAGACTACAACAACAGATGGAAGCAGTAATGCAGCAACGTCCGCAGACCGGTGAGGAAAGCCGTCCCACTAATACCGCGTCCTTTGGGGTGAGTCGTTTATTGACAAAAATGACTGGAGAGAGTGAGAGGGTGGGAGCTCTACCCCAAGTTTGGCGAGAACAGCCTGGGAAATCAGCGGCTCAAGAGGCGGCAAGAAGGATCATTTGCTACCGCTGCCGGCAAGCGGGACATATTGCAGCAAATTGCCCGGTTTTGGAGGAACCCATGCAGTGTGACTTTCTGACGGGCAGACGTCAGTCGCTGTGTGCGACAGTCGCATGCACTGCCATTCGGGGAACTGAGAAACATTTATGCAAAATGTGTATTAATGGTAGAAATGTTGTGGTATTGCTGGATTCAGGTAGCCTTGTGACCCTGATAAAGGCTGAGTTAGTTAAAACAGAGGTCTCTGGGAATAGCAAGGTAGCCGTTATTTGTGTGCATGGGGACACCCGAGAGTATCCAGTGACTACAGTGTGTTTCGAGACCCCCAAAGGTACCCTTTCTCATCCAGTGGGCTTAGTGTCTCAGTTACCGCATGACGCCATTGTGGGAAGGGATTTTCCGAAGTTCTGGGAACTGTGGGATGATCATGAGCCCCCCACTGGTGCCCCTATGTACCAGGAATATGATAGCCAGAACTCCTCTGAGAGTGGTGAGGACTCTCCCGAATTTCCCTTGTCAGTATTGGCAGGGGAGACTCAAGAAACTGGAGAGGAGCCCACCTCCTCAGACGAAAACCTACCGTCTGTGGAGTTTTCTGATCTTGAGGTTCACAGGGAAAACTTTGCCACAGAACAGTTGAAAGACCCCGCCCTAATAAAGGCACGGGAAAACGTAGTGAAAATAGATGGCGAGTTAGTGAACCCAGATAATACCTGCACTTACCCATACTTCAGCGTAGAGAAGGACCTACTGTATCGGGTGGCAAAAAGGGCAGAAGAAACCGTTGAGCAGCTGGTGGTGCCCAAACCTTACAGGAAGTTGGTGTTGGAGTTGGCCCATGGGCACATTCTTGGAGGTCATCTGGGGACAGAGAAAACCCGAGAGAGGGTATTACAGAGATTCTATTGGCCTGGGGTGATGAAGGACATAGAAAATTATTGTTCCTCCTGCCCTGTGTGTCAGAGGTCGGCCCCGATGCCACACTTCCGTAGCCCGCTGGTCCCTCTACCCATCATTGAGGTCCCGTTTGAGAGAATCGCAATGGATTTGGTAGGTCCTATAATCAAGTCCGCTAGGGGGCACCAGTACATATTGGTTATAATGGACTATGCCACCCGTTATCCAGAAGCGATCCCTCTCAGAAATACCTCGGCCAAAACCATAGCCAAAGAGCTATCTCTTGTTTTTAGCCGGGTGGGTATTTGTAAAGAACTGCTTACGGACCAAGGTACACCCTTTATGTCCCGGGTTATGAAGGAGCTGTGTAAATTGTTCAAAGTGACGCAATTACGTACATCTGTGTATCACCCCCAAACCGATGGGCTGGTTGAAAGATTCAACAAAACCCTAAAACAAATGTTGAAGAAAGTGGTGGATAGAGATGGAAAGGATTGGGACTGTCTACTTCCTTATTTGATGTTTGCTATTAGGGAGGTGCCCCAATCCTCTACGGGATTCTCCCCCTTTGAGTTACTGTATGGGAGACACCCAAGAGGGCTGTTGGATATTGCCAAGGAAACTTGGGAAAGTGAGAGTTCTCCCCACAGGAGTGTGATTGAGCATGTCGCCCTGATGCAAGATCGAATTGCACAGGTAATGCCCATCGTGAAGGAACATTTGGCCCAAGCGCAGTTGGCACAGCAGAGAGTGTACAACCGTGGAGCCAAGACCCGTACCTTTTCCCCGGGGGATAGGATATTGGTACTTGTCCCTACGGTTGAAAGTAAATTCCTTGCCAAATGGCAAGGCCCCTACGAGATAATGGAAAAAGTGAGCGAAGTGAATTACAAGGTCAGACAACCAGGAAGGCGAAAGCCCGAACAGATCTATCACGTTAATCTGTTGAAAGCCTGGAGGGATAGAGAGTCCCTAGTCGCAGACACTTGGTCACCAGCTCAAACTGGTTGCGTGATTCCTGAGGTTGGAATCGCAGCCACCTTGTCACAACCCCAACAACAGGAGGTTAAGGAGTTTGTGCTTCGCAACAAGGAGGTATTCTCTGAGCTGCCGGGACAAACATCTGGGGTAGAGCATGACATTATTACCCCGCCCGGTGAAAGGGTGAAGTTAAAACCCTATCGGATCCCAGAGGCCCGACGGGAGGCAATACGGGAGGAAGTACAGAAAATGCTGAACTTAGGGGTGATAGAGGAGTCCCAAAGTGATTGGTCTAGTCCCATTGTGTTGGTGCCTAAACCGGATGGGAGCTGGCGATTTTGTAACGATTTTCGTCAGTTGAACAAAGTTACAAAATTTGACACCTACCCCATGCCACGTATAGATGAGTTGATCGACCGGCTGGGAACAGCCCGATACATGACGACTCTTGACCTCACAAAAGGGTATTGGCAAATCCCCCTGGCCAAGTCAGCCAAAGAGAAAACCGCATTTGTAACCCCAGACGGGGCGTTCCAATATAAAAGAATGCCATTCGGGTTACAGAATGCGCCGGCCACATTCCAGCGGAAAATGGACCAGATGCTGAGGCCCCATCGGAAGTATGCTGCGGCTTACCTGGATGACGTAATTGTCCATAGCACAGATTGGGCCTCACATCTGCCAAAAGTGCAAGCAGTCCTGGACTCTGTTCGGGAAGCAGGGTTTACGGCTAACCCCAAGAAGTGTACCATTGGGCAGGAGGAGGCCAAATATCTTGGGTACACCATTGGGAGGGGAGTAATAAAACCCCAACTCAACAAAGTCGAGGCCATCCAGAGTTGGCCACGTCCCAACAGCAAGAAGCAGGTACGAGCCTTTCTGGGAATCGCTGGGTATTATCGGCGATTCATTCCCCACTTTGCTTCTAAGGCTGTGCCCCTAACCAACCTGACGAAGGGGAAAGGGTCGGTCATGATTAAATGGACCCCCGAGGCTGAGGCAGCATTCCAATTCTTGAAACAAGCCTTATGTAGCCAGCCAGTGTTGTACTCACCCGACTTCTCTAAAGACTTTGTCGTACAAAGTGATGCGTCAGATGTGGGGTTAGGAGCAGTATTGTCCCAGGTCTGGAACGGGGAAGAGCACCCAGTCATTTACCTCAGCAGGAAGTTGAAGTCCCATGAGGTAAATTACGCCACCGTTGAAAAGGAGTGTTTAGCGGTGAAGTGGGCTCTAGATTCCCTTCGGTACTACCTGCTAGGTAGGCACTTTGACATGGTTACGGATCACGCTCCGTTAAAGTGGATGGCTCAAAACAAGGAAACAAATAGAAGAGTGAATAGGTGGTTCCTGGCCCTCCAGGAATTCAACTTCACAGTAAAGCATCGCCCTGGCGTTCAAATGGGGAATGTGGATGCTTTGTCTCGAGTACATGAATGCCTGATTGCTGGTGTTCCAACCCCGAGGTTAAAACAAGAGGGGGGGGTATGTGACAGCAGGAAGGTAAAGTCACCTGGTTGCATCCAGGGGGGTAGATATATTTCGCCCAGATTCAGGCTTTACGCCGATTTATACAGCTAGGTGGAGAGTTGTATAAGCCCAGCTGAGACTAGTGGGCTCATTGATGACTCATACCTCTAGGGAGAGGGCTGGGCGTCGTGCAGACAGGGAGTTGATGAGTCCAGCTGAACCTTGTCAGCTCATTTAGGCCTCTATAAGAAAGCCCAGATTCATTAGATGTTGGCTCATGCCTGGAAGCAGACCTGTGTGGACTGTCTAGGGAGAGTGAACCCCTGTGCGGTGAGAGAAAGCCTGTGTGGCTATATTTTGCTTGGACATTTAAAACCAGGGACTAGGACAGCACTAGGCTGATCCCAGTCGTTAGTTAGGAAACCTGTAAGTTTAGTCAGAGGTCAAGTTGACCAGGATTTATTTTGTGTTTGTTTTTTTTGCCTTGCTGTGTTTTTGTCACTGTAAATAGAAAATAAACCGCACCTTTTTTTTGATTTTGAAAACCACAACCTCCGTCTGCTGGGCCTGTTTTTGGGTGGGGAGCCCATCCCGGGGGTCACACATACCCGCTGCCGAGCTAGCCCCCTCACAATACACATAGCCTTACCAGGTCTTGGCTCCTAAAAGTCCCTAATAATTCTCCTCGCTCCAACTATATAGATAGATATAGATATATATATATATATATATATATATATATATGTATATATATACTTTTTTTTTTTTATAAAATGTGTTTCTATTTAACCCCTAATTACCGCTTGGTTTACTCTAACCAACCCCCCCAAGTTAACTCCTCCTCTAATTTTTCTGCAGTTTTCTTATTATTTCTGTTTTTCTACCATTAATATTTAATCCTTTTTTTACTTCTACTGTTTCTTACCTTTAAAATGTAATCCTTTTTTTTTTTTTTCACTTTTTCTAGTTTTGTTCATTAGTTTTTTTTTCATGTTGCATTAAAAACAAAATTCAGAAAATTAAAAAAAAATAGTCCACCTACTCTTGTATTGGGTTGCATTATATTTCTGTACTGTACAAACTGTTGGAACTATGTAAATCCTGAATAATAATAACTATTATTATTTAAATTAAATTGTACATATTTGTGCAATGCTTTGTACTGGCTTAATTGGTGTTATTAGAATTGGGACAAATTGTAGAATACAATTTACACTTTTTATCTACAATAACACTCATTTCTAAAATAAAAAAAAGGTAGAACAAAGAGATATTTAAACATTTTCTTAGCTTTGTTACATCTTTTTGTCTATGGATTGCGTTGAAAATAAATATTTTTTTGCAAAAGAAAGCTTTGTTTTTTTCCCCCAAAAATAAAAAAATGATATACATGTTGCTCGAAAAAAAGTTATTGCCATATCAATAGACTCATACCGGAAATGTAAAATGTGCTCTGTCCCATAAGGAATATACTGGCTATATATAAAACATCCAGCACTTATGCCGCGTACACACGACCATTTTTCATGACGAAAAAAATGCCATTTTTTAATTTGGTCATTAAAAACGACCGTGTGTGGGCTCCAGAGCATTTTTCGCGACGGGAAAAATGGGCATTAAAAATTTGTAACATGCTCTAATTTTTTTGCGTCGTTTTTCACGTCGTCGTTTTTCTCGTCGTGAAAAACGGCTGTGTGTAGGCTTTAACGACGTGAAAAAGCGTGCATGCTCAGAAGTTATGAGAAGGGAGCGCTCGTTCTGGTAAAACTAGCGTTCGTAATGGAGATAGCACATTCGTCACGCTGTAACGGACTGAAGAGCACGAGGCTGAAAAGCGCGAATCGTCTCTCACCAAACTTTTATTAACACGAGGATCAGCAAAAGCAGCCCAAAGGGTGGCGCCATCAGAATGGAACTTCCCCTTTATAGTGCCGTCGTACGTGTTGTCGAACGTGTTGTACGTCACCGTACTTTGCTCAAGCATTTTTTTTCACGATCGTGTAGGCAAGGCAGGCTTGAGAAGAATCACGTCGAGAATTTTTCTTTTCACGATAGTGTGTAGGCAAGGCAGGCTTGAGAAGAATCACGTCGAGAATTTTTCTTTTCACGATAGTGTGTAGGCAAGGCAGGCTTGAGAAGAATCACGTCGAGAATTTTTCTTTTCACGATAGTGTGTAGGCAAGGCAGGCTTGAGAAGAATCACGTCGAGAATTTTTCTTTTCACGATAGTGTGTAGGCAAGGCAGGCTTGAGAAGAATCACGTCGAGAATTTTTCTTTTCACGATAGTGTGTAGGCAAGGCAGGCTTGAGAAGAATCACGTCGAGAATTTTTCTTTTCACGATAGTGTGTAGGCAAGGCAGGCTTGAGAAGAATCACGTCGAGAATTTTTCTTTTCACGATAGTGTGTAGGCAAGGCAGGCTTGAGAAGAATCACGTCGAGAATTTTTCTTTTCACGATAGTGTGTAGGCAAGGCAGGCTTGAGAAGAATCACGTCGAGAATTTTTCTTTTCACGATAGTGTGTAGGCAAGGCAGGCTTGAGAAGAATCACGTCGAGAATTTTTCTTTTCACGATAGTGTGTAGGCAAGGCAGGCTTGAGAAGAATCACGTCGAGAATTTTTCTTTTCACGATAGTGTGTAGGCAAGGCAGGCTTGAGAAGAATCACGTCGAGAATTTTTCTTTTCACGATAGTGTGTAGGCAAGGCAGGCTTGAGAAGAATCACGTCGAGAATTTTTCTTTTCACGATAGTGTGTAGGCAAGGCAGGCTTGAGAAGAATCACGTCGAGAATTTTTCTTTTCACGATAGTGTGTAGGCAAGGCAGGCTTGAGAAGAATCACGTTGAGAATTTTTCTTTTCACGATAGTGTGTAGGCAAGGCAGGCTTGAGAAGAATCACGTCGAGAATTTTTCTTTTCACGATAGTGTGTAGGCAAGGCAGGCTTGAGAAGAATCACGTTGAGAATTTTTCTTTTCACGATAGTGTGTAGGCAAGGCAGGCTTGAGAAGAATCACGTTGAGAATTTTTCTTTTCACGATAGTGTGTAGGCAAGGCAGGCTTGAGAAGAATCACGTTGAGAATTTTTCTTTTCACGATAGTGTGTAGGCAAGGCAGGCTTGAGAAGAATCACGTTGAGAATTTTTCTTTTCACGATAGTGTGTAGGCAAGGCAGGCTTGAGAAGAATCACGTTGAGAATTTTTCTTTTCACGATAGTGTGTAGGCAAGGCAGGCTTGAGAAGAATCACGTTGAGAATTTTTCTTTTCACGATAGTGTGTAGGCAAGGCAGGCTTGAGAAGAATCACGTCGAGAATTTTTCTTTTCACGATAGTGTGTAGGCAAGGCAGGCTTGAGAAGAATCACGTCGAGAATTTTTCTTTTCACGATAGTGTGTAGGCAAGGCAGGCTTGAGAAGAATCACGTCGAGAATTTTTCTTTTCACGATAGTGTGTAGGCAAGGCAGGCTTGAGAAGAATCACGTCGAGAATTTTTCTTTTCACGATAGTGTGTAGGCAAGGCAGGCTTGAGAAGAATCACGTCGAGAATTTTTCTTTTCACGATAGTGTGTAGGCAAGGCAGGCTTGAGAAGAATCACGTCGAGAATTTTTCTTTTCACGATAGTGTGTAGGCAAGGCAGGCTTGAGAAGAATCACGTCGAGAATTTTTCTTTTCACGATAGTGTGTAGGCAAGGCAGGCTTGAGAAGAATCACGTCGAGAATTTTTCTTTTCACGATAGTGTGTAGGCAAGGCAGGCTTGAGAAGAATCACGTCGAGAATTTTTCTTTTCACGATAGTGTGTAGGCAAGGCAGGCTTGAGAAGAATCACGTCGAGAATTTTTCTTTTCACGATAGTGTGTAGGCAAGGCAGGCTTGAGAAGAATCACGTCGAGAATTTTTCTTTTCACGATAGTGTGTAGGCAAGGCAGGCTTGAGAAGAATCACGTTGAGAATTTTTCTTTTCACGATAGTGTGTAGGCAAGGCAGGCTTGAGAAGAATCACGTTGAGAATTTTTCTTTTCACGATAGTGTGTAGGCAAGGCAGGCTTGAGAAGAATCACGTTGAGAATTTTTCTTTTCACGATAGTGTGTAGGCAAGGCAGGCTTGAGAAGAATCACGTCGAGAATTTTTCTTTTCACGATAGTGTGTAGGCAAGGCAGGCTTGAGAAGAATCACGTCGAGAATTTTTCTTTTCACGATAGTGTGTAGGCAAGGCAGGCTTGAGAAGAATCACGTTGAGAATTTTTCTTTTCACGATAGTGTGTAGGCAAGGCAGGCTTGAGAAGAATCACGTTGAGAATTTTTCTTTTCACGATAGTGTGTAGGCAAGGCAGGCTTGAGAAGAATCACGTTGAGAATTTTTCTTTTCACGATAGTGTGTAGGCAAGGCAGGCTTGAGAAGAATCACGTTGAGAATTTTTCTTTTCACGATAGTGTGTAGGCAAGGCAGGCTTGAGAAGAATCACGTCGAGAATTTTTCTTTTCACGATAGTGTGTAGGCAAGGCAGGCTTGAGAAGAATCACGTCGAGAATTTTTCTTTTCACGATAGTGTGTAGGCAAGGCAGGCTTGAGAAGAATCACGTCGAGAAAAACGTTGTTTTTACATTGACATTAAAAACGGTCGTGTGTACGCGGCATAAGGTTGCAGCACAGTTTTAGCAGCGACAATGCTGTGACAGTTTCACGCACACTGTGATCTTTCTAAAGCCGGAGGTATTGACATGTTCATAATCAAGGTATATAGACTAACCGGCCACTTTATTAGGTACTCCTGTTCAATTGCTTGGTAACACAAATTGCTAATCAGCCAATCACATAGCAGCAACTCAATGCATTTAGGCATCTAGACGCGGTGAAGATGACTGAGCATCAGAAGGGGGAAGAAATGGAATTTAAGTGACTTTGAACGTGGCATGGTTGTTGGTGGCAGACGGGCTGGTCTGATGCCCCGTACACACGACCGGATTTCCTTTTGGAAAAAGTCTGATGAGAGCTTTTGGTCGGGAATCCCGGCCGTGTGTATGCTCCATCTGACTTTTTCCAACAGGAAAACTGCCGGGAAAAAAAAAAGAGAGCAGGATCTCTTTTTTCCCCGTCAGGAAAAAATCCTAGCGAAAAAAACGTTCGTCTGTATGCTTTTCCGATGGGGAAAAAAAACACGCATGCTCGGAAACAATTTGACGCATGCTCGGAAGCATAGAAGTTAATTTTGTCGGCTCGTTGTAGTCTTTTACGTCACTGCGTTCTTGGCCGTCAAAAGTTCACCGGACTTTTGTGTGACTGTGTGTATACAAGGCAGGCTTGAGAGGAATTCTGTCGGGAAAACCATTGTTTTTTTTTTCGATGGGAAAATCGGTCGTGTGTACAGGGTATGAGTATTTCAAAAACTGCTGATCTACTGGGATTTTCACACACAACCATCTCTCGGGTTTACAGAGAATGGTCCGAAAAAGAGAAAATATCCAGTGAGTGGCAGTTGTGTGGAGGAAAATGCCTTGTTTATCAGTGCCTGAGAGGCGAGGATCAGTGCCTGAGAGGAGAGGATCAGTACTAGAGGGGAGAGGATCAGTTCTGACCCGTTCTCCTCTGATCAGAGGAGAATGGGAAGACCGGTTTGAGATGATAGAAAGGCAACAGTAACTCAAATAACCACTCGTTACATCCAAGGTATGCAGAATACCATCTCTGAACTCATAACACATACAACCTTGAAGCAGATGGGCTACAGCAGTAGAAGACCACACCGGGTGCCACTCCTGTCAGATAAGAACAGGAAACTGAGGCTACAATTTTACACAGGATCACCAAAATTGGACAATAAGAAACACGTTGCCTGGTCTGAGGAGTCTCAATTTCAGCTGCGACATTCAGGTGGCAGGGTCAGAATTTGGTGTAAACAACATGAAAGCATACATCCATCCAGCCTTGTATCCACGGTTCAAGCTGGTGGTCAGAAAGACACCATTAGATGGAAGGTCAAATGAGCCACAGTTTAAGGAACCCCTGGCAACCTCTGGAGGAACCCTAGGGCTCCATGGAACCCTGGTTGAGAATGGCTGCTTTAGTATGTCTGCTGTCTGTGTCTCTGATAGTCCTCTCTAGTATTACATATATGCAGAAAATTATGGCCAGCCCTTTGGGATGTTGGGGACAGCAAATTGAGGCTCCCTTATATCCAGGGCCGGTGCAACCACTAGGCAAGCTAGGCAGCCGCCTAGGGTGCACTGCTGCCTAGGGCGGCCGGCCACTGGTGTTTCTACTCTCACCTCTATGCAGAAAGCAAATAAGTCTCAGCATCAGCAGGCAGCTGCCACTCCATTCGCACATAGTGTCAGAGGCGCAGCAGCGGCGGAGGACTCTGTGTCCCGACACCCGAATGAATGGAAGCAAGCAAACATTCATTGATGGGCACTGGTAGGCTGCATTTGATGGGCGCTGGTGAGGCTGCATTTGATGGGCGCTGGTGAGGCTGCATTTGATGGGCGCTGGTGAGGCTGCATTTGATGGGCGCTGGTGAGGCTGCATTTGATGGGCGCTGGTGAGGCTGCATTTGATGGGCGCTGGTGAGGCTGCATTTGATGGGCGCTGGTGAGGCTGCATTGATGGGCGCTGGTGAGGCTGCATTGATGGGCGCTGGTGAGGCTGCATTTGATGAGCGCTGGTGAGGCTGCATTTGGTGGGCGCTCGTGAGGCTGCATTTGGTGGGCGCTCGTGAGGCTGCATTTGATGGGCGCTGGTGAGGCTGCATTTGATGGGCGCTGGTGAGGCTGCATTTGATGGGCGCTGGTGAGGCTGCATTTGATGGGCGCTGGTGAGGCTGCATGTGATGGGGACTGGTGAGGCTGCATGTGATGGGGACTGGTGAGGCTGCATTGATGGGCGCTGGTGAGGCTACATTGATGGGTGCTTCATTAAAAAGGTGGGGTATACTTGGGCAGGGCAGGGCAAAGAGGTTTCGTCTAGGGCGTCAAAAATCCTTGCACCAGTCCTGCTTACATCCCATTGGTTGATATCCACTCCTTTATAAAAGTGGTTTACTATAGTCTAATAAAAGTACACCGCAGTGGTGCCCCAAGCTACATAGGTAATGGGAGGCAATTCTCCAAATCCTGTTTTACACTATCCTTCACCCTGGACTCATTGTTTTGTCTCTTAGGTTATATGGACGAGGAACTCGTTCCACCAACCACTCAGATCCCAGTGCTTCACTGCCTCTTCCAGGCGCATAAGCTTATAACACAGATATGGTTGGTGATGCTTCCACCCACATATTTGTTGGAAACGTAAAACAGCAAAGTTGCTTATAAACTGACTATATTTATACATATGCATTATACCTATCTATGCCAGCAGGTGGTGCTGTAGTATTTTAGTTTATAATTCATGCATTCTATGATATGAGAGGAAGTACCCTCTCTATCTAAGTGTGCACTCGTTTGTGTTTAGCTTCCTGTTTTTTGTCTACATGATGTAAAGCCATGATAAAGACATCCTCCATGAACGGAAAGGTGTTCTGCTGTCTACAAGAAGCTTCCAGCCCATGAGTTCAATACTCTGCACAATAAAATTCAGACTGGGTGCAGGCTGCAAACGATACAAATTTAAAAGAAAAGTTTATATAGTAAGTGAGGATGCCCAAACAAATCAGATAAGCTTTGGGAACCTTGGTTAGGTACTCCAGGCCTGGGACTTCACTCACTTGTTATGGACAGGTTACTGGGATTATTCTAGAAAAAAATCATCTTTTATAATTATTTATTTTTGGTTGTTTTTCCTGGATGTACCGCTGGGCTTTTATTGACTTTTTATTGTGTATGTAAAGATGAAAAACCTTTTAAATAAAAAAAGTACAAATAAAAGGCTCAATTCACAAAACTAACACCAGGGAAAGGACCCTTCTTTCCAATAATGCTGCGTACACACGGCCGTTTTTCTCGTCGGGAAAAACTACATTTTTCCCATTCGACGAGAAAAACGATAGTCTGTGGGCTTTCTGTAGTTTTTTTCGACGAGAAAAACGGCATTAAAAACGACGAGAAAAATTAGAACATGTTCTAATTTTTCTCGTCGTTTTTTTCGACATGTTTTCCGCGGCAGTGTTTCCCATAGGGAAACACTGCCGCGGAGCCCACAGATGGTCGTTTTTCTCGACAAGAGAAAAAACGACGTGAAAAACGACCGTGTGTGGGGAACAAGCCGTTCCCTCGTTTTTAATGACATTATTCACTGCGTTTTTTTAACCGCCGTGAATAATGATCGTGTGTACGCGGCATAAAGGTTAAGTTATTTTCAGCTCCAATGAAATTTGAAAATTATGATTACAGTTGAACCTCGGATTACGAGCATAATCCGTTCCAGGAGTATGCTCGTAATCCAAAGTACTCGCATATCAAAGCGACTTTTCCCATTGAAGTCAATGGAAACGAAAATAATTTGTTCCGCATTGACTTATACCGAATGCGGCCAGAGGTGGGGGGCGCCAGAAAGCCTCGGAATGGCCGAAAATGCCCGAGGACACTTCGGCACAGCTCCTGCGCCCCCGTACCTCAGGCCAAATGAGGTACTGCAGGTCTATGTTCGGCTCTGCTCGGCTCCTGCTGTAAGGTACCTGTGATAGGTAGTGTCCGAAGTGGAACTTGTGTGCTGAGGATTCAGGTGAAAACGTAGTCAGGCAGATTAGGTTGGCAACAGATCAGGCAAAATGGTACACGATCGAAATCCAGAGAGTGGTCAGGCAGGCAAAGGTCATACACGAGCTGGCAGTGAAGTACAAAATCAGCAGGCTGGAGAGTAGTCAGGAATTCAGGCAGAAGTTCAACACGAACATCAGGATCAAAAAGCAGTCACAACACCCAGGGAGCTATTCCACACAAACGGGCGCTGAGAGATAGCATCACTTCCTTTTTAAGGGCTGCTTTGATTGAAAATTGTCCACAGCTGGCAGCAGGTGGGGCTAGTGAGTCCAAGGTAATGTTTAACACCGAGAGGACATTTCCAAAAGTCCAGATCTGCTCAGTAGCGCAACAGGTAAGGCTGCAGCTTTGGGACCAGGAAGATCCCGGTTCAAATACACCCAGGTACATGACAGGGCCCCCTCCCCAGTGGACCCCTCCGGGGGCCTAGCGGGGCTTAGTGGGAAAGGAGGCATGGAAGTCTCGAATAAGAGAAGGGGCATGCAGATCTTTGGCTGGAACCCAGGAACGGTCTGTGACAGGATATCCCTTCCAATGAACCAGATACCGAAGGCCACGACCCTGTCTTCTAGAATCAAGAATCTTGGAGACTTCAAACTCATTTTGTCCATCAACAAGAACAGGAGGAGGTAGCTGTTGCGTTCTGGAGTAGCGATTGAAAATTGCTTTTTTGAGGAGGGAAACGTGGAACACAGGATGAATTCGGAGAGAGGAGGGTAATTTCAACCGATAGGAGACTGGCCCGACTCGAGCAATAATTCTGTAAGGACCAATGAATCGAGGGCCCAATTTGGTAGAAGGTTGTTTCAGTCTCACATATTTGGTTGATAGCCAAACTCTATCCCCCACCACATATGGAGGTATATGGCATCTTCGTTTGTTGGAAAAAAGTGCATACTTGCCTGCTGACTTCCGTAGTAATAAGCGAATCTTTTTCCAATGTAGCAGAATATTTTTAACCCGCTGATCTGCTGCTGGTACACCAGAAGAAGGCTGAAGTAGGGGAAAAGTCTGAGGGTGATAGCCTAGGGCTGCGTAGAATGGTGTGGTATGAAGAGCACTGTGCCAACGGGAATTAATGGCGAACTCAGCTAAAGGCAAATACTCAGACCAGTTGGAGTGTAAGGCATTGACATAATGTCGAAGATAGGTTTCTAGGGTCTGGTTCATGCGTTCGGTTTGACCATCTGTTTGAGGGTGATGTGAGGTAGAGAGTGAAAGCGTTACTCCCAGTTTCTTGCAGAACGCTCTCCAGAATCGGGAAACAAACTGGGATCCGCGGTCTGAGACGACATTGGTAGGTATGCCATGATATCTCACAATATGGGAAAGGAAGAGAGTAGACAGTGCTTCCGCTGTAGGTAATCCCGGGAGCGGCACAAAATGAGACATTTTTGAAAAGCGATCCACTATGACCCATATAGCAGTCATACCCTCGGACTTGGGTAAGTCTGTAATGAAGTCCATAGTCAAATGGGTCCAAGGCTGACGAGGTGCTGAAAGTGGTTGTAACAGTCCAGTAGGCAATGTACGGGGTACTTTATTAGCAGCACAAGTTGGGCAGGCAGCCACATAGTCAGTAACATCCCTTTTCATATGAGGCCACCAGACATGACGCTGCAAGGTCTTAATAGTGATGGTGACACCAGGATGACCAGATAAAACACCATCATGTGCCCAGAGGAGTACAGGTTTTCTGAGGCTAGGGGCTACGAACAGGCGACCTGGTGGTATCTTCAAGCCTTGGGGAACACAATTCTGGGTTTCTTGTAACTGTTGGGAAAGAGCCATAGAGATCTGTGCGACAATTTTGTGAGGTGGGATTATATACTGCTCGGTAGGTTGGTCTTCTTCAGAGGTAGCAAACTGTCTGGAAAGAGCATCGGCTTTCTTGTTTTTATGCCCAGGAACATAAGAAAGAACAAAATTAAAACGGGAGAAAAACAGAGCCCATCGAGCCTGACGTGAGTTCAAACGTCTTGCAGTCTGAAGGTACAGTAGGTTTTTATGGTCAGTGAGGATAGAAAAAGGTTTGGGAGCCCCTTCCAGAAGATGTCGCCATTCAGACAATGCCAATTTGATGGCCAGTAGTTCTCGATTCCCAACATCGTAATTCATCTCCGCTGGAGAAAACTTTCTAGAAAAAAATGCTACTGGATGGATTCTACCAGACTTAGGCTGTCTCTGGGAGAGCACGGCACCTGCTCCTACCTCAGAGGCATCAACCTCAACTATGTACTGGAGATCGGGATTTGGATGCTGAAGAATTGGAGCTTTGCTGAACATGTCTTTTAATTGCTGGAAAGCCAATTCTGCTTCTGAGGACCATACCTTGCAATTTGTACCTTTCTTAGTCATAGCAGTAAGGGGGGCCGCAATGGAGGCAAAACCTTTGATGAAGCGTCTGTAGTAATTTGCGAACCCTAGAAAGCTTTGGAGCCCTCTTAAAGTGGTCGGTTGGGGCCATTGCAAGACAGCGGAAAGTTTTTGAGGGTCCATTTGGAAACCGGCAGCACTTATAATGTATCCAAGGAAAGGAATACGGCTTTGATGGAAACTGCTTTTCTCAATCTTCGCGTAAAGATGGTTTTCTCTCAGTCGTTGCAATACCTGCTTTACATGCGAGATGTGCTCTAGATGAGTCTTGGAAAAGATTAAAATGTCGTCCAAGTAGATGATCACAAAACTGTTGCTGAAATCATGAAAAATTTCATTCATGAAACGTTGGAAGACAGCAGGGGCATTACACAACCCAAATGGCATAACCAGATATTCAAAATGTCCATTACGAGTGTTGAATGCTGTCTTCCACTCGTCCCCGTCTTTAATTCGAATTAGATTATAAGCCCCTCGTAGGTCTAGCTTGGAGAAGATAACAGCCCCCTTAAGTACATCAAACAGTTCAAGAATGAGAGGCAAAGGGTAGGAGTCTTTTACAGTGATTTGATTTAACCCTCGATAGTCTATGCATGGTCGAAGACCCACATCTTTTTTTTCAACAAAGAAAAAACCTGCCCCTACTGGAGAAGAAGAGGGTCGGATAAAACCTCTTTCCAAGTTGTCTTTTACGTATTCCTCCATGGATTTTTGTTCAGGCAAAGACAGGGGATAGGTCCTTCCTTTGGGAAGAGGTGCTCCAGGAATCAATTTAATTGCACAGTCAAAAGAACGATGTGGAGGTAAAACCTCTGCCTTTTGCTTGCAAAATACGTCTGCAAACGCATGGTATTCATGAGGCAAGGTAGGTGGGATGGCCACGGAAGCCAACATACAAGCAGGAAGTCTTTTGGGTTGAGACAAACAGTTTGAATGACAGAACGACCCCCAAGAGGTTAGTTCTCCATTTTCCCAATCAAAAGAAGGGTTATGTTGTTGTAACCATGGGTAACCAAGGATAACAGGCAGAAGTGGAGAATCAATAAGAGACAAGACAACTTCCTCTTTGTGGAGTACGCCTACCTGAAGGGTGATTGTTATAGTCTCAAATTTTACAATGCCATCTCCCAAGGGTTGTCCATTCACGGTGGTAATGTTCAGGGGTCTAGATTTTGGAACAAATGGGATATTATTTTTTTTAGCAAAAGTGTAGTCCAAGAATATGCCAGCAGCTCCAGAATCCACAAAAGCCTCACAGGAGACAAGTTTAGAGGGTAAATGGATAATTGCAGGAATGGTAATCTTGGTCTTGGAGGATATACCTGTAAGGTCTAAGCCAGCTCCTCCAACACTGGTTAGACCCTGCCTTTTACTGGACGGGAAGGGCAGACAGATAATAAATGTCCTTTAAGTCCACAGTATAGGCATAGGCCCAATGCACGCCTCCTTTGTTTCTCAGACTCAGTTAGGTGGAGACGGCTTACATCCATGGGTTCCACAGGTGTCTGGGGTTCAACTGAGATTTCAGGTTCTGGCTGAGGTGGTGCTTGGAAGTTAGGGGCCAAACGGTAGACTGGCCGAGGAAACTTGCGAGTTCTAAGTCTCTCTTGGCACCTTTCATGATACCGGACATCCAGACGAACACAGAGCTCTATGAATTTCTCTAGGTCTTCTGGGGAATCCTTATAGACTAATTCGTCTTTGATGCGATCTGCAAGACCTTTTCGGAAGGCTGCACGTAATGCCCTTAAGTCCCAAGTAGTCTCAGCAGCAAGGGTACGAAACTCAATAGCATATTGTGCCACAGACCTGGTGCCTTGTTGCATGTCCAAGAGTGAGTACTCAGCTGCAGAAGCTCTATCTGGCTTGTCAAATACAGTCTGGAGAGAAGCCAGAAATTTGTCAGCGTCTTGCAGCACAGGATCATTGCGTTCCAGATAAGGAGAGACCCAGGCCAGGGCCTTCCCCTTTAACAAGGAAATTACAAAAGTCACTTTGGCAGAAGAAGTGCTAAAGGTCCCAGGGTTGTTGCGGAAATGCAAACGGCAAACATTTAAAAAGCCTCTGCAGTCCTCAGTATCACCACCAAATTTGTCAGGCATAGGAAGTTTGGGTGGTACAGAAGAGGTGGGTTGGATCGTAGCAGGAGTAGGATCCAGAGTCTGGACCATTGCAGAGGAAGCAGACAAACAAGATTTAAGCATAGTACAAAGTTCATCTAACTTGGCGTCCAGGGAAGAAAGATGCTGTTCATGAGCTCCAATCAATTGTCCCTGACGTGAAATCGCCTTAACAATCTCAGCAGGGTCCACTGTCATTGTGGCCCGTTTGTAATGTAAGGTACCTGTGATAGGTAGTGTCCGAAGTGGAACTTGTGTGCTGAGGATTCAGGCGAAAACGTAGTCAGGCAGATTAGGTTGGCAACAGATCAGGCAAAATGGTACACGATCGAAATCCAGAGAGTGGTCAGGCAGGCAAAGGTCATACACGAGCTAGCAGTGAAGTACAAAATCAGCAGGCTGGAGAGTAGTCAGGAATTCAGGCAGAAGTTCAACACGAACATCAGGATCAAAAAGCAGTCACAACACCCAGGGAGCTATTCCACACAAACGGGCGCTGAGAGATAGCATCACTTCCTTTTTATGGGCTGCTTTGATTGAAAATTGTCCACAACTGGCAGCAGGTGGGGCTAGTGAGTCCAAGGTAATGTTTAACACCGAGAGGACATTTCCAAAAGTCCAGATCTGCTCAGTAGCGCAACAGGTAAGGCTGCAGCTTTGGGACCAGGAAGATCCCGGTTCAAATACACCCAGGTACATGACACCTGCGCCCCCGTACCTAAGGCTAAATGAGGTACTGCAGGCCAATGTTCGGCTCTGCTCGGTTCCTGCGCCCCCGTACCTCAGGCCAAATTAGGTGCTGCAGGTCTATGTTCGGCTCTGCTCGGCTCCTGCGCCCCGTACCTCAGGCCAAATTAAGTACTGCAGGCCTATTTAGCTTGAACTCTGCTTGTCTTGCGAGTCAACACTCGCAAACCGAGTCAGAATTAAAAAAAAAAAAAGTTGTTCGCAAATCAAAACTCTCTCAAACCAAGTTACTCTTAAACCGAGGTTCCACTGTATACTGTATCCCTAAAATAAAGATCCTTTATGCTTGTGCTAAAGCTTTGTGGATTGAGACTAAAATTTAACTTTTTTTTTGGGCTCAGATGCAAGTATGCTCAGGATATTTGCACATTATGGCACACTAACCATACAACGTCCGTTCACACCAGCACTTCCCATCTTGTTCAACGTTGAGGAGTCTCCAGCCACCTCGATTGATTGGCCAGAATGACGTATCTGCTACTTTATCCCAACTCTTAAGCCCCATACACACTATCAGTTTTCTTGCAGGTTTTTCTCTTCAGGTTTACCAAAACCATCTAATATGAGGTCAAACCTTAAGAGTTTCAATTCGTATGCAATCAGGCAGGCCCTTGCACTACATGGTTTTGGTAAACCTGAAGAGAAAAACCTGCAAGAAAACTGATAGTGTGTATGGGGCTTTACTCCCGGCATCAAATGCTAGGAAGCAGGAGAAGATGTTTTATGGCAAAGGAGCCTTCTACCATAAATACCAATAAAATACCAATAGAAAATGTTAAAAAAATTCAACTACAAGTCTGCTGCATTTTATGATTATGTAATGCTGGCCATACACTATACGAAAAATCGGCCGAAATTCGGTCATTTAGAACATTCGTTCGTTTTTCGGCCAGTTAATGGGCACAAAATCTATAATCGTTGGGACGTTTTTGAGCCGAAAAAACGAAGGACAAGTTTGGAAATTTTCTGCTGAACGAACGATAAATTGAAAGGTTAATGTGTTTCCCGTGCAAACTGTCTGCACTAGGTATATGTAAAAAAACAAACCAATTTTTTTGTATTTATGTCCTCTAAACGATTTATCGGTCATTACATGATGGCACCATCGTTTGCGCTTGTGTTGCGTTTGGGGGGTCAAAAGGGAATGTTTTGCTCCCATTTAGGGGGGGGGGGTGTTATTTCGCCTTTTTCTGGACAAAAGTCTTTAAGAAGTTTCCTATATTATTCTATAAAGTCAAGAGGTGGTATGTGTTGCTATGGCAATTTCTATAGTGACTTTATTGTAATAATTAGAGTTTAGGTAGTAACAGGATATGTGTACAGAGCCCCTTCCCTCCCCCTCCATTGATACTGGACATTCTTTGCAGTAAATGGGTGGAAGGGGCTTGGAAATGGTTTTTGGAGACACATGTTTTTGAACAAGGGTTGGTGTTTGGGAGGACAAAGGGAGACATGGATGTGAGGAGCTCGAGAACTTTGTGAGTTGGACTGAGCAAAGGACCATGGAGGACATCTTGACCCCTAAGTTGAGTAATTGTTTAGTTTACTTAATGTGTACATATTGTACATGCATATATTTGTAGGCATATTTTTGTAAACTATGAATTGTGTTGTACTGTGCATCCTACAGTTGTATGTGCAGATTTTTCCTTGTTTAGTAAAGCATTGATACACTACAAAAGTTTAAGCTTCCTTGGTTTTACCACAAGAACTAGATAGATGTAAAGCATTACAGCGCTCACGGCCGAATGTTCGTTTTTCAAAAATGGGTTCGGCCGATTTTTTGTATAGTATATGGCCAGCATTAGGATACCAAAAAACTTAAAATTAAAAAAGATAAGTGTGCTACAGTGGTTGGTGGTACTGACCTCTGTAGCTTCAGCCACTGGGGGAAAATTCATCCTTAAATCTCAAACAAAACAGAAGCACTGAACTTGAAGCTTCTCTTCCCTTCACACTTGCGCCTTTTTCTGCTTGTTTCCCTACATCTGTCCATGCTTAACGTGGATCATTTCATTCTTTCTAATTGTCCCCCTATTCACATTTGTACATTCAGTTGCCCTAAGCTCTATGCCCTACACTCAGAAAAGTACATGATTTTTTTGGGTTCCAAAGGCTTCAATGGTGCAATATGCACGTTTTTAAACCTGAAGAACTCCTCTCCTCCTACAGAACTGCTCTTCTCCCCTTGCAAAGCCCAGGAAACAAACTCTTGAAGCTTGATACATGTGAACAAATGCTCGTAAAATGCCTGTAATATGTAGGTGGAGTGCAGCAACAATAATTCACACAGAAAGTTGTGATGGAAGACTTAAATTTAAATAGTGCAGAAACAGTTAACAACAAAACCGGTGGGAAGGCTGCCCAACTGGATGCACTCATTTCCAGTAATGTGCAGAGAGCGGTTATCAGCTGACATCTGTTAAAAGAGCAGAATGTGGCCTGGCCGTCTCGTGCCCAAGCAGGATGTTAAACAAAGGAGTTGCGACCCTACGCTTTCTCTCCTTGTCAGGAACCTTTCCCCACCGGAGTACTGGTCCCTACTTTACACCTCATGAATGGGCGCCAAACCTGGGAGCCAGGCTCGTCAGTGACCCAGGAAACCATAGAGGAACTGTGTTCCTCTTGACTTGCTCACCAGCTATGGGGCTGCTGCAGAGGAACACCACCTGCAGCGGAGAAAGTAGACTGCACCTGCCAACATGCCTGTAAAATACGTAAAAAAAACACAAAAAACATCTATAATAAACTGTTCAAAATAATCAGGAATACACTCTGCTCAGCTATGAATGGCAGATTATTTTCCCTGGAAGCAAGGACTTGGCAGCCTGCCAGCCTTCATTCTTGAAGATGGATTATTCCACAGTAACTGAAGCTTCAGTGGTTTAAAACCCTTCTACTGCTTGTTAAGAATGTTAAGAATGAGTTAGGTACTTTACTGTAGTCTGGGAAAAAGGTTAATTTTAAAGAACCTGGTTCATTGTAACTCAGTACTCTATGAACTGAACAAGATGGCTGCTGCTCTGTGAATATTATATGGATTCACCAAAAAAAAAAAAACTGCATTCGAAATGTCATATTCACAAATGATCCTCAAAATTCAGCTTCCTTTAACAAATGAGCACATCACATCTCACCGTTTTGTATCCTTCCAGCATTCCACAAGTCTGACCAGGAAACAAATAGCTATATAACACCCATCAGCTGTCACTGACTGCAGGTCCCGCTCTCCAAGGAGAGATAGGGGCAAGACGCTGGACATGAATCTCCAATCTATACAAATATAAGTACTTTACTCAGCCAATGGTTTAGGTTTGACCACTCTCCACAAAAAGGGGCCCCTCCCGAGGGGCAGAGGTCACCTTAGTTGATTAATGTATGTACAATTGATCCAGCGAGAGCACTAAATGTGTCTCAGTGTCCAAAATATTTATTGGATTCCACAAAGGACCAAAAAGCAGCCAAGATGTTTCAGAGGCCCAAACAATCCCCCTTCATCAAGGCTTTAATGTTTGTGTCTAATGGACTTAAAGTGAAGATCTTGGACACATCAATCAAAAACACATCAATAAAAATGTCCAATGGACTCAAAGTGAAGATCTTGGGCACAGCAATCAAAGAGTCCAACGCACTCAAAGCAAAAGTCTTGGACACATCAGTCAAAAGAGACCAATAGACTCAAAGCAAAGCGTCATTAGCTATCCTTTTGTTATGTAGAATATAGTAGGTCTGGTCAATAGACAAGTGCACACTGAAATATTTCGTTTCGGAATTTCGTTTTCGTCCGAAAAATAAATTTATTTAGTTACTCCCGAAATTCATTTTTATTTATTTCGTTTTTCGTTAGAAATTGCATTCGTCCGAAAATCTGAATTAATTAAGGTCGAATCTGTCATTGAAGGCTTATGGTGTCTGTCGAATGTTCAAAGAAGATTCGACGGAGCAGTGAAACTGTACGATGCTGCAATCATACATTTCCGGTCGAATGTTCCGCCCACAAGCTATAGAAGAATTCTAATGTTGTATGACTAGTAATAATTATATTTATTCATTACTATTACTAGTCAACCAACATTAGAATTCTTCTATAGCCTATGGGAGGATGCATTTGACCGGAAATGTACGATTGCAGCGTCGTACAGTTTTGCTGCACCGTCGAATCTTCTAACTTTCGATGCTTTGTCGAATCTTCGTCATTCTAGCTATTTTACTGCTCCTCCTCTTTGGTTACAATCAGCCAATAACATTCATCATCAACTTTATTTTTATTTTACTTCCCCCACCCAATTCCAGCAGTGATCTTTTCTCTCTATGTCGAATCTTTTCTCTCTATAATAACAAATCTTTTCTCTCCTATGTCGAATCTTTTCTCTCCTATGTCGAATCTTTTCTCTCCTATGTCGAATCTTTTCTCTCCTATGTCGAATCTTTTCTCTCCTATGTCGAATCTTTTCTCTCCCATGTCGAATCTTTTCTCTCCCATGTCGAATCTTTTCTCTCCTATGTCGAATCTTTTCTCTCCTATGTCGAATCTTTTCTCTCTATAATGTCGAATCTTTTCTCTCTATGTAGAATAATATTGGACTAATAGAGTTAAGGTTAGGCACATTCGACCACAGGTTCGATAGACACAGATTGTTATTGTCAGCGTCACATCGAATCTCCTATCTATATCGAACTGTTGTAGCAACGAAAACGAAAATAAAGCATTTGTTTATGTCGGATCTTTCGGTTTTCGGATTCTGTGCTTTCGTTTTCGTTTGTTAAAACGATAACGAAAATAGCTGAAATTCGGACGAAAATGCATTCGGATGAAAACGAATGCACATGTCTACTGGTCAATATGTCAGCCTGTATGTCTGGCTTGTACAATACTGTATGTATGATATACACTGTATAATATGTGTGTATATATACATATATATATATATATATATATATATATGCATTTTTTATATAGAATATCCTACATTAAACTACCTACATCAATCAAAGTGTCCAATGGGCCCAAAATAAAGATCTTGGATACATCAATCAAAGAGTCCAGTGGATTAAAAGTGGAGATCTTGGACACATCTTCAAAGTGTCCAATGGACTCAAAGTGAAGATCCTAGGCACATCAATCAAAGAGTCCAATGGATTCAAGGTAAGGATCTTGGACACATCAATGTGCCCAATTGACCCAAACTAAATATGTTGGACACATCAATAAAAGTGTCTAATAGACTCAACGTAAAGATCCTGGACACATCAATTTAAAGAGTCCAATGGATTCAAAGTAAAGATCTTGGACACATCAATCAAACAGTCAAATTGACTTAAAGTAAAGATCTTGGGCACATCAATCAAAGAGTCCAATGGATTCAAAGTGAAGATCTTGGACACATCAATCAAAGAGTTCAACGGATTCAAAGTAAAGATCTTGGACACATCAATCAAAGAGTCCAATTGACCTAAAGTAAAGCTCTTGGGCACATCAGTCAAGGAGTCCAATGGACTCAAAGTAAAGATCTTGGGCACATCAATCAAAGAGTCCAATGAATTCAAAGTGAAGATCTTGGACACATCAATCAAAGAGTCCAATGGACTTAAAGTAAAGATCTTGGGCACATCAATCAAACAGTCAAATTGACTTAAAGTAAAGATCTTGGGCACATCAATCAAAATGTCCAATGGATTCAAAGTGAAGATCTCGGACACATCAATCAAATAGTCCAATGGATTCAAAGTAAAGATCTTGGACACATCAATCAAAGAGTCCAATGGACTCAAAGTAAAGATCTTGGGCACATCAATCAAAGACTGGACAGTACTTAGTGTGTGAATGCCAGTGTTAGTAGTAAAGCAGGTCCTTCTCTGACTGAGGTCTAAAAGAGAAGGGGGTATTTTCCCTCAGGGCCACCAACCAAACATATATTATTTGACTTGGCCCTAAGGGTTATTCCCCCCCCCCATCCTAGTATTACCCTGAGAGCACTGTGCTAATCACATACTATGTTTCTCATTTATACAGTTACAGATAAAATAAACATTGCATCACATTTAAGGCCTCATTCACACTGGACATTCTAAAAAAACGTGGATTCAAAGTAAAGATCTTGGACACATCAATCAAAGTGTCCATAGGATTCAAAGTAAAGATCCTAGGCACATCAATCAAAGAGTCCAATGGATTCAAGGTAAGGATCTTGCACACATCAATCAAAGTGCCCAATTGACCCAAACTAAAGATGTTGGAATCATCAATCAAAGTGTCCAATAGACTCAACGTAAAGATGTTGGACACATCATTTAAAGAGTCCAATGAATTAAAGTAAAGATCTTGGACACATCAAAGAGTCCAATGAACTCGAAGTAAAGATCTTGGACACATCAAAGAGTCCAATGGATTCAAAGTGAAGATCTTGGTCACATCAATCAAAGAGTCCAATGGGCTAAAAGTAAAGATCTTGGAGACCTCAATCAAAGAGTGCAATGAACTCAAAGTAAAGATCTTGGGCACATCAATCAAAGAGTCCAATGGACTCAAAGTAAAGATCTTGGGCACATCAATCAAAGCCAGGACAGTCTTTAGTGTGTGAATGCCAGTGTTAGTGGTAAAGCAGGACCTGCTCTGACGGAGGTCTAAAAGGGAAGGGGGTATTTTCCCTTTAGGGCCACCAACCAAACATATAGTATTTGACTTGGCCCAAGGGTTATTGCCCCCCCCCCCCATCCTAGTATTACCCTGAGAGCACTGTGCTAATCACATACAATGTTTCTCATTTATACAGTTACAGATAAAATAAACATTGCAGCGCATTTAAGGCCTCATTCACACTGGACATTCTAAAAAAACGTGGATTCAAAGTAAAGATCTTGGACACATCAGTCATTGTGTCCATGGGATTCAAAGTAAAGATCCTAGGCACATCAATCAAAGAGTCCAATGGATTCAAGGTAAGGATCTTGCACACATCAATCAAAGTGCCCAATTGACCCAAACTAAAGATGTTGGACACATCAATCAAAGAGTCCAATGAATTAAAGTAAAAATCTTGGACACATCAATCAAAGAGTCCAATGATCTCGAAGTAAAGATCTTGGACACATCAATCAAAGAGTCCAATGGATTCAAAGTGAAAATCTTGGACACATCAATCAAAGTATTCAATAGACTCAAAGTAAAGATCTTGGACACATCAATCAAAGAGTCCAATGGATTCAAAGTGAAGATCTTGGTCACATCAATCAAAGAGTCCAATGGGCTCAAAGTGAAGATCTTGGTCACATCAATCAAAGAGTCCAATGGATTCAAAGTTAAGATCTTGGACACATCAATCAAAGAGTCCAATGGATTCAAAGTGAAGATCTTGGTCACATCAATCAAAGAGTCCAATGGGCTCAAAGTAAAGATCTTGGACACCTCAATCAAAGAGTCCATAAGATTCAAAGTAAGGATCTTGCACACATTAATCAAAGTGCCCAATTGACCTAAACTAAAGATGTTGGAAACATCAATCAAAGTGTCCAATAGACTCAACGTAAAGATGTTGGACACATCAATCAAAGAGTCCAATGAATTAAAGTAAAGATCTTGGACACATCAATCAAAGAGTCCAATGGATTCAAAGTTAAGATCTTGGACACCTCAAAGAGTCCAATGAACTCAAAGTAAAGATCTTGGGCACATCAATCAAAGAGTCCAATGGACTCAAAGTAAAGATCTTGGGCACATCAATCAAAGCCAGGACAGTCTTTAGTGTGTGAATGCCAGTGTTAGTGGTAAAGCAGGACCTGCTCTGACGGAGATCTAAAAGGGAAGGGGGTATTTTCCCTCAGGGCCACTAACCAAACATGTAGTATTTGACTTGGCCCAAGGGTTATTGCCCCCCCCCCTCCATCCTAGTATTACCCTGAGAGCACTGTGCTAATCACATACAATGTTTCTCATTTATACATATACAGATAAACTAAACATTGCAGTGCATTTAAGGCCTCTTTCACACTGGACATTCTAAAAAAACGCCAGAGACGTTAGCTATAGAAAGTTGTAGAATGAGTTTTGCAGCGGTTTTTGCAGTAGAGTTTTATGTCTTTTTTTTGCAAAACTATACTCCCACAAAAGCTTATGGCTCAAAAACGCTCATAAATGCAGAATAACCACGTTTTTCAATGTTAGAGCATATTTATAGCTGAAAACTTCTTCTTCAAACCCACTAGTTCTGGGTGTTTTTTCCAGCCAGAAAATGCCCCTGCCAAAAAACGCTAATGAAAGCCTATGTATGCATGGACACATATTATAGAATGCTGGGGAGTTTACTGGCTGCAGAAAAAAACATCTGAAGCCAACAACAGCAGCTGTAATAACGTCCAGTGTGCATGAATTCCCTTCCACAGGCGGTGGTCTCAGTGGGCGGCATCGATAGTTTCAAAAAACTATTAGATATGCACCTGAACGACCACAACATACAGGTATATACAATGTAATACTGACAAAATCACACACATAGGTTGGACTTGATGGACCACCAAAGCCAAAAAAAAACATGGATTGCTCAATTATGCAGATGCAGGATAAAGCTAAATATGTTAACTAGGTAGGGCAGAAGACAATGTTGTTGCCTTTTTTCAAAATGTGCAAAAATGTAAAATATGGATAGGAAATACTTTGCATGCCTTTTATGCTTGCCTAGAGGTACCGTGTATGTTGGAGCGGTCAAGCCTATTTGCAAGCTCAGTCTTGTTATAGTGAGATGACACCAATCTAATCTTTGCCAGTGTTGTCTATTGGTATTTGGTATGCACAACTGGGAGGCAACCCACAGGATCCAGTAACTTCATATGAGGCCTCATATCACTTCTTAAAATGTATATATTCTATCTGTGCTCTTTTAACAGATTAGCCATGGAGTAGGTGTGATGACCTTTTTTTTAGCTTTGTGGGTTTGGGAGTTTAAGGTGCATGCTCACTAAAACAAAAAATGCCTCCTCCTTATCTCCCTAATTAGCACTAACTTACCCAGCACCCCAACCCTGGTGGTCTACCTCGTCCTACAGCTGTGACAAAAAATCAAGTGCCAGGCTACAATCAAGTGCAAGGTCCCTTAGACTTTAATGGCCATACCCATATAGCAGGAGCAATGTCCCATTCAATTCTAATTTAATATTTCTATAGCACTTTCCCCCCTGGGGACTCATGGCACTTAGTAGGTGAAGCAACCATCTTGGTCACACTCAGCTGATCCAATAAACCTTCCAGTATGACTTCATAGTGTGGGAGGAAACAAGTGCTAACCACTAAGCCACTATGCTGCCCATGTCTATGAGATATTAATGCACAGATGGCCTGGCACTAGACCCTTACAGAATGGGCTGCTGACATTGAAGGAGGCCACAGCTATTGGACAAAGTAAGTACAGATCTGTGGGATGGGGTGGGGTGGGATGGGGTGTCGTGAGGTGGGATGGGGTAGATGCAGCTAGGTGTATTGAGGCAGGCGGGTATATTTTTGAATTTGAGTGAACTCATACTCGAAGGAACTCCAAGACCCACAAAGTAAGAGGTAGGTATGGGCCTCTAGGGGCTAAGGACGCAACTAGTGGTATTGGGGAACATAGGGAGGGAGGCTGGGGCCATTTTTTGTTTCAGCAAACATGTACTTTATTTGTACTCTTTAAAAAAAAATTCTAGGCAATGGATTTTTGGTAGAACACCCTTTGCATTGCTTTTCTGCCCAAAAAAAAATTATTTTGGTTCCTAGCAATGTATTTCTAGTTTACACTGCCTGCAGCACATGCATGGTGAAGTGTGCACTCATGGCCTATTCCTGGGATCTGTAAGATGCAGAGTAGAGGTGGGTTGGAGGGACAATATAACTCCAGTCCGCATGGGCAGGAGTTGCATTATCAGTGACTTTCCAATGGCCTTATGCCCCATACACACGACCGGTTTTCCCGTCAGAAAAAGTCAGATGAGAGCTTTTGGACGGGAAACCCGGCTGTGTATATGCTCCATCTGATTTTTTCCAACAGGAAAACTGCTGGAATAAAAAAGAGAGCAGGATATCTTTTTTCCCCATCAGAAAAAAATCCTAGCGGGAAAACCGGTGGTCTGTATGCTTTTCCGACGAGCAAAAAAAATGCATGCTCGGAAACAAATCAACGCATGCTCAGAAGCATAGAACTTAATTTTCTCGGCTCATTGTAGTCTTTTACGTCACCGCGTTCTTGGCAGTCAAAAGTTCACTGGACTTTTGTGTGACCATGCAAGGCAGGCTTGAGAGGAATTCCGTCGGAAAAAAAAACATTGTTTTTTTTTTCAGATGGGAAAACCGGTCATGTGTACAGGGCAAAAGAGTAGAAATGCCAATCCTAGAAGAAGTGGAAACAGCATGGGACAGCTCTGAGCTGTTGGCTTTGGAGGAGGGCAAACAGACAGGTAAGTCTTCCATATACTGTTCATGTTTGCACATTATAGCATGATCTGCCTACCCTTGGCCACACTACAGAACCGATTTAAAGTTATTCATTTTAAAGGTCATTATTAAAGAGAAGTGGAGGCTCTTTGCACGTCGATGAAATGAGGTTTAACTGCCATAGGGAAACACTTCTTTACAGTTCTTTGAAAATTTGAAATAGTCTTCCACAAGAGCTAGTTCTAGCCAACTCAACGGAATCCCTCAAGGAAAGGTTCAGTGTGTTCTAAATGCTCAAAGTATAAGTGGATGGAAACCAAGTATAGAAGTAACACTATTGTCAGGGTACCATTCAGAGCAAAGGTGAGTATGTGCTGAGAAGGAGACGTCAGAACAAAAATGTGCATATGCGAAGAAGACCTGGCATAGTTGCAAATACTGTACATGACCATGCCCCTTCGCACGTTCATGCTCACCTGACGCCAAACCTCCTATATAAAGACAGTGGCTGTGGCCAGAGATTGCTGGATGATCTTCAGCTACCAGTACTCCTGCTCCTGTGTATCCTGTATTCCTTGGACTTTCCATTACCGTCCTGGCCTGCCTTTGGACCATTCTGCTGCCTGACTCCTGGCTAGCTCAAAGGACTTTGCCTCTCCTGACTAACTGTGTATGACCCTGGTTTGCTCCTCTGACTACTCTCCTACCTGCTCCCACCTGATCCCTCTGTTTGATTTTGACTCCGTTCCTGACCATGCTCCTGCCTAACTCCTGGCTGGTTTCTCCACGTATGACCTTGGCCCCCATCTATATTAGTGGTTCTCAACTTAGGGGTCGGGACCCCCTCGGGGGTCAAAATGACGTTTTGCCAGGGTTCACCAAATCCTAGGCTGTTCCTGAAGCCCGCACCGCTCTCCCGGCCTTTTCGCGGCCGCCCATCTGGGCTGTTCCTGGAGCCCGTGGTTGCCCACTCAGCCTCTTCGCAGCTGCCCATTCAGTTCACGGCAAGGCTGGGGGGCAGAGACTAGAGGACAGCTGACTAGTGAGGAATGTGAAGTGGGAGGGGCTGGAGGAGACCCCATCTCCTGATTTTTGGCATAGGTGTCACTGCTATGAGACACCACAGACCTGGAGACACAGTGAGTAAGACTACCTGTGATTATAGTTGCCATTAAAAGTCCCCACTACAGTTCTCAGATCAGCAGATGACCTTCATCAAGAGCACCTAAGTTGGCTGATCTGAACTCCCCCCAGCATTGCCACTCATCCCAACTCCCCGCCAGCACTGCCACTCATCCCATCCCCCCGCCAAGGAGTAAGAGAATGAATAAAAATAGAGAATACATGGAAGGGAGAACAAAGAAAAAGGGGGAGAAAGAACAAGAAAGACGGCTAGAGAGAGAGATGGGGAAAAAAAAAAGAAAATAAATTAGGATAGAGAGAGATAAAAGGAAAAAAAAGGAGAACATAGAGAGAGTGGTACATCCTAAAATGTACCATAAGGGGTTTTAATACTGTACGAGTTGAAGGGACTCAGGGTGCGCTAAATGTCCGTGGGTTAGGGGTGCAAATTACTTGTCTTGCCTTGGATGCTGACAACCCATGCTACGAAAATAATTTTACTGTTAGGGGTCCCACAACTTGGGAAATTTTATCAAGGGGTCACGGCACTAGAAAGGTTGAGAACCACTGATCTATATGCTTCCTCAGTCCAGTTCTGCCAGTTTGACCTCTTTACATGGTGTGTGGCATCTCACTTGTGGTCACTGCCTTGGTCCTGCTACATCTCAAAAACCCACAGTTGTCCTGCCAACAGTGTTGACAGATCAGCTGACCGCTATCCAGTAGACACTTCTTCAAGCAATCTCCAGCAGATTTACCTAATCAGTGCCCTTGCTTCTTAGGGCTTTGCACTCCCTGTTCTCACCACCATGGGTACTTAACAGTTAGCCACAAGGGAAGCCCTGTCGTCAGATTTGCCTCCAATCAGACATGTGATAACTATGTTGGCACACACTATTTTATTAAGACTAAGGCTCCATGCACACTGAAGCTGATAACACCCCCTTTCCTGACCGACCAGGCTGCATGCTCAGATAAGGGTCTGGTATGGATTTTGGGGGGACCCCCACACCGTTTTTTCGGCATAGGGGCTTCCCCTTAAAATCCATACCAGACCGAAGGGCCTGGTATCGTCCGAGGGGGAACCCCACGCCAATTTTTTTTTCATTTTTTTGGCGGGGTTCCCCTTCATCTTCAGCACGCAAGTCACACCGCAAGTCGGAACATGATGATCCGACTTGCGGTGCGACTTCTATTCAAATCAATGGGCTCCCATAAGGAACCATTGATTTTGAATAGAGCCAGAGAAACAACGCCGTTAACGTGCATTGACGGCAATGCAAAATGCTGATAAAATCTCGTTTTTAAAGCAGCGTTTTCCTGCCAGCAATCCGGCGTTCAAAACGGCCGTTTTTGAGCTCCAGTGTGCATGGAGCCATATAGTTAACCTGGTTGAAAAAAGACACAAGTCCATCCAGTTGAACAAACAACATTTTAACCATATTTGTAATAAATATACATTTTATTGAATAATTAGTGTTTCTGGTTTTGGATGACACCAGGAAAGTCCCATTTTTCTTCTATACTTGGTTTCCACTATGTGAAGGGATGAGGTGCCATCACCTACCCATCAAGGTACCCTTAAGTACAACTAGATGTTAATGGTTATAACTTATAAGCAATTACGCCACGTCAACTGGACCATGCCTTCCTCTTGATCAGCTGCAGGCTAAGGGTTCTGGCGACGCTATTTATTTATTTTTGGTTGAACTTAAAGGACATGTGTCTAGAACTCCTCTTTTTATTGCCACAAAAATTAAGCGATACATGGATTTGCATAATAAAACATGCAATGCTATTGATATTCTTTACATTCCAAAGAGTAGTTCTGGTCTGGAGGGACATACACTACATTGTCAAAAGTATTGGGCCGCCTACCTTTACACGCTCATGAACTTTAATGGCATCCCAGTTCGTAGGGTTCAATATTGAGTTGGCCCCACCCTGTGCAGCTATAACAGTTTCAACTCTTCTGGGAAGGCTGTCCACAAGGTTTAGGAGTGTGTCTATGGGAATGTTTGACCATTCTTCCAGAACCGCATTAGTGAGATCAGGCACTGATGATGAACGAGAAGGCCTGGCTCGCAGTCTCCGCTCTAATTCATCCCAAAGGTGTAGGTTGAGGTTAGGACTCTGTGCAGGCCAGTTAAAGGGGTTGTATGGGTTTGTTTTATTGTTTTTTAAATAATAAACATGTCATACTTACCTCCACTGTGCAGTTCATTTTGCACAGAGTGGCCCCGATCCTCCTGTTCTGGGGTCCCGCGGTGGCTGTCTCGACTCCTCCCCGCTTCTGGTAACCCCCCTGGGAAGCACTCTCCCAAAGGGGTTACCCTGCGGGCGCGCTCCCGAGTCCTGTATTCGGGCGTCCATAGCCGCCAACTACAGGACTCGGCCCCTTGTGTCATTGGAGTTAATCGACAGCAGCGCAAGCCAATGGCTGTGCTGCTATCAATCTATCCAATGAAGAGCCGAGAACAGCCGAGAAGACCGGGCCGAGATCAACCGCGTTCTCGACGCGGGACTTTCGAGGGCTCAGGTAAGTAAACGGGGGAGGGCTGGGGGCCGGCAAACATCAGATGTTTTTTCACCTTAATGCATAGGATGCATTAAGGTGAAAAAACATGAACCTTTACAACCCCTTTCATTTCCTCCACTCCAAACTTGCTTATCCATGTCTTTATGGACCTTGCTTTGCACACTGGTGCGCAGTCATGTTGGAACAGGAAGGGGCCATCCCCAAACTGTTCCCACAGAGTTGGGAGCATGAAAGTGTCCAAAATGTCTTGGTATGTTGACGCCTTAAAAGTTCCATTCACTGGAACTAAGGGGCCAAGTCCAACCCCTGAAAAACAACCCCACACAATAATCCCCCCTCCCCCCCACACCATAACCCCCCCTCCACCAAATGATTTGGACCAGTCACCAGAGCACGAAGCAAGGTTCATAAAGACATTGATAAGCAAGTTTTGGGTGGAGGAACGTGACAGGCCTGCACATAGACACGCTCCTAAACCTTGTGGATAGCCTTCCCAGAAGAGTTGAAGCTGTTATAGCTGCAAAGGGCGGGGCCAACTCAATCTCGAACCCTATGGACTAAGACTGGGATGCCATTAAAGTTCATCTGAGTCTAAGGCAGGTGTCCCAATACTTTTGACAATATAGTGTATATACAACTTGCATGTGAAATGATTACATAGCAAGTTTCAGATGTTACTTCAATAAATTATTATTTACAATGGAATAGATTGAAATAATAAAAAAATAAAAAAATGAATTGATCTTTTAGTTTCACCTTCAATGACAGATCGTACAACAACGGGTCCTGCACTGCCAGCAACAAATCCAAAGCCAACTCCTGGTTGACGAGAAATGGTGACTTGACGTATAGACTGAGGGGTCAGCTGACCACATTCCATAGCACACGTCCACATCACATGACTGCACAAAGAGAGGAGACAGGAGTAATTAGATGTTCAAGAATTAACTAAATGTTGACTATGTTAACGTGGATCTTACACCAACAAAATCCAAGGTACTGCTACTTAGTATCCCCATGCCAAGTAAAAATATTGCAAAAAACAAAATTAGTAGAAAATAGATACTTACCTTAGACCTAGGGCCATAATTGTAATTTATAGGGCCCCATAGCAACATTTTGAATGCTATAAAAATTTCATTATTATAAACTTATTTAAATGATGTTTGTTTTTACATACTACAGACCTCAACTCAATCACTTCCAAATGAGTTGGGGGAGGAGGATCAAGTGATAGCTGTGATTAGCAACACTGAAATCCCAATCATTCCTCTTATGCGTCTGATGTCAGCTCTTCAAGCCACTTCCTTACCAGGCCAATTCTGGCATTTCTCTCCTACATGTAAAAGTCATAATTTTTTTGGTTAGAAAATGACTCAGAACCCCCAAACATTATATATATATATATATATATATATATATATACATATAATGTTTGGGGGTTCTGAGTCATTTTCTAAACCAAAAAAAAGATATATATATATATATATATAGATATATATATATATCTATATATATAATTTTTTTTATTTATTTAGCAGAGACCCTAGAGAATAAAATGACGGTCGTTGCCATTACATTTTTTTTTTAATTATTAAATATAGAAAGAAGGAAGAAACGGTGGAACTTTACATGAGGCATGTCTATGCGATAAATATTCAATACATTTTTCTGGCCATTTATGACCGCCCCTGGATTTCTATAGGCTGGCTCAATTTTCAGAATTACGGACTAAACCTCCTGGTACCTGCAGTTTTATATTTGTTAGTCCATGATGTGTCCACCACTGTTTTTTGTACTTTACTGCTGATTAGGGATGAGCCGAACACCCCCGGGTTCGGTTCGTACCAGAACCCACGAACGGACCGAAAGTTCGCACGAACGTTAGAACCCTATTAAATACAATGGACGCGAACGTTTGAAATCTAAAGTGCTAATTATAACGACTAATATGCATGTTATTGTCATAAAAAGGGTTTGGGAACCCGGGTTCTGCACCAGGGGACATGTATCAATGCAAAAAGAAGTTTTAAAAACGGCCGTTTTTCGGGAGCAGTCATTTTAATGATGCATAAAGTGAAAAAAAAATTGTGAAATATTCCTTTAAGTATCGTACCTGGGGGGTGTCTAAAGTATGCCTGTGAAGTGCCACGTGTTTCCCGTGTTTAGAACTGTCCCTGCATCCCATTACATTTCTAAAGGAAAAAAAGCCATTTAAAACTGCTTGCGGCTTTAATGTAATGTCTGGTCCCGGTAATATGGATGAAAATCTTTGAGAAAAATGGCATAGCTACCCCATGACCCCCCCCCCCTACCCCAGCCCATTACCAGCCCCTCTGGGTCTTGTATGGATATTAAGGGGAACCCCGCACACAAAATAAAAAAGGCCCTATATACTCTGAACAGCCGTATACAGGCGGTGCATACAAGACAGGGACTGTAGGTTTGTTCTTATGTAGAATCTGTTTGTAATTTTGAACAGGTACATTGTTGAAGTGTAGCTCCAGCCAAAAAATATATTTTTAAGCTTTTTGGAAAACATTGGGAAGGGTTATCACCCCTGTAACATTTGTTTTGCTGTCTGTGCCCCTGTTCAGAACATTTCACCTCACTTTCCGTCCCAATGACAACTGTTTTTGAAAAGTGGGATTTTTATTGAAACAAGGATTGGTGATAAAGCATCAGTGGAGAGGAGACACTTTTTTCCCATATTAACTCTTACAGGAGAGAATTTCCCTTCCTAGGGGTAGATTTCCTCTCACTTCCTGTTGTCTCCTTCCGTTTGCAAGTAGGAGTCGTTTGTAAGTTGGATGTTTGAAAGTAGGGGCCTGCCGTATATACTCTGCTGAAATTTGCCCCTTAGGTGTCGGTGTTGCCACAACACTGTAAGCCCTCACAGTTACTCTTGGTGGGCGCTGGAATGCCCTGCTGTGAACTATTATATCAGGAATTGTATTTACATGCCATTGTTGAACAGTGGTAGGAAAAATTGGGCCTTTGGTGGTGGTGCTGGTGCCACAACACCGTAAGCCCTCACAGTTACTCTTGGTGGGCGCATGAATGGGCCCTGCTGTGAATTATTAGATCAAGAATTGTAATTGCATGCCCCTGTTGAACAGGGGCTGAAAAATTGGGCCTATGGTGGTGGTGGTGTTGCCACAACACTGTAAGGCCTCACAGTTACTCTTGGTGGGCGCAGGAATGGGTCCTGCTGTGAATTATTAGATCAAGAATTGTAATTACATGCCCCTGTTGAACAGGGGCAGAAAAATTGGGCCTTGGGCACTGGTGCCACAACACTGCAACCCCTCACAGATACTGTACTTGGAGCACAGCAATGAGCCCTGTTGCAAAGTATTGCATCAAAAATTGTAATTACACGCCCCTGTTGAACAGGGGCAGAAAAATTGGGCCTTAGGCACTGGTGCCACAACACTGCAACCCCTCACAGATACTGTACTTGGAGCACAGCAATGAGCCCTGTTGCAAAGTATTGCATCAAAAATTGTAATTACACGCCCCTGTTAAACAGGGGCTGAAAAATTGGGCCTTAGGCACTGGTGCAGGTGCCACGACACTGCAACCTCTCCCAGATACTCTAGTTGGAGTGCAGGAATGAGCCCTGCTGCAAAGCATTGCATAAAAAATTGTAATTACATGCCCCTGTTAAACAGGGGCTGAAAAATTGGGCCTTAGCCACTGGTGGCGGCACCCAGAAACAAAAATGTTCTTCCAAGCTATCATCAGGAATCGGATCATTGAGGAGGAGGAGGATAGTCAGTCAACATAACAGGACAGTCACTCAGCATCAGCATCAGTCTTGAAGAGATGTGACATTTGAAAATAAATTATTCTGTTATATCAGCTTCAGGTGCTTGGTAGCTGGTGGTGATCCAAGACTGGTTCATCTTTATGAAGGTCAGTCGATCAACCGAGTGGGTGGACAGGCGCACCCTGTGATCCGTGACAAATCCTCCAGCAGCACTGAATGTGCGTTCTGAAAGAACGCTGGATGCAGGACAGGCCAGTAGCTCAATTGCATACTGTGCAAGCTCTGGCCAGTGATCCATCCTCAAGACCCAGTAAGCCAGAGGATTTTCGGTGGGGAAGGTGTCCAAGTCTGACCTTGCCCCTAGGTATTCCTGCACCATGTATATCAGGCGCTGGCGATGGTTGCTGGAACCGATCATACCTTGGGGCTGCGGACTAAAGAATTGTCTGAACGTATCGGTCAGGCGGCCACCTTCCCCACCGCTCCTTCTTTGACTGACCGAAGCCTCAGCAACTCGTTGTCCAGGACCAGGAGTTTGTAACCTCCCAGTCTCTAGGAACGTGTTGCACAGACCTTTCTGCAAGGCCTCCCGGAGTTGTCTCATCCTCTGCTCCCTCTGCGATGGTAAGATAAGGTCCACAACCTTACCCTTGTACCGTGGATCAAGGAGAGTGGCCAGCCAGTAATGGTCCCTCTCCTTGATCCGAAGAATACGAGGATCCTTCCGCAGACTTTGCAGGATCAGGGAGGCCATGCAGCATAGGTTAGCTGAGGCATTCGGTCCGGAGTCCTCTGGGTCACTAAGAACGACATGATCCGCAGCCACCTCTTCCCAGCCACGTACAAGTCCACGGGTTTCTTGGGACTGTAAATCATCCCTAAAAGACTGCTGCTGATGATGCTGAGTGCCAGGCTCCACCTCCATGCTGACACAATCCTCCTCCTCCTCTTCCTGTGCGATGGGTGGGACAGAAGAACACTGTCTGGGTAAAGGGGGCCTTGAGAGGCAAGGAAGTCCTCCTCTTCCTGCCTCTGTTCTGCCTCAAGTGCCCTGTCCATTATTCCACACAGCGTATGTTCCAACAGGTGGACAAGAGGTACAGTGTCACTGATGCATGCACTGTCACTGCTCACCATCCTCGTGGCCTCCTCAAATGGTGCAGTAGTGTTGGAGGTTGTTCCGCCGCCACGCCTCCAAAATGCTACTACTGGTTGTGACACACCTCTCTCCTCCACCCCCTCCTCTTCTTGTTGACGCCACGGGACAGTGCATGCATCCCTGATCATGCCCCACTGGCGTGGTGAAAAAAACCTGAGCTCCCCTGACCCTGTCCTGGTGCCGTAGTCGCACAGGTACTCATTGATGGCCCTCTGCTGCGTGTGCAGCCGCTGCAGCATGGCCAACGTTGAGTTCCACCTGGTGGGCATGTCACATATAAGGCGGTTCTTGGGCAGGTTCAACTCCTTTTGCAGCTTAGCCAGCCGAGCACTGGCATTATATGATCTGCGGAAATGCACACAGACTTTCCTGGCCTGCCTCAGGACATCCTGTAAGCCCGGGTACCTGCCCAAGAACCGCTGCACCACCAGATTAAGGACGTGAGCCACACAGGGCACATGGGTCAGTTGTCCCTGTCGGAGGGCGCAGAGGAGTTAGGTGCCATTGTCGCAAACCACCATTCCTGGCTTAAGCTGGCATGGCGTCAACCACCTCTCGGCCTGCCCCTGCAGAGCAGACAGAGCCTCTGCCCCAGTGTGGCTCCTGTCCCCCAAACACACCAGCGCAAGCACGGCATGGCATCTTTTTGCCTGCGTACTTGCGTAGCCCCTTGAACGCCTACGGAGCACCGCTGGTTCCGAGGGCAAAGCACAGGAAGAGGCCATGGAGGAAGAAGAAGAGGAGGGGGTGGAGGAGAGAGGTGTGTCACAACCAGTAGTAGCATTTTGGAGGCGTGGCCGCGGAACAACCTCCAACACTACTGCACCTTGTCCTGCATCCTTCCCAGCTGCCAAAAGAGTGACCCAATGGGCCGTGAAAGAAAGGTAACGTCCCTGTTCATGCCTGCTGGACCATGAGTCAGCGGTAATATGCACCTTACCGCCCTGTCCAGCGAGGCATGGAAATTGCCTTCCACATGCCGGTAGAGAGACGGAATCGCCTTCCGTGAGAAAAAGTGGCGTTTGGGAACCTGCCACTGAGGAACCGCACATTGCACAAACTCACGGAAGGGGGCCGAGTCTACCAACTGAAAAGGCAGCAGTTGAAGTGCTAGCAATTTAGCCAAGCTAGCATTCAACCGCTGGGCATGTGGATGACTGGGAGTGAACTTCTTTCGACGGTCCAGCAGCTGGGGCAGGGAAATTTGCCTGCTAGAATCGGACCTCGTTGTACTGCTAGCAGAGTGCCCGCAAGTACTTGGCTGTGACCCACCTAATTCTACACCTTCATTCCTCTCAGAGCAGGTTTCAGAGAGGACTGAAGGTATAGTGGGGTTGGGGATCCCAGCTGATGTGGAGCAAGGAGAGGTCCGCTTTGTTCTTTGGTGTGGGTCTTTAAGATAGGCTTGCCAACGAGCTGCATGGCAGGTCAACATATGTCTGGTCAAGCATGTGGTGCCCAAGCGGCTGATGTTTTGGCCACGCGATATACGCTTGAGACATATGTTGCAAACAGCAGCAGTGCGATCTGATGCACTCGACTCAAAAAAGGCCCACACCAAAGAACTTTTGGAATAACGGGCAGAGGCAGCGCCCTGCACAGGCGGAGCTCTGCGGTGTGATTCAGTCATTGTGCTGCCCTTACGCTGGCCCCACGAGGGCATCCTGCCTCGTTGGAGATGTGCCTCCTCATCCTCCTCCTCCTCCTCCTCTCTCCTATCAGGCACCCACGTGGAGTCAGTGACCTCATCATCCCCTCCCTCCTCATCACTGGAGCCAATCTGGCAGTATGCTGAAGCTGCTGGAACATGACTGCCAGATTTCTGTCCTTCTTGAGCATCCCCTCTCTCTGCTCTCACGCTACTGCCTTCCTCTAGCTGGGTATCATCATCAGACCCTTCGAAATGCTGGGCATCCTCCTGGAGCATGTACCCAACACTGTGCTCAAACAGTTCGGGGGACTCCTCAGGAGGACACGGTGGGTCTAGGGAAGGAGTGACTGATGATGACATAGATACGAGGGAAGAGGATGTTTTGGCAGATGCTTTGCCAGTACCCTGAGCCTGGGTGAGAGAGGATGAGGAGGATGAGGAGGGTTTGGTCATCCACTCTACCAAGTCTTCGGCATGATGCGGCTCAACACGTCCAGCTGCCGAAAATGAGGACAAGCGTGTCCCATGGCTACGTGCTGATGACGATGCACCACGTCCACGACCAGCACTGTTGTCTCTAGAAACAGAGCCTGCTTGCCCTCTTTTATTGGCTCCTGACTGTCTGCCTCTCCTTGTTTGCCTTCCAGACATTCTAAAGGTCTGCAGGGAGATGGGAAAACCAGCAATACTGTAAGGGGTAGCTTTAGGTGTATAATGTGCAGTAGGCACACTACGCCCGCTGTAAGTGCTGCAGATGCCTGCCTGTGTTACTTAAACAGGAAATCGCAGCAATAAGGGCTAGCTTCAGGTGTATATTTTGCAAGAAGCACAATACGCCTGCTGTAAGTGCTGCAGATGCCTGCCTGTGTTACTCAAACAGAAAATCACAGCAATAAGGGCTAGCTTCAGGTGTATATTTTGCAAGAAGCACAATACGCCTGCTGTAAGTGCTGCAGATGCCTGTTAGTGTAACACAAAAGAAAAAAAACTACGAGCAATAAGGGGTAGCTTCAGGTGTATAATGTGCAGGAGGCACACTACGCCTGCTGTAAGTGCTGCAGATGCCTGCCTGTGTTACTCAAACAGGAAATCACAGCAATAAGGGCTAGCTTCAGGTGTATATTTTGCAAGAAGCACAATACACCTGCTGTAAGTGCTGCAGATGCCTGTTAGTGTAACACAAAAGAAAAAAAAACTACGAGCAATAAGGGGTAGCTTCAGGTGTATAATGTGCAGGAGGCACACTACGCCTGCTGTAAGTGCTGCAGATGCCTGCCTGTGTTTCTCAACAGGAAATCACAGCAATAAGGGCTAGCTTCAGGTGTATATTTTGCAAGAAGCACAATACGCCCGCTGTAAGTGCTGCAGATGCCTGCCTGTGTTACTCAACAGGAAATCACAGCAATAAGGGCTAGCTTCAGGTGTATATTTGGCAAGAAGCACAATACGCCCGCTGTAAGTGCTGCAGATGCCTGCCTGTGTTACTCAAACAGGAAATCACAGCAATAAGGGGTAGCTTCAGGTGTATATTTTGCAGGAAGCACACTACGCCTGCTGTAAGTGCTGCAGATGCCTGTTAGTGTGACACACACAGAAAACACAGCAATAAGGGCTAGCTTCAGGTGTATACTGTGCAGGAGGCTTAGCAAAAATATCACTGACACTGTCCTCCCTGCCTATCCTTCTCCCTCCCTACACACAAGGTTTAGCAGAATTCACTGACACTGTCCCTACCTATCCTTCTCTCTCCCTACACACAAGGTTTAGCAGAATATCACACTGACACTGTCCCTACCTCTCCTTCTCTCTCTCCCTACACACAATTTCACTAACACTGTCCCTGCCTATCCTTCTCTTTCCCTGTGCCGGAACACACTACACAAGGCCGCCGCGCTGGCGGCCTTTTATAGTGTGGGGCGTGTACTAAACCCCCTGAGCTATAATTGGCCACAGGCATCCTGCCTGTGGCCAATTATGGCTCTCCTCGCTGCCGGCGCTGTGATTGGCCAAGCATGCGGGGTCACAGTGCATGCTTGGCCAATCACAGCGCTGGGATTTTGGGCCGTTCGCGTCACTCGAATTTGGCGCGAATGACTCAAAGCGTTCGATCTTCGTCAAACGATCGAACACACGATGTTCGAGTCGAACGTATGTTCGACTCGAACGCGAAGCTCATCCCTACTGCTGATGTGTGTTTTCAATAAAACCCTTTGTACAAGAAAAAATATATATGTAAACGGGAAATTTATATAATATGATGTCGCAATCACGTAATGTACTCCATTTTTGCTAAACACAGTTAATAATAATAATAATAATAATAATAATGGTGCTAGTAATTTTAATACTGATATTAGTAATAATAATAATAATTATAATAGTAATAATACCATTGATATTAATAATATATATTTATATAATTTTTTATTATTATTAATATCTTTGGTATTATTACTATTACTATTATTATTATTATTATTATTACTATTATCAGTATTAATATTGCTAGCATCATTATTATTGTTATTATTATTATAATTTTTATCATTATTGTTATGAAGTATTTAACTGTGTTTAGCAATCATGGAGTACATTACGTGATTGCGACATCATATTATTTCTTATTGAATATTTATTGCAAAGACATGCCTCATGTAAAGTCCCACCATTTTTTCCTTCTTTCTATATTTCTATATTTACATATCGGGGGGGGGGGGGGGGGGCATGCCGCTGGCTGTATCAGGTCACACTTGCCCTTAGTTTGCTTTTTAATTATTATTTATTTTATTTTAATTTTTTTATGTTTAGACTGTCCCTTAAAAAAAATTTGATCACTTTTATTCCTATTACAAGAAATGTAAAAAAAAATTCAAATAACAAACATGTTATACTTACCTCTACTGTGCAGCTCGTTTTGCACAGAGTGGCCCTGATCCGCGTCTTCTGGGGTCCCTCGGCGGCTGTCTCGGCTCCTCCCTGCAAGCACTCACCACCTACATGCGAGCGAGCTTGCATGGTGATGAGTTCTTGTGGGCGCGCTCCCGTGATACAGCCAGCGGCTATTGCCGCTCACTGTATCACTCCGCCCCCCAGCGCGCCACGTCATTGGATGTGATTGACAGCAGCGCGAGCCTATGGCTGCGCTGCTTTCAATCCATCCAGTGTAGCCAATCAAGAGCCAGGCAGAGAAAAGAGCAGGATGTCGGGGGCGAGCGCGGGACTTTCGAGGGCTCAGGTAAGTAAAACCGGGGCTCGGGGGATGCATTAAGGTGAAAAAACGTTTTCCTTGACAACCCCTTTAATACAAGTTGTTAAAACAAGTTATTGTTATAATATATAATATACAGTGGAACCTCGGATTACGAGCATAATCCATTCCAGGAGAATGCTCGTAATCCAAATTACTCGCATATCAAAGCGAGTTTCCCCATAGAAGTCAATGGAAACTAAAATAATTTGTTCCGCATTGACTTCAACGGCATGCAATACCGAATGGCCCCGGAGAGCCTCGTAAACACCCGGAAAGGCCAGCTCGGCTGAACTCGGAAAACCTCAGAAAGGCTCGGGAACTGAGCTTTTCCGAGGTTTTCCGAGCATTTCCGAACGGCTCCGATCGGCTCCGCTCGGCTCGGGCGCCCCACACCTCAGGCCAAACGTGGTATTGCACACCGCTTTGGCTTGAATCCCGAGACAACACTCGCAAACCGAGTCAGGATTTAAAAAAAAAATGCTTGTATTGCGAAACGCTCTTTTACTGCGTTACTCGCAATCCGAGGTTCCACTGTATAGTATATCATTTTGTGATAAGGTTTTCCTGCTGGGGTCAGTCAAGGCAATTTCGGTCCCTCTTCCTTGCCACCCATCGAAACCACTTAATTCCATGTCTGACCATAAGGGATTTCAACTTCAGCTTGACCAAATATGGTTTAAATTGTCAGAAGGTCACCACATCGTTGGCCAGCTTTAGCTAGTTGTCACCAGGACAGGTGTCACCATTAAAAGATATTCCCCTAACCACCTGTTCTGGTGACAACTCTAATGCTGCGTACATACGGTCAGAATTTCCAATGGAAAAAGTCAGACGGGATTTTTTCATCGGATATTCCGACCGTGTGTATGCTCCATCGGGCTTTTTCCCTCGGAAATTCCGACAGACTCATGCCGCGTACACACGACCGGTTTTCCCGTCGGAATAAACTCTGACGGGTTTTTCCGCTTAAGCTGTCTTGCATACACACAGTCACACCAAATTCCGGCCGTCAAGAACTCGGTGACGTACAACATTACGACGAGCCGAGAAAAATTAAGTTCAATGATTCCGAGCATGCGTCGAATTGATTCCGAGCATGCGTAGTTTTTAGTCCCTCGTAATTGCATACAGACGAATGAAATTTCCGTCGGAAAAAAGGAGAACATGTTCTCTATCTAAGTCCGTCCGTCGGAAATTCTGTCTGACTTTTTCCATCGGAAATTCTGACCGTGTGTATGCGGCATTAGATAGAGAACATGTTTTTTTCCTATCGGAAATTCCATTCGTCTGGATGCAATTCCGACTGACTAAAAACCATGCATGCTCGGAATCAATTTGACGCATGCTTGGAATCATTGAACTTCATTTTTCTTGGCTCGTCGTAGTGTTGTACGTCACCGCGTTCTTGACGGGCGGAATTTGGTGTGACCGTGTGTATGCAAGACAGCATGAGCGGAATTCCGACGGAAAATCCGACCGTGTGTACAAGGCATTAGATCTATTTACACCAGTGAGCTGTGGCAACAAACATAGCAATAAAAAAAAATCTGAATGGTCTTTATTAGACGTAGCAGTCAAAAATGTTAAAAAAGCCAATGAGTTTTGAGGGTTACAAAAGTCCCCCCTTTATTGGGGCCAACCAGTGGTAGTTCTAAAGTCTAAACTACTGTGATATTATTGATGGGAAATTTCCATTCATCATACAAACAGGAATTACAGCAGCCTGGACACTTACTAGTGGGTTGGCACTTCCACCAATTCTTACTTTTGAAGGTTTTTACAAGGGCCACTTGGATGGGGAGCTGCCAGCTAAACCCATGAAGGAATATCCTCACCAAACACACAAGGGCACAGTGGAGCGTCTTTGTACTATTACACATTCAATAAAAATTTTTAAGGGGTTCAAATTCTTCCCTACAACTAAAGAAAAATGTTGTAGCTATTCCTATACAACTCTTCAAATCGCACCGTCACTGTGCATGCACAACCACCCAACATATTGCTATTGCACACGTTCCTGGGCCAGGCCGGAAGTAAAGCGAGTGCTGTAACAACTGCCAGCCCGTTCACTGTAGGGTGACCACATTTCCAAACTACCATTCGGGGACACCCTCCCTTCCCAAAAATCAGCTTGTGCTGTAACGAATCACAGCACAGTGATTGGACACATGAGGCGGGATTTATGATTTCTCCAGTCACAAGTAGGGGGCGGGATTGTGCTCCTCCAGGCATTCCTGGCCAGGACAAGTACTGTCAGTGAGTAAAGCAGTGATGTGATTTTTGGGCGCATCAGATTGGCCCGGGGAGTGGCTGTGTCAGTTTCATTCAGGGACACTGTATTGTCCTGGAATGAATGTGCCCGGGACATACCTGCAAAATGCGGGACTGTCCCGGGCAATCCGGGACACGTGGTCACCCTAGTTCACTGGTATCAACCTAAATAAGAACATATGTCACCAGCACATCACAGCAAGGCAGCTGCAATGTTTCGGGGTCACACATGACTCCACCCTGTCTTAATCCCACTGTATGTAGGAACATAGCCACAGTGAGTCCATGTCTTGGTCTCACTGTATGTAGGAACTTAGCTACCCTGTCTTGGTCTCACTGTATGTAGGAACTTAACCACCCTATCTTGGACCCTCTGTATGTAGGAACGTAGCCACCCTGTCTTGGTTCCATTGTATGTAGGAACTTAGCCACCCTCTCTTGGTCCCACTGAATGTAGAAACTTAGCTACCCTGTCTTGGTCTCACTGTATGTAGGAACTTAGCTACCCTGTCTTGGTCCCTCTGTATGTAGGAACTTAGATACCCTCTCTTGGTCCCACTGAATGTAGAAACTTAGCTACCCTGTCTTGGTCTCACTGTATGTAGGAACTTATCCACCCTGTCTTGGTTCCATTGTATGTAGGAACTTAGCCACCCTCTCTTGGTCCCACTGAATGTAGAAACTTAGCTACCCTCTCTTGGTCTCACTGTATGTAGGAACTTAGATACCCTCTCTTGGTCCCACTGAATGTAGAAACTTAGCTACCCTCTCTTGGTCTCACTGTATGTAGGAACTTAGCTACCCTGTCTTGGTCTCACTGTATGTAGGAACTTAGCTACCCTGTCTTGGTCCCACTGTATGTAGGAACTTAGATACCCTCTCTTGGTCCCACTGTATGTAGAAACTTAGCTACCCTGTCTTGGTCTCACTGTATGTAGGAACTTATCCACCCCGTCTTGGTTCCATTGTATGTAGGAACTTAGCCACCCTCTCTTGGTCCCACTGTATGTGGGAATGTAGTCACCCTCTCTTGGTCCTACTGTATTTAGGAACTTAACCACCCTATCTTGGTCCAACTGTATGTAGGAAGGTAGCCACCCTGTCTTGGTTCCATTGTATGTAGGAACATAGCCACCCTCTCGTGGTCCCACTATATGTAGGAACGTAGCCACCCTCCCTTGGTCGCACTGTATGTAGGAAAAAAGCCACCCTCTCTCGGCCCCGCTATATTAAGGAACTTAGCCACTATCTCTTGGTCTCACTGTAAGTAGGAACATAGCCACCCTCTCTTGGTCCCACTATATGTAGGATCGTAGCCACCCTGTCTTGGTCCCACTGTATGAAGGGAAGAGCAAGTCCTGTGTGGCCTCAAAACGTTGCATTTGTAATTGCTTTAAATAAACTCTTGTACTATTGACCATAGATCCATGGTGTGCTGGCAACATATGTTCACATATTCATCTTCGCAATACCAGTTTCCAACTTGTCAACATATACCTAACCACAAGAAGTCAAGCTGTTCTCCAATTGCAAGTAACTCCAGGCAGATTTAAAAAAAAACATAATTTAATGGAAATGCAGATGTATTCATTGATACATTGTTAAATGTATTTCTTCAGATGCAAGCAAAGTACCTAAATTTGGTCTGATGGATCTTAACAAAACAATCTTAACGTGTACAACTCAAGAACCTTATGAACCCCACAAAGACGTAATTGGGGGGTCTAGACAAGTGGCAAATCTTAAATAATGCACAGCAAAGTTCCTAATGGCTGAGGTTACTGGGTGGGAAGGAGAGGGCATATATGACCTGTTTGGTCTATGGATTGGGTCTGCAGACTAGGGTGACCACATTTCCAAACTACCATTCAGGGACACCCTCCCTTCCCAAAAATCAGCTTGTGCTGTAACGAATCACAGCACAGTGATTGGACACATGAGGCGGGATTTATGATTTCTCCAATCACAAGCAGGGGGTGGGGATTGTGCTCCTCCAGGCATTCCCGGCCAGGACAAGTACTGTCAGTGAGTAAAGGGGTGATGTGGCGGCCTTTTTTGGGGGCATCAGATTGGCCCGGGGGGTGGCTGTGTCAGTTTCATTCCGGGACACTGTATTGTCCTGGAATGAATGTGCCCGGGACAGACCTGCAAAATGCGGGACTGTCCCGGGCAATCCGGGACACATGGTCACCCTACTGCAGACCCAATAATCCAAGGGGACTTGCACCCCAGGCCTGTACAAATTATTTTACAATGGACTCCCTACTAAAAAAAAACTCTGATAAAGAGGGACTAGCAGTAGGTGACACCTTCTGGGTGGTATGTAGCTTTCTGCTACCTGTTCAGACCTGTGATCCTAATGCCTCACAGACAGAAGTCTTCTATCATCAACTTCCTTTGAGGAGGCTCTACAATGGAATGGTATGGAACCAAATGCAGAGAGATTATGTAGGAAGTCAACAGTAACTCATCAGCTCAGTTACCCTACTCCTCTCCCAATAGTGTCTCAGCTCAACCAAGAATCGAAGATATGATTGAAAGTGTTTGCTTAGTAGTGTCTCAGCTACCCTGTACCCCACCAAAACCCCAGCAGTGTCCCAGCAGCTCAACTCACCCTGTTTTACCCCTCAAGAATGACTCAGCAGCTCAGCTCCCCTCCTCCTCATTGCTAGAAGTAACTAAGGAGCTCAGCTATGTCTACCCCTCCCCCCCAGCAGTGATTTATCAGCTCAGCTACCTTTCTACTCTTTCCAGTAGCTTCTTAGCTACCCTACCCACCCCCCCCCCACAGCAGTGACTCATCAGCTCAGCTCCTCTGCTCCCCTCCCAGTAGTGACTCGGCTACCTTTTTCCCTTCCCAGCAGTGCCTCATCAGCTCACCCCCCCTCCCGGTTCCCTTTATCCAGGAGCAACTCAGGATCTTGGGTCAGCTTGGGTCAGTGACTTAGCAGCTCGGATGCTCCTGCTCGCCCTTTCTGGCAGCTTAGCGACCCCTCCCAGCAGCGACCCCTCTCCCAGCTGCCTTTCAGCCTTCCACCCATAATGTAAACAGAGTGCAGGAGCTTTGAAGGGCAATCAGATTAAGGTGAGATGCTGAGAAAGAGGCCTGGAGAACAGTACTTCTGCCATGAACTTTAAGAATGAATTGTTCTACAATGCATGTAGCTACGGAGGTCAGTGGTGGCTTTTTTTTTTAAGCTCATTTACTAATTATTAATGTAGCACCCCTCTACTTTAAGGGCTGCTATTGCCTAAATTTAGGGGTTGGTCTGAGCTAGTAGCCAGGCTCAGACCGCTTTTATTGAAAGGTTCTGTTATTTTGTTTTTTCAGGTGTTGTACTAGTGTGCAGTTCCCTGTGGCCTGTAGGTGGCACTGCCATGACAGGTCAGGGTTGAACCACTGGTGACAGTGCTGTGCCTTAGGGTATCCTCTCTCGGCAGTAGTACGGTAGGCATGGTCAACCTGCTGTGCATTCCGGGAGAGGATATATAAGGGGCAGACGCCTGGAGCGGGGGGTGTGGTTGGAGAGTTTCGGAGTTCAGGTCGCGTGACCTGGCCCTCCAGGCCAGGTGTGCGCGAGTGCATGGGTACCAGGCTCCTTTAGCCTGGGGCTGCAGCTTCGCCATTGGGCCCAGCACCTTAAGCTGGGGCTCAGCTCTAAAAGGAGGAATCCCAGGGTACCCCTGAGAGGGGACCCGCTCTAAGAAGAGGAGACCGGGGGAGGACCTTTCTGATGGACTGGTGAGAGAGTTCACGGTGAAAGGCCCGGTAAACTTCTGGAGGGATTCCACTATTCATCTAAGGCCTTGTAATGTGCAGCAACTTGCACCTGTTCTTGAATTAAAAGCGCTGAGAGGTTCGGGGCTCAGAGATTCTGTGGCAGAGGATCTCCCGATCGTATCTCCAAGGAAAACTTAAGTGAAGTAAAGTTTGTGCATCACTCCGGCTGCTACGACCGTGAAAGGGGACTATCCGGGTGAGCAGAGTCCACTTGGGATTGAGTGGTGATATTAAGTGCCTGAACCTGCCTTCCTGGTCCTTTATTCTTCAACTCCAACTTTCCTATCCAGTTTTCAGCATAAAGAAAATAAACCTTCCTTCATTAAGGTTTAACCTTGTCTGGACATTGGCCTTATTGGTGCACCTACAACAGACTCTTCCCTACACTCTAGGGGTAAGAACCAGCCGAGGGAAGGTAACTCGCTGCGGGACCCAACAATTTCTGAACACCGCTCACCCTCTTATTCAAGAAGGAACCTGGGCATTGTGATACGGTGTGTCCCGCCTTGAGGAGGTAAGGCCAGGGATCCGTGTGCTACACGTGGGGGCTCGTCCGGGATTCTGCAGCTACCCCCCCAGAGGTTGGACTGTTTTTCAGCCATTGTGAAAGTTGGACTTCGCCACGTTTTATTAAAGAAAATGGAGGTACAGGACTGTGTTTGTGTTTTTTTCTAGGTGTGTAGTTCGTGGGCGTGTCCAGAACTAGGAAAAGCCAGCGAGCTGCGTGCAGGAAGAAAAAAAAAGGGGAGGAGCCCCCGCCAAGTGTGTGTTGCACGTGGTGTCTTAGGCTCCAAAGGGACAGTACGAGCCAAATCAGTGAAGAAGAAGCAACATGTCCGCTACTACTCCATGGATTCCAATTCCACCGGGACCCCGAATGTTCCTGACTACTTCAACCATGGATATTGCTTCCATCACTGCCCCCCTGATGGATACAGGGATCCGGCTCAAGCCCCGGGGCCGCTTCGCGCTCTATACCTGCAGGGATGCGGAGGCCCTGGGCGTGCTCTGTCCGAGTTGCCAAGGACTGGCCGTGCAGATACGGCCATTCGGTAGATGCCTGACCTGTGGAGAGTTCTTATTTGAAGTGGAACAACCCGCCGAATCACTCCGAGTTTTCCAGGTCAACTTCCTTACAGGGATAGTTACTTCAGAGGAAGGGAAATACACCCCAGTGGCCAGGCCCACGAACATCACTACGGCTGTAGCGGATGTAAAGGATGAAGTCCCAGCTACCGCAGAGCCATCGATGGATGCTACAGCGGATGCTGCCTCCGTCACCACTGAGACGTCCATCCCGCCTGCCAAGAGAAAGGTGGGCTACGTGAAAGCCTCCCGTGGCCACGGTCGAGGTCCACCCCAGCGCCTGCCTGAACCGGAGATCCAACCCGGAGGGATGTCCAGGAGATCAACGTCTGGGGACGGTACGGAGGCTGGGGACATTGTGGTGAAAAGTTTGCCGGGGAAGGGGAAGAAGCTCAGTGTCCATACCATTGGGGATGCTTGGATACCCGACCTGCAGAAACTTTTAAAAGACAGTGAGTCTGTGTCTACTAGAGACTACCTGCCAGCGGAGGAGTACGACACCTCTGACCTGGACTCGTCCTCAGACGTGGGGGATGATTTTAAGGTGGACGAGTTGTTTGTCAAGAAGGGTTGGGACAGAATTCCATTAACCTCACCCCGAAGCGTTATAGAGGGATCACCCATGGACTCTGGGGAAACTACACCCCAGGTGGAGGCCCCTACATAAGAGGAAGGAATTGTTCCCACACCTACATTGCCAGTTCCCGCATCACCAGCGCCTACCACTACAGCTGGACGTGTACCTCTCCGGGCACCTTTGCCGGAGCTTGAGGCAGTGAAAGTGCCCAGATCTCCAGACGTGATTGTCTTGCTTGGTAGAGGAGACCGCGCAACCCTTCCACCTATTGCTAGGTTGTCGGCAAGAATGGAACTATGGTCGGCACATACATGCAGACCGAGTGGTAGTTTGCAACAAGGAGCGAGAAGACGCTGTGTACTCTATTGAAACTTTCAACACAAAGTGGAAACTTCTTGTCTTGCCGGATCCTCACTACTATCTCTAGAGTGGGAGCTTGTTTTTTTTTGCCTACTCTAGGGATTGTTCCGGAAATCAATAACTTTGCCCTCCACTACTTGGGGTAATCTACTCTGCTGAGGATAAGGAGAGCTGTTGCTGTTTGTTTCTCTCCATCTGCAGCACCACTAAGAACTGAACTTGGGGTAGATAAGTTAGGGCAAAGGCTAGAAACCCGTCGTGTTCAAGATAGGAAATGCTTGATTTCTGGCCGCATTTCTATGGAACAAGTGTTGGTTGCAGTGACTTTGCACTGACACCAGATGGCAGTGTTCTGCAGAACTTTTCAATAGCCTGCAATTAGGAGAAATCTTATAGCATGTGCTAGGCTTAGTATATGCAACTTCTGTTGAAGGGAGTTGTCCCTTTTAGGAGGGGCAGCTCACTTCTTGTAGATAGTATAAAGATAGGATGTTTTATTGTGTGAATTGTTTTCTCTCCCTCTACAGGTGAAACTGCAAGCAACTCTACTGAGAATGGGGTGGAGTAGTTAGTCAGGAGGGGGTGGATTGTATAATGTGTATTTTATAAGTGTAGCGGGGTGTTCCCCTTTAATGCAGAGAGACAAGTAGTTCCAGGTGAGAGGTGAGGAAGTAAAGAGACATTATGGAAGTGAAAGCAGAGGAGAGAGAGACTACATCTCCCAGTACATCTTGCAGCACCCAGGGTGCATTGCTCCAGAACAGAGACTGCTGGGGCAGACTTTATAAAGGGGAGGCAGAGTTTTGGTCGGCCTCTTTGGACACCCCTCTCCTAGCAAGAGGATGTCTGTGCTGAACTGCTGTGTGCACAAGGCCTGAAGCCCGGGCCGTGTGCTCCTTTCCAAAGAGCCCTCTGCCAGCCTAGCAGAGCCTTAGAGACATCTAATCCTCCTTGCTGCAGTACACCAGAAGGATTGAAGACTTGGATGTCGGTGGATTCCTGTTCCTAGACGAATCGATGGAGGAAAGGGACTTGGACTTGTCCAGGTGGTGAGAGCTGTTTAAAGACAGATACTTTATCTTTACTATTCGTTGGGATTACAAAGTTGTTCTTCAAGTGCACCACCGAGAGATTGCTAGCAAATATTGTTTCACTGAACTTCCATTTAGATCAGTCAGGCCTGACTGCATAGGTAGACATTGCTGGGTGTTAGTCTACCCATGAGGGGAAGTAGCTGTAAAAGGGCAGCGCTAGAGTTGCATAGCAATACTTTATTATTCTGATTACTCTGTTTATCTTTATTACTGTTTGTTGCAGGGATCTGCAACTTGTTATACTGTTGTTTATTACTTGCCCATTAGCCTCAGTAAAATATCTGGGTAAAGTACATTTGGTGTCAGTTCCGCTTACTTTAATAGGAGTTTTAAAGTATATTCTGTGTATGTTTGTTATAGGACTGCGTCACCAACAGTTGCGATCACGCGGTCCTATCTCTCTATCACCAGCTGTGCCACGGGAGGTTAGAGCCGATTGCCGGGGGTTGACAGCGGTGCACTGCAGGGCCCAAATCAATATCAGCGGCTCTCTTAACTGGGGGTAGCGCTACATAAGTATGACATTGAGAATGGGATGTCAAAAATATTTTTTGTACTCTTTGTTCTTCTATCCTTTCTTTTCTGTCCCTTCCCTTTATATTGGTTCAGGCACCAATGTTCAAATTTGTATATAGGTTCGGAAATAAATTCTTGCCTACTCAGGCTTGAGATGGCTCGAGTTTATTTCAGACACTGGGGACAGTGTCTACCTTAGGAGGGGGTGTGTGTAGCGCCCCTCTACTTTGAAGGGTGCTATGTGCCTAAATTTAGGGGTTGGTCTGAGCTAGTAGCCAGGCTCAGACCCCTTTTATTGATAGGTTCTGTTATTTTGTTTCTCAGGTGTTGTACTAGTGTGCAGTTCCCTGTTGCCTGTAGGTGGCACTGCCATGACAGGTCAGGGTTGAACCACTGGTGACAGTTCTGTGCCTTAGGGTGTCCTCTCTCGGCAGTAGTACGGTGGGCGTGGTCAACCTGCTATGCATGCCGGGAGAGGATACATAAGGGGCAGACGCCGCCTGGAGCGGGGTTGTGGTTGGAGAGTTCCAGAGTTCGGGTAGCGTGACCTGGCACCTTTAGCCTGGGGCTGCAGCTTCGCCATTGGGCCCAGCACCTTAAGCTGGGGCTCAGCTCTAAAAGCAGGAATCCCAGGGTGCCCCTGAGAGGGGACCCGCTCTAAGAAGAGGAGACCAGGGGAGGACCTTTCTGATGGACCGGTGAGAGAGTTCACGGTGAAAGAGAGGCCCGGTAAACTTCTGGAGGGATTCCACTAATCATCTAAGGCCTTGTAATGTGCAGCAACTTGCACCTGTTCTTGAATTACAAGCACTGAGATTTTTGGAGGCTCAGAGATTCTGTGGCAGAGGATCTCCCGATCGTATCTCCAAGGAAAACTTAAGTGAAGTAAAGTTCGTGCATCACTCCGGCTGCTAGTACCGTGAGAGGGGACTATCCGGGTGAGCAGAGTCCACTCTGGATTGAGTGGTGATATTAAGTGCCTGAACCTGCCTTTCTGTTTCTTTAGTCTTCAACTCCAACTTTCCTATCCAGTTGTCAGCATAGAGAAAATAATCCTTCCTTCATTAAGGTTTAACCTTGTCTGGACATTGGCCTTATTGGGGCACCTACAACAAACTCTTCCCTACACTCTAGGGGTGAGAACCAGCCGAGGGAAGGTAACTCGCTGCGGGACCCAACAATTTCGGAACACCGCTCACCCTCTTATTCGAGAAGGAACCTGGGCATTGTGGTACGGTGTGTCCCGCCTTGAGGCGGTAAGGCCAGGGATCCATGTGCTACATTAAGAATATGTAAATATTGAATATCCATAGCCTGGTTGAGTTGAGTTGAGAGGTATCTTAATATAGCGCGGTCTTACCCTGAAGGGTTACATTTAATTTAGGATCCAGGAGGCAGCAGAGGTTTGGGAGGGATTTTGATTTGTTCACTCCTCTCAGTCCCAATGCTGCCCAACAAAATGTTGACTTATTACTTCTTCCATAAACAACGGTGGACATTTGTCCACATAGCAAGGTTACAGGAAGTCATCCATGTCCAAAGGTCTATTGTGTACATCCACGTAGCAACAGGTGCCCGTACTAATAGCGGACAATGTTCTCAGCAGCACTTCAATGTTTTGTTCTCTTAGTGGAACTATTAATCTTCAGCAAGCAGAGTGACATTCAACTTTACAAAACCTCCAAAGAGCCATTATGTGTTATTGCCGTTGTAGTGTAGAGCTGATTATATGATCATGCATTCCACAGAAATTATTCCATCATGACCATTATCATGTTGCCAGTGGCCATAAATCACTATGCACAAACAAGCTAAATGACCACTTTGTGCGCAGGAAAGTAGCAATATACCCCGTAGTATAAACGAATGTACTCTAATGCCGCGTACACACGATCGGACATTCCGACAACAAAACCGCGGTGACGTACAACACTACGACGAGCCGAGAAAGATGAAGTTCAATGATTCCGAGCATGCGTAAAAAAAAATTGTGCGTTTAATTGTGGACACGCGGTCGGAATTTCCGACAACAACTTTTGTTGTCGGAAAATTTGAGAACCGGCTCTCAAATTTTTGTTGTCGGAAATTCCGACAGCAAATGTCCGATGGAGCCTACACACGGTCGGATTTTCCGACAACAAGCTCCCATCGAACATTTGTTGTCGGAAATTCTGACCGTGTGTAAATACCATACACACGGCAACAAATTAACATTAAAGTCCAACTCAGTGCTATTTGTTTTTCCGATGAAATATGTGTTAGCAAAGTGTGCCAATAAATATTCCAAACATTGAGGGGAAAATGCCAAATTTTATTATTATTTCTCTTATTCATATAATTTATAATGCATTTCGCCCAACTGGGGCTTAGTTATAGAGGCCACAACAATACCTTATTCACACCTATGCTGCATTTTTAGTGCTTTTTGCATTTGCACAGAACGTGTTCCATAGGAAACCATGTAAATGGACTGTAGTGCAAATCTGCAAAATGCAAAAAGCACTAAAAATGCAGCATAGGTGTGAACCAGGCCTAAGTCCAACATGGGCAAAATGCATTTATGTGGGGGGGGGGGGGGTTCTTCTTTTGGTGCAAAGCTGAACTGAAGCCAATTCTCTTTTACTATCTTAACCTTACAGTCTGCTGATCCTGTGTGCACCCGTTTTCCTGTAATATATTATTATATATTATAATATATCACATTATGTTATTTAAAATATGTTATATTATATTATATTACTGTATATTATCAGTTATTATTATATTATATTATTTATATAATATATTATCTACTGTATATAGTATCATATATTATATTATATTTATAGTATCCTATATTATTTATATTATATGACCGTATTATTATATTATTTTCTGTATATAGTATCATATACATATATGATATTATAGCACCATAAAATATATTATATTTTCTTTATAGTATCATATATTATGTTATATTATTTATATTATATCGTATTATCTACATAGTATCATATATAATTATTTATAGTATATTATATACTGTATATAGTATCATCTATTATTATATATTATTTATATTATATGACAGTATTATATTATTTTCTGTATATAGTATCATATATAATTATTTATAGTATATTATATACTGTATATAGTATCATCTATTATTATATATTATTTATATTATATGACAGTATTATTATATTATTTTCTGTATATAGTCTCATATACATATATGGTATTATAGCACCATATAATATATTATATTTTCTTTATAGTATCATATATTATGATATATTATTTATATTATATCGTATTATCTACATAGTATCATATATAATTATTTATAGTATATTATATACTGTATATATTATCATCTATTATTATATATTATTTATAATATATGACAGTATTATTACATTATATTATTTTCTGTATATAGTATCATATACATATATGGTATTATAGAACCATATAATATATTATATTTTCTTTATAGTATCATATATTATGATATATTATTTATATTATATCGTATTATCTACATAGTATCATATATAATTATTTATAGTATATTATATACTGTATATATTATCATCTATTATTATATATTATTTATATTATATGACAGTATTATTATATTATATTATTTTCTGTATATAGTATCATATACATATATGGTATTATAGAACCATATAATATATTATATTTTCTTTATAGTATCATATATTATGATATAATATTTTATATTATATCGTATTATCTATATAGGATCGTATACAATTATTTATATTATAATATATGCTGTATATAGTATTAGATATTGTATTATATTTACAGTATCATATGTTAATATATATTCTTTTACATTGTATCATTTATATTATATAATGTAGATTTGTATCTTTGGTGATAAATGACCATATTATGTTATATTACAGTATATTATTTATATTTTATCATATGATATAAATAGTATCATATATTAATATACTGTATATTACATCATATCATTTATATTATATACAGTATTTTTTTTTTTTTTTTTTTTTCAAATAACTGTTTTATTAGTTTTCACAGTAATAGAAAAACAGTACAAGAATGTGATCAAAGCGTGACAGTACACTATAAAACATTGAGAAGGGAGGAGCCTTCTTCACATTTAGCATGAGACATTACAGCTTCAATAAAAGCATTGAATTTGAACGATATTGAGTTGTACTGGAATTCTGGAGAGAGAGAGAGAGAGAGAGAGAGAGAGAGAGAGAGAGAGAGAGAGAGAGAGAGAGAGAGAGAGACTTGTATCTTTGGTGATAAATTCCTCATTCTCTAATGCCTTGTACACACGATCGGATTTCCGATGGAATTTTCCGTCGGAATTCCGATGAAGCTGACTTCCATCAGTCTTGCATACACACTGTCAGACTAAATTCCAACCGTCCAAAACGCGGTGACGTAAAACACTCCGACGAGCCGAGAAAAATGAAGTTCAATGCTTCCGAGCATGCGTCGACTTGATTCTGAGCATGCGTGGATTTTTCTCCGATGGAATTTCCCATCAGATTTTTTTCTATCGGAAAAATGTAAAACATGTTCTATTTTTTTACTCCGATGGAAAAAAGTCAGATGGGGCCCACACACGATCGGAATTTCCGATGAAACAAGTCCATTGGAAATCCGATCGTGTGTACGAGGCATAACACATATTTCACATGATCCTGGGGGGGATAGTGGCATTTGACACTATACTACACTACAGCACTCTACAAGTTTCAATATTACACCCTTTAAATTGTTAATTTTTTTTTCTGTAAAAATGTCCCCCAACACCAGAAAAAAGACCAAAGACCCAGCACATCCAATCAGAAAACAATGGAATATTAATTAAAGAAACAAAAACAAATTTAAAAACATACTGATAGCAGGGATCTTAGAGGGGGGGGTGAGAGAAAGGAGAGATCCTCTGCGAGCACACAGAGATCAGAGTTGGGATTTAAAGTATATGTCAAGCCAATTTTTTTTTCAGTTTTGGATAGAATAGGGAAGGAAATGAACCTCTGACTTTCCGTGACAATGGCTTTATAAGACTGAAAGTGAAGGGTAAATCTTTAACATTATTAATCTTAAATTTAAACCTTAAAATGTCAAACTTAACTTAATTTTTAAATGTAAAATTTAATTGAATTTATAATTTCAATTAAATGTAACTTTAATTTAAAGTGTAAAAACTTTTGTAGAGTAAAGAAAGGTTAGAACCCCCATTGGCTTTATATTCCTGTCTGTGTCCCCGCAGATTTCCCTTCACTTCCTGCCTGGTAAAACCATTGTCACCAGGGTAGACTTCAAGGAGAAAAACTCTCTTAAGCCCTGTACACACGAGCGGGAATCCCGTCGGGAAAAAAAACGTCGGTTTTCTCGACGAGATTCCTGGCAAGCTTGTCTTGCCAAGCCCTGTGTACACACACGGCATTCAAAAGAACCGCCGTTCTTTTGAATGGCAAGAACGCGATGACGTCATCGACTACGACGAGCCGGCGCTCGTCACATTCGATACCGTCGCCGCCATCTTGCTACACCCTACACTACTCTTGTATGCTACTGCGCATGCGTCAAAGTCTCATCGAGCATGCGCGGGTTTCCTTGGACAGGTAAACATACAGACGACTGGGTTTCTCGGCAGGAAACACTCTGCCGAGAATCCCAATGAGAAAAATAGAGAGCAGGTTCTCTATTTTTCTCGTCGAGATTCCCGGCAGTTTTCCAGACGAGAAACTATACACACGCACGGTTTTCTCAGCAAAAAGCTCTCCCAGCAGTTTTCTTGCCGAGAAAACCGGTCGTGTGTACGAGGCTTAATGCCGCGCACACACGCTCGAATTTCCGATGGGAAAAAGTCAGACGGAATTTTTTCATCGGATATTCCGACCGTGTGTATGCCCCATCGGACTTTTTCCGACGGAATTAGATAGAGAACATGTTCTCTCTTTTTCCGATGAAAAAAAATTCTATCGGAATTTCCGCTCGTCTGGATGCAATTCCGACGGACTAAAAACCACGCATGTTCGGAAACAATTCGACGCATGCTCGGAAGCATAGAACTTAATTTTTTTCGGCTCGTCGTAGTATTTGACGTCACCACGTTCTTGACGGTCGGATTTTAGTGTGACCGTGTGTATGCAAGACAGCTTGAGCGGAATTCCATCGGAAAAAAACGGTCAGAGTATATTCCTTCGGAAATTCCGCTCGTGTGCACAAGGCATTAGACCCAATACACACTATTAGATTTGCTGATTTTTGTCTTCAGATTTACTAAAACCATATAATATGAGGTCAAACCTTTGTGAAGGAATGTGATAAGCATAATGTTAAACTAGAAAATGTCTATTCTCTATGTATCTTTACTATACTATAAAGTCTATATTGCTTTTTCATGTACACCACTGCTGTAATCCTTCCTTACTCAAATCAGCCTCTAATACACCCCCTCCCACCAGAAAGACTGGAAAAGACAGAAAATGGCGGATGCCCCCTTCTCCCACACATCTTTGGAATGCGGAAGTGAAGACAGATCAGAGGGACAACCAAGCTTGATCATCACATTTTTGTACTCTTCTTGTAATTCAGCCAATCAGATTTGGTTTTCAGTTTTACATTAACATAATAGTGACGTATCATGCTATGTGTAAAAAGTTTAGTACTGCCTGTAATAAAACATTAGATACGGAAGTAACGGACCTGAACAGATGTGTTGGAGTCTTACTTTCAGCATGCATGCAATGTTATCTAACCTTTACAATTCGGAACAGTAGTAGAATCCATATTAACCCCTTTGTGGTTAAACGACCATTACACCTTCATGCCTCGTACACACGACCGGTTTTCCCGTCTAAAAAAAAAACTGATTGTTTTCCCGACGGAATTCCTCTCAAGCCTGCCTTGCATACACACGGTCATGGTCCGGAGAAATTTTGACTGCCAAGAACGCGGTGACGTAAAAGACTACGACAAGCCTAGAAAATTAAGTTCTATGCTTCCGAGCATGCGTCGAATTGTTTCCGAGCATGCACGCTTTTTTTTCCCATCGAAAAAGCATACAGACGAACGGTTTTCCCGCTAGGATGTTCTCCTGACGGGAAAAAAAAAGAGATCCTGGGGCGTGGCTTGCCTGAGGAGAAGATGGCTGCTTAATTCCTCTGCTCCATCAGACATCGGCCTATTTCAACTTTTATTGGGGACTACCGTTGTTCGTTTGTACATTGACATGGGAACTTCATCCCGTGGTGCCTCTGGATCCAGATCTCGTTCTCCGAGAGAACCGGGAGGTCACGTCAATGCAACTATTCCGGGTATGTTCCGGACTCACAGAGCTAATATGGCGGCGCTCTCCTCAGCATCCTCTCAGGGACATGACGACATCGTCTTATCTCCGACTACACCACCTCCTCCTCAAATGGCAATCACCTCACCGGATCATCAACAACCGAGTCTTAATGACCTCAGAACAGTGGCGGCAGATATTAAAGATACGTTATCTGCAGCCATCACTGATCTGCGCCATGAATTACAGGCCATTGCGGGGAGAGTTCGTGAGGTAGAAGAGGCGGCTGTACAACAACAGACGGAGATAACGACGGTTCGCCACACGACTGATAAACATACCATGCAACTCCGGGATTTACAGCGACATGTGGAAGAATTAGATAACCGAGGAAGACGCCATAACCTACGGGTACGAGGTCTTCCCGAAAGTGTCACCTCAGAACAGATTGTCCCCACAGTGACGGCCATATTTAATCAGATTCTTGACAAACCCCGCCAAACACCTATAGACATGGAACGTATACATAGAGCTCTAAGACCAAGAGGTAAAGATTCAGATCCTCCTCGTGATATAATATGTTGCTTGACTGATTTTAAACTTAAAGAGGACATTCTCAGAAAAGCTTGGAACAAGTTGGATCTGGATCATGATGGCTGCACCATTCATATATATCAGGATTTGTCGGCCATCACATTGAAACATCGCAGGGACCTCCGTCCTTTGTTAGAAGTCCTAAAGAGCAAGAACATCCAATATCGTTGGAAATTTCCCTTCGGCCTAACGGCGACTCATTTGGGACGTACCGCTTTATTGAGAGTACCCGAGGAAATGGAGGACTTCTGCCACACTTTGGATATTCCATTGGTTGCAGTACCGAATTGGTATGCTGATTTTTCTATTATCGGATCGGTCCATCGGAGGGATAGAGAGGAATCTATGGAAGCTCTAAATACGCGTTTTCGCAGGAGACGCTCTCCTTCATCTTCTCGATTGATTTCTACTATGATGTCCCAACATCAACCTCGTAGTCCTACTGTAGCGCCTTTGCCTCGTAGAGCTCGTCGGGACCGTTGAGATGCCCCTATGCTATATGCTTTTTACGGTTGGATAAGTTTGAAACTGTTTGTACTTTTTTCTTTATACCTGTTATGTTCTACATTACGTGCACCGCTTTACATCGCTCCTTGCTATCCCGGATTGATGTATCAGAGGTTCTGAACGACCCAGCTCGTTCTTCTACACGCTCTTTGCATACTGTATCGTGAGGATATGTATACCGCCAAGTGTTCTTTGTGACTCGACTCCTCTGTATGCTTCTCAGACTGAACCCGGGAATCGTAAACATTATACCTGCATTGGTAAGTATTCGCCGCATTGACACATCTGCATCGGGACTTCAGGATTACTGAGACTATACAGTGACGTTTACAATTACTTCTGCATAGACTATTTTACTCTCATCATCCCCAGAATTGGGGATCAGTGACATTATTGACTTTTGGTGTAAGTATCTCACGAGTTGTACTTCTGATCTTTGGCTTACACGCCGGAGTTTTGTTGGACTGCACTGTACCTGTAGTTGTAGGGAGACCTCTCTGGCTTGCAGTGATATGTTTTATTTAAAAAAAAAAAAAAAAAAATAATATATTAACGCTGCTATATGTGTTTTATTTTTGTTCCTATAAGTTTTGTTTTTTGTGTCATACAGATTCCTGGAATGAGATGTTGCAGATGTGTTGTTTTGAACTTATATTATATTTCACCCTTATCTGTCTCTACACTTTTGCTGATGACAGTTTTTTGAATTTAACATGTGACTGAACTGTGGTCCTGCAGTGCCATCTAGTGACAAGAGACGGTCATTGACGTTCTTGTCTCCAGCCTGATACATTAGTGGCTACTAATCCATCACATATATGATATAGACTCCCATTTCCCTTTCACTTAAATTTGATGGTTGTACCAATTTTGCTATTATACCCTATACTTTTGGAATGCGATATTCTGACAAGATACTAGCGCACTCTCCTTATGTTCCCCTGTCTGTAGCTCATTTTCTTGGGACTAGTCTTCGCTAATTATACTATCAATATTTATTTGCATGATTGTTCATTCTCTTGGCACACCTTCGACTCTCATTCCCTTAAAGTATTGTTGATGATTACAGGTTTTATTGTGCTCTTTTGTTTGTATACTGACTTTTCTCATGGTGCAGTTGTTACTGAATTGTCCTTAATGGGTTTTTCATTATTCAGTTATTATTTTATTGTTTCCTTTTATCAACTTGTATTGCTTTAAGGGATTTTCAAATGGCATGGGTCATATAATTGGTTTCCGTTCTTACTTTCTCAATTCATATGCAGATTCTTACACAAGCCTGGTACCCCATAAGTTCATATTATATGCCCTTTTTCCCCTCATGTTTCCTAATATGCCATTTTCAGGCCATTTGTCTGATGGTTTTTGTACATTACATCTTCTTTTCTGGCAAGATCTCATCCCACACAGTGGCTGTGATATATATCATATATCACTAAGTGACAAATCTTTTCAGTTGCCACTGAATACCGTCCGGTTTTTGCTCACCTCCCTATTTGGACAGGTGAGCGGGTTCTCTATTGTCTCCGGAATCCCCCTTTCCCTTAACCCGTTTTTATACACTCTCACCTTTGCCCCTTATATATTTATCATTTCCTCTCCACTTTCCTGTACACCCTTTCTTCCCCTGTTTACCAGTATCTGCTTCATCGTTCTGACATATATATCAAGGATTCAAGACCCTTCTCAGTTTTAAAAGACCCATTCTACTGTAGCAATAATGTCCTCTACACCACCAAAGACTGGCACACACCACCTTAAGCTCCTTTCTCTAAATGCAAAGGGACTTAATGTACCGGAGAAACGTTCCCAATTACTTCTTTATATGCATAGACATAAGATAGATATATTGTTTTTACAGGAAACACATTTCCGTACAGATGCAACGCCGAAATTACACAATTACTACTTTCCGACTGCTCACCATTCTACTAACCCGCTCTCCAAATCTAAGGGGGTTTCTATTTTATTAGCTAAGCAATGTCCTTTCCACCTCATTGACACTCTCACAGATGACGAAGGTAGATTTATTTTCTTAAAAGGCACCTACATGGGTAAAACATTTACCCTAGCGAATGTATATGCCCCAAATTCGGGACAAGTTACCTTCTTCCGTAATATTGTGAAGGCCCTAGCAACGTTTCAGGAGGGTACTCTTATTTTGGGGGGTGACTTTAACGTCCCTCTAAATCCGCTTCTTGATACCTCTAATGGTAAGTCTATCCTTCCATATGCGGCTCTCCGAGCTATTAAGGCTCAGCTCCAAATACTGTTATTACATGACACATGGCGTACGTTGAACCCTAACGTTAAAGACTTCACCTTTTTCTCTGCCCCACATAACAAATATTCAAGAATTGACTATTTTTTCATTTCACAGAATGATCTTCCCATTCTACAACGTACCTCTATAGAGTCCATGTTCCTCTCAGATCATCACCCTGTCTCTGACTATATCATTCCCTGATGTGCCTACCCATTCACAGTCATTGAGATTAGACCCGTCTCTGCTCACGGACCCATCCATTTCTGCTGAAGTTGAACTTCACATCAAACAATATTTTATGGAAAACAATCCTAATGATACTTCCCCGCTTATTAATTGGGAAGCACACAAATGTGTGATACGTGGTGTTCTTATTGCAGCGGCGGTTAAAAGAAAAAAAGAAAGACAGAAACACTTTAATGGCCTAGCTTGCAAGATCCGTCAACTTGAAAGAGTACATAAACAAAAACTCAAGCCATAGACACCTTGAACTCTCTGATTCAATACAGAAATGAGATGCTAGATTTATTGGGCAAACAAGTGAGACGCAGATATATTCTCTCTCGAAAGACTTTCTACGAATACGGTAACAAAGCAAGTAAGTTACTTGCTAGAGCGCTACAGGTCAGGAAAGCTTCTACGACGGTACATTCGCTGACAGATTCGGCGGGTCATAAACTAACATCGACACCTGACATAGCAAATCAGTTTGTCTTGTATTATTCACAACTATATAATCTACCCCAAATGACTACGAGTACCAATGACATTAGGAGGAAACAACTGATCAAAGACTTCCTGAACTTACATGGTCCCACTCCTATCTCGGAATCCTCTTTTCGTGCTCTAGACAAGCCCCTGACTAAAGAAGAAGCCGATGTTGCTCTGAAGCAAATGAAAACAGGTAAAAGCCCGGGACCTGACGGACTGACTGCAGGTTATTATAAAACATACTCGGATATTCTAACCCCTATTTTTATATCGGCCTTTGATGCCTGTGCGTCGCCAGTCAGGCCCCCACGAGATTTATTGACAGCCCACATTGCCGTGATCCCTAAACCTGGTAAAGATTTATCACTTGTTTCGAACTACAGACCCATCTCGTTGTTGAACGTAGACCTCAAGTGGTATGCAAAAATTTTGGCGAATCGAATCCTTCCCCTACTTCCTGATCTTATACATCTTGATCAAGTCGGTTTTATCCCGGGTAGGGAAGCTAGGGATAACACCCTTAAGGCGCTCAACATTCACCATTGGCTTACGTCTACCGATCGTCAGGGTTTTCTGCTGTCCCTCGATGCCGAGAAGGCATTTGACAGAGTGGCTTGGGATTATATGACTGAAACTTTGAATTGTATGGGCTTTCCTCCCCGTTTGATAAATTATATCCTTACACTCTACTCGACTCCCTCTGCGAGGGTCAGGGTCAATGGCCACCTGTCGGATGCCTTCTCTGTCTCAAACGGTACCCGCCAAAGTTGCCCACTATCCCCTTTAATCTTCGTACTTACGTTAGAACCATTACTTAGATGTCTTAGAGCTAATCCTGATATAAGAGGCATAGAAGTTAATCAACGCACTTACAAAGTTGCGGCCTACGCGGACGACATACTCCTTTTTTTAACGAATCCATTGACGACTATTCCAAACTTACTTAAGGACCTCGACCATTTTAAATTGCTATCAAACCTCCAAATAAACTTTTCAAAATCAAACGCCCTAAACATTTCACTGCCTCAAGAATTGTGTACACAGTGTCAACATAATTTCCCGTTTCATTGGAACAGCAAAGCACTTACATATCTGGGTATACAAATACCTGTTTCCCTATCTGATCTGTACTCTACTAATCACTTACCTTTGCTACAAAAAGTAATACTGGACTTGAAGAAGTGGTCCGTAGGACTTTTTTCTTGGTTTGGAAGGGCAGCCATCATCAAAATGAACATTCTGCCTAAATTATTGTACTTACTACAAACAGTCCCTGTTAAACTTCCTCCATCTTTTTTCTCAGCTTATAGAAAAGCGTGTACTGATTTTATTTGGGGTGCATTGAGACCTAGAATTAGTTATTCCAGACTCACTGCCCCTAAACTCAAAGGAGGTGTGGGCTTGCCAGATCTGAAAAAATACCAACAAGCTTGCCATTTGACTAGAATCATTGATTGGAACGTCCACTCTGATACTAAAGATTGGGTCCAATTGGAGTCTTCAATGGCTCCTGTCCCTTTGGCACATTCTCCATGGATGGCTCAACATCTTATTCCCTTGACAGTCCGTTCTAATCCTTTAATACAACCTACACTAACCTCCTTCAGAGATGCGTGTACCAAGCACAAGATTTCGTCGATCCTAGGTCCTATGACCCCGCTACGACTGAATCCTGCCTTTACTCCTGGAATGCAAAGGAACTTCTTGGGGGATGTTTGGCCACATTCACATGTAAGAGCTGCGCACTTCTTTGAAGGTGACCAATTTATCTCTTACAATAATTTAGCTGCTAAAATGTTGACGGGTACGTTCCCGTTTTGGTCATATGTACAAGTTCGACACTTTTTTCAGGCTCTAAAACCTACACCGGATTGGGCAAGACAATACACACCTTTTGAAACGCTGTGTTTAAAAACTGAACCACAACGACATCTTATTTCTTGCACATATGCTCTATTATTCTCAGATCATACTTCTGAAGATAATTGGACTTGTCGTAGGTGGGAAGAAGACCTTTCTACAAAACTCACTGAGAGTGATTGGGAAACCATTTATAATCATATTCATAAGGGTACTCTGAACACCTATGCACAAGAAAATGCTTTTAAAATAGCTTTGAGATGGTACAGAACCCCCCTCAAGCTTCACCATATGTACCCTACTCTTTCTCCGCTATGCTGGAGATGTGGTTTGGAGACTGGTTCGCTCTTACATATTTGGTGGACGTGCCCTAAAATCCAACCCTTTTGGTTGGAGGTCCATAGATACATTAAGAGAATAACCACCTACAATTTAGAATATACACCAGTTCAATTTCTGTTGCATCTCCCCTCGATCCCAAAAAAGGTGTATTTTCGCTCTTTGCTTATGCATATGGTGAACGCTGCTAAAATGTGTATTCCTACTAAATGGCGCTCCCCTAACCCTCCGTCCATGGCAGAGTGGTTCCAACGTATTGGTAAAATTGCAGAAATGGAAGATCTCATCCACCAGGCAAGAGATACGCCTTCCAAATTCACCCATATTTGGTCTTGCTGGATACATTTCACTAATACAGATGAATACAAACGGGTTATTGCACGATAGATCATTAAGATTGATAAAGAGACATTTATGACTGGTAATTCCCCTCCCTCACCTTTTTAACCCCTCTTGCTTTTACTGATACTCCATTTCCCTTTTCCTTTATGCTGAAATATCTGAACACTTTTATTGTATCTATATGACTCTTCTAGCTATATATACTTACGTTGTTCTTCTAATCCCAGTTAGAAGGCGATTCCTTCTTTTTCATCTCGACACGACTTTTTTCTTTTTTTTTTTTTATCTTAATATTCCTATAGTTTTGTTATATATTTGAGATTCTTTTAATTCTTAGGATTTAGTCCTATCGGGTACAATTCTCACTGATATTTTATCACTATCTTATTGATGTACCTGTTTATGTGGTTTAGTTTTCTTAGATGTGAAGTTATTTTATTTCTCTACTTCATCACATTTGAACTTATCTTTGAGACTGTAAAAAATTACATCTGTATTTTATGTGGCGGCTGCGTCCGCATTTATTATCCTTATGTACTTCTGTGTACGCTTACAATAAAAACTTCTCAAAAAAAAAAAAAAAAAAAAAAAAAAAGATCCTGCTCTCTTTTTTTTTCCGGCAGTTTTGCGGTTGGAAAAACTGCAATGGAGCATACACACGGCTGGGTTTTCTGTCCAAAAGCTCTCATCGCAGTTTTTACGACGGGAAAACCGGTCGTATGTACGAGGCATCAGAGTTTCAATTTGTATGCAATCAGGCAGGCCCTTGCACTACATGGTTTTTAATAAATCTGAAGACAAAAATCTGCAGAAAATCTAATAGTGTGTATGGGGCTTAACAGAGCCTCAGATAGACGTGAAAACCCAACAGTGGTTGTGTTTTTTTTTTGTTTTTTTTTCAAATTCCATCCAAAACAAAAAAAAGTATGAGTTGGCTGGACATAGACTATAAAATCTCAATGTTTTAAATGACAAGTAATTGAGGCGCATTACATTTCATTACCTGGACAGCACTAAGATCTGATTCAGTCAGACGTCCTTTATTATGCCAGTCTGGATTATAGGTTAGTATCCCTTGTGTCATCAGGACCTCTTGGACCAATGGAAGCCCAGGCCATTCCTGGAGCCTAAAACAAAAAAACCAACACCACATTAGCAAATGAATTCATATCCAAAACCTTTGTACAAGAGCTTCTCATTTCTTCTCTGTTATTTTCTCTATATTAGCCTTTCTCAATCTTTTCACAACATAGGAACCCTTGAAATAATTTTTAGGTCCTTCAAACCTTGTTCCATGTACTTTATATTAGCCGACCCGAATATAAGCCGAGGCACCCAATTTTACCACAAAAAACTGGGAAAAATTATTGACTCGGGTATAAGCCTAGGGTGTCCATCTGCATGCCTCACTGTGTCCATGCCTCACTGTGTCCATGTGCATGCCTTACTGTGCCCATGCCTCACTGTGTCCATGCCTCACTGTGCCCATGCCTCACTGTGTAGGGTGACCAGACATCCCTGGTTTCAGGGGACAGTCCCTGGATTGAGGACACTGTCCCCGGACCAAGTCTGTCACCGGTTTTGTCCCCAGATTGGATTTGAACAGGGGCTGGGGCAATTTCAAAGACAGTCAGTGCAGAATTAAAAAAAAATAATTATAAATTTACAACCCCCCGCTCCACAGCGCCTACTAGCTTAGAGGGTGTATTTTTGCATTATCTGTGTCCCTTTCTGATGATCATGTGCTGGTTCAGGTGCATGCCCAATTCAGCTCAGCTCGCATGTTCTTCTGCCTTGGCTCAAGTCCCAGTCAGCCGCCTGCCTGCTTATCTCTTTGTCTTCCCTGGCGGAGTGATCTTCCTCAGCTCCCTACCCAGTAGAACCCGGGACCTGGAGAGTAAAACTTGACAGGCTGTGAGGTGGGCGGCGACGGGCAGAGAGTCGCTGATTGCCGCCATTACTAGTAAAAAAAAGAAATATGTCCCCGGATTTAATTAAAAAAATCTGGTCACCTTATCACTGTGTCCATGCCTCACTGTGTCCATGCCTCACTGTGCCCATGCCTCACTGTCACTGTGCCCATGCCTCACTGTGTCCAATCTCCCTACCTGATCCCTGGCGCTGTGTGACTAGACTGACGTTTAACATTGGAGTCTATGGAAGGGGTGCCCGGGTTTGAAAAATCGGTGCTTCCTGACTGTAGGTCCCCTGGACAACAAACTTTTCACACTTGTAGACGAAGAGTGGGGCTACATGTGTGCCAAGTTTGGGGTCCAGGGGACCTAGGTCCGGCCGGTACCAGGTCCCCAAATCACAGGAAAAATTACCGTTTAATATTGGAGTTTATGGAAGAGGTGCCCGGTATTTAAAAATCTGTGCTCCCCAGCCGTAGGTCCCCCGGACAACAAACTTTGCACACTTGTAGAGGAAGAGTGGGGCTACATGTATGCCAAAGGTTGGGGTCAAGGGGACCCACGGCTAGCCGGGATCAGGCGCACAAAGATGAAGATGAACACAGACTCGAGTATAAGCCGAGGGGGGAATTTTCAGCACAACAATATGTGCTGAAAAACTCGGCTTATACTCGAGTATATATGGTATCCGTACGTAAGGACGCCAAACTGGCTTTGCTGCATTGCCCCGATTCAGGGCTTGTTTTCACAGCAACAAAAACTGGCGACTTACCTGCAAGAAAGGTTTTATGATCACGAACAGCCCAACTTAGTCTTAGCACCACATCCCTTGATTTAATAGATGAAAAGAGGAAGGATTTGGGGATTTTTAAGGTACAAAATAAATTGAGGTTGTATCAACTATAATGTGTGTAGCGGGGTGTTCAATTTAAAGGGGAGTGTCTGAGTGGTAATTAGGCTCAGACACACTGATTGTTAGGGTTTATGGACCATTTCTGTTCACGGGGGATAGTATTGGTGTACAGTTCCCTGTGGCCTACAGGTAGCGCTGTCGCCGTGGGCCAGGGTTGAACCACCGATAGAGGGCTGTGCCTTTTGTGTCCATTCTCGGCAGTAGTACGGCATATAAAAGAGAGAGAGGGTAAAAAAAGGGGCGGACATCTTCCGTTCGAGGTCCACGCCCAGGCACCTTCGGCCTGGGGGTGAGTGAGGGTCGTCTCCGGGTGCCCTAGGGCTGGAGGTGGAGTTCCTGTTCCATCCCAGACACCTTCAGTCTGGGGTGAGGTACTATTTTGAAGGCCCGGGGCCCAGCACCTTCAGCTGAGGTCCGCTAGGGATCGAGGACTCCCAGGGTGCCGCCTTGCGAGGGGACCCGTATCTGGGACGAGGAGGCCAGGGATTTTACCCCTTCCGAAGACCCAGTGCAGAGTCGTGGTGACGGTGGGGGCCTCTGGTAACTCTCCGGAGGGATGTTTTCTCCTTGACATGGGCCAGATACTCTAAGAAGGAATTTCACGTTCAAGGTCAGTGGCAGTGACCCTGTTCTCCAAGTCAGTGGCAGTGACTTTATTCACCTGGTCAGTGGCAGTGACCCTGTTCTCCAAGTCAGTGGCAGTGACTTTATTCACAAGGACTGTGGCAGAGACCAACCTCACGGTCTGTGGCAGAGATCGTGCGCCAAAGCCGTTTGAGAAACCTAAACAGTCTAAAGAGTTGAGCTACGTTTGTGCCTGGACCTCCTCCACATCTAAGCTGTCCTGTATCTTCGCTCCAACCTGTCTGCTATCAAGGAGGCTGTTTATTATCCTGTGAGAAATAAATATTGAGTTGGACTTTCAGCTAGTGTGGACATTCACATTCCTGGGGAAAACAAGGACTTGCATCTATCCAAGGTAGAGGTGAAATCATTCTCGGGAGGACTTTGACTCTGGCCGCAGACAAGGCCCAAAACTAACACCACTCAACCTCTTTACACAGGAGGATACGGGCTTGTGGTGCGGTGTGCCTCTCCCTTCCTGCGAGGAGCCGAAGTGAATGCAGGTAAAGAGAGGGGTGTGTGCACTACACGTGGGGGCTCGTCCGGGATTTGTTTGCTGTTGGGAAGTGTTGAAGACCCCCCCAGAGTTTGAACTTTATTCCCCAGTGAAGTTCCGTGGAGGTCGACCATATTGAGAACTGCGCCACGAGGAGAACCCTGACTGCGTAGTTCGTGGGTGTGACAGAGAGAAAGCCCGCGAACAGTGCAGGAGATGGGAGGAGTCTGGCCATGTGTGGAGTTGCACGTGGGGACTTTGGCACAAAAAGGACAGTGCGCAATGGAACAGCGAATGGATAACATGGCTTCTGATGCCTCATGGGTTCCGGCTACTCCTACCATGAAGTTGACTTAATTTGCTGCTCCCTTAACGGATACGGGGATTCGGCTCAAGCCCCGGGGACGTTTTGCCCTCTACGTTTGCAAAGATGTGGAGGCCCTCGGAGTGATTTGTCCCGGCTGCTCGAGACTGGTGGTGCATCTGAAGCCATTCGGGCGATGCAAGCTATGTAAGGAGTTCTTGTTTGAGGTCGAGCAACCTACAGAAAAGCCTCGGGCTTTCCACCTCAATTGCCTTACGGGCGTCACCATTCTGGTAGGAGGAATCAGAGCTAACACAGTCACCTCTGCGTGCACTGTAGGGACTTCGGAGGAAGTCACAGATGAGATTGTTCAAGAGATTGAGAGACCAGAGGATGCTGCTTCAGTCACCACAGAGTCCTTTCTCCCACCGCCCAAGAGGAAGATGGGGTTCGCGAAAGCTTCCCACGGCCGTGGCGGAGCTACGCCCCAGAACATACTCGGAACGGATGCATCCGAAGGGAAAAGTCCCAGATGTCCTGGTTCAGCTACAAGCCGAGGTAAGCCGGGGGAAGAGACTCTGTCTAAGGTCCCAAGTGTTGGGGATTCACATGCCCGCAAACTAGTCAGAGGCGGTGACTCGTCCTCTACCAGGAGTTACCTGCCTGCGGAGGAATACGATACCTCCGACCTGGAGTCAATCTCTGATGCGGGAGATGACGCTGCAGTTGATGAACTGTTTGAACGGAAGGGTTGGGATAAGATGCCCCTGTCCTCCTCACGTAGAAATAGGGACCCACCCATGTCCACTGGGGATAGCACACCCCGGGTGGAGGCCTCGAAGCCTGAGGAGGGATCTGTCCCCTTGTCTGCCCTTCCACACAGTCGGAGATTCCTGCATCAGTTACTGAGATGGGACGGGTGTCACTGCGGGCCCCTGTGTCTGGTCCTGAGGTAGTGAAAGTACCTCGACACCCGGATGCCATAGTCCTACCTGGTACGGGAGACCGTACCACCATGCCACCATTGTCCCGATTACAGAGGTTATTTAACCAGAAGGTAGCCAGCGAGTATGGATGGGAGTGCCCGTGCCTGCCTAGGGAGCTCCTGATTGAGGTGGAGGCCTGTAGACACCGGTGGTACGCGGACTTTATATGGACACACATTAAAGTACCCCAGGCCCGCAGATACTTCTCATGTTCCCCTGCAGCTACTCAGAGGTATAAAGACTGTAAGGCTGCCTGGATGCTTGGTCGGCACATATATGCGGGCAAGGTGCTCATCTGCAGGAAAGATGAAGACAATGTCGAGTATCACATTGACACTTTCGATAAGCATTGGAAACCTCTGGTGTTGCCAGACCCACACTATTATCTTTGAGAGACTAGACTCTTTTGTGTTTGCTTTATTCCTAGAGTGCATCCTCTAGAGCCCAGGAACTTTGCCCTAACAGAAGGGTATTCTACTCATTGGTGGAGCGAGAGCCGTTGTTTTTTTTCTCCCCTCTCTCCCTACCGCTAAGATACATGGACTTTGGGGTGTAGATAGTTCAGGGCCACAGTCAAGAAGAAGAGGATTTGTCAAGCACCTGTGTCTCAATCACAGCACTACCACTAAGTGGCGGTGTTGTTTAACTATTGCATTGCAAATGATATAATGCAGTTTACTTTTGGAAGGAAGGGATTTTCCTCTAGGGGAAAATCTGTTCATTCCAACAAATGTAATTTTTAGTTGTGTATGTTTTTTCTCTTCCCCTGCAGGCGGACGTCAAGCAAGGTTACCGAGAATGAGGTGGATCTTAGTTAGTGCAGGTGGGAGGGAAAGGTAAATATTTATTGAAGTATGTCATGTGACATTTGATGTTTTAAATGTGCACATCAGTGTTATTCTTCTTTCTTCTGTACGTTTAACCCCCTTTCCCCATGTTTAGGTTCCGGCACAAACAGGCAGTTTTTTTTCTCCTCAGATTGTTTTTTTTTTTAGTGTTTGGTCTCTGGATTGGGCCTATGCTGACTCAGGCTTGAGAGGCATAGGTTTGCTCCAGACACTGGGGACCAGTGCCTATTTAGTGGGGGGAATGTGTAGCGGGGTTTTCAATTTAAGGGGAGTGTCTGAGTGGTAATTAGGCTCAGACACACTGATTGTTAGGGTTTATGGACCATTTCTGTTCACGGGGGATAGTATTGGTGTACAGTTCCCTGTGGCCTACAGGTGGTGCTGTCGCCGTGGGCCATGGTTGAACCGATAGAGGGCTGTGCCTTTTGTGTCCCCTCTCGGCAGTAGTACGGCGGGGCGGGGAACCTGCTGTGCCTTTTGGGAGAGGGTATAAAAGGGGCGGACATCTTCCGTTCGAGGTCCACGCCCAGGCACCTTCGGCCTGGGGGTGAGTGAGGGGTGTGTGCGCTACACGTGTAAAAGATTTTTTATTTTGAAAGACAAAATAAAAAATTGTTAAAACATAACAATTGGCAAGTATAGTTTAACAAGATTTTATGAAAACAGCACTAAAAGGTAGACTTCCCAACATGTTTCGCCCATATATCGGGCTTCTTCAGGGGATGCTGTCCAATTTAGAGGCACAAGCCTTCATTCTTTTTTTTATTTTACAAAATAAACTTTTATTCAAAGTTAATGATCACATGTCAGTTTACAACTTAGTGCACAATAAACAGAAAAAACTAAAATGCACAAGAATTAGAATTAGTGGTATACAGGACATACAAGCATCTGTACAGTCTTCAGCCATCAATCATAACCTACACCGCGTTAAGCCAAAGAACAAGAGTAACAGATCTAGCCAGGAGAATACTCTCACCCGAACCTGTGAGACCTGGATACAGCCAGGTGGGGAAAGACAAGGAGAGGTACAAGCCTTCTTAGACATGGGCGCCGTCCATAAATTCATTTAGTTTCATTTCGTTTCGTATTCCCTGTTATTTCGTAATTCGTGTCCGAAATTCAATTTGGACTCGTCCGAAATACGAATTTTCGTTAGATTCGTTAACTTTTCGTTAAATTACGAACGTTCGTTATGATGAATTTAAAAAGCAAACCCAGAAAGTCAGCAGTGCTGCTGATTTCCTGGGTTTGCTTTTTAAATTCATCATAACGAATGTTCGTAATTGTTACGAAAAGTTAACGAACCTATCGAAAATTCGTATTCAATCCAAATTGAATTTCGGACACGAATTACGAAATACGAACTAAGGGCTGGGATGGTGGGAGCCCCTCATAATAAGCACAGCAGGGGTACAGCCCCAGGAGGAAGTCAGCACAGCACAGGGATGGTGGGAGCCCCTCATAATGAGCATAATGAGTCGACGACTGCCATATTGAGAAAGCTATTGTAGCCCGGGCCGTTAGTTTGTATTTCGTAATTCGTGTCCGAAATTCAATTTGGATTGAATACAAATTTTCGTTAGGTTCGTTAACTTTTCGTAACAATTACGAACATTCGTTATGATGAATTTAAAAAGCAAAAAATACCTTTCTCAAATTTGGATCCGAAATTCGTCAATGAAATTTCGTATTTCGTGAAATTCGGAAGCATATAAATTCAAAGTTCGGATGCTTCCGAATGTACAAATTTTCGGAAATTCATACGAATTTTCGATTCGTACGAAACGCACATGTCTACCTTCTATATCTCCCAAAATATAAATCCAAACACTGCCAGAATTCCTAGGTGTCTATCAGCATCAGGGCAACCATGTGCTACAGGGGGCCATAGAGGGCATTCAAGGACCAGAAGAACAGATTCTGCAGTAGACTCAATACCAAAGCCCTGTACACACGGCCGGGATTCCCGGCGGTATAAAGTCCACCGGGAATCCCGACGGGAAAACTACGGGGAGAGCTTTGGCCGGGAATCCCGGCCATGTGTACAGGGCTTATGCTCCCTCGGCACTGCCTCGCAGTGTTTTCCATTGGCAAGTGTAGTAAATCTGGCGGAAAAAAAAACGCTGGGAATCCCGGAGGGAAAATAGAGAGCCGGTTCTCTATTTTTCCCGCCGGGATTCCGGGCAGTTTTCCTGGCGAGGGAGCATACACATGCCCGGTTTTCACGGCAAAAAGCTCTCCCAGCAGTTTTCTTGCCGGGAAAACTGGTCGTGTGTACGAGGCACAAGGGTAAAAAGATGTCTGCACCCACCAGTGCTTATTTCTAAGGATGATGTTTAGTGACAGCGTATTTGTGTCCCTGGGTTCCAACTCCCCTCTCCCCAACCCCTCGTTACTTATTCCCCCCCCCCCGCCACCTTTTTTATTCTCCTTATTTCCCTTTTTTTTTCCTTCTTTCTCTTTCTCACTATCTTTTTTCTCCTTTTCTCTCTGGGCTTCCGCCCGTTCTCAGCCTCATTCTTTCCTGTTATATGCCGGTGCCTTTGGATTTTGGTCATCTTTGCGGACCTACGGCCTGTGCCGCGGGGTCATACGCTCATTGATGTTTTGTGTATTTCTGTGTTTTCCACCGGGTCCCCCTGCGTGGGTGACCCACTGATCTGCATCTGTGCATCTTTCAATAAAAATGTATTGTACCACAAATAATGTTCTGGTCTCCTGGAACCGCTGCTAAAACCATGTCATTGTTGGGGTAAAATGCCCCTTACATTGGTGGTCAATGGAAAGAATACCCCTTACTAGTGATGAGCCGAACACCCCCGGGTTCGGTTCGCACCAGAACCCGCGAACGGACCGAAAGTTCGTACGAACATTAGAACCCTATTAAATACAATGGATGCGAACGTTCGAATTCTAAAGTGCTAATTATAACAACTATTATGCATGTTATTGTCCTAAAAAGGGTTTGGGAACCCGGGTTCTGCACCAGGGGACATGTATCAATGCAAAAAGAAGTTTTAAAAACGGTCGTTTTTCGGGAGCAGTCATTTTAATGATGCATAAAGTGAAAAAAAAAAAGTCAAATATTCCTTTAAATATCGTACCTGGGGGGTGTCTAAAGTATGCCTGTGAAGTGCCACGTGTTTCCCGTGTTTAGAACTGTCCCTGCACAAAATGACACTTCTAAAGGAAAAAAAAGCCATTTAAAACTGCTTGCGGCTTTAATGTAATGTCTGGTCCCGGTAATATGGATGAAAATCTTTAAGAAAAATGGCATAGCTACCCCATGACCCCCCCCCCCCCTACCCCAGCCCGTTACCAGCCCCTTTGGGTCTTGTATGGATATTAAGGGGAACCCCGCACATAAAATAAAAAAGGCCCTATATACTCTGAACAGCCGTATACAGGCGGTGCATACAAGACAGGGACTGTAGGTTTGTTCTTATGTAGAATCTGTTTGTAATTTTTAACAGGTACATTGTTTAAGTGTAGCTCCAGCCCAAAAATCTATTTTTAAACTTTTTGGAAAACATAGGTAAGGGTTATCACCCCTGTAACATTTGTTTTGCTGTCTGTGCCCCTGTTCAGAACATTTCACCTCACTTTCCGTCCCAATGACAACTGTTTTTGAAATGTGGTGTTTTTCTTGAAACAAGGATTGCTGATAAAGCATCAGTACAGAGGAGACACCTTTCTCCCATATTAATTCTTACAGGAGAGAATTTTCCTTCCTAGGGGTAGATTTCCTCTCACTTCCTGTTGTCTTCTTGCGTTTGCAAGTAGGAGTCGTTTGTAAGTTGGATGTTTGAAAGTAGGGACCTGCCGTAGATACTCTGCAGAAATAGGCCCCTTAGTTGTTGGTGTTGGCACAACACTGTAAGCACTCACAGTTACTCTTGGTTGGTGCTGGAACGCCCTGCTGTCAACTATTATATCAGGAATTGTAATTACATATAATTGTTGAACAGTGGTAGTAAAAATTGGGCCTTTGATGGTGGTGCTGGTGCCACAACACTGTAAGCCCTGACAGTTACTCTTGGTGGGTGCAGCAATGGGCCCTGCTGTGAATTATTAGATCAAGAATTGTAATTGCATGCCCCTGTTGAACAGGGGCTGAAAAATTGGGCCTTTGGTGGTGGTGGTGGTGTTGACACAACACTGTAAGCCCTCAGAGTTACTCTTGGTGGGTGCAGGAATGGGCCCTGCTGTGAATTATTAGATCAAGAATTGTAATTACATGCCCCTGTTGAACAGGGGCTGAAAAATTGGGCCTTAGGCACTGGTGGCACAACACTACAACCCCTCACAGATACTGTACTTGGAGCACAGCAATGAGCCCTGTTGCAAAGTATTGCTTCAAAAATTGTAATGACACGCCCCTGTTAAACAGGGGCTGAAAAATTGGGCCTTAGCCACTGGTGGCGGCACCCATAAACAAAAATGATCTTCCAAGCTATCATCATCAATCGTATCATTGAGGACTCGGAGGAGGAGGATAGCCAGTCAACATAACAGCACAGACACTCAGCATCAGCATCAGTCTTGAAGGGATGTGACATGTTAAAATCAATTAGTCTGTTATATCAGCATCAGGTGTGTGGTAGCTGGTGGTGATCCAAGACTGGTTCATCTTGATGAAAGTCAGTCGATCAACCGAGTCGGTGGACAGGCGCACCCTGTGATCCGTGACAAATCCTCCAGCAGCACTGAATGTGCGTTCCGAAAGAACGCTGGATGCAGGACAGGCCAGTAGCTCAATTGCATACTGTGCAAGCTCTGGCCAGTGATCCATCCTCAAGACCCAGTAAGCCAGAGGATTTTCGGTGGGGAAGGTGTCCAAGTCTGACCTTGCCCCTAGATATTCCTGCACCATGTTTATCAGACGCTGGCGATGGTTGCTGGAACCAATCATACTTTGGGGCTGCGGACTAAAGAATTGTCTGAACTCATCGGTCAGACGGCCACCTTCCCCACCGCTCCTTCTTTGACTGGCCGAAGCCTCAGCAACTCGTTGTCCTGGACCAGGAGTTTGTAACCTCCCAGTCTCTGGGAACGCGTTGCACAGACCTTTCTGCAAGGCCTCCCGGAGTTGTCTCATCCTCTGCTCCCTCTGCGACGGTAACATAAGGTCCGCAACCTTACCCTTGTACCGTGGATCAAGGAGAGTGGCCAGCCAGTAATGGTCCCTCTCCTTGATCCGAAGAATACGAGGATCCTTCCGCAGACTTTGCAGGATCAGGGAGGCCATGCAGCGTAGGTTTGCTGAGGCATTCGCTCCGGAGTCCTCTGGGTCACTAAGGACGACATGATCCGCAGTCACCTCCTCCCAGCCACGTACAAGTCCACTGGTTTCTTGGGACTGTAAATCATCCCTAAAAGACTGCTGCTGATGATGCTGAGTGCCAGCCTCCACCTCCATGCTGACACAATCCTCCTCCTCCTCCTCCTCCTCCTCTTCCTCTTCCTGTGCGATGGGTGGGACAGAAGGAACACTGTCTGGGTAAAGGGGGCCTTGAGAGGCAAGGAAGTCCTCCTCTTCCTGCCTCTGTTCTGCCTCAAGTGCCCTGTCCATTATTCCACGCAGCGTGTGCTCCAACAGGTGGACAAGAGGTACAGTGTCACTGATGCATGCACTTTCACTGCTCACCATCCTCGTGGCCTCCTCAAATGGTGCCAGGACAGTGCATGCATCCCTGATCATGCCCCACTGGCGTGGAGAAAAAAAACCAAGCTCCCCTGACCCTGTCCTGGTGCCGTAGTCGCACAGGTACTCATTGATGGCCCTCTGCTGCGTGTGCAGCCGCTGCAGCATGGCCAACGTTGAGTTCCACCTGGTGGGCATGTCACATATAAGGCGGTTCTTGGGCAGGTTCAACTCCTTTTGCAGCTCAGCCAGGCGAGCACTGGCATTATAAGATCTGCGGAAATGCACACAGACTTTCCTGGCCTGCCTCAGGACATCCTGTAAGCCCGGGTACCTGCCCAAGAACCGCTGCACCACCAGGTTAAGGACGTGAGCCACACAGGGCACATGGGTCAGTTGTCCCTGTCGGAGGGCGGAGAGGAGGTTGGTGCCATTGTCGCAAACCACCATTCCTGGCTTAAGCTGGCGTGGCGTCAACCACCTCTCGGCCTGGCCCTGCAGAGCAGACAGGACCTCTGCCCCAGTGTGGCTTCTGTCCCCCAAACACACCAGCGCAAGCACGGCATGGCATATTTTTGCCTGCGTACTTGCGTAGCCCCGTGAACGGCTACGGAGCACCGCTGGTTCATAGGACAAACCACAGGAAGAGGCCATGGAGGAAGAAGAAGAGGAGGGGGTGGAGGAGAGAGGTGTGTCACAACCAGTAGTAGCATTTTGGAGGCGTGGCGGTGGGACAACCTCCAACACTACTGCACCTTGTCCTGCATCCTTCCCAGCTGCCAAAAGAGTGACCCAATGGGCCGTGAAAGAAAGGTAACGTCCCTGTCCATGCCTGCTGGACCATGAGTCAGCGGTAATATGCACCTTACCGCTGACCGCCCTGTCCAGCGAGGCCAAGACATTGCCTTCCACATGCCGGTAGAGAGCCGGAATAGCCTTCCGTGAGAAAAAGTGGCGTTTGGGAACCTGCCACTGAGGAACCGCACATTGCACAAACTCACGGAAGGGGGCCGAGTCTACCAACTGAAAAGGCAGCAGTTGAAGCGCTAGCAATTTAGCCAAGCTAGCATTCAACCGCTGGGCATGTGGATGGCTGGGAGTGAACTTCTTTCGACGGTCCAGCAGCTGGGGCAGGGAAATTTGCCTGCTAGAATCGGACGTCGGTGTACTGCTAGCAGAGTGGCCGCAAGTACTTGGCTGTGACACACCTAATTCTACACCTTCATTCCTCTCAGTGCATGTTTCAGAGAGGACTGAAGTTATAGTGGGGTTGGAAATCCCAGCTGATGCGGTGCAAGGAGAGGTCCGCTTTGTTCTTTGGTGTGGGTCTTTGAGGTAGGCTTGCCAACGAGCTGCATGGCAGGTCAACATATGTCTGGTCAGGCATGTGGTACCCAAGCGGCTGATGTTTTGGCCACGCGATATACGCTTGAGACATATGTTGCAAACAGCAGCTGTGCGATCTGATGCACTAGCCTCAAAAAAGGCCCACACCAAGGAACTTTTTGAATGACGGGCAGAGGCAGCGCCCTGCACAGGCGGAGCTCTGCGGTGTGATTCCGTCGGTGTACTGCCCTTACGCTGGCCACCAAAGGGCATCCTGTCTCGTTGGAGATGTGCCTCCTCCTCATCCTCCTCCTCCTCTCTCCTATTAGGCACCCACGTGGAGTCAGTGACCTCATCATCCCCTCCCTCCTCATCACTGGAGCCAATCTGGCAGTATGCTGCAGCTGCTGGAACATGACTGCCAGATTGGTGTCCTTCTTGAGCATCCCCTCTGTCTGCTCTCACCCTACTGCCTTCCTGTAGCTGGGTTTCATCATCAGACCCTTCGAAACGCTGGGCATCCTCCTGGAGCATGTACCCAACACTGTGCTCAAACAGTTCGGGGGACTCCTCAGGAGGAGGACATGGTGGGTCTAGGGAAGGAGTGACTGATGATGAGTCTGACATTGATACCAGGGAAGAGGACGCTTTGGCAGCTGCTTTGCCAGTACCCTGAGCCTGGGTGAGAGAGGATGAGGAGGAGGAGGAGGGCTTGGTCATCCACTCTACCAAGTCTTCGGCATGATGTGGCTCAACATGTCCAGCTGCGGAAAAGAAGGACAAGCGTGTCCCATGGCCATGTGCTGATGACAATGCACCGCGTCCACGACCAGCACTGTTGCCCCCAGACACAGAGCCTGCTTGCCCTCTTTTATTGCCTCCTGACTGTCTGCCTCTCCTTGTTTGCCTTCCAGACATTCTAATAGATGGCCTGCAGGGAGATGGGAAAAAAGCAATAAGGGCTACCTTCAGGTGTCCTTCTCTGTCCCTTGAAACAAGGACTTGCACAGTGAAAGAAACTGACACTCTCCCTACCTACAGTTTTCTGTCCCTAGAAAAAATGTTTTTTTTAAGCACAATATAGCACAAGGAGAATTCACTCACTGTCCTTCCAGGTCCCTGGAAACAAGGACTTGCACAGTGAAAGAAACTGACACTCTCCCTACCTACAGTTTTCTGTCCCTAGAAAAAATGTTTTTTTTAAGCACACTATAGCACAAGGAGAATTCACTCACTGTCCTTCCCAGTCCCTAGAAACAAGGACTTGCACAGTGAAAGAAACTGACACTCTCCCTACCTACAGTTTTCTGTCCCTAGAAAAAATGTTTTTTTTAAGCACAATATAGCACAAGGAGAATTCACTCACTGTCCTTCCAGGTCCCTAGAAACAAGGACTTACACAGTGAAAGAAACTGACACTCTCCCTACCTACAGTTTTCTGTCCCTAGAAAAAATGTTTTTTTAAGCACAATATAGCACAAGGAGAATTCACTCACTGTCCTTCCAGGTCCCTGGAAACAAGGACTTGCACAGTGAAAGAAACTGACACTCTCCCTACCTACAGTTTTCTGTCCCTAGAAAAAATGTTTTTTTTAAGCACAATAAAGCACAAGGAGAATTCACTCACTGTCCTTCCAGGTCCCTAGAAACAAGGACTTACACAGTGAAAGAAACTGACACTCTCCCTACCTACAGTTTTCTGTCCCTAGAAAAAATGTTTTTTTTAAGCACAATATAGCACAAGGAGAATTCACTCACTGTCCTTCCAGGTCCCTAGAAACAAGGACTTACACAGTGAAAGAAACTGACACTCTCCCTACCTACAGTTTTCTGTCCCTAGAAAAAATGTTTTTTTTAAGCACAATATAGCACAAGGAGAATTCACTCACTGTCCTTCCAGGTCCCTAGAAACAAGGACTTACACAGTGAAAGAAACTGACACTCTCCCTACCTACAGTTTTCTGTCCCTAGAAAAAATGTTTTTTTAAGCACAATATAGCACAAGGAGAATTCACTCACTGTCCTTCCAGGTCCCTAGAAACAAGGACTTACACAGTGAAAGAAACTGACACTCTCCCTACCTACAGTTTTCTGTCCCTAGAAAAAATGTTTTTTTTAAGCACACTATAGCACAAGCACAAAACACACTGACACTCTCCCTACCTATCCTTCTCTTTCCCTAAACTAAAGGAATCCAGGTTAAGCAAGAAAGAAATAAAAGTCACTGTCCCTGCCTATGCTGCTCTATCCCTGCTCCGGAACACACTACACTAGGCCGCCGTGCTGGCGGCCTTTTATAGTGTGGGGCGTGTACTAAACACCCTCAGCAATAATTGGCCACAGGCATCCTGCCTGTGGCCAATCATTGCTCTCCTAGCTGCCGGCGCTGTGATTGGCCAAGCATGCGGGGTCACAGTGCATGCTTGGCCAATCACAGCGCCTGGATGACACTGCGATGGCGTAGTGCATTGTGGGCCGTTCGCGTCACTCGAATTTGGCGCGAACGGCCCAAATCGTTCGATCTTCGTCGAACGATCGAACAGCCGATGTTCGAGTCGAACGTATGTTCGATTCGAACACGAAGCTCATCCCTACCCCTTACATTGGGGATGAGTGCATAAAATGCTCCTTACATTGGGTTTGAATAGGGAGAAAGTTCCTTACATTGGTGGTCAGTGGGAAGAATGTCCCTTACATTGGTGATCAGTGGGAAGAATTTTCCTTACATTGGTGATCAGTGGGAAGAATGCTCCTTACATTGGTGATCAGTGGGAAGAATGTTCCTTACATTGGTGATCAGTGGGAAGAATGTTCCTTACATTGGTGATCAGTGGGAAGAATGTTCCTTACATTGGTGATCAGTGAGAAGAATGTTCCTTACATTGGTGATCAGTGAGAAGAATGTTCCTTACATTGGTGATCAGTGGAAAGAATGTTCCTTACATTGGTGATCAGTGGGAAGAATGTTCCTTACATTGGTGATCAGTGGAAAGAATGTTCCTTACATTGGTGATCAGTGGGAAGAATGTTCCTTACATTGGTGATCAGTGGAAAGAATGTTCCTTACATTGGTGATCAGTGGAAAGAATGTTCCTTACATTGGTGATCAGTGGGAAGAATGTTCCTTACATTGGTGATCAGTGAGAAGAATGTTCCTTACATTGGTGATCAGTGGAAAGAATGTTCCTTACATTGGTGATCAGTGGGAAGAATGTTCCTTACATTGGTGATCAGTGGAAAGAATGTTCCTTACATTGGTGATCAGTGGAAAGAATGTTCCTTACATTGGTGATCAGTGAGAAGAATGCTCCTTACATTGGTGATCAGTGAGAAGAATGTTCCTTACATTGGTGATCAGTGGGAAGAATGTTCCTTACATTGGTGATCAGTGGGAAGAATATTCCTTACATTGGTGATCAGTGGGAAGAATGTTCCTTACATTGGTGATCAGTGAGAAGAATGTTCCTTACATTGGTGATCAGTGGAAAGAATGTTCCTTACATTGGTGATCAGTGGGAAGAATGCTCCTTACATTGGTGATCAGTGGGAAGAATGCCCCTTACATTGGTGATCAGTGGGAAGAATGTTCCTTACATTGGTGATCAGTGGAAAGAATGTTCCTTACATTGGTGATCAGTGAGAAGAATGCTCCTTACATTGGTGATCAGTGAGAAGAATGCTCCTTACATTGGTGATCAGTGAGAAGAATGTTCCTTACATTGGTGATCAGTGGGAAGAATGTTCCTTACATTGGTGATCAGTGGGAAGAATATTCCTTACATTGGTGATCAGTGGGAAGAATGTCCCTTACATTGGTGATCAGTGGGAAGAATGTCCCTTACATTGGTGATCAGTGGGAAGAATGTCCCTTACATTGGTGATCAGTGGGAAGAATGTTCCTTACATTGGTGATCAGTGGGAAGAATGTTCCTTACATTGGTGGGCAGGGAGAAGAATGTTCCTTACATTGGTGGTCAGTGGAAACAATGTTCCTTACATTGGTGGTCAGTGGAAACAATGTTCCTTACATTGGTGATCAGTGAGAAGAATGTTCCTTACATTGGTGATCAGTGGAAAGAATGTTCCTTACATTGGTGATCAGTGGGAAGAATGTTCCTTACATTGGTGATCAGTGGGAAGAATGTTCCTTACATTGGTGATCAGTGGGAAGAATGTTCCTTACATTGGTGATCAGTGGGAAGAATGTTCCTTACATTGGTGATCAGTGGGAAGAATGTTCCTTACATTGGTGATCAGTGGGAAGAATGTTCCTTACATTGGTGGTCAGTGGAAACAATGTTTCTTACATTGGTGATCAGTGGGAAGAATGTTCCTTACATTGGTGATCAGTGGAAACAATGTTCCTTACATTGGTGATCAGTGGGAAGAATGCTCCATACATTGGTGATCAGTGGGAAGAATGCTCCGTACATTGGTGATCAGTGGGAAGAATGTTCCTTACATTGCATAGGGAAAGTGATACTGAGCAGTGGGTAAATTCGCTGCACAACCCAAAATATTGTGGATAGGAAAGGTACCCCGGGGGCTTTGTGTTGCAGCAAGAAATTATGGTATTGAGTTGTATAAAAAACATTTCTATTTAAATAGATAAGTCACAAGGAGCATGTCTGTTAATATTTAAAACATAAGCACCAGGTAATACAGTATAGGCGTATACATGATAATACAGCCGTAGGAGCAAATGTACAATAGCATAAAATAACATTGTATTATAGTCAAAATAAGGAACACTGATGCGTTTCGGCCTTGTCAATAGCGGTCATCTTCAGGGGGTGAAATGGAGATGCTCTAAAAGAAAATACATTGTATGGGTGAAATTTGTACAAGGAACAAAAACACTCTCAGCGATAAAGCATCTACCGTAAATATGGTGTTGTTATTGATAGGTATAATTACCCCTTAGCGGCTGGGGGAAGAAAGACTTGCCCATGTGCTGGGTTTGTGGACCAACAGAGGGCCCTGTGGGTGCGACCGGTGCTCCTCACGGCCCACATGGAAGCGGGGAGGGCGAGAAGGAAAAAGCCCGGCTGTAGGTAAGGGGACCAAATCCAGGCCCACGAGAGGTCGCACTGGTACCCCACGCATGGGGGCTTGGGGGGGGGCTCGGGAGGAAGGGGCCCAAATTACCGGGGCAGCAGCCAAGAAGACCGAAACCAAGAATGGGCACCCCAAGCTGTAAAGATATGACATGATATATAATGGTAATATGTAATAATAGGAGAAATATCGAAAGTTCATATGATTTATATCTACATTGTTGAATGAGGTATGTAGAAAAGGTAAACCTGTGATGGGATACGTTAGCAAGAAGTGAAAATTAAAATAATAGTGGTTAGGGGGAGGGAGGTAGTGGATGGGGTGAGTGGACCTGGAGGTGAGGCAAGGACTAAGAGATCGAAATAAAGGGAAGAGCGATGAGAAGAAAAGGGGGGGGGAATGGGGTAGTAGAATGGGAAAGATAAGGGAAGAGTGAAATGGGGAAGTGGAAAGTGAAATAAAATTAAAAATGAAAGCAACAAATAGAAAGAAAAAATATGGAATGAAAATAATAGTAATTAAAATAAAACACAAATGGAATGGAGTGATAAAGAGAAATAGAATGAAAGGGAGTGAATGTGAGGAGAATGTATGTGTTGTGGTGTGGAAGGTAAATATGGGATAGTGAGTGAAAGAGTGTGAGTATGACAGGGCGGGGATGGGAGGTAAGGGAGGTGAGGAAAGAAAGTGAACGAAAGTGAACGAATGCTTCTTACATTGGTGATCAGTGGGAAGAATGTTCCTTACATTGGTGATCAGTGGGAAGAATGCTCCTTACATTGGTTATCAGTGGGAAGAATGCTCCTTACATTGGTGGTCAGCGGGAAGAATGTTCCTTACATTGGTGGTCAGAATGCAACCTCTACAGACAGCTAAAAAGATCATTGGCTTCATGCAGCTGGCTCTGCCAAGTGGTGTTCCCCCCAGAACTATGCAGGCACCATTAGATGGAAGGTCAATTAGCCACAGCTTGAGGAACCCTAGCAACCTCGGGAGGAACCCTAGGAGCCCTGGTTGAGAATTGCTGCTCTATATGCTAATATGTCGATTTCTGTGAAGATTCCCATGTATCTAGGTCATGCTATATCTTGTATATCTAGTAGTAGTTAGTCCCATTCATCTGGCCTTGTTCTGTAAAATTAAAGACATTTTGTAGGTTCTCCAAACCACTACCACCAGGAGAATACCCCAACAATGAACACCTATGCAGACACCAAGGATGGGATTATGTAATTAGATCAGAGTGGTGCCACAATGTGTACACTTCCCATCGTGTTCTTGGTTAATCAACATCTGCCTTAACACATTCCATGATGATTGGATTAAGGCAGCCTTTCTCAACCTTTTTGCCCTTGAAATCATTTTCAGGTTTCGGAGGGAACCCTTGCAAAAATGGGATCAGTGGGAAAATTCCCCTTACATTGGTGGTCAGTAGAAGGAATGAAATCCTTACAGTGGTGATCAGAGCCCAACCGACAGCTAAATGTTCATTGGTGTCATACCACTGGTTCTGCCATGTGACATTGCACCTGGAACTGTGGAGGCACCATAAGATGGGAAGTCAATCAGCCACAGCTCAAGGGACCCCTAACCAACTCTTGAGGAACACTAGGGTTCCCTGGAAGGTGTTGGTGATACCTGTGCGGACATTAACGTTGGGGTATTTTCCTGACACTCATTAGAACTGAAGAAGTGGCTCAGATAAGTAGATTCAAAGAAGGTGGACTGCCCCCTGGAGGCTATGCGTAGTTTGGCTGGAAAGAGCATTGCATATGTTGCTTTAATTTTTTGTAGGCGCTTCTTCACCTCAGCGAATTTAGCCCTTTTCCGTTGCACCCACGCCGAGAAGTCAGGATAGAATGAAACTTTTGTCCCATTAAAGTGAACAGAACCTCTCTCCCTCGCTAATCTGAGTATGATCTCACTAGCCTTATAATTCAAGAGCCGTGCCAGCATGGATCGTGGCAGCTTGCCCGGAGGGAGGGATTGAGGTGGCGTGTGGTTGGCCCGTTCCACCGCAAACAACGGTGTAAAGGCCTCCTTGCCAAATATGTCTTGCAGCCATTTCTCTGTAAATGCTGTAGGATCCCTGCCCTCAACTTTCTTGGGGAGTCCCACAATTCGGACATTGTTACGCCTGAGGCGGTTCTCAATGTCGTCCATTTTGCCAGTAGCCTGCGCTGCTTGCTGTAATGCTGATCTGGCGTCCCTAGCGAGTGTTGTCATCTGATCCTCCACCTCACTAATTCTGCCCTCCACAGCCATGGTTCTCTCCCTGATTTTTTGGAAGTCCTGTCTCATAAGGGACACTGTTTCAGTGAGACCCCCAAACTGCTCTTTCAGACCATCCACTGAGGCCGTGCATCGCTGTACTGCACGCAATATTTCGTTCAGTGTGGGTTGCTGTGCCTCATCCTGCAGCGTGTCAAACAGGTTGGATGTAGGACCAGGGGAGGAATCCAGAGGCCGTGTCATCTAGTGCTGAAGGACTGTGTCCTCTGTCTGACCCATGTGCAGGGGTCTGTTTTAGGGGGGGGGTATGAGCAGCCTGTCGGCTCGGATAAGTGATTAAAACACCTTCAACATTACAGAACAAGTCCAGTTGGCTGTGACTAACTACAACCAATATGTAGATCAAATGAAAAAAAAAAAAAATTTTTCAGTGAAGCTAATTTATTGGATGCATATGGAAACAGTACAGCAGGTTATAAGAAGGCATATTATATTACATATACTTTTTCAAGCTTCTCACGACAGGTGACCAGCAACGCAATGCTCAGGTGTTAAATGGGCCCATTAAGAATAATGGGATTCTTCATCTTTGGGATTTGTGCAACGCAAAGCTCAGGTGTAAATGATGGCTAAAATCTCATATAAGCTTCCATACGATAATATTTCAAAAGTAAGTTTCAATATATGTAAATCTGCAGCTGTAATATTTTTTTTTTGTACAATAAAAGTGTTTATTGGAGATAAAGCTGTTTACATATTTCAGACAAAATTACTGGGGTACAGTAGTTCAAAACATTAATAACAGTTGTGTGTAGATACACATGGGAACAAAAGTAACTGGTCTGCAGCTTTAATTAAAACCACTTGAAGACCGGGCCTTTTCTGGCACTTTTTGTTTACAAGTAAAAAAAATATTTTTTTGCTACAAAATTACTTAGAACCCCCCAAACATTATATATATGTAGCGGGTATGTACTTTCCCGGGTGTAAATTTGAACCTGACAGAGACATTGGTGATGTGTAATTCCCTGCAGCCCAGCAGGTGGTGCTGTCGCCCTGGGCTGGGGTTGAATCATTGCTGTGTGTTGTGCCTCCTTTTTGTCCTCCCTCGGCAGCGGTATGGTGGGGCGGGGAACCCGCCGTGCTTGCTGGGAGAGGGTATAAAGGGGGCCGGCCATCTTTGTCACGGGGTCGAAGTCCCAAGCACCTTCAGCTTGTGGACTGTGGTTCGTGTCGGTCCTCTGGGTGGCCTAGGCCTAGAGGACAACCGAAGGTCGTGTTCCATCCCAGGCACCTTTAGCCTGGGGTGAGGTACTCGGATGGAGGTCCGGAGCTCAGTGCCCAACACTGAGTTCCGCGAGTGAAGGAGATCCTAGGGAGCCCCGGGGAGTGGGTTCCCGAATCCAGAAGGCGTAATGGACCGGGGGGAGCTCCTCACTTGAAGACCCGGTGCAGCATATTGCCGGTGACAGGTGAGCCTCTCGTCGGAGACCGCCTGGAAGAAAATTCCCCCTCGTGCGGAGACCGTAATCCACTTTCAGGAAGGAAAGTGGAGAACTACATTGTGTCTGGGCCTATTCGCATCCACACCTCCTTTTCTGTTCTGTTCCTATCAAGGGAGTTCAACTGATTGTGTTCATTCATAGAAGAATAAAGGAGTGTTGAACTTTAATGGTGTGGGGCTCATTTCCTGACAGACATTGTTCAAGGTGACTCTTGGAGTGAGAATCCAGGTGCACAGCACTGACCCGAAGGTAATACAAGAACGTTGCTTATACCGCACTGGCACATGTGGTGGAAGCCAGGCGTGGTGTCCCCGCTCCCTCCCCTCTAAGATACCCCTAGACAAGAGACGAGACGAGACGAGAGAAAGAGGGGAGTGAGGAGGCCGCTACACGTGGGGGCTCGGGTCCGGTATAGTGTTTGTGCACCACAGTATTGAACGTGTCTGTTGGAAGAGTTAAGCGAATAGGCAGGCCTTCATTGGCCGAAGTGCATCCCTGCTCGAAGTCGTGGACATGACCCAATGAAGGGAAAGGCCCGCACAGAAGAGTGGAAAGAGGGGGAAGTTCAGCCGTGTGAAGTACTACACGTGGGGACTTCTATTGCACTGCGCCACCAGGCACACCCCCATTGCTTAGTTCGTGGGCGTGACTCAGACTCAGAAAAGAAGAAAAGCCCACGAACTGGAGCAAAGGGAAGGAGTCCAATACGCGTGAAGGACTACACGTGGGACATTGGCGCAAAAACTCTGCAGTGTGCGATGGATCAGCAACAGGTCGCCATGTTCGGACATTCATCGTGGATTCCAGTTCACCCTTCCACCACGACATTGACTGCTGCTGCTCCGGTAACAGATACGGGGATCCGGCTAAAGCCAAGGGGTCGATTCGCCCTGTACTCGTGCATGGACGTTTAGGCCCTGGGTGTGATTTGTCCCGGCTGTTCGGGACTGGTGTGCCAGCTGAAGCCATTCGGGCGATGTGAGGCCTGTGGGGAGTTCCTGTTTTAAGTGGATCCGGCGGTGGAGAGGCCGAGAACCATATACTCCGGCCGTGCTGCAGAAAACACCACTCAGAGAGGAGGAATCACTGCTGTGAGAGCCATCCCTACGCACACTGCAACGACTGCGGAGGAGGTCGTAAAACCTCAACGGGAGAAATCCGAGGATGCTGACTCGGTCACCACTGTCTCACAGCGTCCGCCACCGAAGAGAAAGACCGGCATGGTAGCCCCGACCAGCGGTTGTGGTGGACCGTCTCGCCCGCTTACGCCCGGCCTGGATGGATCCGTCGACAAGAGTTCCGGAAGTCCCGCTTTAAGTAAAGGTCGAGGTAAGCCAGGCAGGGAGACTTGGTGTGTGGGCGGAGGTGTCGGGAAGTCATGGCCTAGCGAATCCGCGGGAGGTGGTGGCTCCGTTTCTACAACCGGCTACATACCCGCGGAGGAGTGTGACACCTCTGACCTGGAGTCGCTCTCGGACATGGGAGACGACGCTGCCATAGACGATTTGTTTGCCGGGAAGGGCTGGGACAAAGTACCTCTCGCTTCATCTCGGAGGATCAGAGATCCACCCATGTCAACAGGGGAAAGTACACCCCGGGTGGAGGCACCAGCGCCTGAAGAGAGGTCCGGTCCCCAGCCTGCTTCTACATCCCCGGTGCCATCAGTACCGAAGGCCGGGGAAAAGAGACTGCTGCTGCGGGCACCTATGCCCAGATCAGATGTGATCAAGGTCCCTCGCCACCCGGACTTGATAGTTTTGCCTGGTGAAGGGGACAAAGCTACCATGCCTCCTTTGGTGAGATTGCAACAGCTGTTTGGTCAGAAGGTTGCTGCAGACTATGGATGGGAGTATCCATACTTATCGAAGGAACTGCTCTATGAGGTGGAAGTGTGCCGGGAGCGTTGGTACAATGACTTTGTGTGGACCCACCTTCAGGTTCCCCACGCCCGCAGGTACCTGGCATGCTCTCCAAAGGCCTCTCAACGTTTTAAAGACTGCAGGGCAGAATGGATGTTGGGACGACACATCCATGCAGATAAAGTGTTGATCCGGCGCAAAGAAGGAGAAAATGTGGAGTATCATCTGGAAACCATGGATCAGCACTTGAAACCACTTGTTCTGACGCATCCCCGCTTTTACCTGTAGGAGAAAAGAGACTCCGTTCTTATCATGTTGCTGAACTTTCTGGGGCCCGTTGCTTTTGTGCCCAGAGGAATGAAGAACTGTTCCTGTTGTTTTTCACTTTCCTGAAAGATTATGGACTCTGGGGTAGATAGGGCCGAAAGGAAAGAAGAAAGTTCCACGAGTGCAGTTACCGCAGTGCTGTCACCAGGTGGCAGTGTTGCGCAACGTTAAGACACTTTTCATGCACTCACTCTTTGGAGAAAAGGGATTTCTTCTCGGAGAAGTTTCTTTTCCATTACACGAATACAGGTGTCAGGGTTATATGTGTTAATCCTTTCTTTCCCCTCTGCAGGAGAACATCGCATCAAGTCCACTGAGGATGGGGTGGGTCTTAGTCAGGATGGGTGGGAAAAGTCAAATGTGTACATGTGATTCGAAGTTATGAATCAGTGCTGTTGTTTTCTCTTTTGTCTCTTACTCCCTTTCTTTACAGGGCTCAGACACAATGTTTCAGTTGGATAGTTTTTTCTAAAAGTTTTATATTTTTGTACAATTGTTAGTCGGTTTCTGGATTGGATTATGTCAGCCGTTGAGGGCATGGTTTACTCCAGACACTGGGGACCAGTGTCAAACCACCAGGGGGAGAGTGTAGCGGGTATGTACTTTCCCGGGTGTAAATTTGAACCTGACAGAGACATTGGTGATGTGTAATTCCCTGCAGCCCAGCAGGTGGCGCTGTCGCCCTGGGCTGGGGTTGAATCATTGCTGTGTTGTGCCTCCTTTTTGTCCTCCCTCGGCAGCCGTGTGGTGGGGCAGGGAACCCGCCGTGCTTGCTGGGAGAGGGTATAAAGGGGGCTGGCCATCTTTGTCACGGGGTCGAAGTCCCAAGCACCTTCAGCTTGTGGACTGTGGTTCGTGTCGGTCCTCTGGGTGGCCTAGGCCTAGAGGACAACCGGAGGTCGTGTTCCATCCCAGGCACCTTTAGCCTGGGGTGAGGTACTCGGATGGAGGTCCGGAGCTCAGTGCCCAACACTGAGTTCCGCGAGGGAAGGAGATCCTAGGGAGCCCCGGGGAGTGGGTTCTCGAATCCGGAAGGCGTAATGGACCGGGGGGAGCTCCTCACTTGAAGACCCGGTGCAGCATATTGCTGGTGACAGGTGAGCCTCTCGTCGGAGACCGCCTGGAAGGAAATCCCCCCTCGTGCGGAGACCGTAACCCACTTTCAGGAAGGAAAGTGGAGAACTACATTGTGTCTGGGCCTATTCGCATCCACACCTCCTTTTCTGTTCTGTTCCCATCAAGGGAGTTCAACTGATTGTGTTCATTCGTAGAAGAATAAAGGAGTGTTGAACTTTAATGGTGTGGGGCTCATTTCCTGACAGACATTGTTCAAGGTGACTCTTGGAGGGAGGATCCAGGTGCACAGCACTGACCCGAAGGTAATACAAGAACGTTGCTTATACCGCACTGGCACATGTGGTGGAAGCCAGGCGTGGTGTCCCCGCTCCCTCCCCTCTAAGATACCCCTAGACAAGAGACGACGAGACGAGAGAAAGAGGGGAGCGAGGAGGCCGCTACACATACACATATATATATATTTTTTTTATAAGACTCCCTAGTGAATAAAATTGCAATTTTTGCAACCTTTTATGTCACATGGTACTTGGGCAGCAGTTTTTCAAATGTAATTAAAAAAAAAAAAATTACACTTTCATGAATTTTAATGCAAAAACACACACACACACACACACACACACACACACACACACACACACACACATATACATACATACATACATACATACATACATACATATATATATACAAATTTTTTGGTAAAATATAAAAGATGATATTAAGCCAAGTAAATAGATAACTTACATATCATGCTTTAAAATTGGGCACGCTCGTGGAGACAAACTAATACTTAAAAATCTCCACAGGAGACGCTTTAATTTTTTTTACAGGTTACCCATTTAGGGTTACAGAGGAGGTCTTGTGCTAGAATTATTGCTCTCACTCTAATGTAACGTATGTAATGTAAACATCCCTTGTAATAGAAATAAGGATGAGAGGTCCTCTTCATGGAGAGATCTGAGGTCTATAAGACCCCAAACCTCTCCTTTACCTTTAAAAGCAAAAGATAAAAAAAAAAAATCTTTGGCTTTAAAAAAATTATTTGTTTACTTCCACCCTGGACCAGACGTGACATAATGACGTCGCTCCAGGCCTCCAAGGTCATAGAGGCTATCTGAGACGATCTGGTTTATGGTAACCTCTATGGCCTGCCGAGCAAACCGTCAGATCGTTTCCTGAACGCGGCGGTAAAAACAGAAAGCCTAAAAAAAAAAAACAGGGAGTGGCAGGAGGCAAGGGGAGACTCCGCTAGTGCTTCTGAAAGCGATCCAGTGGCTAATTAGCCACTTGCACCGCTTTCATGAGAAAGCCAATAGCCGGCTGAAAAAAAAAAATGTTGGGGATATGGCTGATAGCTTTAGCCATAACCCCGGTCAACCACTTCAAAACCACAATGTACTGTATATACTCGAGTATAAGCCGACCCGAATATAAGCTGAGGTAAAAAATGGTAAAAATTATTGACTCGAGTATAAGCCTAGGGTGTCCATACCTCACTGTGCCCATGCCTCACTGTGCCCATGCCTCACTGTCACTGTGCCCATGCCTGTGCCCATGCCTCACTGTGCCCAATCTCCCTACGTGATCTGCGGCGCTGTGTGACTAGACTGACGTTTAACATGGGAGTCTATGGAAGGGGTGCCCGGGTTTGAAAAATTGGTGCTCCCCGGCCGTAGGTCTCCTGGACAACAAACTTTGCACACTTGTATATGAAGAGTGGGACTACATGTGCGCCAAGTTTGGGGTCCAGGGGACCTAGGGCCGGCCAGTACCGGGTCCCCATATTCACCAGAGAAATTACCGTTTAACATGGGAGTCTAAGGAAGGGGTGCCCGGCTTTAAAAAATCGGTGCTCCCCGGCCATAGGTCCCCCGTGGGGCTACATGTGTGCCAATTTGGGGGTCCAGGGGACCTACGGCTGGCCGGAATCAGGCGCACAAAGTTGAAGATGAACACAGACTCGAGGGGGGCATTTTCAGCACAATAAAATGTACTGAAAAACTCGGCTTATACTCGAGTATATACGGTATATATACGTATTACGGTCGGCAAGTGGTTCCCTCTTGATCCTGCCATGAATGTCCTTGTTCGGGCACTTCCTGTTGTAGGATGACAACGCTCTTATGCTCCCTTATTTTGCTCCTGGCCTTGTCACCATGTTCCATAAGCTTCCTATGAAGACTATGTCACAGGCTTACATCCAGATTCATCATTCTTTCCTTTCTCACACTCACAATGGAATGCTGTGTCAGGAAAGAGGGATTTCGTAGTTCAGCGAGGTACATCTGCTCAACGTGCTGCTGACTTTGTTTCCCATTTGCAAGCTGCAGTACTGCTGGCATCGGAAGTATCGGCGTTAAAATGCAAAGCACACACAAATGATTCAGAGCCCATCTCCAAGGGCAGTCCCTTTGCAGACCATGCGGCTAAATTGGCTGGCAGACCTTCCCCACAGCAAACACACACATACCAACATCTGCAGTGGCATCCTATAAAAGCAACGGATAGAAATCAAATGTAGGTGAATGCATCAGATTCAGTCAAGTGGGTATGAATTTATGCTATTGGGGGGAGGGGGGGGGGTAGACCAGACTTTCTCAACCTTTTTTAACATGATGAACCCTTGAAATAACATTCAGGTCTCAGGGGACCTTCTACTAAAAACTGTTGAAGCAACGGCTCATGAACATTCAATTGATCATCTGTAGCAATTCCGACGCGCAAAATTCTGATGCATGCTCGGAAACAATTTGACGCATGCTCGGAAGCACTGAACTTCATTTTCTCGGCTCGTCGTAGTGTTGTACGTCACCGCGTTCTTGGCGGACGAAAGTTCTGAGAACTTTTGTATGACCGTGTGTATGCAAGCCAAGCTTGAGCGGAATTCTGTTGGAAAAACCATCCAAGGTTTTTCCGACGGAAAATCCGATTGTGTGTACGCGGCATGAGATTCCTTCCTTAGATCACTACCAGGTGCTCTTCTCATGGGTCGGATTTAGACTTTTTGAAATGCATGCAGTTAGGTTCCTTCCTTAAAGGGGTTGTAAAGGTAAAAAAATAAATAAAATAACAAACATGTTATACTTACCTCCACTGTGCAGCTCGTTTTGCACAGAGTGGCCCCGAACCTGGTCTTCTGGGGTCCCTCTGCGTCTGTCCCGGCTTCTCCACACATGAATTCACCACCTTCATGCGAGCGATCTCGCATAGTGGTGAGGGATTGCGGGCGCGCTCCCGTGATACAGCTGGCGGCTATAGCCGCTCACTGTATCACTCGGCCCCGCCCCCCGGCGCGCCGCGTCATTGGATGTGATTGACAACAGCGCAAGCCAATGGCTGCGCTGCTTTCAATCCATCCATTCTAGCCAATCAACGGCCAGGCTGAGCGGCAAAGAGGATGTCGGGGGCGAGCGCGGGACTTTCGAGGGCTCAGGTAAGTAAAACGGGGGGGGCTGGGGGGGCCGTATTGTCGGATGTTTTTTCACCTTAATGCATAGGATGCATTAAGGTGAAAAAACATGAACCTTTAGTATCCCTTTAAATCACTACCAGGTGCTCTTCTCATAGGTCTGAATTAGACTTTTTGAGATGCATGTAGTTTGGTTCCCTCCTTAGGTCACTAGTAGGTACTCTTCTCACGGGTCTGAATTAAACTCTTAATTTCTAATGCAGTTAGGTTCTTTCCTTACATTACTACCAGGTGCTCTTCTCACGGATCTGAATTAGACTTTTTGAGATGCATACAGTTTGGTTCCCTCCTTAGGTCACTACTAGGTACTCTTCTCATGGGTCTGAATGGGACTTTTTGAGATGCATGCAGTTGAGTTCTGTCCTTAGGTCACTACCAGGTACTCTTCTCATAGGTCTGAATTAAACTCTTAATTCCTAACTCAGTTAGGTTCTTTCCTTACATTACTACCAGGTTCTCTTCTCACGGATCTGAATTAGACATTTTGAGGTGCATGCAGTTAGGTTCCTTACTTAGGCCCCTTTCACACTGAGGCGTATTTCAGGCTTTTTTGCGCTAAAAATAGCACATAAATAACGCCTGAAATACTCCTGCCCCAGCATTCTCAATGTGAAAGCCCGAGGGGCTTTCACACTGAGGCGGTGCGCTGGCAGGAGACCAAAAAATCTCCTGCAAGCCGCATCTTTGGACCGGTGAAGGAGCGGTGTGTATACCGCTCCTTGCCATTGAAATCAATGGTACACCGCGGTAATACCGGCCGCAAACCGCGGCTATAGCGGTTTGCGGGTGGTATTAACCCTTTTTCGGCCGCTAGCGGGGGTTAAAACCGCACCACTAGCGGCCGCATATCGCGGTAAAACACGACGGTATAGGGCGCTGAAAATCGCGCCGCTATACCGTCACCGCATATGCCCGCCCCAGTGTGAAAGGGGCCTTAACGACTTTCCCACCAGGCCAATTCTGACATTTCTCTCCTACATGTAAATATCATCATTTTTTGCTAGGAAATTACACAGAACCCCCTAAACATTATATATGTTTTTTTAGCAGAGACCCTAGGGAATACAATGGCAGCCATTTCAACTTTTTATCTTGCACGGTATTTGCACAGCAATTTTTCAATAAATTTTTTTGGGGGAAAAAAAAACGTTTCATGCTTTAAAAAAAAATAAAACAGTAAATTTAGCCCAATTTCTTTGCATAATGTGAAAGATTAAGTTGCGCAGAGTAAATAGATACCTAATATGTCACGCTTAAAAATTGTACACGCTGGTGGAATGGCGCCAAACGTTGGTACTTAAAAATCCCCATTTTTTTTTACTGGCTACATGTTTTGAGGCGACACCTCACATGTGTGGTTTCAACACCATTTTCATATGTGGGTGGGACTTACGTATGCGTCGCTTCTGCGTGCGAGCTACCGGGGACAGGGGCACTTTAAAAAAATAAATAAAAATTATTGTTAATTTTACTTAAATTTTTTTAATTTGACACTTTAAAAAAATATATATATTGTAACGGCACCCCAAATACGAAGGCGGTTAACGCCGTATAAGATGTTCCCTCTCCTGGACACCCACTCGCTACCAATCTTCCACAGCCAGGCGACCCTTTCCCATAAGATTAATCCTTCCAGAAGAAACGAGGCGTACTCAGTCTCTTCCAGGATCGAATGACTTCATTGAGAAAAAACATTGTAACTTTTATATACATCCAATACACATTAGTTTAACATGAACAGTGGCCCAGCTCCACCCACCACATAACAAGCCCCAATACACATTATTTTGACGTCTGCTAGGAGACAACAGGTTCTAATAATCCCCTTTATGTTTGAATGACTATGCATGACCTTTATATTCACCAGACTGTCTGATACTTTACAATACACACAAGGACAGACTTAATTTCCCCAATCCACATCACCACAAACAATGAACAGGTCTTCTAGAAGCTGGAATTCATTAGCATTACACTAGACAGGTGATTGAGGCTGAACACCTCAGTATCTCTCAATTAACCTGTTGAGTTCAGAAACAGTAAATAGTCCTTTACAGATATCCTTGGGGATATGGTGTGTAGCGGGGTGTTCCCCTTTAATGCAGAGAGACAAGAAGTTCCAGGTGAGAGGTGAGTCGGGAGGAAGTAAAGAGACATTATGGAAGTGAAAGCAGAGGAGAGAGAGACTACATCTCTCAGTACATCTTGCAGCACCCAGGGTGCATTGCTCCAGAACAGAGACTGCTGGGGCAGACTTTATAAAGGGGAGGCGGAGTTTTGGTCGGCCTCTTTGGACACCCCTCTCCTAGCAAGAGGATGTCTGTGCTGAACTGCTGTGTGCACAAGGCCTGAAGCCTGGGCCGTGTGCTCCTTTCCAAAGAGCCCTCTGCCAGCCTAGCAGAGCCTTAGAGACATCTAATCCTCCTTGCTGCAGTACACCAGAAGGATTGAAGACTTGGATGTCGGTGGATTCCTGTTCCTAGACGAATCGATGGAGGAAAGGGACTTGGACTTGTCCAGGTGGTGAGAGCTGTTTAAAGACAGATACTTTATCTTTACTATTCGTTGGGATTACAAAGTTGTTCTTCAAGTGCACCACCGAGAGATTGCTAGCAAATATTGTTTCACTGAACTTCCATTTAGATCAGTCAGGCCTGACTGCATAGGTAGACATTGCTGGGTGTTAGTCTACCCATGAGGGGAAGTAGCTGTAAAAGGGCAGCGCTAGAGTTGCATAGCAATACTTTATTATTCTGATTACTCTGTTTATCTTTATTACTGTTTGTTGCAGGGATCTGCAACTTGTTATACTGTTGTTTATTACTTGCCCATTAGCCTCAGTAAAATATCTGGGTAAAGTACATTTGGTGTCAGTTCCGCTTACTTTAATAGGAGTTTTAAAGTATATTCTGTGTATGTTTGTTATAGGACTGCGTCACCAACAGTTGCGATCACGCGGTCCTATCTCTCTATCACCAGCTGTGCCACGGGAGGTTAGAGCCGATTGCCGGGGGTTGACAGCGGTGCACTGCAGGGCCCAAATCAATATCAGCGGCTCTCTTAACTGGGGGTAGCGCTACACGTGGGGGCTCGAGTCTGGGATCCTTGTACATTGCACGCTGCAATCAAGCCGGTCAGAAGTACCAGCATGGACCCGCTGGCAATGTCACAGTGGTGCGCAGCGATTGGCGCCGATCCAACCGCGGCGGTAGTCATTGTACTCCCGGGGGAAAGATGGAAGGAAGAGGAGATAAAACAGCTCGTATTGTTACTGTCTCCGAGCCACAAAGCATGGGTGATGGATTTTAGGCCAGATCCAGTGATCTCGTTTACATACGCACTGGTAGAATGGAAAAAGGAAATCCCAGAGCATTTTAAAAGTCAGAGTATACAAGCCATAGATAATCAGATCTATCACTTGATACATACGCTGCCAGTGAAGGAAGAATGGTTTCAGACACCAAAGCCATCACCCCCACAATTATCTCCACCACTATCCCCTAAAGCAGAAAAGCTTAAGGAACTATTAAGCCCGGGATCACCGCTGGCCGCTATAGGGCCTGAATTGTTGAATGCTCTAGGAGACCTTGTAATTAAGTGCCAGAAAAGCAGTACGGTGCATGTGGAGGCTGGTTACCGGAAGCTTAGCACCTTCTCAGGGAAGCTCCCCGTCCCTGCGGGGGAGGAAGATTTTGACACTTGGGTGGAACAGGCATTGCAGGCAGTAGAAGCATGGGAGGTGCCTGAGGCACAGAAGAGACAGCGAGTCTTAGAAAGTCTGAAAGGTGCCGCGGCAGAAGCGGTGAGGAGCTTCCGGTTTGGAAATGAAAACTGTACAGCTCAAGATTGCCTGGCCATGCTGCAGGAAGAGTTTGGTCAGCTGGCGAAGGTGTCAGAGATGATTTATCAAATTGAACACACTCTCCAGCAGCCGAATGAGAAACTGTCAGAATATGTTAGAAGGCTGAACAGGCAGTTATGCAAGATTGTACTGAAGAAGGGAATGCTGCCCAAAGATGCAGATGAAGCACGCATGAAGTAGATCATGAGGGGAGCGCGGCGCTCAGACCCGGTCTTGCTGCACCTGAAAACCTCAGGAGGAGGAATGTCACTAACCTACTCTGATCTAATAAAAATTATTAGGGACGAAGAGGCGATGCAGGAAGATCAGCAGGTGGCCAAGGCGAATGTCACACCTGTACCAGTGTTTGTCCATTCGGTCAAGAGCCCAGAAAGAGATGCGGAGGTTGACACTCTGAAATCGCAAATGGCCCAAGTGTTGGAGATGCTGACCTCTTTGATGGAGAAAGATCAGAGAAGACGAGAGAAACCGAGCCCAAGAAAGGAGTTGTTCCCGAACACCTCAGCACCGGCCTCCCTACAGGACCGAGAAGAGGTGATTTGCTATAACTGCGGAGGGAGTGGCCACTTTGCTAACGTATGCTCCAGCCCAAAGAAGAAGAGAACAGATAATTGCAAGCCGGCGGGAAACTCCAAAGGGCCCCGGTGAAGGAGTCAACCGGGTGCCCATCATCTTCAGTGCGCTCCAAACTAAAAAAAAAGGCCAAGAATGGAGGAGACAAAACTCCTAGGAGGAGGTATAGTACACCCCCACCAAGATGTACCCCAGAGGGAGGGGGCAAGACCCCTCAGTGGAAGTACAGCACCCCAAAGAAGGAACATCCACCTAAAAGGAACAATAACATCCCTCAGCGGGTTTGTGCCCCCATTGAGAGGGAGAAAGTCAATGCATGCCAGGCTCAGGAAAAATTAAAGTCCAAAAGGAGCAGGGCAAGGGTCGAAAGCCCAAAAAAAGAGGTGACCCCAGTCCGGCCATACCCAAAGGAACTGGTGGGCCCGTCTCCTACTGTGCCCATTCAAGTGGAAGGAGTCTATACTAAAGCTCTTTTGGACACCGGAGCACAGGTGACTTTACTATACCGGGACTTCTATGATAGGCACTTGAGTCATCTGCCTATTCAGAAGATAGAAGAGCTGGAGATATGGGGACTTGGAACCCAGAGTTTCCCTTATGATGGGTACCTGCCCATAAAGATGACTTTCGACCCATCCGTGGCTGGGAAGGCTGAAGTGTTTGACACCCTGGCAGTTGTGTGTCCCCGGCCGCCTGGAGCCAGCAAGATTTCCCTGATCATTGGGACAAACACGGATCTAGTCAGGAGACTCCTGACCCCTCTAGTGAAAGAGAGAAACCATTCAGCCACCAAAATCCATCCCATGCTAAAGACGGCCTACCAACGACTGGTCTTAGAGCAGAAGACCCCGGGAGAGGGGATAGGGAAGGTGTGGAGACTTGGCAGAGAAGGAGTAGTGCTACAGCCCAGAGAAGTAACCTGTCTTAGGGCCACTGTGAAGCTTTCGTGGGAACAACCTGGCCCCTTTGTCATGCTGGAATCAGACCCAAGGGAAGAGTCCTCAGGCCTGGAAGTGATACCAGAAGTGATTCCGTTCAAGGCTCTGAAGAAGGCCCATGGCAGAGTTCCGGTGAGTGTTAGGAACACTACGGGAGGACCCATGGAGATCCCTGCCAGAGTGTTGCTTGGTCAGGTGAGCCCTGCTGCCCCGGTCACTTGGTCCGAAGTCAAGGGGACGGGTGACGGAGGAGATGTTTGGGAGAAACTGTCCGTGGAAAACCCGAACCTACCCAGGGCTTGGAAAGAAAGAGCCAAGGCCCAGCTAACCAGGTGGGAGAAGATCTTTTCCGAAGATGAATTCGATGTGGGGTGTGCAAGAAGTGCCACCCATCGGATCCGCCTCCAAGAAGATAAGCCCTTCCGAGAGAGGGTCAGGCGGGTCCCCCTGGCAGATCTGGAGGATCTGAGGGAACAACTTGTAGAACTAAAGAAGACTGGTGTGATCCGGGAGTCTAGAAGTCCCTATGCCTCCCCAATCGTGGTGGTCAGAAAGAAGAATGGGTCGTTGAGGCTTTGTATCGATTACAGGACTCTCAACAGGAGAACCATCCCTGACCAATACACCACGCCAAGGATAGAAGATGCCCTACAAAGTTTGTCTGGAGCCAAATGGTTCAGTGTGATGGACCTCAAGAGTGGGTACTATCAAATCCCTATGCACCCAGAAGACAGGTAGAAGACAGCCTTCATAACCCCGGTGGGATTCTTCGAATTCAATAGGATGCCTCAGGGTCTGTCTGGAGCTCCTGCTACCTTTCAACGCCTTATGGAGAAGACTGTTGGAGACATGAATCTTATAGAAGTCCTTGTGTACTTGGACGATGTCATTGTCTTTGGAAGAACCTTGGAAGAACATGAAGCCAGGTTGGAGAAAGTATTGAGAAGACTCAGCGAAGAGGGACTTAAGCTTTCCCCCGAGAAGTGTCGGTTCTACCAGTCTTCTGTGAACTATCTGGGGCACATAGTGTCTGAAGAAGGGGTGGCCACAGATCCTGAGAAGTTGGAAGCAGTCACTTCCTGGCCACGACCCACCACAGTAACAGAGCTCAGATCCTTCCTGGGGTTCTGCTCCTATTATAGGAGGTTTGTGGAGGGGTTTGCTCGGATTGCCCGCCCGTTGAATGAATTGCTAAAGGCAGAAGGGGAAGAGGATGACTCAGGGCCCAGGAGGCCTGGTGAGTCAGTTCAAGATCAGTGGAACCCAAGGTGTGAAGAGGCCTTTCATGCTCTGAAGAGGAGCTTAACCACTGCCCCAGTCCTGGCCTACGCCGACCCTACCAGACCTTATGAATTACATGTGGATGCCAGCCATGAGGGTCTAGGTGGTGTACTCTACCAAGAACATGAAGGACAACTGCGACCAGTGGCCTATGTGAGCAGGAGCCTGACCCCCTCAGAAAAGAATTACCCCACTCATAAGCTGGAATTCCTGGCCCTCAAATGGGCGGTAGTAGACAAGCTAAAAGACTACTTGTATGGGGCAGAGTTTACTGTGAAGACAGACAACAACCCCCTGACCTACCTCTTCACCACCGCGAAACTAGATGCCACCGGACACAGGTGGTTGGCCGCATTGTCTGGATTCAACTTCAGTCTGAAGTACAGACCAGGAGCCGGAAATAGGGATGCAGATGCCCTGTCCCGGAGGTCTCATGCCACGACAAATGACTGGGAAGATTGGACCCAAGTGGCACCGGACGGGGTGCGGGCCCTTTGTCAAGGGGCTGAATTCCAAGCCAGAGGAGGCTCCAGAGCAGAAGAAATAGGGGTTACCATGGTAGGAGTCCCCAAACACTATTGTGGGGTAACTCAACTGGAGGAAGACAACCTACCGAGACTGTCCAAGAAGGAGTTGAGGTCTGACCAATTGGAAGACCCCATGGGGAGATTGGTCCTCGAAGCCCTGGAGAATCAGGATCCCAACAAATTCCTACATCACCCCTCAAAGGAGGCTCGCCTGTTGAGGAAGGAATTGGACAGGCTACAGGTACATCAGGGAGTGGTCTACCGAAGGGGCCCCGCTGATGACTCAGAAGATAAGTGGCAGTTATTTCTTCCAGAGAAGCACCGAGAGACTGTACTAATTGCCCTGCATGACCATCATGGTCACCTAGGGGCAGAAAGGACCTTCCAGCTTGTCAGAAATCGGTTCTATTGGCCCTGCATGAGGGCAGAAGTAGAGGAGTATTGCCATTCCTGTGCACGATGCATTCAGAGAAAGACCCTACCCCATCAAGCTGCCCCAATGGGCCACTTACAGAGTCAAGGCCCAATGGATCTGGTATGCATTGACTTTCTCTGCCTCGAACCCGACCTGAGTGGATTGGGGAATGTTCTGGTAATAACCGACCATTTCACCCGCTATGCTCAAGCTTTCCCAACCAAAGACCAGAAGGCATCCACCGTGGCCAAGATACTTATGGAGAAGTATTTTGTCCATTACGGACTACCACAGAGACTCCACTCAGATCAAGGAAGGGACTTTGAGAGTCGGTTGATCCGAAGACTTTTGGATTCATTAGGAATAAAGAAGACCAGAACCACGCCTTACCACCCACAAGGAGATGCTCAGCCGGAGAGATTTAACCGGACCCTGCTCAACATGTTGGGAACCTTAGAAACAGAGAAGAAGCAACACTGGAGTCAGCACATATCAGCCCTAGTACATGCCTATAACTGTACCACAAGTGACGCCACTGGCTACTCCCCTTATCGACTTATGTTTGGGAGAGAAGCAAGGCTACCTGTGGACCTGGCCTTTGGCACTTCTATAGACAATACCTCAGCTACATCCCACAAGGGATACGTGGACAGACTTAGACGTAGCTTGCAGGTGGCCTATGAACAAGCCCAGGCGGCTTCGGATCAAAGGGGGGCCCGCAACAAGAGAAATTTTGATCTGAAGGTTCGAGTGCAAGATCTGCAGCCCGGGGACCGAGTACTGCTACGCAATCTGGGGGTCCCTGGAAAACACAAGCTTGCCGACAGGTGGAGATCTGAGCCCTATGTTGTCTGTAGGAAGTTGCCCGGTTTGCCTGTCTACAAACTAAAGCCAGAAGGAAAGGTGGGTCCACTGAAGATGTGGCATCGGAACCACCTGCTCCCACTTGCTGAGGCAGTCAGAATACCTCCCGTGAGAGACTCCCCTGAACCGGCCTCTATCCTGGATATTCCTAGGCCGAACACTCGGTCCCAGACCTCTCGAGCCAAAGATGGGGAGGCCTCCCAATTGAGTACAGAAGAAGGTGGAGAACTGGACTGGCTGTGGCCTCCCTCGACTCTGGGAACGTCCGCCATAGATCTCCCAAATGGAGGGGATACCCCAGATGCAACGCTGAATCCGGAGGCTACTGAATTCATACCCTTCAGTCCCTCAGCTGATTACTGGGAAGATGTTCCTGACACTTGCGCTGAGGAGGACTCTAGAGATTCCATACGTCAGTCGACTTCTGAATCAGAGGTTCCAGAACCAGCAATGTTACCTGAACTTACTCCTGAAGAAGAGCCTGTGGTGCCAGAGTCAGAAGCACCAAGAGAGCAGAGGGCTCGCAGAGTCATCAGGCCTCCCAAGAAACTAACTTACCCCCAAATGGGGACGAGCTCAGAGGACTCTGTTGTAACGGCTAGGAGAAGTGTTGAACAACCTGATCCTTCCACCGTCCATTTGGTGGAGGGCAACCCCAGCTCACTCTCTGGCACAGTTAGGCAGGCCACTCATGGTAGTGTGACCTGTGGGCAAGAGAGTTCCATCCCAAAGTTTTGGTGGGAATTCCCTATGCCAACATCATGCTCGACATTGTCCAAAATGGTAAACAGTATTTGTTGAAGTTTATCTTTGGGGACCAAAGAGTTCAAGTGGGGGGAGTGTGTAGCGGGGTGTTCCCCTTTAATGCAGAGAGACAAGAAGTTCCAGGTGAGAGGTGAGTCGGGAGGAAGTAAAGAGACATTATGGAAGTGAAAGCAGAGGAGAGAGAGACTACATCTCCCAGTACATCTTGCAGCACCCAGGGTGCATTGCTCCAGAACAGAGACTGCTGGGGCAGACTTTATAAAGGGGAGGCGGAGTTTTGGTCGGTCTCTCTTTGGACACCCCTCTCCTAGCAAGAGGATCTCTGTGCTGAACTGCTGTGTGCACAAGGCCTGAAGCCTGGGCCGTGTGCTCCTTTCCAAAGAGCCCTCTGCCAGCCTAGCAGAGCCTTAGAGACATCTAATCCTCCTTGCTGCAGTACACCAGAAGGATTGAAGACTTGGATGTCGGTGGATTCCTGTTCCTAGACGAATCGATGGAGGAAAGGGACTTGGACTTGTCCAGGTGGTGAGAGCTGTTTAAAGACAGATACTTTATCTTTACTATTCGTTGGGATTACAAAGTTGTTCTTCAAGTGCACCACCGAGAGATTGCTAGCAAATATTGTTTCACTGAACTTCCATTTAGATCAGTCAGGCCTGACTGCATAGGTAGACATTGCTGGGTGTTAGTCTACCCATGAGGGGAAGTAGCTGTAAAAGGGCAGCGCTAGAGTTGCATAGCAATACTTTATTATTCTGATTACTCTGTTTATCTTTATTACTGTTTGTTGCAGGGATCTGCAACTTGTTATACTGTTGTTTATTACTTGCCCATTAGCCTCAGTAAAATATCTGGGTAAAGTACATTTGGTGTCAGTTCCGCTTACTTTAATAGGAGTTTTAAAGTATATTCTGTGTATGTTTGTTATAGGACTGCGTCACCAACAGTTGCGATCACGCGGTCCTATCTCTCTATCACCAGCTGTGCCACGGGAGGTTAGAGCCGATTGCCGGGGGTTGACAGCGGTGCACTGCAGGGCCCAAATCAATATCAGCGGCTCTCTTAACTGGGGGTAGCGCTACAGGTGGATAAATATTACAGACCCATTTTAGGTAGCCCAAGATATATTTCTTAATGTCCATTATTTCCTGGCTCACCCTGTGTCCAAAGTGACCCTCCTGTCACACATATATTTGATCACTTGTAAACATCCCTTGTAATAGGAATATGACATGACAGGTCCTCTTTACAGTGAGATATGGGGTCAATAAGACCCCCCCCCCCATCTCACCTCTAGGCTGGGAAGCCTAGAACAAACAAAAAAAAAAACGATCACGGCTTCCCAGCTGAGGCAGCGACATTTTTTTTAATGTAGAGGCCGGGCGTGACGTCATAAGTTCGCACCCAACCTCCGACAATCATAGAGACTTTGGCAACCATCTGGTCCGCTGGAAATCTCTATGGTGGACATCCGGGGCAGGCGGATCCGTTCCCTGACTCACCGATCGCAGTGGTGAGTCGGTAGAAGCACCGGAGCTTGGCGGGAGGGGGGGGACGTCCCCTCCCGCCGCCCTTAAGAGCGATCAAGCGGCTGACCCGCCACTATGATCATTCTTGTGGTGTAGGGAATCGCCGGCTGAAAACGTCAGTATCTGAATGATGCCTGTAGCTGCAGGCATCATTTAGATATACTACCACAAAGCCGAGGACGTCTTTAGACGTCCACCTGTCGGCAAGTGGTTAAATCACCACCAGGTGCTCTTTTCACGGGTCTGAATTGGACTTTTTGAGATACATGCAGTTAGGTTCCCTCCTTGGGTCACTAACAGGTGCTCTTCTCATAGGTCTAAATTAAACTTTTTGAGGTGCATGCAATTAGGTTCCTTCCTTAGATCACTACCATTTTCGGCCCGAAACCTTTGAGCGCTCACCCCTTTGGAATCAATTTGCTTGAACGTTTCGCCAGTTAGACACGCATTGTCCTTGTCATATTAGATGCTAACCCTGGGCGATGCCAATAAACAGCCCAGCAACTAGACTTGTGCACAACGGAAAAATTTGTTTAGTTTCGGTTCGTTTCTTTTCGGTCCTGTTGATTCGTAATCGTTCGTAATTTTGCTATACAGGATTTTTCGTGTTCGGACTAATTCGTATTTTCGCAAGCATCATTTTTCGTTGAATCGGAATGATTCGTATTAATGTAAGCCTTATTTTTAGTTGATTTATAATTCGTACTTTCGGTAGAGTACATTGTTTTTCGTTGATTCTGGACACAACTCCTACTTTCGTAACTTTTTTTGGGTTCGTTGATTCGTAATTTTCCGTGTCTCTCTCACAACGACGCTGCCTATTATGCCTAATGTGCTTCGAATGGATTTGTACTTTTCTAAATACATAGCGGTTATTTGTAACGATTCGAAATCTCGTATTTTACTTTCGTTTTTTACATTCGGCTATAGCCTCCGCCCCTGAACACCATTTTGAGAGGGAGTTCAGCATGGTGAGGGAGAAGAAGAGAGCAGAGCGTTATTGTGCTTCGAATGGATTCGTACATTCATAAATTTTTTCATAACGAATTATGCCGAAGACATTCGGGCATTCGCTATTTGCGATATAATTTATTTCGGATTCGGTTTTATTCGTAATTGGTTTGTTCGGAAATTCGAATGCTTCCGAATGTCCGAAAGATGCTAAATTCGGACGAATTTCGATTCGTTACGAAACAAATTGCACAAGCCTACCAGCAACTTAAAGAAGTGGGAATTAGAACTGCACACCACATTTCTCAGGCCCAGAAACACAGAATACTCCTATTTTCCCATAAAGCCTCCTTGGTGAACACATACCAAGAAAATAGATGGTAAATAAGGCCCCAGGTAATCCACCAAGTCAACCCTCTGATTTCCTCTCTTTGATGGTGTAGGGCCCTGTGACGGGAGTCACTTTGGGCGGGGGGCCCATGGAACCCAAAATCCCTTGGAAAGGTTGAGAAACCATTGTTTCAGCTCCCCATGCACATCCTATGTCTAAGTTACCCTGTGTCTATTAGGGACACAGGGTGACTGAGAAAATTATGGAACATTGTAAGAGTTTTGTAGATATAGATTTCATGGTCTTCGATGTAGGAGCCGGCCCGTCTGCTACTGGGGGCTTCTGCTATTGTGTGAAGGCGTTCTGTGTTTATACTTATGATAATGTGTATTGTGTCTTGTGAGCTAGAAGCCGACAAGTCTGACCTTAAAGGTCAGACCTCTGCACAACCTAGGCTGGTTAAAATGACTAGTTAATTAGCTCATGATAATTAATATTTTTGGTTACAGTTGTATTGTTATGGTAATATGATCAGGAGGAGGAACCTCCTTCTCAAGTGTATAAAAGCCTGTATTCTTGTTCAAATAAACAGATCCAGCTTTGTAGCCAAACGAGTCCTGCCTAGTTCTTGGTTGTAATATGCGGCTATAATATCTAATATCTATCTTCAGACTGGAGGAAGTGGTATATGATGGAAGCATTCAAGCAGAGTGTGGGACGTTCAGTTGCAGGCCCTCCTGCGTAGACTGTTAGGTAAATTTTGTTTGGGCTTCTGCTGTAGCTTGGAGTAATTGTTTAGTTTGGTCTGATCGAGGCTACAAAGTGTGGGAGTTTAATTACCTCCCCCTGACTCTGGGAGAAGTTTCTGGAGATTAGGTTTGGATAAATTAAATACCTGGCCTATCCAATCCCTGGGGAGCTGTGCCCGTATGGTGGATAGGTTCCTATTAAAGGGGAGTTCCAGCCTTTTTTATGTTTATTAAAGTCAGCAGCTACAAAAAGTGTAGCTGCTGGCTTTTAATAAACAGACACTTACCTGTTCCACTGTCCAGCGATGCGGCCGCCCGGAGCTTCGCTCCTCTCGCCTCCATTCTAACTGTGGGCACCCGGCCGTGACAGCTTTCGGCTTCACGGGCGGGCACTCACTGCGCATGCACGAGCGGCGCTGTGCTCCCTGAGTGGACAGGCAATCGTCTGGGACCTGTCACGTGTCCCAGGTGATCGCCTACAGGGAGGGGCCGCCGAAAGGCGATATGACGATTCGCCTAAGCGGTCCCTGGGCGGAAGGAGGAAGTGGGACAGGAAGTGCCACTACTACTGAAGCCCCCACTCCCCCCCAAAAAATTACATACCAAATGTGGCATGTAAGGGGGCGAGGAGTGGTTTAAGCGGAAGTTCTACTTTTGGGTGGAACTCCGCTTTAAATAGGCTGGAGCCTAGTGGAGTGGGTATTGCCCTTGAGTGTAAATGGATCTGGGAGCTCCATAGGTTGTTTTGCCCTGGGGCATTCCTGGGCTGAATGATGAATTGCTTTATACTCACTTCTCCAGTGTTCCCTGGCTGCTTCTATCTGCATCACAGTTGCCACCTAAATTCCCAGTGTTGGAGCTCAGGGTAAGCAGTGATATCACTTTGTCAGGCAGTGATCAGGCACTGATTGGACGGTGGTGGAGGAGGTCACATGCTCAGGCAGACAGGGGTGTGCAGATGAGTTAAAAAGTGGTCAGTGGGGAGGGCAAGGTGACAGGGACTATTTATTCCTCTCTGTATTTCGAAGATTTTATAGAAATAGTGTTATCCCCAAGGCATGCCGCCACAGACTAAAAGGTTTTACATTGACCTGCTTCAGCTCTTTTTCCCCCCAAACAATTATTCTTTATTTAAAGCCCAATTAAAGACTTTGTTTTTTTTTTTATTATGCAGTCAGGCTGCACAACCTGTAAAGAAATGGCTCTATTAGAGCTCATACATATTGCTGCAAAAAAAACTTTGTGGTTTTATCTGCACACACAAAAACAAGAATGCTAGACAGCAGGGGCTGCCCATGTCCTAGCCACTAAGGGCACTAAGCAACAGGAGCTGCTTGTGTCCTAGCAACAAGGGAAATTAGGCGACAGAAGCTGCCTGTGTCTTAGCAGCCAAGGACATTAGGTGACAGAAGCTGCATGTATCCTAACAACCAAAAACTTTAGGTGGCAGGAGCTGCCTGTTACTAGCAACCAAAGACTTTAGGTGACAGGAGCTGTCTGTGTCCTAACAACAAAAGACACCATTTGCAGAAGCTGTGTGTGTGTGTCCTAGCAACCAAGGACACTAGGCAATAGGAGCTGTCTGTGTCCTAACAACCAAAGACACTAGGTAACAGGAACTGCCTGTGTCCTAGAAACCAAAGACACTAGGTGACAGGAGGTGCTTGTGCCCTAGCAACCCTAGGTGACAGGTGCTAATCATGTCCTAGGAACCAAGGACTCTAGGTGACAAGAGCTGCTTGTGCCCTAGCAACTCTAGGGGACAGGTGCTATTCATGTCCTAGGAACCAAGGACTCTAGGTGACAGGAGATGCTTATGCCTTAGCAACCCTAGGTGACAGGTGCTAATCATGCCCTAGGAACCAATGACTCTAGGTGACAGGAGCTGCTTGTGTCCTAGCAACTAAGGACACTAGGTGACAGGTTATTTTGCATCCTGGCAACCAAGGACATTAGGTGACAGAAGCTGTTTGTGTCCTAGTAACCAAAGACACTAGGTGACAGGAGCTGTCTGTGTCCTAACAACCAAGGACATTAGGCCTGTCTCCTAACAACAAAAGACACTAGTTGCAGAAGCTATGTGTGTGTCATAGCAACCAAGGACATTAGGCAACAGGAGCTGCCTAGAAACCAAAGGAGCTGCCTGTGTCCTAGCAACCAAAGACTTTATGTGCCAGGAGCTGCCAGGGGTCTAGCAACCAAAGACACTAAATGACAGGAGCTGCTTTTGTCCTAGCAACCAAGGACACTAGGTGACAGGAGCTACTCATGTCCTAGCAACCAAAGACTCTAGGTGACAGGAGCTGCCTGTGTCCTAGCAACTAAGGACACCAGACGACATGGGCTTATTGTGTCCTAGCAACCAAAGACACTAGGTGACAGGAGCTGCCTGTGCTCTAGCATCCAAAGACACTAGATAATAGGAGCTGTGTGTGTGTCCTAGCAACCAAGGACACACAGTGCAAAAGCTGTTTGTGTCCTGGCAACCTAGGACACTAAGCTACGGGAGCTGCCTGTGCCCTAGCAATCCAAGACATTAGATGACAGAAGCTGCCTGTGTCCTAGTAACCAAAGACACTAGGTGAAAAGGTTTGCCTGTGTCCTAACAAATTAGGTTGCTTAGCAGCAGGGGCCACCTGTTTTCCTAGCAACCTAGTGGGAGCTGCCTGCATCTTAGCAACCAAGGACACTAGGCAGCAGCAGGCTGTCCTGCCAGCCAGTGGGTACATTTGTGGTGTATGCTGTATGTGTGTAAGCATTAGCCCAAGCACTACATGCATACAGTACACGGGAAAGTTTTTTCAAAAGTATATGGAGACGTTTTCTGCCATCAAGGCCTTGTGCAAAATCACGCACATCGTCTAGCATAGGCACATTGCAAGCGAAATAAAAATCATTCACGGAAAGTAACCTTTTAAAATACTTGATTTTTTTCTCTTCTTTTACCTGCAACTTTGTAAGTTTTGTAAAAGGGCCTATTTGAATGCATAGGCATTACCTTTAGCAGTAAATAGCACAGTTGTTTTTTATTTTTTTATATATATCAGAAAGTTATGCCACTCTCTACACACTGGAGCCACAAGATATAAAATCAGCAAAGTTCTGCCGTTTGTCTTGTGCGTGACAGTCGCTTTTGTTCCGTCCTCGCTAAGAAATTTATGGATTTTTACAGAGTAATTCCGAAATTCATTCCAGCACAGTTCTATGACTCAGCCGGCAAACCTCTGCGAGAGATGGCAAGCCATCAGTCACAGCCCTTCTCATCGGAAACGCTCCCTGAAAAGGTTCCTATTCAATGCAGCATACATCCAAATACACAGATGGAATACATACACAGGAGCGGAATTACATGCCAAAGGATTTCTATTTCCGTCCATCCAGTTCTGAGATTTACACTGCTCAAACACACAGCACTTCCCTGTCTGGGGCAGGGGAGGGGACCTGATTGCAGTTTTACATTCACTTACAGGTCTTCTCCCACCCCACCCACCCCCCCCCCCCCAACTGTTACTAGGGATGAGCTCAGGCATGTTCGGATACTAGTCAGAACCCGCCTGAGCTATCCTACCGGGAAGCTGTCACTGCCAACTGCCAATCATAAGCTACCAAGGCATAGCCTGCCCTGCAGCTGCCCATATGCAATGGGTGGCAGGGGGGGAGAGGAATGCCTTGGCTGGTTTGATTGGAAGTCCGCAGTGACAGCTTCCTGGAGGGATAGCTCAGGCGGGTTCTGACTAGGGTTGCCACCTGTCCGGGATTCCCCCCGGACAGTTCGGGTTTTGAATCATGTGTCCGTGTTTTGAGACTGCCTAAAACCCGGACACATTATTCAGACCAGACTATGGCTTCCCGGAAGGTTTGCTGGCTGGAGTTGTCTAAGCTGAGAGTGTCTGTTACACTCTCTTTCACACTGCCCAGAGCCAGCACTAACAATATTAACAATCCCGTGACCCCCCCCCACTGACAGGAGAGGAGAGAGGGCTCGATCAGCTCTCCCCCCCCCCCTGTCTGTCCACACTCCAGTTCCCCGGTGCTGTGCCTCAGAAAAGGAAAGTGGGGGCAGGAAATTTGAAGTCCAGCAGATCTGGATGAGAGGTGCTGACTACCAAGGGGTGAGTGAGCTCACCATCCATCCCTGTCTGTGACTGAAGTCTCCCCCCTTCTCTCTCCTGCCTCTGAGTGAGTACACTAAGGTAAATCAGGGTTCTCAGAGCACCCCTTACATCAGATCAGAGTTCCCCTTTTCACCAGAGGCCACAGTGTTCCCCCTTACATCAGAGTCCTCTCCGTACATCAGAGTTCTCAGTGTTCCCCCTTAGATCAGGGTTCCCAGAGCATCCCTTATGTCAGAGTCCCCAGAGTTCTCCCTTACATCAGAGTCTGCAGAGTCCCCCCTTACAGTGTAAGGGAACTCTGCGAGTTCAGATATAAAGGGGGAACTCTGCAGATGTAAAAGAAGAACTTTGTGGACTCTGATGTAAAAGGAGGACTAAAAGGACTATATGATTAGAAATGTTGCAAAATATATGTATAGTTTATACTATTAAACAAAAAAAATTGCTGTGTGCCTCTAAAATGTTCGGGTTTGACTTGAAGAAAAATTGGCAACCCTAGTTTTGACTAGTATCCAAACATGCCTGTATGTATGCCATAATGTTTGGGGGTTCTAAGTAATTCTCTAGCAAAATAAAATATGATTTTAAATTGTAAACAAAAAGTTTGAAAAATAGTCCTGGTCCCTAAGTGGTTAACCCCTTCCATACTGGTTCATTGTAAAATGACGTCGGCAGGAACCCTCTCTCCCTCCGGGTGGGCATCATATGACGTACTGGGTTTGTGGGGGGATATCTGAATGATGCCTTTAGCTGCAGGCATCATTCAGATATCCTTCTCTTCAGCCGGCGATTCTGCGCCCCATAAGAACGATCATAGCGGCGGTTCCGCCACTTGATCATTCTTATAGGCGGCGGGAGGGGACAAACCCCCCCCTCCCACCGCCATCCGGTGCTTCTCCGGGCTCTCCCGTGCCATCGGGGGCCCGGAGAAAGAATCGTCTGGCGCCGGTGGTCACATGACGAGGAGCATAGAGATGACTGGTGACCAGATGGTCACCAGTCATCTCTATGACCGTCGGAGGCCCGGGCGCGATGTGATGACGTCACGCCCGAGTCCTCAGAAGTAAACGAAGCCGCCATTGTGGCTAGTAAGCATGAGATTGGTGAAATTTTTTTCACGATCTCATGCTTTCCAGCCTGGAGGAGAGATGTGGGGTCTTATTGACCCCGCATCTCTCCATAAAGAGGACCTGTCACACACCATTCCTATTACAAGGGATGTTTACATTCCTTGTAATAGGAATAAAAGTGATCAAAAAAAAAAAAAGTGTAAAAAAAAGTGTAAAAATAAATAAAAAATAATAATAATAAAAAAAAATTAAAACGCCCATCAGAAGTGAACGCACACGTAAGTCCTGCCCACATATGTAAACGCCGTTCAAACCACATATGTGAGGTATCGCCGCGTGTGTTAGAGCGCGTGCAACAATTCTAGCACTAGACCTCCTCTGTAACTCTAACCTGGTAACCTGTAAAAAAAATTGAAGCGTCGCCTATGGAGATTTTTAAGTACCGAAGTTTGGCGCCATTCCATGAGTGTGCGCAATTTGTAAAGCGTGACATGTTAGGTATCTATTTACTCGGCGTAACATAAGCTTTAATATTTTACAAAAAAATTGGTCTAACTTTACTGTTTTGTTATTTTTTAATTCATGAAACCATTTTTTTCCCCAAAAAAGGCGTTTGAAAAATTATTGCGCAAATACCGTGCAAGAAAAAAAGTTGCAACGACCGTCATTTTATTTCCCTAGGGAGTCTGCTAAAAAAACCATATAGAATGTTTGGGGGTTCTGAGTAATTTTCTAGCAAAAGAATGATGATTTGTACATGTAGGAGAGAAGTGCCAGAATAGGCCCAGTATGGAGGTGGTATAAAAATCCCGGTATGGAAAGGGTTAAAGAGATGATGTGGCAACTCTGGTCCAGGAGAGGAGCCAGTACAACTGTGCAAGTCTGAAGGGAAGGCTGGAGGTCGGATTTAGTTATTTATCAAGCTTCCTCATCCCTTTCATTATTGAGCTGTATAGATTCTGGGGCGGATTTAATACAGGTAATGGACTAAAAGAATTGAGTTACCACCAAATGATGGAGTAGAACTTAGATAGGTCAATATGTAAAAGGGATGAGTCTGTAACCCCAGACCCTCAGTCTAATACTCAGGTGTCCACTTCATTATTGCTTCTACTTTCCAATTCCAGACCAGGGCTTTTTTTTCTCAGAGAATAGGTGCAGGAACTCCTCCCTTCCAAGTTGCCCTTGACTCCACCCCCTACCCACCTCCGAGCACCGTTCCTTGGTTCCACCCCTTACCCACCTCCCAGTACCACCCCTTTTAGAGAATACAGAAACAAGTATCATTTTGTGGTGCTAAGTATTTTCTATGGAATTTGTTAATGATAACAAAGGCAGTAAACAAAGGCGTATGAAATCAGCGGGCTGTGTGCAAGTGGAGTGTATGGCGGGGGGTAATATGTACAGGAGAGGAGTGCGGAGTGTATGGCCGGTGGTAGTTAGTGGAGGGAGGAGGAAGAGGATGAACAGGGGGACCATGGGATGGACAGGGGGGTGGACAGGGGGACAGTGGGATGGACAGGGGGACAGTGGGATGGACAGGGGGACAGTGGGATGGACAGGGAGACAGTGGGATGGACAGGGAGACAGTGGGATGGACAGGGAGACAGTGGGATGGACAGAGGGACATTGGGATGGACAGAGGGACATTGGGATGGACAGAGGGACATTGGGATGGACAGGGGGACATTGGGATGGACAGGGGGACTGCACAGTGCACACTTACACATACAGACTTGTCTCTGACTGTCTCCCCAACCTCTCGGTTCTCACTTCTTCCTAGTAGGCTGTTCCCTGAAGCCTGCGCTCTCCCTGCCGGACTCTTCTTCCTCCTCGCTGTCCTGCGACAAGCGTCCCCTCTTCGCCTCATGTCTGCCATGTCAGTGAGAAAAGAATCCGCGGTGCTGCACTGGAAACTACACTTCCCAGCGTGCAGAGCGGCACATGGAGCCCTCCATAGAGATGACTGGGGGAGGCGGCTTGTGTAGTTTGTCTGAGCGGAGCGGACATGCTCCCCGCCGGAGCAGAGTGGACCTGCCCAAGCCAAGCCGACCTGGCCCCGGCCCAAGCCAAGCAGATCCGCCCCCCGTCCGAGCCGTTTATTAGTGTGGCTGTGTGTCCTTTTTTAATTCCTGGACACTGTATTGTCCCGGAATGAAGGTGCCCGGGACCCAGGACACAAATATGAATTAAGGGACAATCCCGGGCAATCCGGGACACGTGGTCACCCTACAATGGACACCCAAGCAACAATAGATCCCCCACCAGCAACAATAGACCCCCCCCCCCCGAAAAAATAGATCCCCTCCAGCAACAATAGATTCTCCAGCAGCCAGCAACAAAGACCCCTCCCTCAACAGTACATCCCTCCTAGCAATGACTGACCCCTAAGCAACAATAGATCCCCCAGGAGCAACAGAAAAACTCCCCAGCAACAATAGACTCCCTTCCTTCGCAAAATAGAGCCCCTCCACCAACAATAGATCCCCCAGCAGCCAGCACCAATAGACTCTCCAGAACACCCCAGCACATCTTTCCATTACATTCATTCAGTTCGGGAGGTGCCGGAACTGCGTTCCCCCACGTTCCTGCTGAAAAAATGCCCTGCAGAAGACTATACAGTACCTTGAGCAGTTCTGTGATTGATGAACAATGCTCCTCTGCAAGACGGAATCCTTCCAGGTCCCCTCTCGGCAAACCTTGCACCATAGGACTAGGGCTGCCACCTTTTCTTTAAGCCAAACCCGAACACTTTTGCAGCACAGGGCAATTTTTTAAATTAATTTTTTGCAGTAAACACTACAGGATTATAAAAGACCTTGGATACATTTGGATGCCCCAAGGTAATGTAGCGCACAGAGCGCGACTTGGCAAACAGTGGGTGTGGCCAAATTGCTCTTGCTGACATTACCCCACCCCCCCACCATCAGTCAAACCTTCCCCCAAACAGCTCCCGGAGGGCAACAGATTTGTGTATGACTATCTTGGTTACTTGGGGAGCCACAGCCTTGTCTGAATAATGTGTCCGGGTTTCAGGTGGACTGAAACCCGGACACATGATTCAAAACCCGAACTGTCCGGGGGAATCCTGGACAGGTTGCAACCCTACATAAGACCCAATAAGGGGAAGACACATATGAAGGAGAGATGTAGGGCTGCACACCCTGAAATGCGAAACAAAAATGGGAAGGTTTCCCCAAGGGGTTTTATAGCAGCAATAGTGTTGCAAAATCAAAAAGTATAAATAGATAAAAAATATTATTTTATTGAAAAATACAATGTCATATTACAATTAAAATGTAGATACAGGCTATAAGGTACAATACATATTTCTAAAATTCAGCAATGCAAACATAGATATACACAGCGTTCCATTACATAATGTTTAACTGTGTGGCAGCCCCAATGCGTTTCGACGTGTGCATGTATGGTCTTCTTCAGGGGGATACCATATATACTTGAGTATAAGCTGAATTTTTCAGCACATTTTTGAAAATGCCCCCCTCGGCTTATACTTGAGTCTGTGTCCATCTTCAACTTTGTGTGCCTGATCCCGGCCAGCCGTAAAGTTTGTTGTCAGGGGGACCTACGGCCGGGGAGCACCGATTTTTCAAAGCCAGGCACCCCTTCCATAGACTCCCATGTTAAACGATCATTTCTCCGGTGATTTTGGGGACCCGGTACCGGCCGGCCCTAGGTCCCCTGGACCCCAAACTTGGCACACATGTATCCCCACTCTTCATCTACAAACAAAGTTTTTTGTCCAGGGGACCTACGGCCGGGGAGCACCGATTTTTCAAAGCCGGGCACCCCTTCCATAGACTCCCATGTTAAACGTCAGTCTAGTCACACAGCGCCGGAGATCAGGTAGGGAGATTGGGCACAGTGAGGCATGGACACAGTGAGGCATGGGCACAGTGAGGCATGGGCACAGTGAGGCATAGGCACAGTGAGGCACATGGACACAGTGAGGCATAGGCACAGTGAGGCACATGGACACAGTGAGGCACATGGACACAGTGAGGCACATGGACACAGTGAGGCACATGGACACAGTGAGGCACAGTGAGGCATGCAGATGGACACCCTAGGCTTATACTCGAGTCAATAAGTTTTCTCAGTTTTTTGTGGTAAAATTAGGCGCCTCGGCTTATATTCGGGTCGGCTTATACTCGAGTATATACTGTAATTTTCTCTAAGGAGATACATTAGAAATCAAATTTTTCATATCGTTAGATTTGCACCAAATTAAAATTATTTATACAAAAGTACTATATTTACCACTGAAGAATGGAGTAGGTAATCGCATAGCCAAAACGATTATTTTAAAATCAGATGAGTGATCCAGAAGTGGTTCCCGCCTCCCCAAAGGAAAGGGACCCAGCTCGGAGGAGCTTACAAAGAGCCACGCAGGACACCCCCAGAGAAACGGAGAGGAGGGGGAGGGGAGACCCTCCCTTGCCGGCTTTGCCTGGTCCCTGTACTTCAATACCGGGCACTTTCACCCCCCTTCCTGCCCAGGCCAATCTTCAGCTTTCAGCGCTGTCATACTTTGATTGACAATTGCGCGGTCATGCCACACTCTACTCAAATGAAATTCTTTTTTTTTTTTTAAACAAATAGAGCTTTCTTTTGGTGGTATTTAACCGCTTCAGCCCCGGACCATTTTGGCTGGCCAAAGACCAGAGCACTTTTTGCAATTCGGCACTGCGTCGCTTTAACTGACAATTGTGCGGTCGTGCGACGTTGCTCCCAAACAAAATTGACGTCCTTTTTTTCCCACAAATAGAGCTTTCTTTTGGTGGTATTTGATCACCTCTGCGGTTTTTACTTTTCCGCTATAAACAAAAATAGAGCGACAATTTTGAAAAAAAAGCAATATTTATTTGCTATAATAAATATCCCCAAAAAATATATATAAAAAAATATATATTTTTCCTCAGTTTAGGCCGATACCTATTCTTCTACATATTTTTGGTAAAAAAAATAAATAAATCGCAATAAGCGTATTGTGACAGCAGGAAGGTAAAGTCACCTGGTTGCATCCAGGGGGGTAGATATATTTCTCCCAGATTCAGGCTTTATGCCGACTTATACAACTAGGGAGTTGATGAAGCCCAGCTGAGGCTAGTGGGCTCATGAATGACTCATACCTCTAGGGAGAGTGCTGGGCGTCGTGAGACAGGGAGTTGATGAGACCAGCTGAAGCCTGTCAGCTCATTTAGGCCTCTATAAAAACTCCCAGGTTCATTAGGTGTTTGCTCATGCCTGGAACCAGACCTGTGTGGACTGTCTAGGGAGAGTGAACCCCTGTGTGGTGAGGCAAAGCCTGTGTGGCTATTTGTTTGGACTTTTACTAAACCAGGGACTTAGGGACTAGGACAGCACCAGGCTGATCCCAGTTGTTAGTTAGGAAACCTGTATGTTTAGTCAGAGGTCAAACTGACCAGGATTTATTTTGTTTGTTTCTTTTTGGCTTTGCTGTGTTTTTGTCACTGTACATAGAGAAATAAACCGCACCTTTTGATTTTGAAAACCACAACCTCCATCTGCTGGCCCTGTTTTTGTGTGGGGAGCCCAACCAGGGGGTCACACACACCCGCTACCGAGTTAACCCCCTCACAGTTGGTGGAGAACCAGTGGCAGTTTTTTTTAAGCCAGCATGGAGGAGATACTGAAACAGCTGGCTCTAGCAAATGCCAATCAACAGCAGACAAATGCAGGTTTGCAAAGGAGCCTTGCAGCCCAGCAGCAAGCTCATCAACAAGCCCAGCAGCAATCTGAGGCCCGCTTCATAGACCTGTTACAGAAGCAAGAGCAGAGACTACAACAAGTGGAAGCAGTAATGCAGCAACGTCCGCAGACCAGTGAGGAAAGCCGTCCCACTAATACCGCGTCCTTTGGGGTGAGTCGTTTATTGACAAAAATGACTGGAGAGGATGATCCAGAGGTATTTTTGACCACATTTGAAAGGACTGCTGAAAGAGAAAAGTGGCCTGAGGAGCAGTGGGCTGGACTGGTGGCTCCTCTGTTAACTGGTGAATCGCAGAAGGCTTACTATGACCTAGAGCCTGACCAAGCAAAAGACTATGTGATGCTAAAAGCTGAAATATTGGCAAGGCTGGGTGTCACCCTGGCTGTCCGGGCTCAGCGTGTGCATAACTGGACTTTCCAGCTTGGAAAACCCCCCAGGTCTCAAATGTATGATCTCATTCACCTGAGCAGGAAGTGGCTACAGCCAGAGACTTTGTCCGCACCAGAGATTGTGGAACGTGTTGTAATGGATCGATTTTTGAGAGCTCTTCCTACTGCCATCCAAAAGTGGGTAAGCCATGGAGACCCAGAGACGGCCGGTGGTCTTGTGGATCGTGTAGAGAAATACTTGGCTACAGAGAACCTGACGGCCTCTTCCAGAGACACTCGGACTTTCCACCCTAAGACCAGACCATCCCCAGGGGCGGATAAGAGGATTCCAAGGGGTGAGGGTGGAGAGAGTGAGAGGGTGGGAGCTCTACCCCAAGTTTGGCGAGAACAGCCTGGGAAATCAGCGGCTCAAGAGGCCGCAAGAAGGATCGTTTGCTACCGCTGCCGGCAAGCGGGACATATTGCAGCCAATTGCCCGGTTGTGGAGGAACCCATGCAGTGTGACTTTCTGACGGGCAGACGTCAGTCGCTGTGTGCGACAGTCGCATGCACTGCCATTCGAGGAACTGAGAAACATTTATGCAAAATGTGTATTAATGGTAGAAATGTTGTGGTATTACTGGATTCAGGTAGCCTTGTGACCCTGATAAAGGCTGAATTAGTTAAAACAGAGGTCTCTGGGAATAGCAAGGTAGCTGTTATTTGTGTGCATGGGGACACCCGAGAGTATCCAGTGACTACAGTGTGTTTCGAGACCCCCAAAGGTACCCTCTCTCATCCAGTGGGCTTAGTATCTCAGTTACCGCATGACGCCATTGTGGGAAGGGATTTTCCGAAGTTCTGGGAACTGTGGGATGATCCTGAGCCCCCCACTGGTGCCCCTATGTACCAGGAATGTGATAGCCAGAACTCCTCTGAGAGTGGTGAGGACTCTCCAGAATTTCCCTTGTCAGTATTTGCAGGGGAGACTCAAGAAACTGGAGAGGAGCCCACCTCCTCAGACGAAAACCTACCATCTGTGGAGTTTTCTGATCTGGAGGTTCACAGGGAAAATTTTGCCACAGAACAGTTAAAAGACCCCGCCCTAATAAAGGCACGGGAAAACGTAGTGGAAATAGATGGCGAGTTAGTGAACCCAGATAATACCTGCACTTACCCATACTTCAGCGTAGAGAAGGACCTACTGTATCGGGTGGCAAAAAGGGCAGAAGAAACCGTTGAGCAGCTGGTGGTGCCCAAACCTTACAGGAAGTTGGTGTTGGAGTTGGCCCATGGGCACATTCTTGGAGGTCATCTGGGGACAGAGAAAACCCGAGAGAGGGTATTACAGAGATTCTATTGGCCTGGGGTGATGAAGGACATAGAAAATTATTGTTCCTCCTGCCCTGTGTGTCAGAGGTCGGCCCCGATGCCACATTTCCGTAGCCCGCTGGTCCCTCTACCCATCATTGAGGTCCCGTTTGAGAGAATCGCAATGGATTTGGTAGGTCCTATAATCAAGTCCGCTAGGGGGCACCAGTACATATTGGTTATAATGGACTATGCCACCCGTTATCCAGAAGCGATCCCTCTCAGAAATACCTCGGCCAAAACCATAGCCAAAGAGCTATCTCTTGTTTTTAGCCGGGTGGGTATTTGTAAAGAACTGCTTACGGACCAAGGTACACCCTTTATGTCCCGGGTTATGAAAGAGCTGTGTAAATTGCTCAAAGTGACGCAATTGCGTACATCTGTGTATCACCCCCAAACCGATGGGCTGGTTGAAAGATTCAACAAAACCCTAAAACAAATGTTGAAGAAAGTGGTGGATAGAGATGGAAAGGATTGGGACTGTCTACTTCCTTATTTGATGTTTGCTGTTAGGGAGGTGCCCCAATCCTCTACGGGATTCTCCCCCTTTGAGTTACTGTATGGGAGACACCCAAGAGGGCTGTTGGATATTGCCAAGGAAACTTGGGAAAGTGAGAGTTCTCCCCACAGGAGTGTGATTGAGCATGTCGCCCTGATGCAAGATCGAATTGCACAGGTAATGCCCATCGTGAAGGAACATTTGGCCCAAGCGCAGTTGGCACAGCAGAGAGTGTACAACCGTGGAGCAAAGACCCGTACCTTTTCCCCGGGGGATAGGATATTGGTACTTGTCCCTACGGTTGAAAGTAAATTCCTTGCCAAATGGCAAGGCCCCTACGAGATAATGGAAAAAGTGAGCGAAGTGAATTACAAGGTCAGACAACCAGGAAGGCGAAAGCCCGAACAGATATATCACGTTAATCTGTTGAAAGCCTGGAGGGATAGAGAGTCCCTAGTCGCAGAAACTTGGTCACCAGCTCAAACTGGTTGCGTGATTCCGGAGGTTGGAATAGCAGCCACCTTGTCACAACCCCAACAACAGGAGGTTAAGGAGTTTGTGCTTCGCAACAAGGAGGTGTTCTCTGAGCTGCCGGGACAAACATCTGGGGTAGAGCATGATATTATTACCCCGCCCGGTGAAAGGGTGAAGTTAAAACCCTATCGGATCCCAGAGGCCCGACGGGAGGCAATACGGGAGGAAGTACAGAAAATGCTGAACTTAGGGGTGATAGAGGAGTCCCAAAGTGATTGGTCTAGTCCCATTGTGTTGGTGCCTAAACCGGATGGGAGCTGACGATTTTGTAACGATTTTCGTCAGTTGAACAAAGTTACAAAATTTGACACCTACCCCATGCCACGTATAGATGAGTTGATCGACCGGCTGGGAACAGCCCGATACATGACGACTCTTGACCTCACAAAAGGGTATTGGCAAATTCCCCTGGCCAAGTCGGCCAAAGAGAAAACCGCATTTGTAACCCCAGACGGGGCGTTCCAATATAAGAGAATGCCGTTCGGGTTACAGAATGCGCCGGCCACATTCCAGCGGAAAATGGACCAGATACTGAGGCCCCATCGGAAGTATGCTGCGGCTTACCTGGATGACGTAATTGTCCATAGCACAGATTGGGCATCACATCTGCCAAAAGTGCAAGCAGTCCTAGACTCTATCCGGGAAGCGGGGTTTACGGCTAACCCCAAGAAGTGTACCATTGGGCAGGAGGAGGCCAAATATCTTGGGTACACCATTGGCAGGGGAGTAATAAAACCCCAACTCAACAAAGTCGAGGCCATCCAGAGTTGGCCACGTCCCAACAGCAAGAAGCAGGTACGAGCCTTTCTGGGAATCGCGGGTTATTATCGGCGCTTCATTCCCCACTTTGCTTCTAAGGCTGTGCCCCTAACCAACCTGACGAAAGGGAAAGGGTCGGTCATGATTAAATGGACCCCCGAGGCTGAGGCAGCATTCCAATTCTTGAAACAAGCCTTATGTAGCCAGCCAGTGTTGTACTCACCCGACTTCTCTAAAGACTTTGTCGTACAAAGTGATGCGTCAGATGTGGGGTTAGGAGCAGTATTGTCCCAGGTCTGGAACGGGGAAGAGCACCCAGTCATTTACCTCAGCAGGAAGTTGAAGTCCCATGAGGTAAATTACGCCACGGTTGAAAAGGAGTGTTTAGCGGTGAAGTGGGCTCTAGATTCCCTTCGGTACTATCTGCTAGGTAGGCACTTTGACATGGTTACGGATCACGCTCCGTTAAAGTGGATGGCTCAAAACAAGGAGACAAATAGAAGAGTGAATAGGTGGTTCCTGGCCCTCCAGGAATTCAACTTCACAGTAAAGCATCGCCCTGGCGTTCAAATGGGGAATGTGGATGCTTTGTCTCGAGTACATGAATGCCTGATTGCTGGTGTTCCAACCCCAAGGTTAAAACAAGAGGGGGGGGTATGTGACAGCAGGAAGGTAAAGTCACCTGGTTGCATCCAGGGGGGTAGATATATTTCTCCCAGATTCAGGCTTTATGCCGACTTATACAACTAGGGAGTTGATGAAGCCCAGCTGAGGCTAGTGGGCTCATGAATGACTCATACCTCTAGGGAGAGTGCTGGGCGTCGTGCAGGCAGGGAGTTGATGAGACCAGCTGAAGCCTGTCAGTTCGTTTAAGGCCTCTATAAAAACTCCCAGGTTCATTAGGTGTTTGCTCATGCCTGGAACCAGACCTGTGTGGACTGTCTAGGGAGAGTGAACCCCTGTGTGGTGAGGCAAAGCCTGTGTGGCTATTTGTTTGGACTTTTACTAAACCAGGGACTTAGGGACTAGGACAGCACCAGGCTGATCCCAGTTGTTAGTTTAGGAAACCTGCATGTTTAGTCAGAGGTCAAACTGACCAGGATTTATTTTGTTTGTTTCTTTTTGGCTTTGCTGTGTTTTTGTCACTGTACATAGAGAAATAAACCGCACCTTTTGATTTTGAAAACCACAACCTCCGTCTGCTGGCCCTGTTTTTGTGTGGGGAGCCCAACCAGGGGGTCACACACACCCGCTACCGAGTTAACCCCCTCACAGTATATTGATTGGTTTGCGCAAAATAGGGGATACAAAATAGGGGATAGTTTTATGGCATTTTTATTAATAATTTTTATTTTTACTAGTAATGGCGGCGATCAGCGATTTTTATCGTGACTGCGACATTATGGCGGACACATCGGACACTTTTGACGCTATTTTGGGACCATTCACATTTATACAGCGATCAGTGCTATAAAAATGCACTGATTACTGTGTAAATGTGACTGGCAGTGAAGGGGTTAACCACTAGGGGGCTAGGAAGGGGTTAAAGGGGTTGTAAAGGTAAAAGTTTTTTCACCTTAATGCATCATATGCATTAAGGTGAAAAAACATCCGACAATACCCTCGAAAGTCCCTCGAAAGTCCCGCGCTCGCCCCCGTCATCCTCCTCGTTTCCTGAGCCTGGCCGTTGATTGGCTACAGTGGATGGATTAAAAGCAGCGCAGCCATTGGCTGGCGCTGCTGTCAATCACATCTAATGATGCGGCGGCTATGGCCACCGCTGTATCACAGGAGCACGCCAGCAATAACTCCACACCGAGCTCGCATGAAGGTGTGGAGTCCTTGCGGGGAGGAGCCGAGACAGCCGCCGACGATGGACCCCAGAAGCGGAGGATCGGGGCCACCGTGTGCAAAACGAGCTGCACAGTGGAAGTAAGCAAGTATAACATGTTTGTTCTTTTTTTTTCAAAAAAATTGAACCTTTAGTGTCCCTTTAAGTGTGTTGTAGGGAGTGCTTCTAACTGTTAGGGGGCGTGGCTACGAGTGACACGTCACTGATCGCCGCTCCCGATGAGAGGGAACATTCGATCAGTGACATGTCACTAGGAGGAACGGGGAGATGCTGTGTTTACACTGACATCTCCTCGCTCTTCAGCTCCATGACACGATTGCGGGACACCGGCAGACATCGAGTCCGCGGGTCCCACGGGCACAGTCACGGCAGGGTCGCACGGCGGCAAATTTAAAGGGACGTACCTGTACGCCCATTTGCCTGTCCGTGTCATTTTGTCGACGTATATGTGTGTGCGGCAAGTGGTTATTCACCACTGGGTTTTTTTTTTTTCTGCTAAATAAACAAAACCCCCCCCACCCCCCAAAAAATCTTATTCGCTATAAAATTTTGCAAATAAATAATCTTTCTTCATACATTTAGGCCAAACTGTATTCGGCTCCATTTCTGTGGTGAAAATAACCCAAATTAGTGTATATTATTTAGTCCGCAAACTATGGGATATACAGTATATCTGAAAATGGATCAATCCTGATGGCCGATCTCATTTCCTGAGGCCCAAAAATGCCAGAACAGTACAAATACCGCCCCCCCCCCCCCCCACACACACACACAATGACCCCCTTTTTGAAAGTAGAAAGTCCAAGGTATCTAGTAAGAGGCATGGCAAGTTATTTTTTAAGTTGTAAAATTTTTTACACCGTTTTTTGGGGGAAAATGAAGAGATTTAAATTCAAGATACTGACAATAACTTACAAAGCCATCCACAACCTGGTCCCCAGCTTCATCACTAACCTAGTCTCTAAATACCAACCTAATCGCTCTCTTCGCTCCTCCCAAGACCTCCTGCTCTTGTCTCCCCCTCCCATTCTCACCTCCAGGACTTCTCCAGAGCCTCTCCCATCCTCTGGAAAGCTCTACCCCAATCTGTCAGATTTTCTCCTACTTTGTCCATTTTCAGACGATCCCTGAAGACTCATCTCTTCAGAGAAGCCTATCTGGCCCCCACTTAACAACTGTACATTTTATTTTCTCCATCAAGCACACACCCCCCCCCCCCCCCCACAGTTATTGGCTCTTGTATCTCTTGACCTTCCCTCTTAGATTGTAAGCTCCAAGGAGCAGGGCCCTCTGATTCCTCCTGTATTAAAGTATATTGTATTTGTTCTGTCTGCCCTCAAGTTGTAAAGTGATGCATAAACTGTTGGCGCTATATAAATCCTGTATAATAATAATAATAATCATCATTTAAAAAAAAAAAAAAATGTTTTCTCTTTTTTTTATTATACTCTCACCAGTGCAGTACAATATTATCATCTGACTGGTGTGGCGGTGATCAGGAACACTGACTGGTGAGAGTATGTAAAAAAAAAAATAATAATAATAATTATGATCATGATTTTTTTATTATTGCTACCACAAGGGAGCAAACAATCCCCCTATGTGATTGCATCGGGTAGGTAACAGGTCCTCTTTATTGGGACATCAGGGTTCTATTTGAATTTTTTTTTTTTTTTTAAACTTATTTTTTTTTTTCTATTATTGCTATGACAAGGGGGCAAAAAATCCCCCTATGTGATAGCATTAAGTAGGTGACAGGTCCTCTTTAGAGTTGCTTTTCATTTTTAATGGTATCACTTTTATTTAATTTAATTTTAATTGTACTTTTTATTTAATTTCCTTAATTTTTTTTAATGTATTTTATTTTATTGCTATCATAAGGGGGCAAACAATTCCCCTATGTGATAGCATTTGGCAGATGACAGGTCCTCTTTAGAGTTGCTTTAAATTGTATTACTTTTATTTAATTTACTTACATTTTTATTTTATTTTTATTGCTATCACATGGGGGCAAACAATCCCCCTATGTGATAGCATTGAGTAGGTGACAGGTCCTCTTTATTGGGACATCAGGGTTCTAAATGAATTTTTTATTTATTTTTTAAACTTGTTTTTTTTTTATATTATTGCTATCACAAGGGGGCAAACAATTCCCCTATGTGATAGCATTTGGCAGGTGACAGGTCCTCTTTAGAGTTGCTTTTAAATTTAAAATGTTATTACTTTTATTTAATTTAATTTTAATTTTACTTTTTCTTTAATTTACTTTAAAAAAAAAAATTATTTGCTATCACAAGGGGGCAAACAATCCCCCTATGTAATAACATTGAGTAGGTGAAAGGTCCTCTTTAGAGTTGCTTTTAATTTTTAATGGTATTACTTTTATTTAATTTAATTTTACTATTTATTTAATTTACTTAATTTTTTTTAATGTATTTTATTTTATTGCTATCACAAGGGGGCAAATAATTCCCCTATGTGATAGCATTTGTCAGGTTATGGGTCCTCTTTAGAGTTGCTTTTAAATTTTATTACTTTTATTTAATTTAATTTTAATTAATTTTTTATTTAATTTACTTACATTTTTTATTTTATTTTTATTGCTATCACATGGGGGCAAACAATCCCCCTATGTGATAGCATTGCGTAGGTAACAGGTCCTCTTTATTGGGACAACCCCCCTATGTGATAATATTAGGAGGTGACAGGTCCTATTTAGAGTTGCTTTTATTTTTTAATGATATTACTTTTATTTAATTTAATTTTAATTTTAATTTAATTTACTTAATTTTTTTTTTATTTTTTTTTTATTGCTATCACAAGGGGGCAAACAATTCACCTATGTGATAGCATTTGGCAGGTTAAAGGTCCTCTTTAGAGTTGCCTTTAAATTTAAAATGTTATTACTTTTATTTATTTTAATTTTAATTTTTATTTAATTTACTTAAAAAAAAAAAATATTGCTATCACAAGCAATCTTCCTATGATGTGATAGCAATGAGTAGGTGACAGGTCCTCCTTATTGAGACATCAGGGTTCTATTAGACCCCTGATACCTCCCCTTCCTTCTACTCCAGTGAATGGACACAGATATTTGCTCTATCGGCTGTGCACAACGGCTTTCTAGCCCAAATTTGGACCCAGTTTTGGGTCCCGGCAGAGCCCTTGGGCACATTTTTATTCTGGCCATGAATGCAGATTGTGGCAAGGTCAGCTTGCATCTCCGTGCTTCATGCCGACGCGCTTCGTGACTCTGTCCTCCATAGTCAGCTTAGTTGACAAGCCGCCCCTCCTCCCCCCCCCCGAAGCCCAGCTGAGTTGATTGACAACTGCTCCCAGTGGGGGATCCTCGCTGTCATAGCGGCAACTGCTTGATGATAATATTTCAAGATAATATTACCGGACAGAAAAATATACGAATGTGTGGCGGATTATAGACTGAAAAAAATGTATTATTTTTATTAAATGACGGTCGTTTTAACCCGAAACAGAGAGACCCGTGAGCAACAGAAATACGTGCAGCCACAACGGCAAGAAAAATACGGAGAAATGTCCGTGCCGCCATATAATGTGCAAAATTACAAAAATCCTTTATTAGAATAACAATGCATAAAAGGAGTACTAGAGTAATACAAAAAATACGTGCGCATGAGCAAAAAAATAATAAAAGCAATGAAAATAAAAGCAATTAAAAACAATCAGACCTAGCAGTCCACCATTACTAGTAAGCCAAATGAGCCGGCATCACCAGATTCAATAAAAGCCCTGTGCTGTTATGACCCGGGTCATTACATACCAAGGGGAAATATTGGGTGCCATTAACCCTTACGCCACCAGAGCCGTTTTTGCATTTTTTTTAGGCCTGAAGGTAACATAAAACCCCTAAATATATATATATATTTTTTAAAAGCAGACACCCTGAGGAATAAAATGGCAGTAGTTCCAATTTTTTTATATCACATGATATTAGCTATTATGATAGATATTATAAATATTAGATATTATGAAAAATTATGAAAAGATATTATGAAATGCAAAATAAAAAAAAATAAAAAAATACGCTAAAGTTAATTTTAAGACACACAAATGCATTTTTTTATTTTTTTTGGGTAAAATATAATAGATGAGGTCGCACCGAGTAAATAGATACCCAACATGTCTAGTCTGAAAATAGTAAAACAGAGGAAAATATTGGAAACCTTTAACCCTTACATTTAAAATTTTTAGGCCTGAAGCCCCCAAAAAAAACATATATTTATATAAATATAAATATACATCAAGCCCCCCCAAAAAAAAAAAAAAAATTTTAAAAACAGACACCCTGGTGAAAAAAAATGGCAGTAGTTCCAATTTTTTTATATCACATGATATTAGCTATTATAGATATTAGATATTATGAAAAATTATGAAAAGATATTATGAAATGCAAAATTTAAAAATAAAATAAAAATTGCCAAAGTTAAATTTTAAGACACACAAAAGCATTTTTTTTTTGGTAAAATATAATAGATGAGGTCGCGCCGAGTAAATAGATACCCAACAACATGTCTAGTCTGAAAATAGTAAAACAGAGGAAAATATTATTTTTAGGCCTGAGGATTACATCAAGCCCCTAAAAAAAAATGTTTCTTAAAAGCAGACACCCTGCTGAATAAAATGGCAGTAGTTCCCATTTTTAATATCACATGATATTAGCTATTATGATATATAATATAGATATTAGATATTATTAGATATTATCAAAAGATATTATGAAATGCAAAATAAAATAAAAAAATACGCTAAAGTTAATTTTAAGACACACTAGTTCCACCCTCTTTTTCAACTTTGTTGCATCCTCTCTAGTAAAGTCCCCTTAAGAACAATTGGCATGTTATTTTTATTTATTTTTTAAACTCACTGTTTGCTATGAATCTTTCTACATCTCGCGCCCTGGCCGCAGAAGCCTCCCCGCGTCATCCTCTCATCGCTAGGCCTCCTGGGAGATGTTTGTCATCATTCCCAGGAGGCCCAGGGCTGTAGTATCGCGTTATTTCTAAGCAGGAAATTACGCGATGCACGGCGACGCCTGGGGCCATTTTATGTAAGGGAATCCTGCCTTTGTTTGCCAGTGTTTATCTACCTGGGCAGTCAGGGTGATCAGTGCGGTGGGAGAGTTACAAGCACTGATCACCCTGTATAGGTTTCAAATTCTGACAGCCGGTGCGTTTCTCCACTCCCCCCGTGGCTTTCAGATGCTTTAGTAAAACCAGTGGTGATCGGTGCTTGTAACTCCCTCACACACGATCACCGCTGACTGTCCCCGCATCCTCCTCCAGCCCCCTCCGTTCTGCTGCTGTCCCCCTCTGTGTCCCCCTCCATGCTGCTGTTCTCCTCCATGCTGATCTGTGGTGTTCCCCTCTCTTCTCCTCCGTGTCCCCCTCCATGCCGGTGTCCCCATCTCTTCTCCCCCTCCGTGCTGGTGTCCCCATCTCTTCTCCCCCTCCATGCCGGTGTCCCCATCTCTTCTCCCCCTCCGTGCTGGTGTCCCCATCTCTTCTCCCCCTCAATGCCAGTGTCCCCATCTCTTCTCCCCCTCCGTGCGGGTGTCCCCATCTCTTCTCCCCCTCCGTGCTGGTGTCCCCATCTCTTCTCCCCCTCCGTGCTGGTGTCCCCATCTCTTCTCCCCCTCCGTGCTGGTGTCCCCATCTCTTCTCCCCCTCAATGCCAGTGTCCCCATCTCTTCTCCCCCTCCGTGCGGGTGTCCCCATCTCTTCTCCCCCTCAATGCCAGTGTCCCCATCTCTTCTCCCCCTCCGTGCGGGTGTCCCCATCTCTTCTCCCCCTCCGTGCTGGTGTCCCCATCTCTTCTCCCCCTCAATGCCAGTGTCCCCATCTCTTCTCCCCCTCCGTGCTGGTGTCCCCATCTCTTCTCCCCCTCCGTGCTGGTGTCCCCATCTCTTCTCCCCCTCCATGCGGGTGTCCCCATCTCTTCTCCCCCTCCGTGCTGGTGTCCCCATCTCTTCTCCCCCTCCATGCGGGTGTCCCCATCTCTTCTCCCCCTCCGTGCGGGTGTCCCCATCTCTTCTCCCCCTCCGTGCTGGTGTCCCCATCTCTTCTCCCCCTCAATGCCGGTGTCCCCATCTCTTCTCCCCCTCCGTGCGGGTGTCCCCATCTCTTCTCCCCCTCAATGCCAGTGTCCCCATCTCTTCTCCCCCTCCGTGCGGGTGTCCCCATCTCTTCTCCCCCTCCGTGCTGGTGTCCCCATCTCTTCTCCCCCTCCGTGCTGGTGTCCCCATCTCTTCTCCCCCTCAATGCCAGTGTCCCCATCTCTTCTCCCCCTCCGTGCTGGTGTCCCCATCTCTTCTCCCCCTCAATGCCAGTGTCCCCATCTCTTCTCCCCCTCCGTGCTGGTGTCCCCATCTCTTCTCCCCCTCAATGCCAGTGTCCCCATCTCTTCTCCCCCTCCGTGCTGGTGTCCCCATCTCTTCTCCCCCTCAATGCCAGTGTCCCCATCTCTTCTCCCCCTCCGTGCGGGTGTCCCCATCTCTTCTCCCCCTCCGTGCTGGTGTCCCCATCTCTTCTCCCCCTCCGTGCTGGTGTCCCCATCTCTTCTCCCCCTCAATGCCAGTGTCCCCATCTCTTCTCCCCCTCCGTGCGGGTGTCCCCATCTCTTCTCCCCCTCAATGCCAGTGTCCCCATCTCTTCTCCCCCTCCGTGCGGGTGTCCCCATCTCTTCTCCCCCTCCGTGCTGGTGTCCCCATCTCTTCTCCCCCTCAATGCCAGTGTCCCCATTAGGGATGAGCTTCGTGTTCGAGTCGAACATACGTTCGACTCGAACATTGGCTGTTCGATCGTTCGACGAAGATCGAACGATTTGGGCCGTTCGCGCCAAATTCGAGTGACGCGAACGGCCCACAATGCACTACGCCATCGCAGTGTCATCCAGGCGCTGTGATTGGCCAAGCATGCACTGTGACCCCGCATGCTTGGCCAATCACAGCGCCGGCAGCGAGGAGAGCAATGATTGGCCACAGGCAGGATGCCTGTGGCCAATTATTGCTGAGGGTGTTTAGTACACGCCCCACACTATAAAAGGCCGCCAGCACGGCGGCCTAGTGTAGTGTGTTCCGGAGCAGGGATAGAGTAGCATAGGCAGGGACAGTGACATTTATTTCTTTCTTGCTTAACCTGGATTCCTTTAGTTTAGGGAAAGAGAAGGATAGGTAGGGAGAGTGTCAGTGTGTTTTGTGCTTGTGCTATAGTGTGCTTAAAAAAAACATTTATTCTAGGGACAGAAAACTGTAGGTAGGGAGAGTGTCAGTTTCTTTCACTGTGCAAGTCCTTGTTTCTAGGGACTGGGAAGGACAGTGAGTGAATTCTCCTTGTGCTATAGTGTGCTTAAAAAAAACATTTATTCTAGGGACAGAAAACTCTAGGTAGGGACAGTGTCAGTTTCTTTCACTCTGCAAGTCCTTGTTTCCAGGGACCTGGAAGGACAGTGAGTGAATTGTCCTTTTGCTATATTGTGATTAAAAAAAACATTTATTCTAGGGACAGAAAACTCTAGGTAGGGACAGTGTCAGTTTCTTTCACTCTGCAAGTCCTTGTTTCCAGGGACCTGGAAGGACAGTGAGTGAATTGTCCTTTTGCTATATTGTGATTAAAAAAAACATTTATTCTAGGGACAGAAAACTCTAGGTAGGGACAGTGTCAGTTTCTTTCACTCTGCAAGTCCTTGTTTCCAGGGACCTGGAAGGACAGTGAGTGAATTGTCCTTTTGCTATATTGTGATTAAAAAAAACATTTATTCTAGGGACAGAAAACTCTAGGTAGGGACAGTGTCAGTTTCTTTCACTCTGCAAGTCCTTGTTTCCAGGGACCTGGAAGGACAGTGAGTGAATTGTCCTTTTGCTATATTGTGATTAAAAAAAACATTTATTCTAGGGACAGAAAACTCTAGGTAGGGACAGTGTCAGTTTCTTTCACTCTGCAAGTCCTTGTTTCCAGGGACCTGGAAGGACAGTGAGTGAATTGTCCTTTTGCTATATTGTGATTAAAAAAAACATTTTTTTCTAGGGACAGAAAACTGTAGGTAGGGAGAGTATTTTTTTTCTTTCACTCTGCAAGTCCTTGTTTCCAGGGACCTGTAAGGACAGTGAGTTAATTGTCCTTGTGCTATATTGTGCTGAAAAAAACATTTATTCCAGGGACAGAAAACTCTAGGTAGGGACAGTGTCAGTTTCTTTCACTCTGCAAGTCCTTGTTTCCAGGGACCTGGAAGGACAGTGAGTGAATTGTCCTTTTGCTATATTGTGATTAAAAAAAACATTTTTTTCTAGGGACAGAAAACTGTAGGTAGGGAGAGTGTTTTTTTTCTTTCACTCTGCAAGTCCTTGTTTCCAGGGACCTGTAAGGACAGTGAGTTAATTTTCCTTGTGCTATATTGTGATTAAAAAAAACATTTATTCTAGGGACAGAAAACTCTAGGTAGGGACAGTGTCAGTTTCTTTCACTCTGCAAGTCCTTGTTTCCAGGGACCTGGAAGGACAGTGAGTGAATTGTCCTTTTGCTATATTGTGATTAAAAAAAACATTTATTCTAGGGACAGAAAACTCTAGGTAGGGACAGTGTCAGTTTCTTTCACTCTGCAAGTCCTTGTTTCCAGGGACCTGGAAGGACAGTGAGTGAATTGTCCTTTTGCTATATTGTGATTAAAAAAAACATTTATTCTAGGGACAGAAAACTCTAGGTAGGGACAGTGTCAGTTTCTTTCACTCTGCAAGTCCTTGTTTCCAGGGACCTGGAAGGACAGTGAGTGAATTGTCCTTTTGCTATATTGTGATTAAAAAAAACATTTATTCTAGGGACAGAAAACTCTAGGTAGGGACAGTGTCAGTTTCTTTCACTCTGCAAGTCCTTGTTTCCAGGGACCTGGAAGGACAGTGAGTGAATTGTCCTTTTGCTATATTGTGATTAAAAAAAACATTTATTCTAGGGACAGAAAACTCTAGGTAGGGACAGTGTCAGTTTCTTTCACTCTGCAAGTCCTTGTTTCCAGGGACCTGGAAGGACAGTGAGTGAATTGTCCTTTTGCTATATTGTGATTAAAAAAAACATTTTTTTCTAGGGACAGAAAACTGTAGGTAGGGAGAGTATTTTTTTTCTTTCACTCTGCAAGTCCTTGTTTCCAGGGACCTGTAAGGACAGTGAGTTAATTGTCCTTGTGCTATATTGTGCTGAAAAAAACATTTATTCCAGGGACAGAAAACTCTAGGTAGGGACAGTGTCAGTTTCTTTCACTCTGCAAGTCCTTGTTTCCAGGGACCTGGAAGGACAGTGAGTGAATTGTCCTTTTGCTATATTGTGATTAAAAAAAAATTTTTTTTCTAGGGACAGAAAACTGTAGGTAGGGAGAGTGTTTTTTTTCTTTCACTCTGCAAGTCCTTGTTTCCAGGGACCTGTAAGGACAGTGAGTTAATTTTCCTTGTGCTATATTGTGGTTAAAAAAAACATTTATTCTAGGGACAGAAAACTCTAGGTAGGGACAGTGTCAGTTTCTTTCACTCTGCAAGTCCTTGTTTCCAGGGACCTGGAAGGACAGTGAGTGAATTGTCCTTTTGCTATATTGTGATTAAAAAAAACATTTATTCTAGGGACAGAAAACTCTAGGTAGGGACAGTGTCAGTTTCTTTCACTCTGCAAGTCCTTGTTTCCAGGGACCTGGAAGGACAGTGAGTGAATTGTCCTTTTGCTATATTGTGATTAAAAAAAACATTTATTCTAGGGACAGAAAACTCTAGGTAGGGACAGTGTCAGTTTCTTTCACTCTGCAAGTCCTTGTTTCCAGGGACCTGGAAGGACAGTGAGTGAATTGTCCTTTTGCTATATTGTGATTAAAAAAAACATTTATTCTAGGGACAGAAAACTCTAGGTAGGGACAGTGTCAGTTTCTTTCACTCTGCAAGTCCTTGTTTCCAGGGACCTGGAAGGACAGTGAGTGAATTGTCCTTTTGCTATATTGTGATTAAAAAAAACATTTATTCTAGGGACAGAAAACTCTAGGTAGGGACAGTGTCAGTTTCTTTCACTCTGCAAGTCCTTGTTTCCAGGGACCTGGAAGGACAGTGAGTGAATTGTCCTTTTGCTATATTGTGATTAAAAAAAACATTTATTCTAGGGACAGAAAACTCTAGGTAGGGACAGTGTCAGTTTCTTTCACTCTGCAAGTCCTTGTTTCCAGGGACCTGGAAGGACAGTGAGTGAATTGTCCTTTTGCTATATTGTGATTAAAAAAAACATTTATTCTAGGGACAGAAAACTCTAGGTAGGGACAGTGTCAGTTTCTTTCACTCTGCAAGTCCTTGTTTCCAGGGACCTGGAAGGACAGTGAGTGAATTGTCCTTTTGCTATATTGTGATTAAAAAAAACATTTATTCTAGGGACAGAAAACTCTAGGTAGGGACAGTGTCAGTTTCTTTCACTCTGCAAGTCCTTGTTTCCAGGGACCTGTAAGGACAGTGAGTGAATTGTCCTTTTGCTATATTGTGATTAAAAAAAACATTTATTCTAGGGACAGAAAACTCTAGGTAGGGACAGTGTCAGTTTCTTTCACTCTGCAAGTCCTTGTTTCCAGGGACCTGGAAGGACAGTGAGTGAATTGTCCTTTTGCTATATTGTGATTAAAAAAAACATTTATTCTAGGGACAGAAAACTCTAGGTAGGGACAGTGTCAGTTTCTTTCACTCTGCAAGTCCTTGTTTCCAGGGACCTGGAAGGACAGTGAGTGAATTGTCCTTTTGCTATATTGTGATTAAAAAAAACATTTTTTTCTAGGGACAGAAAACTGTAGGTAGGGAGAGTATTTTTTTTCTTTCACTCTGCAAGTCCTTGTTTCCAGGGACCTGTAAGGACAGTGAGTTAATTGTCCTTGTGCTATATTGTGCTGAAAAAAACATTTATTCCAGGGACAGAAAACTCTAGGTAGGGACAGTGTCAGTTTCTTTCACTCTGCAAGTCCTTGTTTCCAGGGACCTGGAAGGACAGTGAGTGAATTGTCCTTTTGCTATATTGTGATTAAAAAAAACATTTTTTTCTAGGGACAGAAAACTGTAGGTAGGGAGAGTATTTTTTTTCTTTCACTCTGCAAGTCCTTGTTTCCAGGGACCTGTAAGGACAGTGAGTTAATTGTCCTTGTGCTATATTGTGCTGAAAAAAACATTTATTCCAGGGACAGAAAACTCTAGGTAGGGACAGTGTCAGTTTCTTTCACTCTGCAAGTCCTTGTTTCCAGGGACCTGGAAGGACAGTGAGTGAATTGTCCTTTTGCTATATTGTGATTAAAAAAAACATTTTTTTCTAGGGACAGAAAACTGTAGGTAGGGAGAGTATTTTTTTTCTTTCACTCTGCAAGTCCTTGTTTCCAGGGACCTGTAAGGACAGTGAGTTAATTGTCCTTGTGCTATATTGTGCTGAAAAAAACATTTATTCCAGGGACAGAAAACTCTAGGTAGGGACAGTGTCAGTTTCTTTCACTCTGCAAGTCCTTGTTTCCAGGGACCTGGAAGGACAGTGAGTGAATTGTCCTTTTGCTATATTGTGATTAAAAAAAACATTTTTTTCTAGGGACAGAAAACTGTAGGTAGGGAGAGTGTTTTTTTTCTTTCACTCTGCAAGTCCTTGTTTCCAGGGACCTGTAAGGACAGTGAGTTAATTTTCCTTGTGCTATATTGTGATTAAAAAAAACATTTATTCTAGGGACAGAAAACTCTAGGTAGGGACAGTGTCAGTTTCTTTCACTCTGCAAGTCCTTGTTTCCAGGGACCTGGAAGGACAGTGAGTGAATTGTCCTTTTGCTATATTGTGATTAAAAAAAACATTTATTCTAGGGACAGAAAACTCTAGGTAGGGACAGTGTCAGTTTCTTTCACTCTGCAAGTCCTTGTTTCCAGGGACCTGGAAGGACAGTGAGTGAATTGTCCTTTTGCTATATTGTGATTAAAAAAAACATTTATTCTAGGGACAGAAAACTCTAGGTAGGGACAGTGTCAGTTTCTTTCACTCTGCAAGTCCTTGTTTCCAGGGACCTGGAAGGACAGTGAGTGAATTGTCCTTTTGCTATATTGTGATTAAAAAAAACATTTATTCTAGGGACAGAAAACTCTAGGTAGGGACAGTGTCAGTTTCTTTCACTCTGCAAGTCCTTGTTTCCAGGGACCTGGAAGGACAGTGAGTGAATTGTCCTTTTGCTATATTGTGATTAAAAAAAACATTTATTCTAGGGACAGAAAACTCTAGGTAGGGACAGTGTCAGTTTCTTTCACTCTGCAAGTCCTTGTTTCCAGGGACCTGGAAGGACAGTGAGTGAATTGTCCTTTTGCTATATTGTGATTAAAAAAAACATTTTTTTCTAGGGACAGAAAACTGTAGGTAGGGAGAGTATTTTATTTCTTTCACTCTGCAAGTCCTTGTTTCCAGGGACCTGTAAGGACAGTGAGTTAATTGTCCTTGTGCTATATTGTGCTGAAAAAAACATTTATTCCAGGGACAGAAAACTCTAGGTAGGGACAGTGTCAGTTTCTTTCACTCTGCAAGTCCTTGTTTCCAGGGACCTGGAAGGACAGTGAGTGAATTGTCCTTTTGCTATATTGTGATTAAAAAAAACATTTTTTTCTAGGGACAGAAAACTGTAGGTAGGGAGAGTGTTTTTTTTCTTTCACTCTGCAAGTCCTTGTTTCCAGGGACCTGTAAGGACAGTGAGTTAATTTTCCTTGTGCTATATTGTGATTAAAAAAAACATTTATTCTAGGGACAGAAAACTCTAGGTAGGGACAGTGTCAGTTTCTTTCACTCTGCAAGTCCTTGTTTCCAGGGACCTGGAAGGACAGTGAGTGAATTGTCCTTTTGCTATATTGTGATTAAAAAAAACATTTTTTTCTAGGGACAGAAAACTGTAGGTAGGGAGAGTATTTTTTTTCTTTCACTCTGCAAGTCCTTGTTTCCAGGGACCTGTAAGGACAGTGAGTTAATTGTCCTTGTGCTATATTGTGCTGAAAAAAACATTTATTCCAGGGACAGAAAACTCTAGGTAGGGACAGTGTCAGTTTCTTTCACTCTGCAAGTCCTTGTTTCCAGGGACCTGGAAGGACAGTGAGTGAATTGTCCTTTTGCTATATTGTGATTAAAAAAAACATTTTTTTCTAGGGACAGAAAACTGTAGGTAGGGAGAGTGTTTTTTTTCTTTCACTCTGCAAGTCCTTGTTTCCAGGGACCTGTAAGGACAGTGAGTTAATTTTCCTTGTGCTATATTGTGATTAAAAAAAACATTTTTTCTAGGGACAGAAAACTGTAGGTAGGGAGAGTGTTTTTTTTCTTTCACTCTGCAAGTCCTTGTTTCCAGGGACAGAGAAGGACACCTGAAGGTAGCCCTTATTGCTTTTTTCCCATCTCCCTGCAGGCCATCTATTAGAATGTCTGGAAGGCAAACAAGGAGAGGCAGACAGTCAGGAGGCAATAAAAGAGGGCAAGCAGGCTCTGTGTCTGGGGGCAACAGTGCTGGTCGTGGACGCGGTGCATTGTCATCAGCACATGGCCATGGGACACGCTTGTCCTTCTTTTCGGCAGCTGGACATGTTGAGCCACATCATGCCGAAGACTTGGTAGAGTGGATGACCAAGCCCTCCTCCTCCTCCTCATCCTCTCTCACCCAGGCTCAGGGTACTGGAAAAGCAGCTGCCAAAGCGTCGTCTTCCCTGGTATCAATGTCAGACAAATCATCAGTCACTCCTTCCCTAGACCCACCATGTCCTCCTCCTGAGGAGTCCCCCGAACTGTTTCAGCACAGTGTTGGGTACATGCTCCAGGAGGATGCCCAGCGTTTCGAAGGGTCTGATGATGAAACCCAGCTAGAGGAAGGCAGTAGCGTGAGAGCAGACAGAGGGGATGCTCAAGAAGGACACCAATCTGGCAGTCATGTTCCAGCAGCTGCAGCATACTGCCAGATTGGCTCCAGTGATGAGGAGGGAGGGGATGATGAGGTCAATGACTCCACGTGGGTGCCTAATAGGAGAGAGGAGGAGGAGGAGGATGAGGAGGAGGCACATCTCCAACGAGGCAGGATGCCCTTTGGTGGCCAGCGTAAGGGCAGTACACCGACGGAATCACACCGCAGAGCTCCGCCTGTGCAGGGCGCTGCCTCTGCCCGTCATTCAAAAAGTTCTTTGGTGTGGGCCTTTTTTGAGGCTAGTGCATCAGATCGCACAGCTGCTGTTTGCAACATATGTCTCAAGCGTATATCGCGTGGCCAAAACATCAGCCGCTTGGGTACCACATGCCTGACCAGACATATGTTGACCTGCCATGCAGCTCGTTGGCAAGCCTACCTCAAAGACCCACACCAAAGAACAAAGCGGACCTCTCCTTGCACCGCATCAGCTGGGATCTCCAACCCCACTATAACTTCAGTCCTCTCTGAAACATGCACTGAGAGGAATGAAGGTGTAGAATTAGGTGTGTCACAGCCAAGTACTTGCGCCCACTCTGCTAGCAGTACACCGACGTCCGATTCTAGCAGGCAAATTTCCCTGCCCCAGCTGCTGGACCGTCGAAAGAAGTTCACTCCCAGCCATCCACATGCCCAGCGGTTGAATGCTAGCTTGGCTAAATTGCTAGCGCTTCAACTGCTGCCTTTTCAGTTGGTAGACTCGGCCCCCTTCCGTGAGTTTGTGCAATGTGCGGTTCCTCAGTGGCAGGTTCCCAAACGCCACTTTTTCTCACGGAAGGCTATTCCGGCTCTCTACCGGCATGTGGAAGGCAATGTCTTGGCCTCGCTGGACAGGGCGGTCAGCGGTAAGGTGCATATTACCGCTGACTCATGGTCCAGCAGGCATGGACAGGGACGTTACCTTTCTTTCACGGCCCATTGGGTCACTCTTTTGGCAGCTGGGAAGGATTCAGGACAAGGTGCAGTAGTGTTGGAGGTTGTCCCACCGCCACGCCTCCAAAATGCTACTACTGGTTGTGACACACCTCTCTCCTCCACCCCCTCCTCTTCTTCTTCCTCCATGGCCTCTTCCTGTGGTTTGTCCTATGAACCAGCGGTGCTCCGTAGCCGTTCACGGGGCTACGCAAGTACGCAGGCAAAAAGATGCCATGCCGTGCTTGCGCTGGTGTGTTTGGGGGACAGAAGCCACACTGGGGCAGAGGTCCTGTCTGCTCTGCAGGGCCAGGCCGAGAGGTGGTTGACGCCACGCCAGCTTAAGCCAGGAATGGTGGTTTGCGACAATGGCACCAACCTCCTCTCCGCCCTCCGACAGGGACAACTGACCCATGTGCCCTGTGTGGCTCACGTCCTTAACCTGGTGGTGCAGCGGTTCTTGGGCAGGTACCCGGGCTTACAGGATGTCCTGAGGCAGGCCAGGAAAGTCTGTGTGCATTTCCGCAGATCTTATAATGCCAGTGCTCGCCTGGCTGAGCTGCAAAAGGAGTTGAACCTGCCCAAGAACCGCCTTATATGTGACATGCCCACCAGGTGGAACTCAACGTTGGCCATGCTGCAGCGGCTGCACACGCAGCAGAGGGCCATCAATGAGTACCTGTGCGACTACGGCACCAGGACAGGGTCAGGGGAGCTTGGTTTTTTTTCTCCACGCCAGTGGGGCATGATCAGGGATGCATGCACTGTCCTGGCACCATTTGAGGAGGCCACGAGGATGGTGAGCAGTGACAGTGCATGCATCAGTGACACTGTACCTCTTGTCCACCTGTTGGAGCACACGCTGCGTGGAATAATGGACAGGGCACTTGAGGCAGAACAGAGGCAGGAAGAGGAGGACTTCCTTGCCTCTCAAGGCCCCCTTTACCCAGACAGTGTTCCTTCTGTCCCACCCATCGCACAGGAAGAGGAGGAGGAGGAGGAGGAGGATTGTGTCAGCATGGAGGTGGAGGCTGGCACTCAGCATCATCAGCAGCAGTCTTTTAGGGATGATTTACAGTCCCAAGAAACCAGTGGACTTGTACGTGGCTGGGAGGAGGTGGCTGCGGATCATGTCGTCCTTAGTGACCCAGAGGACTCCGGAGCGAATGCCTCAGCAAACCTACGCTGCATGGCCTCCCTGATCCTGCAAAGTCTGCGGAAGGATCCTCGTATTCTTCGGATCAAGGAGAGGGACCATTACTGGCTGGCCACTCTCCTTGATCCACGGTACAAGGGTAAGGTTGCGGACCTTATGTTACCGTCGCAGAGGGAGCAGAGGATGAGACAACTCCGGGAGGCCTTGCAGAAAGGTCTGTGCAACGCGTTCCCAGAGACTGGGAGGTTGCAAACTCCTGGTCCTGGACAACGAGTTGCTGAGGCTTCGGCCAGTCAAAGAAGGAGCGGTGGGGAAGGTGGCCGTCTGACCGATGCGTTCAGACAATTCTTTAGTCCGCAGCCCCAAAGTATGATTGGTTCCAGCAACCATCGCCAGCGTCTGATAAACATGGTGCAGGAATATCTAGGGGCAAGGTCAGACTTGGACACCTTCCCCACCGAAAATCCTCTGGCTTACTGGGTCTTGAGGATGGATCACTGGCCAGAGCTTGCACAGTATGCAATTGAGCTACTGGCCTGTCCTGCATCCAGCGTTCTTTCGGAACGCACATTCAGTGCTGCTGGAGGATTTGTCACGGATCACAGGGTGCGCCTGTCCACCGACTCGGTTGATCGACTGACTTTCATCAAGATGAACCAGTCTTGGATCACCACCAGCTACCACACACCTGATGCTGATATAACAGACTAATTGATTTTAAAATGTCACATCCCTTCAAGACTGATGCTGATGCTGAGTGCCTGTGCTGTTATGTTGACTGGCTATCCTCCTCCTCCGAGTCCTCAATGATACGATTGATGATGATAGCTTGGAAGATCATTTTTGTTTATGGGTGCCGCCACCAGTGCCTAACGCCCAATTTTTCAGCCCCTGTTTAACAGGGGCGTGTAATTACAATTTTTGAAGCAATACTTTGCAACAGGGCTCATTGCTGTGCTCCAAGTACAGTATCTGTGAGGAGTTGCAGTGTTGTGCCACCAGTGCCTAAGGCCCAATTTTTCAGCCCCTGTTTAACAGGGGCGTGTCATTACAATTTTTGAAGCAATACTTTGCAACAGGGCTCATTGCTGTGCTCCAAGTACAGTATCTGTGAGGGGTTGCAGTGTTGTGCCACCAGTGCCTGAGGCCCAATTTTTCAGCCCCTGTTCAACAGGGGCATGTAATTACAATTCTTGATCTAATAATTCACAGCAGGGCCCATTGCTGCACCCACCAAGAGTAACTGTCAGGGCTTACAGTGTTGTGGCACCAGCACCACCATCAAAGGCCCAATTTTTACTACCACTGTTCAACAATTATATGTAATTAAAATTCCTGATATAATAGTTGACAGCAGGGCGTTCCAGCACCAACCAAGAGTAACTGTGAGTGCTTACAGTGTTGTGCCAACACCAACAACTAAGGGGCCTATTTCTGCAGAGTATATACGGCAGGTCCCTACTTTCAAACATCCAACTTACAAACGACTCCTACTTGCAAACGCAAGAAGACAACAGGAAGTGAGAGGAAATCTACCACTAGGAAGGAAAATTCTCTCCTGTAAGAATAAATATGGGAGAAAGGTGTCTCCTCTGTACTGATGCTTTATCAGCAATCCTTGTTTCAAGAAAAACACCACATTTCAAAAACAGTTGTCATTGGGACGGAAAGTGAGGTGAAATGTTCTGAACAGGGGCACAGACAGCAAAACAAATGTTACAGGGGTGATAACCCTTACCTATGTTTTCCAAAAAGTTTAAAAATAGATTTTTGGGCTGGAGCTACACTTCAACAATGTACCTGTTCAAAATTACAAACAGATTCTACATAAGAACAAACCTACAGTCCCTGTCTTGTATGCACCGCCTGTATACGGCTGTTCAGAGTATATAGGGCCTTTTTTATTTTATGTGCGGGGTTCCCCTTAATATCCATACAAGACCCAAAGGGGCTGGTAATGGGCTGGGGTAGGGGGGGGGGGGGTCATGGGGTAGCTATGCCATTTTTCTTAAAGAATTTCATCCATATTACCGGGACCAGACATTACATTAAAGCCGCAAGCAGTTTTAAATGGCTTTTTTTTCCTTTAGAAGTGTCATTTTGTGCAGGGACAGTTCTAAACACGGGAAACACGTGGCACTTCACAGGCATACTTTAGACACCCCCCAGGTACGATATTTAAAGGAATATTTGACTTTTTTTTTTTCACTTTATGCATCATTAAAATGACTGCTCCCGAAAAACGACCGTTTTTAAAACTTCTTTTTGCATTGATACATGTCCCCTGGTGCAGAACCCGGGTTCCCAAACCCTTTTTAGGACAATAACATGCATAATAGTTGTTATAATTAGCACTTTAGAATTCGAACGTTCGCATCCATTGTATTTAATAGGGTTCTAATGTTCGTTCGAACTTCCGGTCCGTTCGCGGGTTCTGGTGCGAACCGAACCCGGGGGTGTTCGGCTCATCACTAGTCCCCATCTCTTCTCCCCCTCCGTGCTGGTGTCCCCATCTCTTCTCCCCCTCCGTGCTGGTGTCCCCATCTCTTCTCCCCCTCCATGCGGGTGTCCCCATCTCTTCTCCCCCTCCGTGCGGGTGTCCCCATCTCTTCTCCCCCTCCGTGCTGGTGTCCCCATCTCTTCTCCCCCTCCATGCGGGTGTCCCCATCTCTTCTCCCCCTCCGTGCGGGTGTCCCCATCTCTTCTCCCCCTCCGTGCTGGTGTCCCCATCTCTTCTCCCCCTCAATGCCGGTGTCCCCATCTCTTCTCCCCCTCCGTGCGGGTGTCCCCATCTCTTCTCCCCCTCCGTGCTGGTGTCCCCATCTCTTCTCCCCCTCAATGCCAGTGTCCCCATCTCTTCTCCCCCTCCGTGCGGGTGTCCCCATCTCTTCTCCCCCTCCGTGCGGGTGTCCCCATCTCTTCTCCCCCTCCGTGCGGGTGTCCCCATCTCTTCTCCCCCTCCGTGCTGGTGTCCCCATCTCTTCTCCCCCTCCGTGCTGGTGTCCCCATCTCTTCTCCCCCTCCGTGCTGGTGTCCCCATCTCTTCTCCCCCTCCGTGCCGGTGTCCCCATCTCTTCTCCCCCTCAATGCCAGTGTCCCCATCTCTTCTCCCCCTCCGTGCGGGTGTCCCCATCTCTTCTCCCCCTCCGTGCTGGTGTCCCCATCTCTTCTCCCCCTCAATGCCAGTGTCCCCATCTCTTCTCCCCCTCCGTGCTGGTGTCCCCATCTCTTCTCCCCCTCCGTGCCGGTGTCCCCATCTCTTCTCCCCCTCCATGCGGGTGTCCCCATCTCTTCTCCCCCTCCGTGCTGGTGTCCCCATCTCTTCTCCCCCTCCTTGCGGGTGTCCCCATCTCTTCTCCCCCTCCTTGCGGGTGTCCCCATCTCTTCTCCCCCTCCGTGCGGGTGTCCCCATCTCTTCTCCCCCTCAATGCCAGTGTCCCCATCTCTTCTCCCCCTCCGTGCGGGTGTCCCCATCTCTTCTCCCCCTCCGTGCTGGTGTCCCCATCTCTTCTCCCCCTCCGTGCCGGTGTCCCCATCTCTTCTCCCCCTCAATGCCGGTGTCCCCATCTCTTCTCCCCCTCCGTGCTGGTGTCCCCATCTCTTCTCCCCATCAATGCCGGTGTCCCCATCTCTTCTCCCCCTCCGTGCTGGTTTCCCCATCTCTTCTCCTCCTCTGTGCTGGTGTCCCCATCTCTTCTCCCCCTCCGTGCTGGTGTCCGAATCTCTTCTCCCCCTCCGTGCTGGTGTCCCCATCTCTTCTCCCCCTCCGTGCTGGTGTCCCCATCTCTTCTCCCCCTCCGTGCTGGTGTCCCCATCTCTTCTTCCCCTCCGTGCTGGTGTCCCCATCTCTTCTCCTCCTCCGTGCTGGTGTCCCCATCTCTTCTCCCCCTCCGTGCTGGTGTCCCCATCTCTTCTCCCCCTCCGTGCTGGTGTCCCCATCTCTTCTCCCCCTCCGTGCTGGTGTCCCCATCTCTTCTCCCCCTCCGTGCGGGTGTCCCCATCTCTTCTCCCCCTCCGTGCTGGTGTCCCCATCTCTTCTCCCCCTCCGTGCTGGTGTCCCCATCTCTTCTCCCCCTCCGTGCTGGTGTCCCCATCTCTTCTCCCCCTCCGTGCGGGTGTCCCCATCTCTTCTCCCCCTCAATGCCGGTGTCCCCATCTCTTCTCCCCCTCCGTGCTGGTGTCCCCATCTCTTCTCCCCATCAATGCCGGTGTCCCCATCTCTTCTCCCCCTCCGTGCTGGTTTCCCCATCTCTTCTCCTCCTCTGTGCTGGTGTCCCCATCTCTTCTCCCCCTCCGTGCTGGTGTCCGAATCTCTTCTCCCCCTCCGTGCTGGTGTCCCCATCTCTTCTCCCCCTCCGTGCTGGTGTCCCCATCTCTTCTCCCCCTCCGTGCTGGTGTCCCCATCTCTTCTTCCCCTCCGTGCTGGTGTCCCCATCTCTTCTCCTCCTCCGTGCTGGTGTCCCCATCTCTTCTCCCCCTCCGTGCTGGTGTCCCCATCTCTTCTCCCCCTCCGTGCTGGTGTCCCCATCTCTTCTCCCCCTCCGTGCTGGTGTCCCCATCTCTTCTCCCCCTCCGTGCGGGTGTCCCCATCTCTTCTCCCCCTCCGTGCTGGTGTCCCCATCTCTTCTCCCCCTCCGTGCTGGTGTCCCCATCTCTTCTCCCCCTCCGTGCTGGTGTCCCCATCTCTTCTCCCCCTCCGTGCGGGTGTCCCCATCTCTTCTCCCCCTCCGTGCTGGTGTCCCCATCTCTTCTCCCCCTCAATGCCAGTGTCCCCATCTCTTCTCCCCCTCCGTGCTGGTGTCCCCATCTCTTCTCCCCCTCCGTGCTGGTGTCCCCATCTCTTCTCCCCCTCCGTGCGGGTGTCCCCATCTCTTCTCCCCCTCCGTGCTGGTGTCCCCATCTCTTCTCCCCCTCCGTGCTGGTGTCCCCATCTCTTCTCCCCCTCCGTGCTGGTGTCCCCATCTCTTCTCCCCCTCAATGCCGGTGTCCCCATCTCTTCTCCCCCTCCGTGCTGGTGTCCCCATCTCTTCTCCCCCTCCGTGCTGGTTTCCCCATCTCTTCCCCATCTCCTCCTCTGTGCTGGTGTCCCCATCTCTTCTCCCCCTCCGTGCTGGTGTCCGAATCTCTTCTCCCCCTCCGTGCTGGTGTCCCCATCTCTTCTCCCCCTCCGTGCTGGTTTTCTGCTCCGGGGGGGCCATGCCTGAAGCTGTGTAAGGGGCCCCAAAATTCCTGATGGCGGCCCTGTGCAGAGGTTTGTGAACCAAAGGTTACAGGGGGATCAGGTTTTCGAAAATGAAAAGGGACAATTCCTCGAAATGTGGAGCCGCAACACGCTGGGAACACGCTGAGGGCTGAAAAGAAAGGCTACAGAGGAAACAAAAGGCTAAAGAAAAATGAGCTGTCAACAGAAGGCCAAGGAGCAGGCAGAAGCAATTGAGAGTCAGGCAAGCTGTTGAGGAGGGCCACAGGTGTGAAGTGGAAGGAAGGACGCAGTTAGAATGAAAAACTGTTTCTAATAAAGGTGCTGCTAGCAGGAAAGGGAGAACATAACACTCCCAACCCTGCAAAACCGGCAAATAATATTGAAGCATCTAAGTGAGCTGTCTGCTGGTGCACGGGGCATCCGAGGGCTGCCAGATTTAGATAAGAGGACCATTAATCCAGAAAATGTGATAATCTGATACCTAACCAGACCGGCACATGATGTCATTGTACTGAGGTTTGCGCTTGTATTGGATGATCATTTAATGCAGTTGTCAAGTCAAATGAACCCAGACTATTAATGTTACCGCATGAGGAACGTAATGTTTTTTCGCTTTATTAACCACTTGAGTCCTCAGGCCCTCTTTTCTCTAAATTCCCTTAAATCCTGGAGCATTTTTTTTTGTTTTGCCAATATTCTGCACATAGGCGTGCGCACAGGGTGTGCCAGGTGTGCCGGGTGTGCCTAGGAGCACAGGGTGTTCCGGGTGTGCCTAGGCACACCCTAATTACCCCATATGCATTAGCATTGTCCAGAGGCATTACCGGGTGGGTGGTTGGGGGTGCCAGTGGCCAGCGTAAATGCCCCCATTATATTAAAGGCTAGTTTCAACTTCAGAAACATGTTACACCCATATTTAGGGTGTAATGTAATATGCTCCTAATCAACTGCCACCCACCTCCTGAGCCTCCTCCCTGTGACAGCAGGTGGCATTCATATGTGTTTGAGCTTTGGGGTGCACACCCTAATGCAATAGGCTGCGCACACCTATGATTCTGCACATTATACCTAAGGGGTCAGCTGAACTGTCCTTGGTTTGGTTCCAACAGGGTTTTGGCAAACTTTGAAGAAGTTCAGATGCCGAACACCATTGAAATCAATGGGAGCTGAATCGGTCAAATCAAAAATGCCCATTTTCTAGCCATTTACAAATGTAGTGTAGAGGGGTATTGCCCTTTAAATAGGGTGACCAGACATCCCCAGTTTCTGGGGACAGTCCCCGGATTGAGGACACTGTCCCCGGACCAAGTCTGTCCCCGGTTTTGTCCCTGGATTGGATTTGAACAGGTGCTGGGGCAATTTCAAAGACAGTCAGTGCAGAATAAAAAAAATCTGAATTACACACCCCTGCTCCGTCGCTTCTACTAGCTTAGGGGGTGTATTTTTTCCATTATCTACGCCCCTTTCTGATGATCATGTGCTGGTCGGAGTGGAGGGACCATTTCATCAGTTTCGGGTGCCCATTCAGCTCCGCTCGCATGTTCTTCTGCCTTGGCTCAAGTCCCGGCCAGCCGCCTGCCTTCTTATCTCCTTGCCTTCCCTGGTGGAGTGATCTTCCTCCACTCCCCACCCAGTAGTAGCCGGGGGCCCGGAGAGTTAAGCCTCATACACACGATCGGACTTCCAACGGACTTTTCCGTGAATTTTCTCCCGAAGGGCTTTGCCCGTGAACTTGGTATGCATACACACGGCAGGACTTTTTGAGCAAACTTTCACAAAATCACATGGTTTTTCAGCTCTTTACCGCCACCCTGTGGGCAACTTCTGCTATTGTTGGCTGATCTTCAGCATTGGTTCTGAGCATGCGTGTTTGTACTTTGGACTTGTGTACACACAATAGGATTTGCCCCATCGGACATTTGTTGCCGTAAAGTTTGTCTGTTCTCACAGCGAACATTTGTCCTATGAAAAAGTTTGTCCGATGGATGTCAGATTTTCTGCAAAAACAGGTCCGTCTGAGGTTTGTTGTCAAAAAGTCCAATCGCCTGTATGGGCCTTAAGACTACTTGACAGGCTGTGAGGCGGGCGGCGGCGGCGACGGGCAGAGAGTCGTTGATTGCCGCCATTACTAGTAAAAAAAAAAAATATATGTCCCCGGATTTCATTTTAGAAATCTGGTCACCTTACCTTTAAACCTTTAAGAGACTACAGTACCCAGTACACCTTGAGGCACCCAGGGTGCATTTCCCCGCGCAAGAACTGCTGGGGTGGACTTTATAAGGGGGAGGCGGGGCCTGGTTCTTCCTCTTTGGACACCGCCCTCCCAGCAAGAGGATCCCTGTGCTGATCTGCTGTGTGTACAAGGCCTGAAGCCTGGGCCTTGTGTCTTTCCAAAGAGCCTTCCGCTCCACCGAGGAGCCTGTGGAGCGTCTGATCCTGTTGCTGAATGCTGTTACCAGGAGGACCGAAGACGTGGATACTGAATCGAGTCACAGTAACGGAAGTAACAGACAAGGACTAGTCCGGTTGGGTGAGAGAGCAGCTGCTCAGAGCTACATTACAATATCTTTAGGCCCATTAACTTTATTCAGGGCCACCACAGTGATTGCAGTTACACTTGGAGGAGACTATCTACAGAACTGAGCTATCAGTCTCCCTGGCATTGTAAAGTTACCGATCATCGTTACTTTGTTGGATTACAATTGTTCTTAAAGTGCACCACCGTGTTTTCTAGCGAAGATTTCTTCCACAGAACTATACCCAAATCATAGTCAGGCCTGACTGGGTAGTGTAGAACATTGCTGGGCGCCATATTGTCCACGAGGGAGGATAGCTGCAGCGGGGTCTGTTAAACTGTCTATCATATTGCTGAACATTTGATGTTTTAATAAGTATACCCATATTGCAGGGCTCTGCATGTGACATTGCATACTGTTTATCATTTCAACCTTTACCAACAGTAAAATAATAGAGTTAAGTATATTGGTTGTCAGTGTCATTTACTGTTCTATACCATTACTGTGTGCCTTACTGTGGGATTGTGTCATAGAGAATATTAGAGTGATTGCAATTCTATCATCCCCTTTACTGACTGTGCCACGAGAGGTTAGAGCCGATTGCCAGGGGTTGACAGCGGTGCACTACAGGGCCCGAAACAATCAAGGCAGCCCTCTTAACTGGGGGTATCGCTATAGTAGCAAGGTCCCAGGCCTCCTTCGGTCTAATGAGAACCTCCAGGGCCAGAGACAGCTGACATTCCTCTGTATATGGTGGGCTGTGAGGCATGATAGGTGCAGGGTAATTAACCACTTCCATACCAGGCACTTACGCCCCTTCTTGCTCAGGACAATTTTCAGCTTTCAGCACTGTCACATTTTTGAATGACAATTGCACGGTCATGCTACACTGCACCCAAACTAAATTGTTAGAATTTTCTTCCCACAAATAGAGCTTTCTTTTGGTGGTATTTGATCACCTCTGCGGTTTTTATTTTTTGCTAAACAAACTAAAAAAGATGATCCGCACTCCGGTCGTTGCTTTTAAAAGTGGACCAACGCAAAAAGAAATGGTTGACGCGTTTCAGCCTTGCTTATGACTAAGGCTTTGTAGGCTGAAACGCATCGACCATTTCTTTTTGTGTTTGTCAACTGTGGCTTGTTAATAAACACTGCAAATTTTTAAGAGCAACGACCGGAGTGCGGATCATCTTTTCCTCATTACTCTACTCAGCCAGCGACTGTGGAGCTTTGCTTTCCGTGTGATGTATGGGTAGTAGCACTGACTTTTTTGTTTATAAACTAAAAAAGACCCACATTTTTGAAATTATTTTTTTTTTTTTTTAGTTTGTCATAAAATTTTGTTTTCCTCTTCACTGATGGGCACTGATGAGGTGGCACTGATGGGCACTGATATGTAGAATTGATGGGCACTGATGAGGAGGCACTGATATGCAGCACTGATGGGCACCAATAGGCGGCACTGATATGCAGCACTGATAGGCGGCACTGATCTGCACTGACAGGCGGCTGTGATGGGCACTGACAGGAGGCACTGATTGGCACTGATAGGCAGTACTGATTGGCAACACTGATGGTGAGGTACTGATAAGTACTTACAGGTGTTACTGCTGGGCAGTGTCAGGGAACCAACAGCAGGCGAAGGACTTTAGGACCCAGCATCTCTGGCAGGAGAAGGGCTCTAGGACCCAGTATCTCTACAAGCAGGTCACATGGGCCTATATAAGGAAGTCTGCTAGTGTCTGCATTTGCTGGATTATCGTCAGCTTCTCCTGTGTTTCTGTGTCTTGCATCTCCTGCTTGTCTGATCTCCTGTGTACCAAACCCGGCTTGCCTGACCTGCTCCTGTTGACTTCCTAGTGTATACCTGACCCCGGCCTGGCTAACGGACTCCGCTTACCTTGTCTTCTGTGCTAAGACTCAGCTCTGCTGTGTTCTCTGACTGTCTTGCTGTGTTTGACCCTCTGGCCTGGCTTTGACCCTGTTATCGGAACATTCCATTGGTCCTTACCCTTTGGACCTCCCAAGCACGCCTGCTGTCCTGCAGTCTGCCTGTCCTACCAAGTTCCTGGCAACCAGCACTACCTACCAGGCAACCCGTGCTTCTGTGGGCACCACATCCCCTGTGTCATCTTCAGGGCTGTGCTGCACTCGGCCGCAAGGGGCGCCCTCTCTGCTACTCGACCTCACATCAGAGACTTGACAGTATAATCCAGCCATGTCTGAGGCCGGCAGAGGAGCGTCCCCGTTAGAGGCATTATGTCAACAGGCCGCTACTCTGACCCAAGCAATCCAGACACTGCAAGAAGGATACCTCCAGCTAGAGGAGAGATTGCAACACCTGTCAGAGTCATCTGCTTCTGCGGACCCGGTCCCAGCTTCTCCCAGTTCCACCCACGTACGTTCCTCTGTGGCTTCTACGATGGTGTTCCCTCCTCCAGAACCCCGTGTTCCTGTCCCTGAATGGTTTTCCGGGGATCGAAGAAAGTTTAGATCCTTCAGGAATGCCTGCCTATTGTACCTATCCTTGCAGCCCCGGACTTTTGCTTTAGAAACTGTTAAGGTCGGGTTCCTCATCTCCCTGCTATCTAATGAACCCCAGACCTGGGCCCACAGTTTATGGGAACAAAGAAGCCCAGTCATTAACACAGTGGACACATTCCTGGCAGCCTTGTCACAACTCTACGAGGACCCCCAGTGTACAGCCACCGCCGAAGCCGCTCTGCATTCACTAGAGCAGGGTAGTCGACCAGTGGAGGACTATACCGTGGACTTCCGTCGGTGGTCTGCAGACACAGGCTGGAACGAGGCTGCCCTCAAGCACCAGTTCCGCTTAGGACTTTCTGAGTCTCTCAAAGATGAGCTGGCCAGGATTGGGGTCCCCACTACACTTGAGGATCTCATCCAGTCATCCATCCAGCTGGATCGACGTTTACGTGAGAGACAGTCCGAACGAGCTCAGTCCTCCAGGCCCGCCATGATGCCGCCTAAGGTTTCCACTTCATCAGTGCCTGCTCCCACTGGTACTTCTATCCCAGTTCCTAGACAAATCGGCCTGCTACGTTCCGCATTATCCCCTGATGAAAGGCGTCATCGTATGCAATCAAGGCTCTGCCTCTATTGTGGAGGAAGCGGACATTTCTTGTATAACTGCCCCAGAAGGCCCAAGAAGCCACCTTCCTACCCTCCGGTGTATTTCCAGGTTTCCGGAGCTTCTCCTTCACACCTAGTGCTACCCATTACGCTGCAATTTGGAAAAGAAGAGATCCGGCTGCAGGCCATTATTGATTCTGGAGCATGCAGCTGCTTTGTGGACTTGAACCTGGTGAGAAACCTGAAGCTGCCCCTCCTCCAAAAGAAACAGGGACTTGAAGTCCGCCTGGCCGATGGCACATTGCCTAGTTCTGGCCCTGTTACCCAGGAGACTGTCCCTCTGCTTATCACCACTCCTGATGGCCATCAGGAATTCATACGCTTTGACGCTCTAAGCTCGCCTATGTCTCCAGTTATCCTAGGAATTCCATGGCTCCAAGCCCACAACCCTCAGATCAATTGGATCAAGAAGGAGGTCCTGTTCACCTCTCCCTATTGCCAGCAGCATTGCTTTATTCCTGAACCCAGAGACATTACCAGTTGCTTGACAGTCCACCCTGTATCTACCACTAACCAGAATATACCCCAGGCATACCAAGAATTCCTGGATGTCTTTGATAAGAAAAAAGCTGACGTTCTACCACCACATCGGCCATATGACTGTCCAATAGAATTACTTCCAGGGGCCGAGATTCCATTTGGACGAATATTCCCTCTCTCTGAAATGGAATTGGGAACTCTGCGACAATATATCGATGAAAATTTGGCTAAGGGCTTCATCCGAGCTTCCTCCTCTCCTGCCGGTGCCGGAATCTTTTTTGTCGAGAAGAAAGACAAGTCTTTAAGACCATGCGTGGATTATAGGGAGCTCAATAAAATCACAATAAAGAACCGCTACCCACTGCCATTAGTTCCTGAACTTTTCCAGAGATTCCGTACGGCCCAAGTATTTACCAAGCTCGACCTCCGGGGTGCCTATAACCTTGTTCGGATCCGTGAGGGCGATGAATGGAAGACAGCATTCAGAACGAGGTTCGGACACTTCGAGTATCTTGTAATGCCCTTTGGGCTCTGTAATGCCCCGGCGACATTTCAGCACTTCGTCAACGATATTTTCCGGGAATATCTTGACTACTTCGTCATCATCTATCTGGATGACATTCTCATATTTTCGGCTACTCTGGAGCTCCACCGGACCCATGTAAAGACAGTGCTGCTCACACTAAGAAAACATGGACTTTATGTGAAAGCGGAAAAGTGTGACTTCGAGAAGAAATCAATACAATTCCTAGGACTGATCATCTCCACGGGCGGTGTAGCTATGGATCCACAGAAAGTGCAGGCAATCCTGGATTGGCCAACTCCATCAGATAAGAAAGGGGTGCAAAGGTTTGTGGGCTTTGCGAACTTCTATAGGAGGTTTATAAGAAACTTCTCCTCCATCATCTCACCCATTACCCAGTTGACCCGCTTACATACCCGTTTCCAGTGGTCCTCCGAAGCCCAAACTGCTTTCGAGAGACTAAAGTTATTGTTTACCTCTGCACCAATCCTTCAACACCCTGAGCCTGCCCTGCCATACATCTTGGAGGTCAATGCCTCAGAAGTAGCTACAGGGGCAGTCCTTTCACAACGCCAGGGACCCAAGTCCTTGCTTCACCCCGTGGCCTTCTCCTCGCGGAAAATGAGCCAGCCCGAGAGGAACTATGGTGTAGGAGACCGCGAGCTCTTGGCCATTAAAACAGCCTTAGAGGAGTGGAGATACCTTCTTGAGGGGTCTGCTCACCCCATAATGATATTTACAGATCATCGGAACCTCGAATACCTCCGTACTGCCAAACGTCTGAGACCCCGTCAAGCCCGCTGGGCTCTGTTCTTTTCAAGGTTCAACTTCCACATCACCTACCGTCCCGGCTCCAAGAACGGAAAGGCCGATGCTTTATCCCGAATGTTTCCCGATACTCCGGAGGAGACAATATCTAGTACAATCCTGTCACCTCAGAACTTTCTTCTGATCCAACCCGATCTAAGATCTTCTCTTGAACAGGCTTCCCTCCAATGCCAGGAACCAGAAGCATCCTCTCTAAGAAACCAGGAAGGGTACCTCTGGCATCAGGACAAGATCTTCGTTCCGCAACAAACCCGAATACAGGCACTGAAGACCTTGCATGACCACCAACTCGCTGGCCACTTCGGAGTGCGGAAAACTACGGATCTTATCCAACGATCCTTCTGGTGGCCTACCTTGAAATCTGATTGCAGGGAGTTTGTTAGCTCCTGCACTACCTGCCAGCGAAATAAAGGGTCCAATGTCAAGTCGTGGGGTCTGTTACGTCCTCTGCCAGTGCCAGAACTACCATGGAGAAATATATCTATGGACTTTATAGTAGAGTTGCCCCCATCCGAAGAATCTACAACAATCCTGGTAGTTGTGGACCGTCTATCCAAAATGGCGCACTTCTTGCCCATGGCAGGAACTCCTTCTGCTGCAGAAACAGCAAAAATTTTCATAAGGGAGATAGTCAGGCTCCATGGCCTTCCTGACAGCATTGTGTCTGATAGAGGGGTACAATTCACCTCCCGGTTCTGGAGAGAGCTCTGCAAAGCACTATCAATCAAGGTGTGCCTGTCCTCAGCCTATCACCCCCAAAGCAACGGTCAAACTGAAAGGACCAACCAGACCTTAGAACAATATTTGCGTTGCTTCTGCTCCTTCTCCCAGGACGACTGGATCTCTCTACTCCCTTGTGCGGAGTTTGCTTACAACAATGCAGTACACTCAACCACCAATCAATCTCCGTTTTGGGCCAACTACGGTTTCCATCCTTCATTTCTACCTAATGTCATTCCGGAAGCCTCAGTTCCAGCAGTTCAAGACAGGATAAGCTCCATTCAGGCTAATTATCAAACCCTCCGGCTAACCATGCAGAAAGCGCAAGAGGACTACAAGAAACAATATGACAAGAGGAGAGGAGAGAGTCCTAGCTTTGAGGTTGGAGATAAGGTCTGGCTCTCTTCAGCAAATCTCAGGCTCCCTTGCCCCTCCCGGAAATTGGGTCCAAGATTTATCGGTCCATTCGAAATTAAACGAAAAATTAACCCAGTAGCTTTTGAACTGTTACTACCAAGTTCGTATAAAGTGCATCCTGTGTTTCACGTTTCTCTTCTTAAATCTGTTGTCTCTAGTCCTTTTCCAGGAAGAGAAGAAGACCCTCCGCCTCCAGTCTCAGTGGGAGATGAAGCCGAATTCGAGGTAGAATCCATCCTGGACTGTCGCAAAAGAGGTAGGACTATTCAATTTCTTATTAAATGGAAGGGTTATCCAGCAGAAGAGAATTCTTGGGAACCTGCAGGCAACATACATGCTCCTAGACTTCTCCAGAGATTCCGTGCCAGATACCCTGAAAGATGGGCCCGGGTGGGCATCCGGAGGCTGCCCCTTGGGGGGGGCACTGTCAGGGAACCAACAGCAGGCGAAGGACTTTAGGACCCAGCATCTCTGGCAGGAGAAGGGCTCTAGGACCCAGTATCTCTACAAGCAGGTCACATGGGCCTATATAAGGAAGTCTGCTAGTGTCTGCATTTGCTGGATTATCGTCAGCTTCTCCTGTGTTCCTGTGTCTTGCATCTCCTGCCTGTCTGATCTCCTGTGTACCAAACCCGGCTTGCCTGACCTGCTCCTGTTGACTTCCTAGCGTATACCTGACCCCGGCCTGGCTAACGGACTCTGCGTACCTTGTCTTCTGTGCTAAGACTCAGCTCTGCTGTGTTCTCTGACTGTCTTGCTGTGTTTGACCCTCTGGCCTGGCTTTGACCCTGTTATCGGAACATTCCATTGGTCCTTACCCTTTGGACCTCCTAAGCACGCCTGCTGTCCTGCAGTCTGCCTGTCCTACCAAGTTCCTGGCAACCAGCACTACCTACCAGGCAACCCGTGCTTCTGTGGGCACCACATCCCCTGTGTCATCTTCAGGGCTGTGCTGCACTCGGCCGCAAGGGGCGCCCTCTCTGCTACTCGACCTCACATCAGAGACTTGACAGGCAGTGATTGGCACTGTGGTGGGCAGTGATTGGCACTGTGGTGGGCACTGGCAGAATTTTATGTTTGTACATTGATGGGCACAGGTTGGCAGGTGATTGGTATATTTGAGGGGGCTGTGCTGATAATCAATGTGCTGTCCTGGTTCACGTGATTGGTCACAGCTGATCACGTGGTAAGAAGCCTCTGACATCACGAAGCCTATCACGATTGGAGATGTGGCGTGTCAGATTGACACGCTGCACTCGCGATCACCGCGCTGCGTGCCCACACGGGCGCGCGCTGGCATGTTATCCTGCTGGACGTCATATGACGCCCAGTCAGGATAACAGAGCCACTTCCCGGATGTCAATATGCTATTGACCGGGCGGGAAGCGGTTAAAGTTATTGGGCCCCAGACACTTCTTGAATGCAAAAGAGAGTTTATTTCTCTTAAACTTTTTTGGGGGGATAGAGGGTTAGGGCCAGGACACCCCTAGGCAGCTGCAAATGCAATTGGCAGACTCAGAGACTTCAATAAGAGGACAGCCATGCAGGGAAAGGTATCCAGCAAGACGCCAAATCTGCATGTGCAGGAGTGCTGTCTCCTATGGCAACAGTCTTTAAAAGTCATGCGATTTTGCAGCGATTTTTTGCCGTGACTTGAAGCAATGCCTGTGTGTTCTTGAGGTCTATGGACTTCAAGTCGCATCAAAGTGGGACCAAAGTAGTGCAGGGACTACTTTGAAGTTGCTGCGACTTGAAGTCGCACAGATATGAACGGTACTCATTGGAAATTATGGTGTACGACTTGTCGTGCGACTTTTCAGTCCCAAGTCGCATGACAAGTCGCACAAGTGGAAACCGAGCCTAACACAAAGTGTAACAGTTCCTTTACTTCCACTACAATAACTTCTTGTAGTTCTGCAGCCCACTTAGCTCCCGGTCTCTCTCACTAGACTTGCTGATTCACTGCCACTGAATCTCTTGAGCTCCTCCAGTCCTCACTGTAGTATCTTCCTCAAGCGTCACCCCTGCTTCTCTGCTGGGTCCCTAGCTTGGCACTCAAGATACTTCTCAAGCTTCACCCCACTGGCCTGCTCGGTCCCTGGCTTGACACACAAGTCTAGCGTCACCTCCGCTGGTTGGGTCCCTGGCTTGATACCCACTGAAGTTTCCCAATTCTTCACCGTCCCCAGACGGGGAGAATACTGCTCCGGTACTTGCTTCAGTTACTCACTGTGGTCCCTGGTAATAAGGTGGTTAGTCCCTTACTGGCGACAGCTTCCCCTCTACCTTCGACCATGACAGGTTCTCCGACTGGCAAAACCGTCACTTCTGGTTGGATTGCCAGCCGCAATCCCAACCCTGCGCTGTTCTCTTGCTTCTGGATAGGCCCTCAGACAGCCTAGCAGCCAGATGTGCCCGGGATAGGCCCAATCTCCGGCCTAGCAGCCCGGACAATACAACACACATCCACCCAGACAGCCGTCCAGGTGGCACAGAACACAGATCACCTGACTCCACTGAATATATAGGTTCTCCCAGCAGGCCAAAGCATTCAAGAAAACCCCTGCCCATTGGCTGAGATGCCCCATATAGTGTACCCATAATCTGACCTTGCATTCTCTTCTCATATCTAGTACCACCAAGTACCTGGCCACTAGGGGTGTTGAATATAATCGTTGCATCGATGCATCGGGATTTGACTGTCCACGATGCGGCATCGATGCTGTAGCTTTAAATAATCGATTAATGCGGATGACGTCATCCTCGCGCCGTGCCGCCGCGCCATGTCCTGCCTCCGAGTGGAGCCGAAGCAAGCCGAGGTTTTCGCGCCGTTTTTTCCGCCTCCCGCTGACGTCATCCCCCTGTGTCGCGAGAGGCTCAGAGGAGACAGACTGCAGCAGAGCCGAGTGACACCATCCATCAATCACCTTCCCTCTCCCCTCATCGTCCCACCCGCTCACCAGCCAATAGACTGTGATCCCAGGCGGCGTCATGGCGACGGAATGCGGAAGTGAGGAGCCACGCTGTGTGCGCGTTGGCGGGGACATGGAGCGCTGGGGCTGGAGATGTCCCTGCTGCTAAGAGTGGCGGCGGCCGGCTTATGGAGCACGGAGCTCCGAGGAGGAGAACGGAGCCATCGGTGCTTTTGGTCCCCGAAGGGTTCAGGGCGGCCGCGGCGTATCCAGCCGGAGGTGTGATGGAGGAGGATGAGGCAAAACCTGGAGGAGAGCCAGAAGAGCGGTAGAGTCAGGTGAGGGGGCCGCGGGGGGGGGACGCTGAGGACTGACATGGCAAGGCAGGTGCCAGACTGTATGCAGAATGCAGATAGGGCAATAAAACAAAAAAATGGTGTGCAGTGCTTTGCGGTGATAAATGTACAAAAGTAGTGAACAAATATAGTCCTGAAATATATATATATATATATATAAATCTGTGATCTGATTGAAATAAATCTTCTGTGTACTCAAAGTAATTCCAGTGCGGAGTGTGCTGTGTTCACCAGTAATCAGAAATGATTTGAACACAGCAGAGCACACTCAGCACTGGAATTACTTTGAATACACAGAAGATTTCTTTCAATCAGATCAGATTTATATATAAATATATTTCAGGACTATATTTGTTCACTACTTAAGACTTTTTTGTACATTTATCACCGCAAAGCACTGCACACTATTTTTTGTTTTATGGTCTATTAACCACTTCGCGCCCGCCATACGACAAATGACGGCCGCAAAGTGGTTCTAAAATGCCGGGAGGCAGTCATTATACGGCCTCCACTCCTCCGGCCACTGGGGGGCGCGCGCGCCGCCGGCGCATCACTGAGATGCAGATGCGCGTGCCTGGCGGCCGTGATGTCCGCCAGGTACCCGCGATCGGCGTGTACACAGACAAGGACATGGATCTGTGTGTGTAAACACACAGATCCATGTCCTGTCAGGGAGATAGGAGACCGATGCTGTCCCCCTTGTACATAGGGACACAGATCGGTCACCTCCCCCAGTCAGTCCCCTCCCCCCACAGTAAGAATCACTCCCAGGGCATACATTTAACCCCTTCCTCGGCCCCTAGTGTTAACCCCTTCCCTGCCAGTCACATTTATAAAGTAATCAGTGCAGTTTTATAGCACTAATCGCTGTATAAATGTGAATGGTCCCAAAAATGTGTCAAAAGTGTCCGATGTGTCCGCCGCAATATCGCAGTCCTGACAAAAATCGCAGATCGCCGCCATTACTAGTAAAAAAAAAAAAATATATAAAAAAAAATGTCAGAATTCTATCCCCTATTTTGTAGACGCTATAACTTTTGCGCAAACCAATCACTATACGCTTATTGGGATTTTTTTTAACCAAAAATATATAGAAGAATACGTATCGGCCTAAATTGAGAAAAAAAATATATATTTTTTTTAAAAATTTGGATATTTATTATAACAAAAATCAAAAAATATTGTGTTTTTTTTCAAAATTGCGCTCTTTTTTGGTTTATAGCGCAAAAAATAAAAACCACAGAGGTGATCAAATACCGCCAAAAGAAAACTCTATTTGTGGGAAAAAAAAGACGTAAATTTTGTTTATGAGGCACGTCGCACGACCGCGCAATTGTCATTCAAAGCATGACAGTGCCAAAAGCTGAAATTTCGCCTGGGCAGGAAGGGGGTTTATGTGCCCAGTAAGCAAGTGGTTAAAGTGCTAGCTGCCAACTAATCATACAGCGCCCACTTTATTTTGTTTTTAAACGCAGATATAACAGCATGTTCCCCAGCTGGCTGTCAAACTGCCTAATGTCCTTCACAGCCCCTTCCTCCCCCCTCAGGTCCCACTATCTCTCGCCCAACCCCACCCACTATATATATATATATATGTATATGTATGTATGTATGTATGTGTATATATATATATATATATATGTATGTATGTATGTATATATATATATATATATATATATATATATATATATATAGGGCTTTTTTTCTCAGACAATAGGTGCAGGAACTTTTCTCTGCCCCTACCCACCTCCGAGCAACGTCCCTTGGTTCCATCCCCTACCCACCTCCAAGTACCGCCCCTTTTAGACAATACAGAACCAAGTATCATTTTGTTGTGCTAAGTTATTTGTTTGGAATTTGGTTTCCCCTTCAGCCATCAACAATAGACCCCTCCCACAACAGTAGATCTCCTTCAGCAACAATAGACCCCACTGCAAAAATAGATCCCCTCCAGCTAGAATAGATCCGCCAGCAGTGAGCATTAATACCCTGCAGCACATCCCAGCACCCCTTGACATTACATACAGTCAGTCCAGGAGGTGCCGGAACTGCGTTCCCCCACGTTCCCGCTGAAAGAAAGCCCTGTGTGTATATCTATATATATATATATATATATATATATATCTCAAACTACTCCTGTTCACTAACCCCAGATCACCCAAACTACACATCAGACTGATATGGCTCCCAGCCCATTCCTCTTCCACCTCCCCATTCAAACCAATGGCCACCGCATAGCCCTCACCCACCTCGCCTCCATTCACAGGCTCCAACCCCAACCCCATGCAGCCCTGAACAATCTGAGGTCCCACCGATTCTTATCTCTAGACCGACCCCTCCATCCTTCAGTTCCTATGACCCCCCCCCCCCCAGACTCTTCCATCTAATAATATTCCTGGACTCTACCAGCCTTCCATTCCTATCCTCCATCCTTTTTTCCTTATTCATGGATTCCTATTTCCTTATCCCCGGACTCTTCCATCCTTTTAGTTCCCATCTCCAGACTACTCCATCCTTCCTTTCCTATTCTTGGAATCTTCCTTCTCTATCTCCAGACTCCTCCATCTTTCTAATTGTGATGCATCGCGGAATCGAATCGAATCATTGACATTATAATCGTAATCGAATCGAATCGTGAGACCACCGAAGATGCGCACACCTACTGGCCACCTAGTGGTAGAAGAGAAAAGTGCAACAAGGGAGAAATCAAAAGATCTCTAAGGCCCCATGCACACGAGACGCAGGTGCAAACTCTGCTGAACACACGTTTTTAAACGCTGAAACCGGCGTTTATAAACGCGCGTTTTGCCGCGTTTGCGGCCGCGTTTAGCGGCGTTTAACCGCGTTTGCGTTTATAAGCGTTTCATCATAGACCCTCCCTAAGCTCAAAAAACAGTAAATTTTAACCATTTCAGCCAGTTTGTGAGACCAGAGTGAGTAGCAGCAGCTGAGAGAGCCGCAGTGTACTTGTATTTAGCGTATCACTTGCCACATCATCTGCCACAAGTTGTGGATTGTCCACTTGCCACGTCACCTGCCACGTCACCTGGCCACATCACCTGGCCACGTCACCTGGCCACGTCACCTGCCACAAGTTGTGGATTGTCCACTTGCCACGTCACCTTGCCACATCACGTGCCACGTCACCTGCCACAAGTTGTGGATTGTCCACTTGCCACGTCACCTGGCCACGTTACCTGCCACGTCACCTGGCCACGTCACCTGCCACAAGTTGTGGATTGTCCACTTGCCACGTCACCTGGCCACGTCACCTGGCCACGTTACCTGCCACGTCAGCTGGCCACGTCACCTGCCACGTTACCTGCCACGTCACCTGCCACGTCACCTGGCCACGTCACCTGCCACAAGTTGTGGATTGTCCACTTGCCACGTCACCTGGCCACGTCACCTGGCCACGTTACCTGCCACGTCACCTGCCACGTCACCTGGCCACGTCACCTGCCACAAGCTGTGGATTGTCCACTTGCCACGTCACCTGGCCACGTCACCTGACACAAGTTGTTGATTGTCCACTTGCCACTTTACCTGCCACAAGTTGTGGATTGTCCACAATGCGATGCAAGCAATTACAGTTTTCTTTTATATTTTTTAATAGTTTTTCATCATTTGCCATCATTTTTGAGATTTCTAATGTTAAAAAATAGGTCACCTTTAAAAACGCTTATAAACGCAAACGCGGCAAAACGCCGGTACCGCCGGGGCTTCAACTCCTACAACCCCTGGTCATAGCACAGGGAGTGTAGGGACTAGGAACCTGTACAGTGCCTCGACCTGCTTCCCCATCGTATCATGCCGTTGCATTTGATTGTATGTGGAGATATGCAATAAACCTGAGTTTGGACTTTGATGGGTGTATGGACTCTGTTGATGGGAACAAAGGGAGATTCCGGCACGGAAGGACTGACCCTCATAACCAGCACACATTTGGCCCGAGGAAAAGATTGGTACTGGCCTTCACCTCACCCACAGCCATGGGGAGGACATGGGCCGTAGCGCACCTCACTCTGTCGCTCGACATACCCCTAGCTAAAGAGGACGGGGTGAGGCCGCTACATATATATATATATATAAAAAAAATGCCATAAAACGACCCCCTATTTTGTAGATGCTATAACTTTAACTATAACACAAACCAATCAATATACGCATATTGCGATTTTTTTTTTTACCAAAAAATATGTAGAAGAATACGTATCGGCCTGAACTGAGAAAAAACATTTTTTTTATATATTTTTGGGGGATATTTATTATAGCAAAAAGTAAAAAATATTGATTTTTTTTTTCAAAATTGTCGCTCTATTTTTTTTTAAAAGCGCAAAAAATAAAAACCGCAGAGGTGATCAAATACCACCAAAAGAAAGCTCTATTTGTGGGGAAAAAAGGACGTCAATTTTGTTTGGGAGCCACGTCGCATGACCGCGCAATTGTCAGTTAAAGCGACGCAGTGCTGAATCGCAAAAAGTGGCCTGGCCAGCGAAATGGTCCGGGGCTGAAGCGGTTAAACTGTATATATATATATATATATATATATATATATATATATATATATATATATTTATTTATTTATTTATTTTGGAACTCTCACTTTTCTGTAACACATCCTACAGCAAGAATGAAAAAAAAATAAAAAGTTTAGCCCCCCCTCCAAAAATGCAGTCTGGTATGGATTTTAAGGGGGGGTACCCCTCGCAAGTCCCCAGAAATTGGTAGCGGATATTGTCAAGGGGCGAGTAGCTCTCCTACTCCTCATTCCAGCATCCTGGTTTTGGCTATGGCATTCTCCTTGTCTGTCTACCTGCAAGGTAATTGATGTGGCCAGTCTGTGGGTGGAGACCAAACCTGACTATGTATGACTAAAATTGAGTTTATTCGATTTTTCTTATAACAAAAAGTAGAAAATATCATTTTTTTTCAAAATTTTCGGTCTTTTTCCGTTTATATCGCAAAAAATAAAAATCGCAGAGGCAATCAAATACCATTAAAAGAAAGCTCTATTTGTGGGAAGAAAAGGACGCAAATTTCGTTTGGGTACAACATTGCATGTCCGCACAATTTACAGTTAAAGCAGCGCAGTGCAAAATTCTGAATTCACCTCTGGTCCTTTAGCTACCAAATGGTCCGGGGCTTAAGTGGTTAAGCCAGCCAAGCCTGCAGTCTCATGCTTGAGATATTGCGTTTGTAACACGTGCTCCAAGCTCTCCGTTAGTCTGCTCTGCTGATTGGATTCCCCTGTTTATGGCCTTGAATTGGATATTGACTATTCTCTGAACTCTGTATGGAAAAGAAGAAAGGTAACAGCGCTCCCTGCAGGGACATCCCAATCCATACACCAGATCCACTCACAGATGCCGAGGCTCGATGTGTCCCAACACACTCCAATGCAACAATCGTAAGAAGAGCCGGCAAAACTGTAATCCTTGAAGTGTCGTTTATTGGTACATCAGAGTGACAATAAAACAATAATGCTGACGCGTTTCGGCAATAGCCTTAGTCGTAGCCATGTAGCGAGTTTGGGGTGGAGGAACGTGACTGGCCTGCACAGAGTCCTGACCTCAACCTGATAGAACACCTTTGGGATGAAATAGAGCAGAGACTGTGAGCCAGACCTTCTAATCCGACATCAGTGCCTGACGTCACAAATGCGCTTCTGGAAGAATGGTCAAACATTCCCATAGACACACTCCTAAACCTTGTGGACGGCCTTCCCAGAAGAGTTGAAGCTGTTATAGCTGCAAAGGGCGGGGCCAACTCAATATTGAACCCTACGGACTAAGACTGGGATGCCATTAAAGTTCATGTGCGTGTAAAGGCAGGCGTCCCAATACTTTTGGTAATATAGGGTATATATTGTATATATACTCAGGGCTTTTTTTCCTCAGAGAATGTAGAAACTCTCCCCTTTTGAGTCACCTCTTGTCTCTACTCATCTCAGAACCAAGTATCCAAGTAATTTTGTGGTGCTAAATAATATGTATGGAATGTGTTAATGATAACAAAAAAAGCAGTAGAATAGATCCCCTGCAGCCAGCAACAATAGACCCCCCCCTTCCGGCAACAATAAATTCCCCTAGCAACAACAGACCCCCAGCAACAATAGACCCCCCAACAACAATAAATTTACCTAGTAACAATAGACCCCACCCCAGCAACAATAAATTCCCCTAGCAACAATAGACCCCCCCAACAACAATAAATTCCCCTAGCAACAATAGACCACTCTCAGCAACAATAGACCCCCCAACAACAATAAATTCCCCTAGCAACAATAGACCCCTCCCAGCAACAATACATTCCCCTAGCAACAATAGACCCCCCCACAACAATAGACCAACCAACAAAAATACATTTTCCTAGCAACAATAGACCCCCCAACAACAATAAATTCCCCCCCGCAACAATAGCCCCCCCCACAACAATAAATTCCCTAGCAACATTAGACGCCCCCACCAACAACAATAAATTCCCCTAGCAACAATAGACCCCCCTGCAACAATAGACCCCTCCCAGCAACAATAAATGCCCCTAGCAACAATAGCCCCCCCAACAACAATAAATTCCCCTAGCAACAATAGACCCCCCTACAACAATAGACCCCCCTCCCAGAAACAATAAATTCCCCTAGCAACAATAGACTCCCCCAACAACAGATCCCTCAGCAGCCAGCATCAATAGACTCCTTCCTCAACAGTAGATCCCTTCAAGCAACAAGTCCCCGCCCCCCCCAGCAACCTAATCCTTCCCCCCAGCAACAATCAATTCCCCCATTAGCAACAATTGACCTCCCCTGCAACAAAAGACTGTCATGCACAAATAGACCCCCTCCAGCAACAATAGATCCCCCAGCAGCCTCCAGTACACCCCAGCACCCCTTGCCACACCTTTTTTTCCTTATAGGTAGTCTGGATCTGGTCAGTGGAGGCCGGATCCAGACTCCACATGAAGCTGTGCAGCAAACAGATCACTTTTTTAGTAGCAATCTATTTCTGGCTGCAATAGGTGACTATAGCAAGAGGTCTATTGTTGCAAGGAGAGGCTGGACAGTCTAGTCTCCATATTAGGCATTGCTTCCCTTCCAATGCAAACACAATGAAGGAGCATTCACATCCACCACAAACTCTGTTAAGATCAGAAGCCGAGGATTTGATCGCTTCATCTCCTGGGCGAAGCGCTGGATCCGTTTCTAGCCCGCACCTCTGTGCCGGTATCTCACGGTACCACCGATTCCTGGTGCTGGTGACTGTACTCCAGCAGCCTCAGCATGGGGGGAAAAGGGTGACAACCCTGTGGACATTTTCACAGCTGCATCACAGCGTTGTCACTAGGGTGACCACTAGGGTGCCCACGTGTCCCGGATTGCCCGGGACTATCCCGCATGACACAGCCACCCTCTACTAACTAATAACTACATTTCTGGAACTGGTTGCTAGGGCCGGCGCTGCCTGGCATCTTGCAACCGGTGACAATTTACTCTCAGACAGTGAGACCGGGAGCGAGGCCTGCGTCTAATGCAGCACTGCTGTCCCCACCTACCTCGGCGCCTCCTCCTTCTCTGGCACCCAGCGGCAAGCAGCAGGGACTGGTGTGATCTTCACTCTCCAGATAGTGACGCCACTCCTTTCCTTCTACGCTAGGGTGACCACGTGTCCCGGATTGCCCGGGACAGTCTCGCATTTTGCAGGTCTGTCCCGGGCACATTCAATCCAGGACAATACAGTGTCCCGGAATGTAACTGACACAGCCACTCCCCGGGCCAATCTGATGCCCCCAAAAAAGGCTGCCACACTGACAGTACTTGTCCTGGCCGGGAATGCCTGGAGGAGCACAATCCCACCCCCTGCTTGTGATTGGAGAAATCATAAATCCCGCCTCTTGTGTCCAATCACTGTGCTGTGATTCGTTACAGCACAAGCTGATTTTTGGGAAGGGGGGGGGTGTCCCTGAATGGTAGTTTGGAAATGTGGTCACCCTATTTTACGCACGTGGCTCATGCAGAGGGAGTGACAGCAGCACTGCATCTGGTGGCAGGCTATGGGTGGCAAGCGGCACTGCATCTGGTGGCAGGCTATGGGTGGCAAGCGGCACTGCATCTTGTGGCAAGTGGCACATTCACCGCCAAATTCCCCATCAACCCCGAGACTACATTTCCCCCCGCCCCCTCATCTTTTTTGGGGGAACGTAAGAGAGGGGGTGTGTCCCTGAATGGCAGTTGGGAAATGTGGTCACCCCAGTGACCACGAGTCCCGGATTGCCCAGGACAGTCCCGCATTTTGCAGGTCTGTCCCGGGCACCTTCATTCCAGGACAATACAGTGTCCCGGAATGAAACTGACAAAGCCACCCCCCCCGGGCCAATCTGATGCCCCCAAAAAAGGCCACCACATCACCGCTTTACTCACTGACAGTACTTGTCCTGGCCAAGAAGGCCTGGAGGAGCACAATCCCCGCCCCCTGCTTGTGATTGGAGAAATCATAAATCTCTTGTGTCCAATCACTGTGCTGTGATTCGTTACAGCACAAGCTGATTTTTGGGAAGGGAGGGTGTCCCTGAATGGTAGTTTGGAAATGTGGTCACCCTAGTTGTCACCCTTTCGCAGGAACTAGCCCACAGTCTTTCCTACTGGCAGGATCAACAGGTATGAATGAAGAGATGGGGAAGTCGACAAGAAATGGCACTTTTGTACATCTAACAGTCCTGTAGCGACATTTAGGATTTTGACTAGACATAGACTTGAACAAAAAAAACACATTTTGATACAGGAGCCTGGCTTTAGATGTATTTTATTAGATATTTTTATGTTTCTGTTTGTTCCAATAAAACTATTAAAGAATTGCTCTTATGAGTGCGATGTAACCCTGCAGGGTATTTCCCCCACATTTCATTATTATATCCATCCTGGCGGAACAAAATCACGAAGGAAAGTCCAAAATGTAATTCTACTCTACAAAAGAAAAATTCAGTTTTATGTTTTGTTATCTACTAACCAGCCGTATTCTATCAAAGGTTTGGTCCACTATGTATCTTGTATCTCTACAGTATATAGGGCAGGGTTCGACAAACCCCGGGCGCCAGGTCGCAATTGCGACTAGAATTATCGACCTGGCGCCTGGGGCAGCACAGCTGGGGTATCCTGTATCTCCGTGCGCGTCGGGCCGCGCCGGCCGGTAATTGAGGCCGCGTCTTTGCGGCCTTCTGCAGGCCTATGCTTCCTTCTGTGATCTGGCGCCATCTTGTGGTCGCCGTTGGTATGACAAGACAACCAGCAATGCTAATGGGGCTTCCCCTGTCTGTTTTCACTGCCATCTCCTTCCCACTAATTAGAATCCCCAAACATTATATATATATATTTTTTATTCTAACACCCTAGAGAATAAAATGGCGGTCGTTGCAATACTTTCTGTCACACCGTATTTGCACAGCGGTCTTACAAGCGCATTTTTTGGGGAAAAAATACACTTTTTTTTAATAAAAAAATAAGACAACAGTAAAGTTAGCCCAATTTTTTTTATATTGTGAAAGATAATGTTATGCCGAGTAAACTGATACCCAACATGTTACTCTTCAAAATTGCGTCTGCTCGTGGAATGGCGACAAACTTTTACCCTTTAAAATCTCCATAGGCGATGTTTAAAAAATTCTACAGGTTGCATGTTTTGAGTTACAGAGAAGGTCTAGGGCTAGAATTATTGCTCTCGCTCTACCAATCGCAGCGATACCTCACATGTGTGGTTTGAACACCGTTTTCATATGCGGGCGCTACTCACGTATGCGTTCGCTTCTGCGCACCAGCTTGGCGGGACGGGGCACGTTCCTGGCTCCTAACTTTTTTAGCTGGCTCCTAGATTACAAGCAAATTTGTCAAGCCCTGATATAGGGGGAGATTTACTGAAACTGGAGCACACAGAATCTGGTGCAGCTCTGCATGGGAGCCAATCAGCTTCCAACTTCAGCATGTTCAATAAAGCTTTGACAATAAAACCTGAAAGCTGATTGGCTCCCATGCAGAGCTGCCCTAGATTTTGTGTGCACCAGTTTTGGTAAACCTCCCACAATTTTATTAAAATATATATATATATATATATATATATTTTAACAATAATAAAATAAATATATATATATATATATATATATATATATATATTATATATATACACAGTGGAACCTTGGATTACGAGCATAATCCGTTCCAGGAGAATGCTCGTAATCCAAAGTACTCGCATATCAAAGCGAGTTTCCCCATTGAAGTCAATGGAAACTAAAATAATTTGTTCCGCATTGACTTCAATGGCATGCAATACCGCATGCAGCCAGAGGCGGGGGGGGGGGGGCCCGGAGAGCCTCGGAAACTGACAAAAAGGCCCAAGGACACCTCGGCTGACCTCGGCAAACCTCGGAAAGACTTCGTTCCCGAGATTTGCAGAGGACAGCCTATCTGTCCTCAGGCTTTCCCGTGCCTTTCCGAACAGCGACGTTCAGCTCTGCTCGGCTCCGGCGCCCCCCACCTCAGGGCAAACGCGGTACTGCACACCGATTTGGCCTGAATCGTGCTCGTTTCGCGAAACAACACTCGCAAACTGAGTTACAATTTTTAAAAATACAGTGCTCGTATTGCGAAACCCTCGTTAACCGCGTTACTCGCAATCCGAGGTTCCACTGTATGTATATATATATATATATATATATATATATATTTTTTGAGAGTGACAGATATTAGTAATAATAAATTATATATATATATATATATATATATACAGTATCTCACAAAAGTGAGTACAGTGGAACCTGGATTACCAGCATAATCCGTTCCAAGAGAATGCTTGTAATCCAAAGTACTTGCATATCGAAGCGAGTTTCCCTGAAGAAGTCAATAGAAACAAAGATAATTTGTTCCGCATTGACTTCTATGGCATGCAATACCGAATGTGGCCAGAGGTGGGGGGCGCTGGAGAGCCTCGGAAATACTCATGGGCAGCTCGGCTGATCTCGGAAACCCTTGGAAAGGCTCGGAAGTGATACTGAGTATTTCCGAATGGCTCCGAACCATTCCGGACCTGATGGGGAATGTGAGAAGGGGCGGGTCTATTCATTTATTACACTATGGAGGAAGTTCCCCATCAGGTCCGCTCAGCCAATGACGTAGGCGGGGTCTGACGTATGAGGGGGCGGGGTCACCCATCAGATCATAGGGGTAAGCCCTGGCTTTCCCCGCTTGCGGGGAATAGCCAATGACGTAGGCGGGATCCTGCCTACGTCATTGGCTATTCCCCGGCAAGCGGGGAAAGCTGGGGCTTACCCTATGATGTGACAGGTGACCCCGCCCACTCGTACGTCATGGGGGTATCTTGTGGAGTGGAGACTGCAGCGCTGGACATCGGATCACCGCGGGACACTGGATTACATCGCTGGAATGGGTTTTTTATTTTTTATTTTTTTATTTTTAATAAAAAGGACTTTCCCAACTGTGTCTGTGTTTTTTTACAATTTTTAACACTTTCTTTGTGAAATGGTAGGGGTACAATGTACCCTTTACCAATTCACATAGGTGGGGGCGGGATCTGGGGGTCCCCTTTGATAAAGGGGTCTTCCAGATTCCGATAACCCGCAGACCCCCACAACCACCGGGCAAGGGTTGTGGGGATGAAGCCCTTGTCCCCATCAACATGGGGACATGGTGGTTTGAGGGGTCACAGACCCCCAAAGCATCCTCCCCATGTTGAGGGCATGTGGCCTGGTACGGTTCAGGAGGGGGGGGCGCTCTCTCATCCCCCCTCTTTTCCTGCGGCCTGCCAGGTTGCGTGCTCGGATAAAGGGTCTGGTATGGATTTTTGGGGGGAACTCCACGCCATTTTTTTTTCAAATTTGGCTTGGCGTTACCCTTAAAATCCATACCAGACCTGAAGGGCCTGGTAATCGAATTGGGGGGACCCCCATGCATTTTTTTTTTTTTTTTATCAATGACTTTTCTCTATATTGCCGGGAGCCGACAATTCATTAATAGCCGCGAGTAGTTTTAAATGACTTTTTTTACCTACAGAAATGACACTTTGTGCAGGGACAGTTCCAAACACGAGAAACATGCGCCACTTCACATGCATATCATACACACCCCCCAGGTACGAAATTTAAAGGAATATTTCACTTTTATTGTTTCACTTTAAGCATTATTAAAATCACTGCTCCCGAAAAAACTGTAGTTTTTAAAACTTTTTTTGCATTGATACATGTCCCCTGGGGCAGGACCCGGGTCCCCAAACACTTTTTAGGACAATAACTTGCATATTAGCCTTTATAATTAGCACTTTAGATTTCAAACGTTTGAGTTTATTGTATTTAATAGGGTTCTAAAGTTCGCGCAAACTTTAGGTCTGTTCGCAGTTTCTGGTGCGAACCGAAGGGGGGGTGTTCGGCTCATCTCTAGTGGCGGCAACCAGGGGAGGAGTACAAAGACAAGTGTGTCTTGCCCAGGGCCGCTGATAAGCCAGTACAACCAGCCCTGTTGTACCGGGCCCGGCCAGCAGGGTGGGCCCATGCAGATTTAAAGACAGTTCAGTGGAAAAAAACAAAAAAAAAACGATTTCTAATGTACACCCCCGCTTTGCCGCTCCTACTAGCTTAGGGGGTGTTGTGTTAATACCATTGACATAGCATAAAGGGGTGCAGGAGTTGCCATAGAAACCCTGTATTTAGCTCCAGGGGGTCGTGGCTCCCTGCTCTCATTGTACACGCTGGCATTTTAATTTACAAAGTCCTGGAAACAGAATCTAGGTCCGATCCGCTTTGTGTCTTCCAGGACCCCAGCTGAGCTCTGTAATCCAGTCCAGAGCTTCTAGTTTGCCTTCTCCTCAGATCCCAGACCACACCCCTCCGCTGCTCTCATTGGCTGGAGGAGAGAAGTCAGAGGATTTGCAGCCAGGGGACTGGAGCTTCTGAGGTAAGAGACACTCTGCTATGCAGGAGAGTTCTCTCACATGGGAACAGATTAGAACAGTCACACTGACACTGCATCTGGCCTGCCAGCACAGACACAACACAGAGAGTCAGAAAAGTTTTGTAATGTAAACGATCCTAACACCTCCTGAGGGGCCCCCTCCCCCCAACAAACTGAAATGGGGACTGATGTTGAGAGGTGCACTGCTGTGATAATGGGGGCTCTTCTGTGATAATGGGGGCTCTGAAGTGATAATCGGGGCTCTGGTGTGATAATGGGGGCTCTGGTGTGATAATGGGGGCTCTGGTGTGATAATGGGGGCTCCGATGTGATAATGGGGGCTCCGGTGTGATAATGGGGGCTCTGCTGTGATAATGGGGGCTCTGCTGTGATAATGGGGGCTCTGCTGTGATAATGGGGGCTCTGAAGTGATAATCGGGGCTCTGGTGTGATAATGGGGGCTCCGGTGTGATAATGGGGGCTCCGGTGTGATAATGGGGGCTCCGGTGTGATAATGGGGGCTCTGCTGTGATAATGGGGGCTCTGCTGTGATAATGGGGGCTCTGAAGTGATAATGGGGGCTCCGATTTGATAATGGGGGCTCCGATGTGATAATGGGGGCTCTGATGTGATAATGGGGGCTCTGAAGTGATAATGGGGGCTCTGGTGTGATAATGGGGGCGCTGCTGTGATAATGGGGGCTCCGATGTGATAATGGGGGCTCTGAAGTGATAATGGGGGCTCTGGTGTGATAATGGGGGCTCCGATGTGATAATGGGGGCTCTAAAGTGATAATGGGGGCTCTGGTGTGATAATGGGGGATCCGGTGTGATAATGGGCGCTCTGATGTGATAATGGGGGCTCTGATGTGATAATGGGCGCTCTGATGTGATAATGGGGGCTCTGAAGTGATAATGGAGACTCTTCTGTGATAATGGGGGCTCTGCTGTGATAATGGGGGCTCTGAAGTGATAATGGGGGCTCTGATGTGATAATGGGGGATCTGCTGTGATAATGGGGGCGCTGCTGTGATAATGGGGGCTCTGATGTGATAATGGGGGCTCTGCTGTGATAATAGGGGCTCTGGTGTGATAATGGGGGCTCTGGTGTGATAATGGGGGCACTGGTGTGATAATGGGGGCTCTTCTGTGATAATGGGGGCGCTGCTGTGATAATGGGGGCGATGCTGTGATAATGGGGGCGCTGCTGTGATAATGGGGACTATGCTGTGATAATGGGGGCTCTGCTGTGATAATGGGGGCTCTGCTGTGATAATGGGGGCTCTGGTGTGATAATGGGGGCTCTTCTGTGATAATGGGGGCGCTGCTGTGATAATGGGGGCTCTGGTGTGATAATGGGGGCTCTGGTGTGATAATGGGGCTCTGGTGTGATAATGGGGGCTCTTCTGTGATAATGGGGGCTCTGGTGTGATAATGGGGGCTCTGGTGTGATAATGGGGGCTCTTCTGTGATAAAGGGGGCTCTGCTGTGATAATGGGGGCTCTGCTGTGATAATGGGGGCTCTGCTGATAATGGGGGCGCTGCTGATAATGGGGGCGCTGCTGATAATGGGGTCGCTGGTGTGATAATGGGGGCTCTTCTGTGATAATGGGGGCGCTGCTGATAATGGGGGCGCTGGTGTGATAATGGGGGCTCTTCTGTGATAATGGGGGCTCTGAAGTGATAATCGGGGCTCCGATGTGATAATGGGGGCTCTGAAGTGATAATGGGGGCTCTGATGTGATAATGGGGGCTCTGGTGTGATAATGGGGGTGCTGGTGTGATAATGGGGGCTCTTCTGTGATAATGGGGTCTCTTCTGTGATAATGGGGGCGCTGCTGTGATAATGGGGGTGCTGCTGTGATAATGGGGGCTCTGCTGTGATAATGGAGGCTCTGGTGTGATAATGGGGGCTCTGCTGTGATAATGGGGGCTCTTCTGTGATAATGGGGGCGCTGCTGTGTTAATGGGGGCTCTGGTGTGATAATGGGGGCTCTGGTGTGATAATGGGGGCGCTGCTGTGATAATGGGGGCGCTGCTGTGATAATGGGGGCGCTGCTGTGATAATGGGGGCTCTGCTGTGATAATGGGGGCTCTGCTGTGATAATGGGGGCGCTGCTGTGATAATGGGGGCTCTGCTGTGATAATGGGGGCGCTGCTGTGATAATGGGGGCTCTGCTGTGATAATGGGGGCTCTTCTGTGATAATGGGGGCGCTGCTGTGTTAATGGGGGCTCTGGTGTGATAATGGGGGCGCTGCTGTGATAATGGGGGCTCTGGTGTGATAATGGGGGCTCTTCTGTGATAATGGGGGCTCTGCTGTGATAATGGGGGCTCTGCTGTGATAATGGGGGCTCTTCTGTGATAATGGGGGCGCTGCTGTGATAATGGGGGCTCTGCTGTGATAATGGGGGCGCTGCTGTGATAATGGGGGAGCTGCTGTGATAATGGGGGCTCTGATGTGATAATGGGGGCTCTGATGTGATAATGGGGGCTCTGCTGTGATAATGGGGGCTCTGGTGTATTAATGGGGGCTCTGAGTGGGTTTTGCTCACCCGGATAGATCCCTCTCACGGTCCTAGTACTTTAGCTTGGTTTCTCCTAGGGACGTGTTAGGAAGATCCTCTGCCACAGAACCTTTTAGCTCCTAAGTCCCGAACTTTTCAGCACTTGTAACTAGAGACGATAGGTGCCAATGGGGCACATTACAAGAGCTTATGGTGTATCACAGAATCCTTCCCTCTGATAGGTAACCAGGCCTCGCCCGAGACGGCGACATCCTTCACCGATCCCCTTAGAAAGGTCCTCCCCTGGTTACCTCTCCTTCAGAGCGGGTCACCCTCCCACGGGCACCCTGGGATTCCGCTGCTTGGTTGTAGGCCTCAGTTAAAGGTACTGGGCCTACCTGGAACGATGGGGCCTCAGGCTAAAGGTGCCCAGGACCCAGCACATTCACACGCACCACTGGCCATGAGGGCCACCGAAGGTGGGGTACGTGCCGAGGACGAAGAAGAAGACCCAACCCCAATGGCATCTGCTCCTTAAAGCGGAGGTGCAGCCAGATTTTTTTTTTTTTTTTAAGTCAGCAGCTAGTTACTAACAGTGTAGCCGCTGACTTTTAATAAGGACACTTACCTGTCCTACTCGCCCGCGATGTCGGTCCTGCCACGGCGATCGATCGCTGCTGGCAGGTCCCGGCTCCTCCATTCTGACTAAGGGAAACAGGCAGTGAAGCCTTACGGCTTCACTGCCCGTTTCCTACTGCGCATGCGCCACTCGCACGGCGCTTTGTGAAATGGGCGGCTTGCCTCCTGGGATACACACAGTTCCCAGAAGGCAGCGCGCCCCATTCACAAGAAGAGGAAGCGGAAGGAGACCCACCGCAGATTAGAAGATGCAGATTAGGGGACTTCCGCATAGCAACGGGCATTTCGGGTGAGTATAAAAATTATTTGTTTTTCTATAAAAAACATTTTATTTTATTTTATAGGATTTTAATTTCTGGGTGGACCTCCGCTTTAAGTACCCTCTCCCGGCATGCACAGCATGTAGACCATGCTCACTGTACAGCCGCCGAGAGAGGACACCCAATCACACCACAATGCCACCTGTGGTTCGACCCAAGACCTGGGCAACAGTGCCACCTACAGGTCAAAGAGGAACTATACACCCAGGCAACACCACAGCAGAGCAAAGTCCAATTTAAGGAAAATCATCAGCCTGAGCCAAACCATTGCTCAGACGACCCTCTAAATTTCAGGCATAGCGACCCCAAATTTGGGGGTCCGCTACATTAGTAAAAGAGGTCATGGTCTTCTGGGCTGAATATCGCTACCCCCCCACGTGAACACGTATTGCTGGATGGTTTTCCCGAGAGTCCTATCAGCCCATTCATATTTGCTGTGACATTCCTGTGAAGTAAAGGCCCTGGCTGGGTTTAGCCATCTGCAATCTATTATCTAATATCTGGTAAGCAGGATTTTTATGTGGATCTATTCACTGGGTGCTTCATGTGCATATGTTGGTCTAGATCAGGGATCCTCAAAACGACGGCCCTCCAGCTGTTTCGGAACTACAAATCCCATGAGGCATTGCAAGACTCTGACATTCACAGACATGACCAGGCATGATGAGAATTGTAGTTCCTAAACACCTGGAGGGCCGTAGTTTGAAGACCCCCTGGTCTAGATATTGCACTTAGTAACATTCAAATGAGACGGTGTTACGCTATGATGTCCCTTTCTTATTATTTTTTGGATTAAATGCTTCAATACATACGGAATCTGGCCTGGGCTGGGCTGGAGCCATCTGCTTACTGAGCTTGCTATCTGGTAAGCAGGAATTCTAATTGGTGGTGGTCAGGGCTTGTTTTCTCAGGCAATAGGTGCAGGAACTCCCCTTTTCCGAGTCACCCCTTTTCTCCGCCCCCTACCCACCTCCGAGCAACGTCCCTTGGTTCCATCCCCTACCCACCTCCCAGTAACGCCCCTTTTAGACAATACAGAACCAAGTATCATTTTGTGGTACTAAGTAATTTGTAGGGAATTTGGTCATGATATAAAGAAAAGTAGTAAAATAGATCCCCTCCAGCCAGCAACAATAGATCCCCCTAACAACAATGGACTACCCACAACAAAATCCCCCCCCCAGCAACAATAGACTCACGGCAGCATCAACAGATCTCCGCATAGCCAGCATTAATAGACTCTCTGGCAGCCATCAACAATAGACCCTTCCCCAACAATAGATCTCCTTCAGCAACAACTGACCCCCCAGCAACAATAGGTTCGCCCACCAGCAACACTAGACCTCCTCCAGCTAGAATAGATCCACCAGCAGTGAGCATCAATACCCTGCAGCACCCCCGCAGCACCCCCTGCCATTACATACAGTCAGTCCAGGAGGTGCCAGAACTGCGTTCCCCCGCGTTCCCGCTGAAAAAAAGCCCTGGTGGGGGTACACTTGCCTATGACCCGCTCACTGGGTGTTGCAACATTGTCATACGTTTGTGTTGGACTGTGCAATACTATACCATCAGGACTTTTCAAATAGCGCAATTTTTTTCCTTCCCAGTAACTCAAATAACCACTTGTTACACCCAAGGTATGCAGAATACCATCTCTGAACATGCAACACATTGAACCAGATGGGCTACAGCAGCAGAAGACCACACCGGGTGCCACTCCTGTCAGCTAAGAACAGGAAACTGAGGCTACAATTGGCACAGGATCACCAAAATTGGACAATTGAAGAATGTAAAAACGTTGCCTGGTCTGATGAGTCTGGAGGGGGCGGAGACAAGACCAGTCACCCTGCACAAGGAGAGAGAGCAGCAGTGGGCGGTCTTTATTACAGGAAGTCTCACACTGGATGACTGCACAGATCTGGAAGAAGTACACAAATCGCACCGAGATTCCAGAAGAACACACATGAGGAATGCATATACAGTGGAACCTCGGATTGCGAGTAACGCGGTTAACGAGCGTTTCACAATACGAGCGCTGTATTTTTAAAAATCATAACTCGGTTTGCGAGTGTTGTCTCGCAAAACGAGCAGGATTCAGGCCAAACCGGTGTGCAGTACCGCATTTGGCCTGAGATGGGGGGGGGGGCGCCGGAGCCGAGCAGAGCCGAACGTCGCCAATCGCAGCCGATCAGCGCCGTTCGGAAATGCACGGAAAGGCCCGAGGACAGCACGGCTGACCTTGGCAAATCTCGGGAACGAAGACTTTCCGAGGTGTGCCGAGGTCAGCCAAGGTGTCCTCGGGCCTTTTCGGCCGTTTCCGAGGCTCTCCGGCGCCCCCTTCACCTCTGGCCGCATGCGGTATTGCATGCCATTGAAGTCAATGCGGAACAAATTATTTTCGTTTCCATTGACTTCAATGGGGAAACTCGCTTTGATATGCGAGTGCTTTGGATTACGAACATTCTCATGGAACGGATTATGCTCGTAATCCAAGGTTCCACTGTAGATGATATTTCCTGATCCCGGAGTTATATTTTTCAAACATAATATTTAGAGGATTTTTACCACCATTTTTTGTTTTTGGCCTTTTTTTTTTATTAATAGCGCCATGTTTATCCTTTCTAGAAAGCAGATGTAGCTGTAATTAATTTTAAATCATTTATTTATTTTAATGTAAATTAAAAATGAATTTTAATTCAATTAAAATTAACATTTCATTTTAATTAATTGTAATTTTAATTAAATTGTATTTTTAATTCATTTGAACGGTCAACTTCAATATTTTAAAATCTGCAGCTTTCTATAAAATCATCCCTGGCGATCCTGCCATGAAGATCCCTCTTGAGACACTTCCTGTTATTAGGTGACAACTGCACCCGTTTCCCAATTGCGTTTTTATGTTGTCACCTCGTCCCGCAGGCTTTCCATAGACTACAATATACAATATACTACAAAATATATACATAGGCTACAGTCAGCTGTTTCCATACACATAACGCAGGCAACGTCAGGAACCCTGAGAAATTCCACGTAGACACAACCTGAGTGCATGTAGACAGGAAGTGGCTGCAAAGAGGCTGCAGGAGATCAACAAGACTACACGTAACTAATTCAGCACACATTACATAGAAATGGTCCACATAGTCCAAACAAACAACTAAGAGTGCACAGTTTTCATTGATAAAATAGGTTCATAGCAGAAAACAATGCGTTTAGGGACCAAACAGACCCCTCCCTTCATTGGTGCTCAGCAATATTGTCTGTGAGAAGACCTATATATATATCTATATATATATATATATATAGATATATATATATATATATATAGAGAGAGAGAGAGAGAGAGAGAGAGAGAGAGAGATTTCCTTGAAAAAGTATTCATACCCCTTGTAATCTTTTTCATTCTGTCATGTTACAGCTAAAAACTTGAATTATTTTTTTTTTGGGGTTTTATGTGATAGACCAACACAAAGTGGCACATAATTGTGAAGTGGAAGGAAAATGATAAATGGTTTTCATTTTTTTTTTACAAATAAATATGTGAAAAGTGTGGGGGGGTACATTTGTATGGCCCCCCCCGGAGTCAATACTTTGTAGAACCCCCTTTCTCTGCAATTACAGCTGAAAGTCTTTTTGGGGATGTCTCTACCAGCTTTGTACATCTAGAGAGGGACATTTTTGCCCATTCTTCTTTGTAAAATATCTCAAGCTCTGTCAGATTGGATGGAGAGCGTCTGTGAACAGCAATTTTCAAGTCTTGCCACAGATTCTCAATGGGATTTAGGTCTGGACTGTCGAAAATTAAAAGTGTAGCGCTAACTAAATAAATATGTATAAATGTGAAAATATACACAAAAAACTGAATATGATAATATAGTGATAAACACGTGTATCACCCAAAATAACGTGCTGGGTGACTCCAGTGATAAAGTCCTCAAATTATATTAACACAATTATGCAAATATATGCAAATTAATGTCCATAATAGGCAAATGAATGTCCATTAGAAATGGAATCCATAAAACGAAGGTGATGAAGATCAGTCCAGAGAGAACGTGATGAATCAAAACGTGAAATTGTAATCAACAGTCTTCTGTTTGTGAGAGAAAGTAGCCACCACCAAAGTGAATAGAGGAAGGCTTACCAGAAGTTATGGATTTGGCGGGGCATAAGCCACCCAAATCAAATAAACTTGAAGAGTGTGAACACTCAAACATTAAAAAATAGAGATGTGATGTGAGATCCGCCACCAAGTATATGTTGAGGAGGCTTACCAGAGGTCTCGGATTTGGAGAGGCATACGCCGCCCAAATCTGAGATTGCTTAGGGGGTTAATGGACGCCACTGGAGATGGTCTTGAGTGGAGGGGTAGTCTGGAGTCAAAGGGGTTTAGCACTTCAATCAGACGGGACATCCAATAACACAAAACACCAATTCATGTGGGGACTCGGTATCCAATGCATATGTGTGGAGATAGAAAAGCTCACATAGCATAATTCCGTTTGGAAAGAATTTAATAAAAAATCATACAATGTAACACTCACATTTAAAGATGGTCTAAAAGCATGGATGCAGGTACAAGAGCGATGTATATGGACAAATCCACCCGACTAGTTTCGACTAAAAAGTCATCATCTGGGGTATGGACCTTGTCCCACAAACATCGCAAATTTATGAACATATTGACCTCCATGACCCAGGAAGCGGACCACACATGGTTCACTTCCTGTTTGATATATGTCATGGATGGTCACAATACTTATGCACAAATCTATGACTGTATCTCAGCATGATGCAAAAAAACAGAATAACAAAGAAAAGGCATTAATAGTAATAATAGGGCTCTAAATCGCCTTACATACTGGCGCTATCCAAGCCTCGTTTTCAATCCCCTGGTTACTCGGCAGGAAGCAGGCTGTATCCAGGCCTCGCTATGAGAACGAGGCATGGACTCAGCACCCGCACGTCACTTCCGCCGTAACCACGAGGACGGGAAGCGGCAGCCAAGCCTCACTCTAAGTTGAGACGTTAGGCTGCCTCTTGCCTCAACTGCGTCACTCCGTCGAGACACACATACAGGCATAATTAAGGCGTCTATTGGTCAATCCGCCCCTGTAAAGGGCGTGTACCTCGTCCCTTCTAAAGGGGAAGGAATGTATCTCCGACAGGGTGCGCAGATCAAATAAAAGGCGTTAGTGTAGGATAACTATTTAACAAATATAAAAGGTATTGATACCATACATATATTATACATGATTGAAAGTGGGAAATAATGCATATGTGACAAAACAGCCTGCATTTAGTAATCCAATCAGATCATACATAGTGCACATAATGTGCACATAGAGGTACATATAACACATCCAGAGATGTAAATGTGTGTATTAAACGCTAATAAAATAAAAAATGAATGTGTAAATGTACACACATAAACATGTTTTAGAAAAACATATTTTAAAAGGTTTAAAATCAGTAAAAAGGAGAGAGAAAGAAAGAGAGGTCGTATAATTTTAGAGTGGTCAGGACGCATTAATAAAGGAATTAATGTCCCACTCGACATTCATTCCTTGTGGCTGATAAGTCTGAAGTTCATATATCCAGAATGTTTCTAATCTGGATACTCCTCTAGTGGTTGCTCCTCCCCTCCATGGAGCAACATATTGATCTATAACTAGAAACTGGGTGCCAACAGGGTTACGGGCATGGTATTGCCGGTAATGTCTGGGGACAGTATGTTTAGTACTTCCAAATTTTATCAGATTCACATGTTCGGATACTCTAGCGGTAAAAGATCTGATCGTTCTGCCCACATACTGTTTCCCGCATGGACAGGTCAACAGGTATACCACATGGGTAGTGGCACACGTACAAAAATGTTTAATGGGATAAACTTTATTGGTTACCGTAGATCTAAATTCCTTAGTTGGCCTTCTTCCACATGTGTTGTGTTTACAAACAATGCATTTTTTACAGGGATAGTACCCCATCCAGTTGTGAAAAAAGGTGGGTTTTATAGGTGGGTTGATGATATTCGATGCGATTTGATTCTGAAGGGAGGGTACTCCTTTATAAATAACTTTGGGCTTTTCTGGTATCAATGTGCCCAAAATCCTATCATTTTTCAATATCCCCCAATGTTTTTCAAAAATGGTTTTTATATGTCTGTATTGAGTGGAAAAGGTAGTGAGAAAAGACCATTTGAAAGTATCCTTTCTTTCTTTAGGTGGTCTAGCTTCAAACAATGTGGGTCTTTCAATATCAAGCACCTGTTTAAGGTCATTATCTATCTCTACCAGATTGTACCCCTTCTCCAGAAATCTCTTTTTGAGCACATTGGCTTGTGCCACAAAAGTTTCGGTTTCTGTACAGTTCCGACGGAGACGTAGGAACTGACTCTTGGGGACCGACTTTAACCAAGATTTGTGATGGCAACTAGTCATGGGTATAAACCCATTCCTATCAGTAGGCTTGAAATAGGTACTGAATTTGAATTGTTGTTCAGATCTTTCAATCTGTAGATCTAGAAAATGTATCCTAGATTGACTAGATTCGTACGTAAGAGAAATACCTCTATCGTTATCATTCAACAGACAAAAAAAGCCATCTAGGGTTTCTAAGGTGCCGGTCCATAGGAGGAGGATGTCGTCTGTATATCTGGCCCAAAACAGGAGCCGAGGCTCCTGTAGGGCATAGACGACATCCTCCTCCCACTTGGCCATAAATAAATTGGCCAGACTAGGTGCGAATTTCGCCCCCATTGCTACACCTTTCTGTTGAAGGAAATAACGTCCATCAAACCAAAAATAGTTGTGATGCGTCGCGAATTCTAATAATTCCATAATAAACTTGACTTGTGGAGCTGCCAACGTGAGGTCCCTATTAAGAAATTCCTGTGACGCCTCCATGCCTCTGTGATGTGGGATACAGGTGTATAGGGACGCCACGTCCGCTGTGGCCATAATGAGCTCGCCTTCGAAGGTCACTGACATAAGGCGTTGAATAACATCCTTAGTATCCTTCAAATAGGAAGGTGTGGTCTTAACGGAAGGTTGCAAAAAGAAATCTATATATCTACCTATCCTCGAAGTGATGGAGTCTATTCCACTAATGATAGGTCGTCCGGGAGGATGGAGGGGATCTTTGTGGATTTTAGGTAAATAATATATGATTGGAATCCTGGGGGCCACAGGAACAAGAAACGACTTCTCTTTTGAATTTAAAATTTTAGAATCAAATCCTCTAGTGATGAGACTAGTCAACTCTTTTTTATATTTAATGGTGGGATTAGTATGTATTTCCTTATAAGTATCTTGATCGCTCAGAATATTATACATTTCAGCCATATAACTTGCTTTATCTAGCAGGACGATGCCTCCGCCTTTGTCAGCGGGGCGTATGATTAGATCTTTATTGTCACATAGAGTTTTTAGGCCCTGACTAGGTATAGGATTATTAGAAATCTTTTTAATGGGTAATTTAGCCAAATCCTGAAGGACTAAATCTCTAAACAACTAGACTACTTGTACTACTTGTATTTAAAAATACAGTTGAATATAACACTCTGTCCTCTAACCTTCAAACTTATCTCATCAAGGAAGATAAGGACCAGAGAACCAAAAAACACAAAAAATACTCACGTGACATTGGTGATTATAAATCTGGGAAAGTGTACAGCTGGCAGAAACCGCCTACATTGGATACAGCCATGGAGGTTAATTCCTCACATGCAAGTAGTGCGGCGCCTCCAGTTGTACACCTTAATCAACCCAAACCTTCTATGAATAGGAGTCAACCACCTGGTGATCGTACACAAGGTGGGGTCCCCCATAATACCCATACCCCTAAGAATACCCAAAGGGGAAGGGGACATAGCTCCAATAGAAGAGGTGGAGTAAATCATAGAGGTAATCATTCCAATTATGATTACAACCAACAATATTATGAAAGAGAGAGGTCACACCAAAGGGGATCACCATCCAACTTTCATAATAACTCTCACTCTTCCCAATATGGATATCCAGTCACATCTACTCACAATAGATTTTTTCCTCTTCAGGATCAATATGACGACAGAGTATATCCTTATCCCAATGCTGAGTTTGACCGATCTCCATATCCTAATCCTCATCCCTCTCAGGTTTTTCGGGAGGACCCCCCAAGAAGAAAAAGGGGTCCCGAAACAAGAGAGGGACCAGAGGAGGGAGGAGGACACAAAGGAGGAAAGAAAAGTCGAACATGACCTGTCAAGGTGTGTTCAACTTAAGCAGTGTCACACTTTCCAAAGAAGAAAAGATGGTCTTGGATAAGGGCCTTAAATTTGCCCCACCACGTAAACTGAATAAATTTAACACTTTTGTAGATATACATAAGTATGTTAGAAAAATTAATATTCAACGCTATATTACCTCAAATCCAACTAGAAATATAGTGAGAGCAGCTACGTCAGGTACTGTTCACTCAGGGTTGGCTAATCCTTCCCTTTTCAACCCTCCCAATAAGCTTGCTCCAGCTCTCAATATGTTTAGAGATTTAGTCCTTCAGGATTTGGCTAAATTACCCATTAAAAAGATTTCTAATAATCCTATACCTAGTCAGGGCCTAAAAACTCTATGTGACAATAAAGATCTAATCATACGCCCCGCTGACAAAGGCGGAGGCATCGTCCTGCTAGATAAAGCAAGTTATATGGCTGAAATGTATAATATTCTGAGCGATCAAGATACTTATAAGAAAATACATACTAATCCCACCATTAAATATAAAAAAGAGTTGACTAGTCTCATCACTAGAGGATTTGATTCTAAAATTTTAAATTCAAAAGAGAAGTCGTTTCTTGTTCCTGTGGCCCCCAGGATTCCAATCATATATTATTTACCTAAAATCCACAAAGATCCCCTCCATCCTCCCGGACGACCTATCATTAGTGGAATAGACTCCATCACTTCGAGGATAGGTAGATATATAGATTTCTTTTTGCAACCTTCCGTTAAGACCACACCTTCCTATTTGAAGGATACTAAGGATGTTATTCAACGCCTTATGTCAGTGACCTTCGAAGGCGAGCTCATTATGGCCACAGCGGACGTGGCGTCCCTATACACCTGTATCCCACATCACAGAGGCATGGAGGCGTCACAGGAATTTCTTAATAGGGACCTCACGTTGGCAGCTCCACAAGTCAAGTTTATTATGGAATTATTAGAATTCGCGACGCATCACAACTATTTTTGGTTTGATGGACGTTATTTCCTTCAACAGAAAGGTGTAGCAATGGGGGCGAAATTCGCACCTAGTCTGGCCAATTTATTTATGGCCAAGTGGGAGGAGGATGTCGTCTATGCCCTACAGGAGCCTCGGCTCCTGTTTTGGGCCAGATATATAGACGACATCCTCCTCCTATGGACCGGCACCTTAGAAACCCTAGATGGCTTTTTTTGTCTGTTGAATGATAACGATAGAGGTATTTCTCTTACGTACGAATCTAGTCAATCTAGGATACATTTTCTAGATCTACAGATTGAAAGATCTGAACAACAATTCAAATTCAGTACCTATTTCAAGCCTACTGATAGGAATGGGTTTATACCCATGACTAGTTGCCATCACAAATCTTGGTTAAAGTCGGTCCCCAAGAGTCAGTTCCTACGTCTCCGTCGGAACTGTACAGAAACCGAAACTTTTGTGGCACAAGCCAATGTGCTCAAAAAGAGATTTCTGGAGAAGGGGTAAAATCTGGTAGAGATAGATAATGACCTTAAACAGGTGCTTGATATTGAAAGACCCACATTGTTTGAAGCTAGACCACCTAAAGAAAGAAAGGATACTTTCAAATGGTCTTTTCTCACTACCTTTTCCACTCAATACAGACATATAAAAACCATTTTTGAAAAACATTGGGGGATATTGAAAAATGATAGGATTTTGGGCACATTGATACCAGAAAAGCCCAAAGTTATTTATAAAGGAGTACCCTCCCTTCAGAATCAAATCGCATCGAATATCATCAACCCACCTATAAAACCCACCTTTTTTCACAACTGGATGGGGTACTATCCCTGTAAAAAATGCATTGTTTGTAAACACAACACATGTGGAAGAAGGCCAACTAAGGAATTTAGATCTACGGTAACCAATAAAGTTTATCCCATTAAACATTTTTGTACGTGTGCCACTACCCATGTGGTATACCTGTTGACCTGTCCATGCGGGAAACAGTATGTGGGCAGAACGATCAGATCTTTTACCGCTAGAGTATCCGAACATGTGAATCTGATAAAATTTGGAAGTACTAAACATACTGTCCCCAGACATTACCGGCAATACCATGCCCGTAACCCTGTTGGCACCCAGTTTCTAGTTATAGATCAATATGTTGCTCCATGGAGGGGAGGAGCAACCACTAGAGGAGTATCCAGATTAGAAACATTCTGGATATATGAACTTCAGACTTATCAGCCACAAGGAATGAATGTCGAGTGGGACATTAATTCCTTTATTAATGCGTCCTGACCACTCTAAAATTATACGACCTCGCTTTCTTTCTCTCTCCTTTTTACTGATTTTAAACCTTTTAAAATATGTTTTTCTAAAACATGTTTATGTGTGTACATTTACACATTCATTTTTTATTTTATTAGCGTTTAATACACACATTTACATCTCTGGATGTGTTATATGTACCTCTATGTGCACATTATGTGCACTATGTATGATCTGATTGGATTACTAAATGCAGGCTGTTTTGTCACATATGCATTATTTCCCACTTTCAATCATGTATAATATATGTATGGTATCAATACCTTTTATATTTGTTAAATAGTTATCCTACACTAACGCCTTTTATTTGATCTGCGCACCCTGTCGGAGATACATTCCTTCCCCTTTAGAAGGGACGAGGTACACGCCCTTTACAGGGGCGGATTGACCAATAGACGCCTTAATTATGCCTGTATGTGTGTCTCGACGGAGTGACGCAGTTGAGGCAAGAGGCAGCTTAACGTCTCAACTTAGAGTGAGGCTTGGCTGCCGCTTCCGGTCCTCGTGGTTACGGCGGAAGTGACGTGCGGGTGCTGAGTCCATGCCTCGTTCTCATAGCGAGGCCTGGATACAGCCTGCTTCCTGCCGAGTAACCAGGGGATTGAAAACGAGGCTTGGATAGCGCCAGTATGTAAGGCGATTTAGAGCCCTATTATTACTATTAATGCCTTTTCTTTGTTATTCTGTTTTTTTGCATCATGCTGAGATACAGTCATAGATTTGTGCATAAGTATTGTGACCATCCATGACATATATCAAACAGGAAGTGAACCATGTGTGGTCCGCTTCCTGGGTCATGGAGGTCAATATGTTCATAAATTTGCGATGTTTGTGGGACAAGGTCCATACCCCAGATGATGACTTTTTAGTCGAAACTAGTCGGGTGGATTTGTCCATATACATCGCTCTTGTACCTGCATCCATGCTTTTAGACCATCTTTAAATGTGAGTGTTACATTGTATGATTTTTTATTAAATTCTTTCCAAACGGAATTATGCTATGTGAGCTTTTCTATCTCCACACATATGCATTGGATACCGAGTCCCCACATGAATTGGTGTTTTGTGTTATTGGATGTCCCGTCTGATTGAAGTGCTAAACCCCTTTGACTCCAGACTACCCCTCCACTCAAGACCATCTCCAGTGGCGTCCATTAACCCCCTAAGCAATCTCAGATTTGGGCGGCGTATGCCTCTCCAAATCCGAGACCTCTGGTAAGCCTCCTCAACATATACTTGGTGGCGGATCTCACATCACATCTCTATTTTTTAATGTTTGAGTGTTCACACTCTTCAAGTTTATTTGATTTGGGTGGCTTATGCCCCGCCAAATCCATAACTTCTGGTAAGCCTTCCTCTATTCACTTTGGTGGTGGCTACTTTCTCTCACAAACAGAAGACTGTTGATTACAATTTCACGTTTTGATTCATCACGTTCTCTCTGGACTGATCTTCATCACCTTCGTTTTATGGATTCCATTTCTAATGGACATTCATTTGCCTATTATGGACATTAATTTGCATATATTTGCATAATTGTGTTAATATAATTTGAGGACTTTATCACTGGAGTCACCCAGCACGTTATTTTGGGTGATACACGTGTTTATCACTATATTATCATATTCAGTTTTTTGTGTATATTTTCACATTTATACATATTTATTTAGTTAGCGCTACACTTTTAATTTTCGATTATCACTAGCTTTTTGTACCAGCAGTGTTGGCAGCTTCGTTTCACATTATTTCCAGCGCAGTATTATCCTTTTACTTTCCATTAGGTCTGGACTGTGACTGGGCCATTCTAACACATAAATATGCTTTGATCTAAACTATTCCATTGTAGCTCTGGCTGTATGTTTAGGGTCGTTGTTCTGCTGGAAGGTGAACCTCCGCCCCGGTCTCATGTCTTTTGTAGACTCTAACAGGTTTTCTTCTAAGATTGTCCTGTATTTGGCTCCATCCATCTTCCCATCAACTCTGACCAGCTTCCCTGTCCCTGCTGAAGAAAAGCATCCCCACCACATGATGCTGCCACCACCATGTTTCACGGTGGGGATGGTGTGTTCAGGGTGATGTGCAGTGTTAGTTTTCCGCCCACACATAGTGTTTTGCTTTTAGGCCAAAAAGTTCAATTTTGGTTTCATCTGACCAGAGCACCTTCCCCCACATGATTGCTGTGTCCCCCACATGTTTGCTGTGTCCCCCACATGATTGCTGTGTCCCCCACATGTTTTCTGTGTCCCCCACATGTTTGCTGTGTCCCCCACATGGCTTCTCACAAACTGCAAACAGGACTTCTTATGACTTTCTTTCCCCAATGTCTTTCTTCTTGTCACTCTTCCATAAAGGGCAGATTTGTGGAGAAGCACGACTAATAGTTGTCCGGTGGACAGATTCTCCCACCTGAGCTGTGGATCTCTGCAGCTCCTCCAGAGTTACCATGGGCCTCTTGGCTGCTTATCTGATTAATGCTCTCCTTGCCCGGCCTGGTCAGTTTAGGTGGACGGCCATGTCTTGGTAGGTTTGCAGTTGTGCCATACTCTTTCCATTTTCCGATGATGGATTGAACAGAGCTCCGTGAGATGTTCAAAGCTTGGGAGATTTTATTTATAACCTAACCCTGCTTTATACTTCTCCACAACTTTATCCCTGACCTGTCTGGTGTGTTTCTTGGCCTTCATGATGCTGTTTGTTCACTAAGGTTCTCTAAAAAAAATTGAGGGCTTCACAGAACAGCTGTATTTATACTGAGATTAAATTACACACAGGTGGACTCTATTTACTAATTAGGTGACTTCTGAAGGCAATTGGTTCCACTAGATTTTAGTTAGGGGTATCAGAGTAAAGGGGGATGAATACAAAAGCCCCCCCCCTCCCCATGTATCATTTTCCTTCCATTTCCCAATTATGTGCCACTTTGTGTTGGTCTATCACATAAAATCCCAATAAAATACATTTACTTTTTTGGTTGTAACATGACAAAATTTGGAAAAATTCAAGGGGTATGAATACTTTTTCAAAGCAGGGAATTTATATATATATATATATATATATATAGATAGATAGATAGATAGACATATATACACATATATATCTATCTATCTCATATATATATATACACATATACACACACACACACACACACTATATATATATATATATATATATATTATCATTATTATTATTATATAATATTATATGACATGTATTATGATATATATATAGATATATATGAATATTTCATTTGTCTTGCATATATATTATGTAATATAATAATAATCTACATAATATTAGAATTATAATAATAATGATATATATATATATATATATATATATATATATATATATATATATATATATATTATACATAATACAATTATATAATAATAATGATGATACAATATATATATATATGAATATAAAAAAAATTACATATATATATTTTGTCATATAATAATAATAATAATAATAGTAATGATCTACATAATATTATAATTACCATAATAATAATAACAATAATTATATATATATTATATAAAATATTTTGTATAATATTATAATATATTATATTATATATATATTTATATTATAATATTTTATAACTATATAATAATAATAATATATATATATATATATATATATATATATATATATATATATATATATTTATATTTATATATACTGTATGTGTGTGAGTTCGTTTTACAGCAATTTTTTATTTTTTTTTGCAATGTTGTTACATGCACCTACACAGCTGTACCATGATATCCAAGCCACCTACCAACCCAGAGATGAATATAAAACCATGAGCACCCAACACTTCCTTCCCCCCCTTTAAACTTTCAGCGCCTGCTTTCTGCAACAACCTCCATGCAGCAACCCAAACCCGTGTCTACCTTCAACGTACCTTTTTTTGCAGCAGCAGCATCCAAATTCCTAAGTGCCTTTTTGCCCGTCACATCCCCTTGCAGTATTGCAGCTCCTTAAACCGCTTTATGGTTCGTCTAACATCTGCATATTGTAGCCCCCCCCTCAATGCCTTATTGCTTTCACATCTGTTCCCAAAGCCAACCCAGCTGCCGAACGCTCGACTGCCTCCGCCAGAGAAAAAAAAGAATAAAAAAAAAACACCTTTTCAATACGAATTTTCCTCGCTGCCTAATTTTGCATCGCGCGGCAAAGGGGTTAAAGAACATCTCGCATTGCAGAAATGCAACTAGCATACCAAACAGCCTATTGCGAAGTCTACCGGGCTATGCAACCGGCAGGTTTCCGCAGAGAACACCATGCATCGGGAAGAGCAGACCTTAATACGGATACAATGTTGCAAATAAAAGGAGAGCTTTTTAAATATAAGAAAAAAACAAACAAAAAGGGTGCAAAAAAAATTTAAAAATTAAAAAAAAAAGCGCAGCGGCATTTACAAAAGATGCATCGACCGGTTCCGCACATGCACGCCGACATAACGTAGACAATGTTACCTGTTTGATAGCTGCTGCAGGGTGGGGGGTCGAGCCAGTGCTAAGTCTAATGGATAGAGGAGTCAGTGCAGAGAAGAAAGGGAAGGGGGGGGGCTGGGATTGAGAAAAAAAAAAAAAAGGGGAGGGGAGCAGCGACGGAGATGGAGGAAAAGATTCATTCATTCAGGGCTTAGAGGGAAAGAGTCAGAATGAGGGCTCATTATATATATATATATATATATATATATATATATATATATATATATATATATATATATATATATATATATATATATATATATATATATTTTTTTTTTGCTGGTGCGAGGGGAAAAAAAAAAGGGAGGTAGGAAATAGGGGGTGGTAAAAAAAAAAAAAAAAGAGACCGAGGGAGGAGAATTTAAAAAAAAGGAGGGGGGGTGCACTGGCTGTCAGTACGAGGGGTGAGGTTTGCAAATATTGATAGGAGGCCGACAGACCAATCAGACAGCTGGACGCGGAAGGCGATCTACATATATAAATACGTGTCTGTTGCTGTATAGATATGTACAGCAATTATAAACGCTCACCCGTCTCTTTAATTAGCATGTTTCATGGGAACGCATGCAGTGTTTATCCTGCCTGCTTCACGGTGACATGGGTTTAATTGAGTCTAAGCACAGCAGATTAGCCATTTAGATCTGATAGGAAATAGGCAGGATGCGTTCAGTTATTTTTTGTATCAGTTTATCAGAAGAAAAAAAAAAAATTGCTTTTTTTTTTTTTTTTTAAATGTTTCTAGTTTTTTTTAAAATAGAACAAAATGATAATAATCCAAAAAATCGAATAACCATAACAAAATAAAAATAAAACAAAATGAAAGAAGAAAAATAAATGCTCTAATTTACAATGCCTTAGGACTTTACTGAACGCGTGCTAACGTGCGCCGCATTAAGGCAGCGCATCTTTATTTGATAGGAAATCTGGGCAGTTTATTAAAAAAATTAAATAAATAGCTGTGAATTTTTTAACTGGAGGTTATTAAGGGCCCATTTACTAACTGTGGTGCGGTAACACGACATGTGTTTTATTTTTGGTAGGACATATAGGCAGAATGTTTTCATTTTAATTTATTTTTCAATTAATTTATTTTTTATATATAAAAAAATAGCTGTGAATTTTTTATAATTTTTTTTCCATAAAGTAGCTGTGAATTTTTTAACTGGAAGTTATTAAGGGCCCATTTACTACTTGTGGTGCGGTAACATGGATTGTGTTTAAGGCAGCCTATTTAAAATCATAATTGATTATTGGAATGGTCATTTATTTTTGGTAGGAAATCTGGGCAGGATGTTTTCATTTATTTTTTCATTTTAATTTATTTTTCATTTAATTTATTTTTTATATAAAAAAAAAATAGCTGTGAATTAATTTTTAATTGTTTCCAGAAAGTAGCTGTGAATTTTTTAACTGAAGGTTATTAAAGGCCCATTTACTAACTACTTGTGGTGCAGTAACATGGATTGTGTTAAGGCAGCCTATTTAAAATCATAATTGATTATTGGAATGGTCATTTATTTTTGGTAGGAAATATAGGCAGGATGTTTTCATTTTTTTTTTTTTTTTTTTTATATAAAAAAAATAGCTGTGAATTTTTAAACTGGAGGTTATTAAAGGCCCATTTACTACTTGTGGTGCGGTAAAATGGATTGTGTTAAGGCAGCCTATTTAAAATGATAATTGATTATTCGGAATGGATGTTTTAAATTCTAATGCCGCGTACACACGATCGGACATTCCGACCAAACAAAACCGCGGATTTTTTTCTGACGGATGTTGGCTCAAACTTGTCTTGCATACACACGGTCACACAAATGTTGTCGGAAATTCCGATCGCCAAGAACGCGGTGACGTACAACACGTACTACGAGCCGAGAAAAAAGAAGTTCAATGATTCCGAGCATGCGTCAAATTGATTCCGAGCATGCGTAGGATTTTTGTGCGTCGGAATTGGATACAAACACGATTGGAATTTCCGAACTAAACCTTTGTTGTCGAAAAAATTGAGAACCAGCTCTCAATCATTTGCTGTCGGAAATTCCGACAGCAAATGTCCGGTGGAGCCGACACACGGTCGGATTTTCCGACAACAGGCTCACATCGAACATTTGTTGTCGGAAATTCCGACCGTGTGTACGCGGCATTAGAGACACAATATCAACCAAAAACCCAGAAAAAAACACACAATACAAATATTATAAATGGAGTTGCAGTTCAGTGAGTAAAATAAGTATTTGATCCCCAAGCAAAACATGACGTAGTAGTTGGTGGAGAAACCCTTGTTGGCAATCACAGAGGTCAGACGTTTCTTGTAGGTGGTGATCAGGTTTGCACACATCTCAGGAGGGATTTTGCTCCACTCTTCTTTACAGATCTTCTCCAAATCCTTAAGGTTTCTTGGCTGGCGCTTGGCAACTCGAAGTTTTAGCTCTCTCCATAAATTTTCTATGGGATTAAGGTCTGGAGACTGGCTAGGCCACTCCATGACCTAAAAGTGCTTCTTCTTGAGCCACTCCTTTGTTGCCTTGGTGGTATGTTTTGGGTCAATGTCATGCTGAAAGACCCATCCATGACCCATCTTCGGGGGTTCTGAGGGAAGAAGGTTCTCATCCAAGATTTTACATTACATGGCCCCGTCCATTGGCCCCTCAATGCGGCAAAGTCGGTCTGTACCTTTTTTAGCAGAGAAACAGCCCCAAAGCATCATGTTTCCACCTCGTCTGTGACTGTAGGGATGGTGTTCTTAGGGTCATAGGCAGCATTTTTCTTCCCCCAAACACATCAAGTCAAGTTAATGCCAAAGAGCTGAATTTTGGTCTCATCTGACCTCAGCACTTTCTCCCAATCCTTCTCTGAATCATTTAGATGCTCATTGGCAAACTTCAGACGGACCTGTCCATGTGCCTTCTTGAGGAGGGGGACCTTGAATGCGCTGCAGGATTTCAATCCATGGCGGCGTATTGTGTTAAAAAGCAAAATTTTATAACAGAAATGAAAAAAAATTACGGTATTTTTTAGTTTGTTTAGCAAAAAATAAAAACCGCAGAGGTGATCAAATACCACCAAAAGAGAGCTCTATTTGTGGGAAGAAAATGATAAAAATTTAGTTTGTGTACAGTGTCGCATGACCGCGCAATTGTCAAGCTCAAAGCTGTCCTGGGCATGAAGGAGCGAAAGTGCCTGGAATTGAAATGGTTAAATAAAAAAAATAAAAAAGCTTTGAATTTCTAAATGACTTTAACCACTTCCATACTGGGCACTTATACACCTTCCTGCCCGGACCAATTTTCAGCTTTCTGCGCTGTCGCACTTTGAATGACAATTGCGCGGTCATGCTACACTGTACCCAAACTACATTTTTATCATTTTGTTCCCACAAATAGAGCTTTCTTTTGGTGGTATTTGATCACCTCTGCGATTTTTATTTTCTGCTAAAAAAATTAAAAAATTACCGAAAATTTTGAAAAAAAACGTTTTTTTTTTTTTTTTGTTTCAGTTACAAAACTTTGTAAATTAAGTATGTTTTCTCCTTCACTGATGGGCACTGATGGGGCTGCACTGACAGGCACTGATAAGGCTGCACTGATGGGCACCGATGAGGCGGCACTGATGGGCACCGATGAGGTGGCATGGATGGGCACCGATAGGCGGCACGGATGGGCACCGATAGGTGGCACGGATGGGCACAGGTAGGTGGCACGGATGGGCACAGGTAGGCAGCACGGATGGGCGCAGATAGGCGGCACGGATAGGCGGCACTGATAGGCGGCATAGATGGGCACTGATAGGCGGCACAGATGGGCATGGATGGGCACTGATAGGTGGCACTGTACTGTAATGTGTTGTACTAATGGATGCCAATCAGTGCCAAACAATAATGCCTGCCAATCGGTGATGCCCATTGTGGGCACTGATTGGCATCCATTGTGGGCACTGATTGGCATCCATTAGGGGCACTGATTAGCATCCCTGGTGGTCTAGGGTGGCATATCTGGTGGTGGGCATCCCTGGTGGTCTGGTGGCATCCCTGGTGGTCCAGTGTGGGCATCCTCGGAGGGGCTGCACTGATAATCGATCAGCACAAACCCCCCCTGTCAGAGGAGCAGCCGATCGGCTCTCCTCTACTCACGTCTGACAGACGTGAGTGAGGAAAAGCCGATCACCGGCTTTTCCTGTTTACATCGTGATCAGCCGTGATTGGACGCGGCTGATCACGTGGTAAAGAGTCTCCGTCAGAGACTCTTTACCTAGATCGGTGTTGCGGGGTGTCAGACTGACATCCCGCAACAACGATCGCCGCGATGCGTGCCCCCGGGGGCGCGCAGCGGCTCAATATCCTGAAGACGTCATATGACGCCCAGTCAGGATATTGAAACCACTTTGCCGCCGTCATTTTGCTATAGGGCGGGCAGCAAGTGGTTAAGGGCCTATTTATTTAATTGCGTTGTGATAATGAATGTGCGTTAGCGTACATTGCGTTAAGGCAGCCCATTAAATATCATTGCTGATTATAAGCATATTGGGTTAGCCATTTTATTTTTGAGTGGAAATATAGGCAGGGTAAGTTAGTATATACTATATATTTGATTGGAAATCTAGGCAGGATGTGTTCATTTATTTTTTTATCAGTTAAAAACAAAAAATAGCTGTGAATTTCTAACTGAATGGCATTCACCTCTTTGCGGTGCATTACCAAACATGCGTTAACATGCCCTAAGGCAGACCATTTAGAATGGAAATTGATTCTAAGCTCACTGGATTAGCCATTTATATTTGATAGGAAATGCAGGCAAAAATGTTTCTTTTTTTTTTTCTTTTTTTTTTTATTAGTTTAAAAAAAAAAAGAGAGATAAAATCAACAGAAATTGAGACGTAATATTATTATAATACACCTTACTGTTTCTGTTTTGAGGCTTGTAAATTGCAAATTTTCAATAAAAATATTTAGATTTTTATTTTATTTTAATTATAATAATAATAAAAAAAAAGGTTGTAAAAAAATCTTACCATAACCATGAATAAAGATGTGTGCAGAAGGTAAACCCTTCACTATGATTACATATCTTTTCCAGACGATCAATACATATTACAAATGTCAGTTGCAAACCCCGCTAGGCATAATACACCTCATGTCAGTAACAGCAAGGTAAAAAAAATGTTACATAGTATCATCCCATCCACAGATGAGAGCTCCTGAAGAAGCAGGGCTCCCTACGAAACGCGTTGAGGGTGAACTTTATCTAAACAAGTGTTTCGTAAAAGATCCCAAAGAGACATCCTCTCGTGCTTTTCAGCTATTTATTTTTGCTCTAACTTCGATCTCAGTGTAGCGGGGTCCTAAATTTAGGGGAAGTGTTTGAGTGGTAGTTATGCTCAAACACCCCAATTGTCAGGATTCTATCAACCATTTTTGTCCGTAGGGAGAGTATCAGTGTGCCGTTCCCTGTGGCCTGCAGGTGGCGCTGCCATGGTAGGCTGGGGTTGAACCGCTGATACAGTGCTGTGCCTTGTGTGTCACCTCTCAGCAGCCATACAGTGGGTGTGGCAGGCCTGCTGTGCATGCTGGGAGAGGATATAAAAGGGTCAGATGCTGCCTGTTCGGGGTTCTGTCGTGGTCGGGGTCCTACCCCAGGGAGTGTGTTCCTGTCCGCCCTGGGCACCTTTGGCCCAGGGGCGGAGGTCGGTGAATCAGTCCCAGGCACCTTTAGCCCTGGGGCTGCAGCAAAGGCCTTGGGCCCAGCACCTTCGGCTGGGGCCCATCAAGGATCAAGGAATCCCAGGGTGCCGCCTTGCGAGGGGACCCGCATCTTAGACGAGGAGGCCGGGGGAGGAACCGTTCCGAGGGACTGGTGAGAAGTCACGGTGAAGGAAGGGGCCCGGTAACTCTCTGGAGGGATGTCTTCTCCTTAACAGAGGTCAAGTTTTAAGAAGGAACCAAGTTCATCAGGTCTGTGGCAGAGACCGAGTTCACCAAGTCTGTGGCAGAGACTGCGGTTGAGTGAGAGCACCATTCTGGCTGCTAGTCCCTATCTGGGGAGACTATCCAAATGGGCTGAGTCTGCTCAATAATCTGAGTAGTGAAGTGTTTTGCGTTTGTGCCTGGACCTCTCCCACACCTTATGCTGTTCTGTTCTTACTCCAACCTTTCCCATGCGAGACTGGGCTTTAAGAAGAAAAATAAACTCTACGTTGGAATTACAGCTGGTGTGGACTTTGAAGTTATTGGGAGAATATAGAGACTTATCTTTATTAACTATAGAGGTGAGAATCATTCTCTGGAGGATTCTGGCTTTCTGGCTGTGGAGACCCACCAACAACACTGCTCAACCTCTTCACACAGGAGGGTACAGGCTTGGTGTCCCCTCTTTTCCTGGGAGGAGCCAGGGGCAGGTGAGGGGGTGAGTGCGCTACACGTGGGGGCTCGTCCGGGATTTCTGCGGCCAGAAAGAAGAAGAAACCCCCCCCAGAGTTTGGACTTTATTTCCCCTGTGAGGCTCTGTGGAGGTCGGCCATCTTTGAGAGAAAGTGACTGCTCCACGAGGAGAGCCCAAGCTGAGTAGTTTGTGGGCGTGTCAAGAGTAAGAAAGCCCGCAAACATTGCAGAAGATGGGAGGAGCCTCGCCATGTGATGAGTTGCACGTGGTGACTTTGGCGCAAAAGGGACAGTGCAAAATGAATCGGCGAGCGGGTAACATGGATTCCAAGTTCTTCTACCATGAATGTAACCTCGTTTGCTGCTTCTGTGACTGATACGGGGATCCGACTGAAGCCTCGGGGTCGCTTCGTCCGCTATCTCTGCCGAGGAGCGGAGGCCCTTGGAGTGGTTTGTCCCGGAGCCAGGGGCAGGTGAGGGGGTGAGTGCGCTACATCAGCATACGAGCATTAAAAAGGACTTCACCCTATATAACTCTGGCCTCCTAAAATACAATGCCTGCCTCCATGCTACCAAACAAACCTGCTTTGTCTCTCGTATTAATACCTTGTCACCCAGTCACTGTTGGCTCTTCTCTACCTTTAACTCTCTGCTTTGTCCCCCCGCCCCCTCTATCCACTAACTCACTCACCGCCCAAAAGATTGCCAATCACTTATAAAGACAAGATTGATGCAATACATGAGCACACCACCATTGTGCCTACATCTTCCCCACTCAACATACCTTTTCTAACTGCACAGTCAACACTCTCCTCTTTTGAATTGGCTACTACTAAAGAGGTTACAAAACTTTTCTCAGATGCCCACCTAACCAATGGTCCCCTGGATTCTCTCCTGTTGCAACTACTACAGTCATCCTCTTCTTCTATCCTATGCTCCCTCACTCACATCTTCAATCTCTCCCTCTCTACTGGCACCTTCCCCTTCCCTCTAAAGCATGCTCAGACCACTCCCATACTTAAAAAGCCCTCACTGGACCCCACCAACCTAACCAACTTAACCACTTGAGACCCACGCTATAGACGAAAGACGTCTGCAGCGCGGCTCTCAAGTGCCGGGAGGACGTCTTGCTGTTTTCATTCCCCCTGCGCGCCGCAGAGGGCGCGCGGCGGGGAACAGCTGTGCCCGCCGTGTCACGTGTTGCCGATGCGCGTGCCTGGCGGCCGCGATGTCCGCCATGTCACGCGATCGGCTGTTAGAGGCAGGACGTGGATCTCTGTGTGTAAACACAGAGATCCACGTCCTGTCAGGGAGAGTAGAGACTGATGCTGTGTCCCTTGTACATAGGGACACAGATCGGTCACCTCCCCCAGTCAGTTCCCTCCCCCACACAGTTAGAATCACTCCCAGGGAACTTATTTAACCCCTTGATCGCCCCCTAGTGTTAACCCCTTCCCTGCCGGTGTCATTTATACAGTAATCAATGTGTATTTATAGCACTGTTCGCTGTTTAAATGTGAATGGTCCCAAAATAGTGTCAAAAGTGTCCGATATGTCCGCCGCAATATCGCAGGCCTGACAAAAATCACAGATAACCGCCATTACTAGTAAAAAAAAAAACAATATATAATAAAAATGTCATAAATCTATCCCATATTTTGTAGGCGCTATAACTTTTGCGCAAACCAATCACTATACGCTTATTGCAATTTTTTTACCAAAAATATATAGAAGAATACGTATCGGACTAAACTGAGAATTTTTTTTTTTTAATAAAAAAAAAAAGATGGGATATTATTATAGCAAAAAGTAGGAAAATATTGTGTTTTTTTTCAAAATTTTCTGTATTTTTTTGTTTATAGGGCAAAAAATAAAAACCGCAGAGGTGATCAAATACCACCAAAAGAAAGCTCTATTTGTGGGAATAAAATGATAAAAATATCATTTGGGTACAGCGTTGTATGACCGCGCAATTGTCATTCAAAGTGCGTCAGCGCTGAAAATTGGTCTGAGTACGAAGGGGGTTTAAGTGCCCAGTAAGCAAGTAGTTAAAGTGGAGTTCCACCCTGAAAAAAAAAAATTCCCCAAAAATTGAAAAAAAAATTGAAAAAAAAAAATTGAAAAACAAAAATTTAATTTTTTTTTTCATTTTTTACTTACCAGAAATAGCGGTTGCTATGCGGAAGTCCCTAATCTTCCTCTTCATCGTCCGCGGCAGGTCTCCTTCCTCCGTTCTACTCATGGTGTCTTCTGGTGAATAGGGCGCGCTACCTTCTGGGAACTGTGTGTATCCCAGAGAGCAGCCGCCCATTCACAAAACGCCGTGCGGCTCGCGCATGCGCAGTAGGAAATGGGCAGCGAAGCCACATGGCTTCACTGCCTGTTTCCCTTACTGAGGATGGCTGCGCCGGGAGCTGTCAGCGCCAAGAGGGATCGGCTTTGGGGAGGCTGACATCGCGGGCGAGTCATAATAAGTGTCCTTATTAAAAGTCAGCAGCTACAGTGTTTGTAGCTGCTGACTTTAAAAAAAATGGCGGGTGGAATCATGCTTTAAGACCCATCTCCTTGCTCCCATTAACCCCTTGCCGACCGCTGCACGACTATATACGTCGGCAAAATGGCACGGCTGGGCAGATCGACGTATATATAAGTCACCTTTAAGGCCCGGGGTTGAGGGCGCGCACGCACCCCGCCGCGAACTCCGTGATGTCCGCCGGGAGTCACACGATAGTCTCACGGAGAGGAAGAACGGGGAAATGCTGATGTAAAAAAGGCATCTCCCCGTTCTGCCTAGTGACAGGACACTGATCACAGCTCCCTGTGATCGGGAGCGGTGATCAGGGTCGTGTCACACGTAGCCCATCCCCCCCACAGTTAGAACACATCCCTAGGACACACTATAAGCGGAGGTCCACCCTGAACAAATTTTAACATTAAAAATCAAAAAAAAAAAAAAGAAGTCAATAGAAAAAAAAAAAATGTATACTCACCCTAAATGCCTGTTGCTATGCAGAAGTCCCCTAATCTGCCTCTAATGTTCCTCTTCATGTCCTTGGTGGGTCTCCTTCCGCTTCCTCTTCTTGTGAATGGGGCGCGCTGCCTTCTGGGAACTGTGTGTATCCCAGGAGGCAAGCCGCCCATTCACAAAGCGCCGTGCGAGTGGCGCATGCACAGTAGGAAACGGGCAGTGAAGCCTTACGGCTTCACTGCCTGTTTCCCTTACCCAGGATGGAGGAGCCGGGATCTGCCAGCAGCAAACGATCGCCGTGGCGGGACCGACATCGCGGGCGAGTAGGACAGGTAAGTGTCCTTATTAAAAGTCAGCAGCTACACTGTTAGTAGCTGCTGAATTTTTTATTTTTATTTTTTTCGGCTGCACCTCCGCTTTAACCCCTTCAGCGCCCCTACTGGTTAACCCCTTCACTGCCAGTCACATTTACACAGTAATCAGTGCATTTTTATAGCACTGATCGCTGTATAAATGTGAATGGTCCCAAAATAGCACCAAAAGTGTCCGCTGTGTCCGCCATAATCTCGCAGTCACGATAAAATTCGCTAATCGCCGCCATTACTAGTGAAAAAAAAAAATATTAATAAAAATGCCATAAAACTATGCCCTATTTTGTAGATGCTATAACTTTTGCTCAAACCAATCAATAAACGCTATTGCGACTTTTTTTACCAAAAATATGTAGAAGAATACGTATCGGCCTAAACTGAGAAAAAAAAAGTTTTTTTATATATTTTTTTTTTGGGGGATATTTATTATAGCAAAAAGTAAAAAATATTGCTTTTTTTTCAAAATTGTCGCTCTTTTTTTGTTTATAGCGCAAAAAATAAAAATCACAGAGGTGATCAAATACCACCAAAAGAAAGCTCTATTTGTGGGAAAAAAAGGACGTCAATTTTGTTTGGGAGCCACGTCGCAGGACCGCGCAATTGTCAGTTAAAGCGACGCAGTGCCGAATCCCAAAAAGTGCTCTGGTCTTTGGGCAGCCAAATGGTTCAGGGCTGAAGTGGTTAAAAAGCCCCACCAACCTAACCAACTTAAGACCCATCCCCTTGCTCCCATTAACCTCTAAACTTCTAGAACGCTTAGTCTACAACCATCTGGGCTCCGACCTCATTGAAAATAACCTCCTTGACCCCTTACAGTCTGGCTTTTACTCGCAAAACAGAAACTGTCCTACTAAAACTTACTAACGATTTACTAACTGCTAAAACCAATGGCAAAGTACAAGACATCCCTCAGTTGAAGAGCCAGGTTTTTGGAAGGTGGTTGGTTTACCACATCTGTTCTTATTTGTGATATCAGATCCGCCTGAAGAAGTAAAAAATTCTTGGCTGGTAGAATAGTATCGGGTTCCGAGGATACAACTGGATCACTGAACATGCGGGACAAGGCATCTGGTTTCCCGTTCTTTGAGCCAGGGCGGTAAGTTATATGAAACGAGAGAAGAAAAGTGCCCATCTTGCCTGCCGGGGTCTTAGTCGTTTAGCCGTCTTCAAATACTCAAGATTCTTGTGGTCCGTGAAGATGAGGATTGGGTGAGACGCTCCCTCCAAGAGGTAACGCCATTCTTCAAGCGGGGCCTTAAAAGCCAGTAGCTCTCGGTCACCAACATCATAGTTCCTTTCGGAAGGATTTAATTTTTTAGAGAAGAAGGCCACAGGGTGGAGCAATGATTTGGGACCTTTGCGTTGGGATAATATAGCCCCTCCTGCATTTCCGAGGCGTCTACCTCCAAAACATAGGCTAAGGATGGATCAGGATGCTTCAAGATGGGAGCTGAAGTGAATAAAGCTTTTAACTGTTCAAACGCTGTCTGGGCTTCTGGGGTCCATCGGAAGGGAACATGCTGTTTTGTTAACTGAGTAATGGGAGTAATGATGCCAGAAAAGTCCTTGATAAATTTTCTATAAAAGTTGACAAACCCCACAAACCTCTGCACAGCTTTTTGTCTGCAGGGACAGGCCATTCCAAGATGGAAGTGACTTTCTGAGGGTCCATGGAGATACCCTCAGGAGAGATGACAAGTCCTAGGAAATGTACAATTTGTTTTTCAAAGTCGCATTTTTCAGCTTTTGCGTAAAGGCGGTGTTCCCGCAGCCGACCCAATACTTTCTTTACATGAGTCCGATGGGATTCTAAAGATTTAGAGAATATAAGGATGTCATCCAAATACACAATGACGAATAGATCAAGAAAGTCCCGAAAAACATCATTCATCAGATGCTGGAATGTGGCTGGAGCATTGCAGAGTCCGAATGGCATGACTAGATACTCAAAATGGCCAAAGCGTGTCCGGAAGGCCATCTTCCATTCATCTCCCTCCCTGATTCTGACAAAATTATAAGCACCTCTCAAGTCCAATTTGGAGAACACTCGTGCCTCTCGCAGCCTCTGAAAAAGTTCAGGGATCAGAGGAAGGGGATACCGATTCTTGACAGTGACCCTGTTAAGGTCGCGATAGTCCACACAGGGCCTCAATGTATGGTCCTTTTTTTCAACAAAGAAAATACCGGCACCTGCCGGTGAAGTGGAAGGCCGGATGAACAGTTTTTCAAGACTCTTGTCGATATAAGTACGCAGGGCTTCCACTTCAGGCTCAGAGAGGATAAATCCGACCAAACAGGATCTCAGCTCCTGGTAAAATTTCAATGGGACAATCGTACGTCCTATGAGGTGGAAGAGTGTCTGCACCTTTCTTGTTAAACACGTCCAGATATTCGTGATAGGCAGCAGTGATCAGTTTAGAGGTTTCATGGTCAAAATGGATACCCATGAGGGACGTGGTGTCGGCAGTCCTTTTCAGAAGGCAGTGCATCTGGCAGTAGTTGGACGAGAAATAGATATCTCCGGTAAGCCAATTAATGTGAAGATTATGTGCCTTCAACCACGGAATGCCAAGGATAACAGGGAACATGGGGGAAGCTATGACATCCAAATGGAGGAGTTCGCTATGGCCTGAAGAAGTCTGGCAGAGAATAGGTAAGGTCTCTTGAGTAACTGGGCCTAATTTAATGCCAGAGCCGTCAGCCAGATGGACATGGAACCCTTGCCTCTTGGTACACACGGGCAGCTGATGAAGAGAAGCAAATGCAGAGTCCACAAAACAGCTACAGGCCCCAGAGTCTATGATTGCAAGTACTGAAACTGTCTTTTTGGAAAACTGGAGCATGATGGAAAGAGAGACATGTGACCGATCCTTCCCAGGGAGATGCATCATATGAGGCTGACGGGAAAAAGTCCTGCAGGTCTTTGCCGGACAAGTCTGTATAAAGTGACCAGCTTCCCCGCAGTAGAGACACAGATTGCCCTGTAATCGATGAAGACGTTCAGCAGAAGAACGAGGTGATCTTCGAAAACTACTATGAGGTGCCTTATGCTGTTCATTCCTTCTGGAGAGAGCAACAGATGGGGAGCAGGGGCGTCTGGCCTTGAAGCCACAGAAAGGGTTCCTTTAGATTTTTCGGATTGTCTTTCTCGTAATCGCCGATCAATCTGAATGGTTAAGTTAATCAGATCTTCCAGGGATACTGGTATTCCCACTCTGGCAAGTTCGTCTTTTAAGGTGTCAGAAAGTCCTAGTTGAAACTGGTGGGGAAGTGCAGAGTGATTCCATTGGGTATCTGCGCTCCAAACACGAAAGTCAGTTACGTAATCCTCAACAGGCCTTGGACCTTGCTGTAATTTGCCAAGCATGGATTCAGCAGTTTTCTGGCAGAAGGGATCGGCATATAACTGAGCCATGGCTGAGAAGAATGAATCCGTGGCTGTCAGAACAGGGTCATGTTGTTTCCGAAGATGATGAGCCCAGGAAAGTGGTTCGTTCAGTAGTAGTGTAATAATAAACCCCACCTTGATGTCCTCTGATGCAAAGGTTCGGGGTAGCAGGGAAAAGTAAAGTTCACAAGAATTCCGGAAAGTACGAAACTTCTTACGATCTCCGGAAAATCGTTCAGGGATAGGCACCTTGGGTTCCGGAGGGGGAGTGGCATCACGGAACAGGCCGGACTCTGTTTGAGTAGAAGAATCTAAGACTGTGAGAGGAGCAAAGGCTGATGCGACATTCACCTCTTCCATGCGACAAAGATTCTCTTGTAACTTCTGCACAATATTTGATAGCGCAGAAATAGTTCTGTAAATGTCCTCTGGTGGAGAGGCCTTTCTTCCAGACTCCATCTGTGGCTGACTGGTTCTGTCACGTACCTGGTAGGAGTTTGGAATGACGAGGTCGGCCTCCCGTGTATCTCCAACCCAAGCCCCACTGAAGGTGGAACAGATGGTGGCTAGGGTGAGGAGGAACACGAGTGCCCGTAGGTGTTGCGTGCAGAACTTGTAAGTGGGGTTGCAGGCTTGGAGGTGCAGGCAGAGCATCCGGTAAGGAGCTGGACCCAGGAAGGCTGATAGGGTGGATAGCCAGCACAGGCACTCAGAGACAGCGTTGAGCCAAGCAGGAGATAAGAGCAGGGTCACAAGGATGGCCAGGTTCGGTAACAGGCGGGCAGCGAGGTAACAAGGCATAGGCAGGAGGAAGGTCAGATGGAAAGCCAGGGTGCATTCTATCAGTCCTCTTACACTTTCCTTGGTTCCATCCACTATCCACCTCCGAGCATCTTTCCTTGGTTCCATCTACTACCCACCTCCGAGCATCGTTCCTTGGTTCCATCCACTATAAGGTGACCAGATTTTTAAAATGAAATCCGGGGACATATTTTTTTTTATTAGTAATGGCGGCAATCAGTGACTCTCTGCCCGTCGTCGCCGCCGCATGCCTCAAGTCTTACTCTCCAGGCCCCGGCTACTACTGGGTGGGGAGCGGAGGAAGATCACTCCGCCAGGGAAGGTAAGAAGATAGGCAGGCAGGCAGGCGGCTGGCCGGGACTTGAGCCAAGGCAGAAGAACATGCGAGGTGAGCTGAATGGGCATGCACCCAAAACTGAAGAAATAGTCCCTCCGCTCTGACCAGCACATGATCATCAGAAAGGGGCACAGATAATGGAAAAAAATACACCCCCCTAAGCTAGTAGGAGCGGCGGAGCGGAGGTGTGTAATTCAGAACGATTTTTTTTTTTTTTTTTATTCTGCACTGACTGTCTTTGAAATTGCCCCAGCCCCTGTTCAAATCCAATCCGGGGACAAAACCGGGGACAGACTTGGTCCAGGGACAGTGCCCTCAATCCGGGGACTGTCCCCTGAAACCGGGGATGTCTGGTCACCCTAATCCACTACCCACCTCTGAGCACTGTTCCTTGGTTCCATCCACTACCCACCTCCGAGCACCGTTTCTTGGTTCCATCCACTACCCACCTCCGAGCATCGTTCTGTGGTTCCATCGACTACCCACCTCTGAGAACCGTTCTTTGGTTCCACCCCCTACCCACCTCCGAGCATCTTTCCTTGGTTCCAACCACTACCCACCTCCGAGCATCTTTCCTTGGTTCCAACCACTACCCACCTCCGAGCATCTTTCCTTGGTTCCAACCACTACCCACCTCTAAGCATCTTTCCTTGGTTCCATCCACTACCCACCTCAGAGTATCGTTCCTTGGTTCCATCCACTACCTACCTCTGAGTATCGTTCCTTGGTTGAACCCCCTATGTACCTCCCAGTGCCACCCTTTTAAGAGAACACAGAACCAAGTAAGTAATGTGTATGTAATTTGTTAATTCTAACAAGGAAAGCGGTAAAAATAGAATCCCTGTAGCCGCATGTTAATATTTTACACGTGGACAGGAGCAGAAGCACTGATCCGAACACAGACAGTGTGCGTTCCGGTCTGTGCACCCACTCTTACTGTCTCTGCATGTCACATTTTGTCATGCAGCTGTGTCTGTGCAGCCGCTGCATCTGTAATAAGTTTGTAAGGAAGTAATACATTTGTAGTTGGAGTATCGATCCCCTGGTGCTCAGTGGTTCCTCCTCCCAGTCTCTACAGAACAAGAGAGGAACCTAGGGGATGGCAGGAGGAACCACAGAGCACACCGGGGGGACCAGGGTATCAGTCCTCCCAAAAGGGTCAGTTTCTGAAGAAACTTCAGCTGGGCATGGCTCTTTCATGATCAAGTGTGCATAATCCCCAAAAAATTGTATGATAGAAACAAGAAGGTTCCCCATTCCTGACTTACCATGCCCTGTACTGTGTGTCTGTATGGAAGCGGCCATTTTGGTAGAGACAGGGCTTTGCTTCCTCATGTCAGACCCTCCAGCAAGGAGAACAGTGAGCAGCACAGTATTGACATCATCAAATCTCACTCAAAATCTTCTGAGATGAGCAGTCAGAGGCATCGGGTGCCTTAAATGATCTCACGCTGCAGATATACAGCTGTAGACACAGGAGTGCCTAGGCAGAAGAAAAACTGCTATTTTCAGGAGGAATTCCAGACAAAGGTTTTTCATGGTGCTGCTTAGGCACAATTAGTGTTTCTAGATATAACGTAGCAAATGTTCTCTTCTTGCTTTACATTCCACTTTAAAAAAGAGAAGTCGCAGGGAATATTTGAGGCTTGTAATTTCAAAAACATATCACTAGGCGGTGCCCTTGTAACACTGCACCTACAGTCCATGGTCGTTAATGGTTGAGCCAAAAAGAAAAGGGTGCGAATACAGAAAACGTCCTGATCCATTTACTTCTGGCATGCGGTGCGTTTTCTTTTCACAGCTCCATGCAACCTAAAAAAAAAAATTGTGAAAAAAAAAACATTGTTTAACCACTTTAGCCCCGGACCATTTGTCAGCCTAAGGACCAGAGGTCTTGTTACAATTTCACACTGCGCTGCTTTAACTGATAATTGCGCGGTCATGCAATGTTGTACCCAAACAAAATTTCCGTCCTTTTTTTCCCACAAATATCCCCAAGAAATATATGAATTTTTTTTCCCCCACAGTTTAGGCCGATTCTTCTACATATTTTTGGTAAAAAAAAATCGCAATAAGTGTTTATTGATTGGTTTGCGCAAAAGTTATAGCTTCTACAAAATAGGGGACTGTTTTTTATGGCATTTTTATTAATTTTTTTTTTTTTACTAGTTATGGCGGCGATCAGCGATTTTTATCATGACAGCGACATTATGGCGGACACATCGGACACTTTTGACACATTTTTGGGACCATTGTCATTTTTACAGCGATCAGTGCTGTAAAAATGCACTGATTACTGTGAAAATGACACTGGTAGTGAAGGGGTTAACCAGTAGGCGCCGCTGTATCAGTTAGGTGTGCCCTGATGAGTGTTTCTAACTGTAGGGGGGATGGGCTGTGTGTGACATGACACTGATCTCCGCTCCGACTACACGGAGCCGAGATCAGTGTCATTGTCGCTAGGCAGAGCGGGGAGATGCTTGTTTACATAAGCATCTCCCTGCTGTATCTCTCCGTGAGACGATCGCGGGTGTCCCTGCGGCGATCGAGTCCGCGGGACCCATGGTCGGGCCTACTGAGAAGGCGGCAACGTCGCAAGCGCGTCGCCGGCGGCGCGAGCGCGACCACGTGGCTGCATCTTAAAGGGGACGTACAGGCGGCGGTCTGCCGACGTATATGTACAGGCGGCGGTCCTTAAGTGGTTAATTAATGTATAATCTATACCAGGGGTCTTCAAACTTTCTAAACAAAGGGCCAGTTTACCGTCTTTCAGACTTTAGGGGGGCTCGAGTGTGGCCATTGGGAGAAGAAAAAATCCTGACATCAGTAGGGAAAAAATAATGCCCCGTCATTTGTTTCAGTGGGAGTAATTGTGCCACATCGTTGGTGTAACTGGAAGAAATTGTGCCGCATCGTTGGTGTTATTGGGCCCCTTCATTGGTATAATTGGGAGAAATTGTGCCCCATCGTTGGTGTCATTGGGAGAAATTTTGCCCCATCATTGGTGTCATTGGGCACCATTGTTGGTGTAATTGGGAGAAATTGTGCCCCATCGTTGGTCCAATTGGGAGAAATTGTGCCCCATCATTGGTGTCATTTGGCCCCATTGTTGGTCTCATTGGGAGGAATAGTTCCCCATCATTGGTGTCATTGGGCCCCATGGTTGGTGCCACTGGGAGAAATTGCACCCAATTGTTGGTGTCAGTGAGTCCCATTGTTGGTCTCATTGGGAGAAATGATGCCCCATAATTGGTGTCATTGGCCCCCATCATTGCTGTAATTGGGAGAAATTGTTCCCCATTGTTCGTGTCAGTTGGCCCCATTGTTGCTCTCATTGGGAGGAATAGTTCCCCATCATTGGTCCCCATGGTTGGTGCCATTGGGAGAAATTGTACCCCATTGTTGGTGTCAGCGAGCCCCATTGTTGGTCTCATTGGGAGAAATGATGCCCCATCATTGGTGTCATTCGGCCCCATCATTGGTGTAATTGGGAGAAAATATGCCCCATCGTTCGTGTCAGTTGGCCCCATTGTTGGTCTCATTGGGAGGATTAGTGGCCCATCATTGGTGTCATTGGGCCCTGTGGTTGGTGTCATTGGGAGAAATTGTGCCCCATCATTGGTGTCATGGGGGGGGATTTTGGCCCTAAGGGCTGGATAAAAACAAGCAAAGTGCTGCGTCTGGCCCCACAGCTTGTAGACCACTGATCTATAACATAACCCAGCGTTTTTTTCCCTGTGCCAGGTCTCTCAATTACTTTGCTACATAAGGGCTGATCACATGCATTAAGCTCGTTAATTCTGGTGGTAATAAGTTGAATTTTGGTTGTGACTCTAACTTAAAGTAGAACTAAAGGCATTTAAAAAGAAAAGATTTGATAGAGTAATGGAGGGTTATAACCCCAGGCATTGTTTTTTTTGCCATCTTTGTCCCCACTGGGGAGATTTCTCTTTACTTCCTGTCCCGCAACAAAAAAGAGAAAGTGAGAGGGAAGGAATCCTTGGTTTTGCACTTTGGGATGTGTATTAAAATATATACACACATATATATATATAGAGTTCAACTCTGTTGAAGTCACATGACGAAACGCGTCAGGGCGTAACGACGACTACACACAACCCGGAAGTGACGAGTGCGCTCCAAGGCTGCGTTCCACCGCCTTCCATCTCCATCAGGAAGTGTCTGCAGGACTTGCGGACGCTCTGCGGGACGACTGAGAACGGTGATAGCGCCCTCTGAGGCCACTATATGCTTTTTTACTGCTGATTTATTGTACGTAGGTTTTTTAAGGGGTCTTCTAATGTATGGGAAGCAGTTTATCTAATAAACAGGATTACGCTATGTTTGCTGTCATTTTCTGTTATTTATGAGCTGCTGTGGAGCCCAGTACATTGGTGGATCTGTTTAAGGAGTGACAAGCCAGGACAGAGTAGCTGATGTTACCAATATTACTGAAGGCACATTTTTTTGTGGTTCCGGTGAGTTTGAACCCCAGAGGGGATTATTTCATCACGCGGTGGAGTGCAATTGTATTCTGTATTGGTGGAAGGTGCACACTTATGGACAATTGTTGATACTCACCTTTTTATTCTCTGGACTGACTCTGTTACAACACCACGTTTAAGACTTTTATCAGTGGCTTGCCCACGAGTCCACTTATTATTTTAGATGTAATTTTTTAGCGCTGTTTGGTGTGAACTAATGTTGCAAGTTTTATTTGTTTTATTAATTCACCTCGTTTTCTATATATATATATATATATATATATATATACTGTATCTATCTATCTATTTTTTTTTATTTTTTTTTTATAGATCCATGTTATTTAGTACAGATCTATGTTTGTTCCATGCATGATTGCATCCACTTGCTGTTGATTGAATCACAGTAAGTGGATTGCTGTGAAATATTGAAATATTGCTTAAACAGATGCTGTACAGTCGATGCATTAATTTTTTTTTTTTATAATTAAATCACGGCCCTTGCACATTTTAACTTGTGCAGTAAATCCCAGTGAGATAAACTCAAACCCAGATACAAGATAAATCAAAGTTATGGAATGGTCAGGGTTGGGTAGTGGGGTCCCCCCAGGGTCCTGTGCTGGGACCAATCCTATTTAATTTATTCATAAATGACCTGGAGAACGGGGTAAACAGCTTAATCTCTGTATTTGCGGACGATACTAAGCTAAGCAGGGCAATAACTTCTCCGTGGGATGTGGAAACCTTGCAAGAAGATCTGAACAAATTAATGGGGTGGGCAACTACATGGCAAAAAAAGGTTTAATGTAGAAAAATGTAAAATAATGCATTTGGGTGGCAAAAATATGTGTGAAATATGTGAGCGCTAAATACGATCCTAATTCCTAGGAAAAGTGCCTATATAGACATATAACAACAAAAATATGAATGCAATCTATACACTGGGGGGAGAACCTCTGGGGGAATCTAGGATAGGAAAGGACTTGGGGGTCCTAGTAGATGATCGGCTCAGCAATGGAATGCAATGCCAAGCTGCTGCTAACAAAGCAAACAGAATATTGGCATGCATTAACCACTTCAGCCCCGGAAGGATTTACCCCCTTCCTGACCAGGCCATTTTTTGCCATATGGGACTGTGTCGCTTTAACTGACAATTGCGCGATCGTGCGATGTTGTACCTAAACGAAATCGATGTCCTTTTTTTCCCACAAATTTAAGCTTTCTTTTGGTGGTATTTGATCACCTCTGCATTTTTTATTTTTTGCTCTATAAACAAAAGAAGAGCGACAATTTTGAAAAAAACACATTATTTTTTACTTTTTGCTAGAATAAATATCCCAAAAAAAAAAAAAAAAAAAAAATTCTTCATCAGTTTACGCTAATATATATTCTTCAACATTTTTTTGGAAAAAAAAAATCACAATAAGCGTATATTGATTGGTTTGCGCAAAAGTTAAGGCGTCTACAAAATAGGGGATAGATTTATGGCATTTTTATTATTTGTTTACTAGTAATGGTGGCAGTCTGCGTTTTTTATCAGGACTACGATATTGCGGCGGACAGATCGGACATTTTTGACACTTTTTTGGTACCATTGACATTTATACAGCAATCAGTGCTATAAAAAATGCACTGATTACTGTATAAATGTCACTGGCAGGAAAGGGGTGTACACTAGGGGGCAATCAAGGGGTTAAGTGTGATCCCTGACTGTGTGTTCTAACTGTAAGGGGGAGGGGACTGACTGGGGGAGGAGACCGATTGTTGTTCCTATATACTAGGAACACACGATCTGTCTCCTCTCCCCTGCCAGAACTTGGATTTGTGTGTTTACACTCACAGATCCTCATTCTGGGTCTGTCAGGAGCGATCGCGGGTGCCTGGCGGAGATCACGGCCGCCAGGCATGAGCATCCATTACTTAGGGACGTGGCGGGCGCCGCACGCCCCCTATACGCCCTAAAGCGCCCACCGTACAGCTACGGCGATTTGCGCAGGAGTGCCATTCTGCCGCCGTCATTCGACGACGGGCAGTCGGCAAGTGGTTAAAAAGGGGATTAACTCCAGCGATAAAGTGATAATTCTTCTGCTCTACAAGACTGGTCCGGCCGCACTTGGAGTATGCTGTCCAGTTCTGGGCACCAGTCCTGGAAATGGAGCGAGTACAAAGAAGGGCAACAAAGCTAATAAAGGGTCTGGAGGATATTAGTTATGAGGAAATGTTGTGAGCACTGGACTTATTCTCTCTGGAGAAGAGACACTTGAGAGGGGATATGATTTAAATTTACAAATACCATACTGGTGACCCCACAATGGGGATAAAACATTTTTGCGGAAGGGAGTTTAATAAGTCACGTGGCCATTCACTAGAAGAAAAGCGGTTTAACCTTAAAATGTGTAGAGGGTTCTTTACTGTAAGTGCGGCAAGGATGTGGAATTCCCTTCCACAGGTGGTGGTCTCAGCAGGGGGGGCATTGATATTTTCATAAAACTACAGTGAAACCTCAGATTGCGAGTAAAGCGGTTAACGAGCGTTTCGCAATACGAATCCTGACTCGGTTTGTGAGTGTTGTCTAGCAAAACTAGCAGGATTCAAGCCACAGCGGTGTGCGGTACTGCATTTGGCCAGAGGTGCCGGCGCTGATCGGAGTTGTTTGGAAATACTTGGGAAAAACTCAGAAATACTCCGTTCCCGAGCCTTTCCGAGGGTTTTCCGAGTTTAACAGGGCTGTCCCGAGTATTTCCAAGGTTCTCTGGCGCCCCCCCCACCTCTGGCCACATGCGGTATTGCATGCCATAGAAGTCAATGCGGAACAAATTATTTTAATTTCCATTGACTTCTTTGGAGAAACTCGCTTTGATATGCGAGTGCTTTGGATTATGAGCATTCTGCTGGAACGGATTATGCTCGTAATCCAAGGTTCCACTGTATTAGATAAGCACCTGAACGACCCCAACATACAGGGATATACAATGTAATACTGACATATAATCACACACATAGGTTGGACATGATGTGTCTTTTTTCAACCTCGCCTACTATGTAACTATGTAACTAAAAGATCTCTTTCCTGTTTACATTGATGTTGTACTTACAGAAATAAAAAAAAGGAAATTAAACCGTATACAGAAAAAAACAGACTAGGCCATGGCTGGCCAGCCATGAGTGGAATTCCAAAATATTTTTTTTTCGAAAATCTTATCTAAGAATTTTCGTTCAAATTTTCCACCAATTTTCGTGGGGCCATCGAATTTGAGTGATCTTGCATGTTGGAAATTCGTTTTTGAAAAACAAACAAGTTTCTAATCAATGATGGGAAAATCGTGTGAGAAATAGAATCGAAAAAGAAATGCACATGAGTGCAAGAAAATAAAATTCCCGGAAAGAAAAGAAGATTCCCAGGCACAAAAAAAATATTTTCTGTAGCAACATGAGGTGAAATTGAAGGCTTGGTTGATCAAATATCGAAAATCAATGGTGGCACCATCGGATCACAAAACGCACAAAATTTCAGATTTTTTTAAGTAAATGTGTTCAGAATTCAACCCATGTATGTCCTAATAATACACTAAATATTCAAAATAATAATTGTAGGAGACTAATGCCGCGTACACACGATCGGACATTCCGACAACAAAACCGTGGATTTTTTTCCGACGGATGTTCGCTCAAACTTGTCTTCCATACACACGGTCACACAAATGTTGTCAGAAATTGCGAACGTCAAGAACGCGGTGACGTACAACACTACGATGAGCCGAGAAAAATTAAGTTTAATGATTCCGAGCATGCGTAGAATTTCTGTGCGTTGAATTGTGTACACTTTTGTTGTCGGAAAATTTGAGAACCAGCTCTCAAATTTTTGTTGTCGGAAATTCCGACAGCAAATATCCGATGGAGCCAACACACGGTCGGATTTTCCGACGACAAGCTCACATCGAACATTTGTTGTCGGAAATTCCGACCGTGTATACGCGGCATTACTTTACACCTTGGTATATGTGACACCATGACACAATGACACCATGAAATAAAGGTTGCTTCTTGGGAGAAAAGCAAGGGCAAACCTAGACAACATTATAAAAAGCAGGGACATCACCCTACCGACAAAGTGCCATATTGTCAAAGCCATGGTATTCCCAGTAGTAACCTATGGATGTGAAAGTTGGACCATAAGGAAGGCTGAAATCCAAAGAATTGAACTATGGTGTTGGAGAAGACTCTTGGAAGTCCCTTGGACGGCAAGAAGATCAAACTAGTCAATCCTGAAGGAAATCAACCCGGAAGATATACTGGAAGAACAGATCCTGAAGCTGAAACTCGAATACTTTGTCCACCTAATGCGAAGAGAGGACCCAATGGAAAAGATCCTGATGCTGGCAATCATGGAAGGAAAAAGGAGAAGAGGAAGACAGAAAACAAGACGGATAGGTAGCATCATCAAAACAATGAACATGAAGTTAAGCAAGCTCCGAGAGGCAGTGGAGGACAGAAAAGCCTGGCGTGTTATGGTCCATGAGGATATGAAGAATCGGACACGACTAAACGACTGAACAACAACTACTATACACCCAATGTAGAACTGACTAATGACATCCCCTGGCTAAGGCCTAAAACAGAGCAATTCCATACATTATACCGGGAAAATTACTTAACTTGACCGGGATCATTGCTGGTATAAATTTCTATAGCAGATGATTCCTCCAAATGTTAGTGTCTTCTTCCAACACAAAGGTGTCATATCTCCCCTATCTCCCTAAGAACCCATGGGTGTCTCTTTATCTCTCTTTACTATCTTATCATGATTATTTTTTGTTGTTAAACTGGACATGATTGGAAAATGTAAAATGTGTTTGTTTTAAGCTAACCCATCCCAGAGAGAGAATCACAGCTTTATTACTTTCAATCAATAAAGTATTTATTGTGCCCTTCAAATTGTCCTGTCCTAGATTTCACCGCAACTAGTTTAGATTTCAAATGCCAACTTCCCTTTCTTTAGCTTAAAGCTGAGCTCCAAGCAAACATTTAACCACTTGGCACCCACGCTATAGCTGAAGAACGGCTACAGTGCAGGCTTAAAATGCTGGGAGAGTGTACATCTAGGTCCTTCCGTCCTCCCGTTCTCACGCTGGCCCATATGCCCTAGGGAACTCGGCTGATCACAGATCCCCGGAGTAAAGGGCAAATCACAGCAGGCTATTTAGCACGTGATCAGCAGTCAGCCAATGACAGTTGATCACAGAAGTAAACAGAAGTCGGTTATCGGCTTTTTTTTTTCAGCGTGAAGAAAATTAGAACAGTGCGCTCATTAATAACTATTCGCCTAGACAAACCTAGGTGACTCAGGTCAGTGGAGACCCAGACAGATCGGGACCAGTATTCAAGAAGACCCAGGGCTGACCAAATCAAATTAACCAGCTTTCTTTTCCCATACATCAGGGGTCTCCAAATGTTCGAAGCAAAGGGCCAGTTTACTGTCCTTCAGACTTTGAGGGGACCGAACTGTGCCCAGTGGGAGTAGAAAATACCCTGACATTAGTGGAAGTCAACAATGCCCCCATCAATAGCATTAGTGAGAGGAATAGTGCCCCATTGTTAGTATCAAGGGAAGGAATAGTGCCCCATACTTGGTATCAGTGGTCAGTGGGAGGAATAGTGCCCCATCATTGGTATCAGTGGGAGTGGCCACTGCTTTTCACTGAGTTTCAAGTTGGCAGAGATCATCCCATCATGCCTTCCTTGACTGTTAACTGTGGTAATGCCATCTTGTATTATATAAAAAGACATCTCCCGAAATGCTTGTAGCTCCCTAAAATGCCAGGGCCCATAGTCCAGAGGTTACCCTGCAGTCCCCTCCAAAAGTCCCTGTCCCGGTTGCGTCTGTCACAAGAGCACTTCCTGTTCATTGATTCTACAATGCAGCTGAGGCTTCAGAGAAAGAGTTGGGGGAGATCTGTGTCCTCAGTCTTTCTCTGTCTCAAAGGTGAGACATCTGGGGTCTGTCTATACCCATGATTTTTCACCAAAGCTCCCCCCCACAGGGCTATTAAAAAAAAATAAAAAAAATGAAGGGCTCATTCACACAGGTACTTGGAGTTGGAGCCGAGTTTAGGGCCATGCACATGCACCCACTTAGGCTGGGGGGGGGGAGGGCTCTAAGGTAGGCTCCTGGTTTCTAACAGCAGCCCTGTATGTACCCCTACCCAGAAGTTCTGGAGAGAGGCACCTTGGAAACAGGAGGTTTTTATTGCACCCAAAAGACCTGGAGGTTGTTTTACAGGCTCCCCAAGATGTAGTTGGGGAGCACTGCTTTAACCTGTTCCCGACCGGCTCCTGTACATATACGTCGACAGAATGGGAAGGCTGGGCAAAGTAATGTATATTTAGGTCACTTTCAAAATTCCCGCCGTGCGGGCGCGCGCCCCTGCCACAAGCTCCGTGACCGTGCCCGCGGGATCCATGGACTCGATGTCCACCGGTGTCCCGCGATCGGGTCACAGAGCTGCAGAACGGGGAGAGGCAAGTGTAAACAAGCATCTCCCCGTTCTGCCTAGTGACATGTCAATGATCGTATGCTCCCTCTCATCGGGAGCGGTGATCAGTAACGTGTCACTCGTAGCCACGCCCCCTAACAGTTAGAATCACTCCCTAGGACACACTTAACCCCCTCAGTGCTACCTAGTGGTTAACCCCTTCACTACCAGTGTCATTTTCACAGTAATCAGTGCATATTTATAGCACTGATCGCTGTAAAAATGACAATGGTCCCAAAAATGTGTCAAAAGTGTCCGATGAGTCCGCCATAATGTCGCAGTTACGATAAAATCGCTGATAGCCGCCATTACTTGTAAAAAAAATTATAATAAAAATGACATAAAACTATCCCCTATTTTGTAGAAGCTATAACTTTTGCACAAACCAATCAATATACGCTTATTGTGATTTTTTTTTTACCAAAAATATGACGAAGAATACGTATCGGCCTAAACTGAGGAAAAATTTTGTTTTTTTTATCGATTTTTTGGGGATATTTATTATCGCAAAAAGTAAAAAATATTGCATTTTTTTCAAAATTGTCACTCTATTTTTGTTTATAGCGCAAAAAATAAAAACCGCAGTTTTGATCAAATACCACCAAAAGAAAGCTCTATTTGTGGGGAAAAAAGAACGTCAATTTTGTTTGGGAGCCACGTCGCATGACCGCGCAATTGTCAGTTAAAGCGATGCTGGTCTTTGGCCAGCCAAATGGTCCGGGGCTTTAGTGGTTAACTAAAAATTGAGGTCTACCTTGTTTCTGCTAGAAAATCACCAAAATGTTGGACATGGCTCCATATTACTTGAAGAAATTATTCATCTTCTCATTCTATTTGCCTCTGAAGATTTCCCTGATCACGTGGCTGGCGTTGTATCTGTGCCTCAAGATACAGATGGGTTAGTGAAACATCAACTCGTTTTTAGGGTCTTCTGAGAATATCCTGAAAGCTATTACTCATACTCAGCATTGTACAAATCGTGGGATGGGGTCACGTCCTCTTGGAAGTACCTTCCACTAAACTCGCTGATCTTTTGTTTTATCCTGGAATAAAATATTATAACCCTCATCATTCTAGATAATGACGCCTACATTAGACAGTATTATAACACCAGGCCTTCGGCCAAAAACTGTGATAGGTGAAAAATAAAGTTAAGGAAGACATAGCGGCTATATAAAATGGACTTTTGATTTTTTTTTATAAGTTATGTACTCGCTCACCTCTCTAAACTCCGTGAGCTAAGTCAAATCCATCAAATTCAAAACTGTTTCTTTAGAGTCCCAAAGTATTCGTTTGTTTAAGTCCACATTTGATGCAGATTGCTGTACATTCACCAAGGGTTTGTCAAAGGTTTGCCCAAATCCTTTACTTCAGTGTTCATTTGCCGTCTGTATTATTCTCCAGTCAGAATTATGAACTATGGGAAGATGCCTAATTCCAGGTAGGTGAATGGACTCATCCTTTTTTATGTATAGACCCGAAAGAGTCAATGCTTGGCTCTACTGTTGGAAAAATCTTTGACATGTTCAACTCTTTCCATGTTAAATTGGTAAATATGAATATTAAGGTGAGTTTGTATGTACACAGTTTTATATTTATAGCATACTGATATTCTCACCAGATTTGGAGTGAGATTTGGTGGTGTGATTTACTGTGCTGTTTCCATTGCTGAAGTGAAAGTTGTACCTGAGGACCTGTAGTGCAAGGATCTCCCTGCCTCTGCTTCATCTATTCTGTTGATCTGGAATTTTTCTGCATTTCTCCTGCTGCTTCTTTATCATTACCCCACCAGACATCAGATGACTAGTCATCATGGTCCTCAGATCACCAATCATCTGGGTCCTCAGATCGCCGATCATCTGGGTCATCAGATCACCAGGCATCAGGGTCTTTGGGGTCATCGGATCACCAGTCATCAGAGTCATAATATCGCTAGGCAACAGGGTAACCAGATTATCATTCTTTGGGGCCATCAGATCACCAGTCATCAGGTCATCAGATCACCAGGCATCATGGTCACCATTGATTACCATTTATTAGGGTCATCCGATCACCAGGCATCAGGGTCATTAGATCACCAAGCATTAGGGTAAACCAATCACTAGGCATCAGGGTAATCAGATTACCATTCTTTGGGTCATCGGATCAACAGGCATCAGGGTCATCAGATTACCATTCTTTGGGGTCGTCAGATCACCAGGCAACATGGTCAGCAGATCCCCAGGCATCAGAGTCATCAGACAACCATTTTTTTTAGGGTCAACCGATCACCAGGCATCAGGGTCATTAGATCACCAAGCATCAGGGTCATTAGATCACCAAGCATCAGGGTCATTAGATCACCATGCATCCTGGTTATCAGATCACCAGGAATCAGGATCATCAGATAACCATTCTTTGGGGTCATCAGGTCACAAGGGTACATGGTCATCAGATCACTAGGCATCAAGGTCATTAGATCACCAGGCATCAGGGTCATCAGACAACCATTTTTTTTAGGGTCAACCGATCACCAGGCATCAGGATCATAAGATCACCAAGCATCAGGGTCATCAGATCACCATGCATCCTGGTTATCAGATCACCAGGAATCAGGGTCATCAGATTATCATTCTTTCGGGTCATCAGGTCACCAGGCTACATGGTCATCAGATCACTAGGCATCAGGGTCATCATATCACTAGGCATCAGGGTCATCATATCACCAGGCATCAGGGTCATCAGATCACCAGGCATCAGGGTCATCAGATCACCAGGCATCAGGGTCAACCAATCAACAGGCATCAGGGTCAACCAATCACCAGGCATTAGGGTCATCAAATTAGCATTCTTTTGGGTTATCAGATCACCAGGCAACAGGGTCATCAGATCGCCAGGCCTCAGGGTCAACTGTTTACCAGGCATCAGGGTCATCAGATCACCATTTATTAGGGTCACCAGATCACCAGGCATCAGGGAAGTAGCTCTGACATAAGGAAGAAAAGCCCCGCTCCTCTTCCAATATGGCCGTCTCTACAAAGAGACACAACAAACTGGAGATGGTATGGGCCCTGGACCACTGTTATTAGGAGCTCTTGTCTGGTAACTCGAAGTTCCCTTATAGGTGGCTCCCCAGGGAGTGGTCACAGCACAGAGCAAATTACGGGTAGATTGGAGTGGGGTAAAGAAAGCATTGGACTAATTTTATAAACTTATATAAAATCAGTTTTATTAAAATCAATAACGCCTTTTCCAAGACTTGAAGGTTTACCTTTTTTTCACGGCTACAAAGAAATAAAATAAAATTGATAAGTACATTATATATGGTCCTATCTGATAACTAGTCACTATGCTTGAAGTATTGAGAAATGCCTTTAAACGCTTAACGACCGCGCCATATCGCATAGCGTACATTGACATCCTCCCAGAATTGCGCTCCCGCGTGCCCCCTGGGGAGCGCACACAGGAGTATCCGTGACCGTCAGGTCCAGAGGACCCGGCGCATCACGGATCACGGTAAATGGCCGCTGACAGCGGCCGTTTACCACGTGATTGCTCCGTCAACTGAAGGAGTGATCACTTGTAAACAAACCGGCATCATGTCTCGTTCCTCTCTTCCCTCTCTGTACCGATCAGTACAGTGTGAGAGGAGAGGGGAGAGATCCAGCGCTGTGGGCTGGATGTGTAGTGCCCACAGCGCTGCTCTGTGACAATTGCAGCCACATCCATCCATCCATGCTTAGCCATCCCTCTGTATTACTAAGCCATCCATACTCAGTCATCCATACTCATCCATCCCTCCATCCATACTCATCCATCCCTCCATCCATACTCAGCCATCCATACTTATCCATCCCTCCATCCATACTCATCCATCCATGCTCAGCCATCCCCCTGTCATACTTATCCATCCATTCATGCTCAGCCATCCATACTCAGCAATACTCATCCATCCATCAATGCTCAGTCATCCCACCCACCCCCCGCCATACTCAGCAATACTCAGCCGTACCCAGCCATACTCAGCCATACTCGGCCATACTCGGCGATACCCAGCAATACTCAGCCGTACCCAGCCGAACCCAGCCATACTCGGCAATATCCAGCCATACCCAGCCATACTCAGCTGTACTCAGCCGTACCCAGCCGTACTCAGCCGTACTCAGCCTCTGTATGTGGCCAGACTGTGGAAAAGTCTCCCACATGTGGTATCACCGTACTTGGGAGGAGTAGGAGAATATATTTTGGGGTGTCATTTTTGGTATGTACATGCTATGTGTTAGAAATATTGTATGAATTGACAACTTTGTATAAAAAAAAAAAAAAAAATGCGTTTTCATTTTCTTTCCACATTTTCCAAAAACTTGTAGAAAAAAATGACATGTTCAAAAGACTAATTTAGCCTCATAGATTATACGTTAAGGTGTTTTCTTTCCAAAATGGGGTCATTTTTGGGGTGTTTCCATTGTCCTGGTGCTCCAGGGCCTTCAAAAGTGTAAGAGATAGTCAGGTCAGGAAATTAGATGTGTAATTTATGCTCCAGAACGCCTGAAGGTGCTCCCTGAATGTTGGGCCTCTGTATGTGGCTAGCTGTGTAAAAGTCTCTTACATGTTGTATCGCCATACTTAGGAGTAATAGCAGAATGTGTTTTGGGGTGTAATTTGTGGTATGCATATGCTGTGTGTGAGAAATAACCTGATAATATGACAATTTTGTGAAAAAAAGAAAAAAAAATCTCGATCTTGCAAAGAATTGTGGGGAAAAATTTCAACTTCAAAAAACTCACCATGCCTCTTACTAAATACCTTGGAATGTCTACTTTCCAAAAAAGGGGTCATTTGGGGGGGATATTTTTACTTTCTTGGCTTGTTAGGGTCTCAAGAAAACAGGTGTGATCAATTTTCAATGATTGGCACCACAGCTTGTAGACTCTATTCTATAACTTTCACAAAGACCAAATAATATACACTGATTTGGGTTAGTTTTACCAAAGATATATAATTTATGAAAAAAAAATCACTAATTTGCTACATTTTGTAACAGAAACCAAGAAAAAAACTTTTTTTTTTTTACAGAATTTTCAGTCTTTTTTCTGTTATAGTGCAAAAAATAAAAAACCCAGCGGTGATTAAATTTTTTTTCATTTAGAATGTTTCTTTGAAACTGTTTTTCATCGATTTCAAGTATTTGCATTTTTATTGATTTATACTGTTCCTGTGATTATGTTTTAATAGATAGAATTTCATGTTTTGTAAGTTTTTTATTTGTATTTATACTTTTCTTGTTCATTTCTACAATAATTTTTTGTAAGTTGCACAAAAAAATGCACAAAATAAAAAATGCACAAAATAAAAACAAAAAAAAAAACATAAATTAATGTCTAAACACCTTAGATATGCTTTGCACCATGTTTTTTATACATACATTTTTTCATGTTTTGTATTTATACTTTTTTTTGTTCATTTCTATAGCCATTTTTTTGTAAGTTATGTGTTAAAAAAAAATGTACACAAAAAACAATTAATTCATAGTCACCTTAGCTATGCTTTGCACCATGTTTTTTATACATATTTTTTTTTCACGTTTTGTTGTTTTTTTTTTATTTGTATTTATACTTTTTTTTTAATTTCTATAAAAAAATTGTAAGTTAAGTGTTAAAAAAAATGCACAAAATAAAAATAAAATTATTTTCTATTCACCTTAGATATGCTTTGCACCATGTTTTTTTATACATTAATTTTTTCATGTTTTGTACGTTTTTTTATATTTGTATTTATCCTTTTTTTTGGTTCATTTCTGCAATAATTTTTTGTAAGTTGAGTGTTAAATAAATGCACAAAAAAAACCCCATAAATTAATTTCTAAATACCCTAGATATTCTTTGCACCATGTTTTTTATACATACATTTTTTCATGTTTTGTAAGTTTTTCTTATTTGTATTTATACTTTCTTTTGTTCATTTCTTCAATCATTTTTTTGTAAGTTACCGTATGTGTTAAAAAAAAATGCACAAAAAAAAAAAAAAAAATTAATTCATAGTCACCTTAGATATGCTTTGCACCATGTTATTTTATACATACATTTTGTTGTTATTTTTTTTTATTTGTATTTATACATTTTTTTACTTAAGTGTTAAAAAATGCACAAAATAAAAATACAATTATTTTCTATTCACCTTAGATATGCTTTGAACCATGTTTTTTTATACATTCATTTTTTTATGTTTTGTAAATTTTTCTTATTTGTATTTATACATTTTTTTGTTCATTTCTGCAATCATTTTTTGTATGTTGATTGTTAAAAAAATAAATGCAGACAAAAAAATAATAATTAATTCAGAGTCACCTTAGACATGCTTTGCACCATGTTTTCTATTTCTTTCTATGTCTTTCTATCTATACAGGTGCTATTTCACTTAAAATAAGCACTAGGCCAACTGGAAAAATTAAAAGTTTCTCAACTTTTTACCTTCTATATAATGTATACAAAATTTAAATAAGTGTTAGACAATGCCACTAAAAGAAAAAAAAATTATACATGCCTTTCCCAGTACTGTATTATAACTAATAACAAAGCTATGCTTAAATGAAGTGTATGTAAACTCAAGCAGTGAACTTCTCTTATGTGTCCCCTTTTGATCTGCTGAATATTCTATTGAAAGTGTTTTGTGATATCTGTTCGTAAAGCGCAAGATTTTTTTTATCTGTTGATCCTGCCAGAAATCCAGTGAGTTCCTAATTTCCTTTTTCTTTCCACTGCGATGCACTACTATAAGCATAGGTGTGCGCAGGGGGTGTGCCGGGTGTGCCAGGGCACACCCTAATCACCCAGTGCGCAGATTCCCCCTGCTGATATTTCTCCAAAGCTCCCCAACGGGGCTCCTAAAAAAAAAAATAAAAATAAAAAAATACGACTGACACTGCCCATTGCCCTACTAACACCGTCCATGTTTTAATACATTTTAAAATGTTTTTTACATTTTATTTATAAGAGTGTGTGTGTGTGTGTGTGTATATATGTGTGTGTATATATATATATATATATATATATATATATATATAGTGGAACCTGGGATTGCGAGTAACACGGTTAACGAGCGTTTCGCAATACGAGCAATGTATTTTGAAAAATGCTAACTCGGTTCGCGAGTGTTGTCTCGCAAGACGAGCAGGATTTAGGCCAAAGCGCTGTGCAGTACCGCGTTTGGCCTGAGGTGGGGGGGGGGCGCCGAAGCCGTTCGAAAATGCTAAGTTCCCGAGCCTTTCCGAGGTCAGCCGAGGTGTCCTCTGACCTTTCCGGGTGTTTCTGAGGCTCTTTTGCGCCCCCCCCGCCTCTGGCTGAATGCGGTATTGCATGCCATTAAAGTCAATGCAGAACAAATTATTTTCGTTTCCATTGACTTCAATGGGGAAACTCGCTTTGATATGCGAGTACTTTGGATTACGAGCATTCTCCTGGAACGGACTATGCTCGTAATCCAAGGTTCCACTGTGTGTGTGTGTGTATGTGTGTATATATATATATATATATATATATATATATATATATTATACATACATACATACATGCGCATTTTTGAGCTTTAAGGTTCACGCCTATGGTTATAAGTTACATTGTTCTTAGTTCTTTGTGTGGACTACAAAACAACATCCCCCTACGCTATGAAGATGAAGAGAGGGGAGGTGGTTTGTAGTTATGTCTTAGAGAAGTGGTTTTTAATTTGCGGCCCAGGGGCCCGGATGCGGCCCCTTGCTCGCTTTTCTGTGGCCCTTGGGGTGCTATTTTTTTTTCACTGACACCAATGAAGGGCACAATCCCTTCCAATGACATCAACAATGGGGCCCAATGACACCAAGGATGGGGCACAGTTGACGTAGTGAAGACGACTTGCTGAAGTTCAAACCTAACATCAGAATGGGGAAGAAAGGGGATTTACGTGACTTTGAACGTGGCATGGTTGTTGGTGCCAGACGGGCTGGTGTGAGTATTTCTGGGATTTTCCCTACACAACCATCTCTCGGGTTTACAGAGAATGGTGGGAAAAAGAGAAAATATCCAGTGAGCGACACTTGCGTGGAGGAAAATACCTTGTTGATGTCAGAGGAGAATGGGCAGACTGGTTCTAGATGATAGAAAGCAACAGTAACTCAAATAACCACTTGTTACATCCAAGGTATGCAGAATACCATCTCTGAACGTGCAACACATCCAACCTTGAAGCAGATGGGCTACAGCAGCAGAAGACCACACTAAGTGCCAGTCATGTCATCTAAGAACAGGAATCTGAGGCTACAATTAGCACAGGATCACCCAAATTGGACAATAGAAGATTGGAAAAACGTTGCCTGGTCTGATGAGTCTGGATTTCAGCTGCGACATTCAGATGGTGGGGTCAGAATTTGGCGCATGGATCCATCCTGCCTTGTATCACCGGTTCAGGCTGGTGGTGGTGTAATGGTGTGGGGGGGATATTTTCTTGGCACACTTTGGACCCCTTAGTACACCACGGCCTACCTGAGTATTGTTGCTGACCATGTCCATCCCTTTATGACTATAGTGTCCCCATCTTCTGATGGCTCCTTCCAGCAGGATAATGCACCATGTCACAAAGCTCCAATCATCTCACCACTGGACAATGAGGTCACTGTCCTCCAATGGCCTCCACACTCACCAGATCTCAAGCCAATAGAGCACCTTTGGCATGTGGTGGAACGGGAGATTGGCATCATGGATGTGCAGCCGACAAATCTTCAGCCACTGTGTGATGTTATCACGTCACTATGGAACAAAATCTCTGAGGAACGTTTCCAACACCTTGTTGAATCTTTGCCATGAAGAATGAAGGCAAAAGGGGGTCCAACCCGCTACTAGCAAGGTAGACCTAATAAAGTGGCCGGTGAGTGTGTACAGTATATGCTTTTGCAAGACCTTGTGGCCCTCTTGGGACTAGGGGAGCCCTGAAAAGACAAAAGAAGAGGGCGCACCAGCCTTGCGATTACCTTTTTATAGATCCTTTTATTCAAGTAATAGAACAGATGTAAACTCACCAAAAGCAAGGAATATCAACAGTGATCCATGTCTCCTGATCCACGTTGCAAATTCCTCTCTAGAGAAAACACTTCCTGGACTTTAACCACTTCAATACCGGGCTTTTTGTACCTATTCAATACCGGGCCTATTTTGGCACTTCTCTCCTACATGTACAAATCATCATTCTTTTGCTAGAAAATTACTCAGAACCCCCAAACATTATATATGTTTTTTTTAGCAGACACCCTAGGGAATAAAATGACGGTCATTGCAACATTTTTTCTTGCACAATATTTGCGCAATAATTTTTCAAACGCCTTTTTTAAAAAAAAAAAATGGTTTCATGAATTAAAAAATAACAAAACAGTAAAGTTAGCCCAATTTTTTGGGAACATATGAAAGATAATGTTACGCCGAGTAAATAGATACCTAACATGTCACGCTTTAAAATTGCGCACACTCATGGAATGGCGCCAAACTTCGGTACTTAAAAATCTCCATAGGCGACGCTTTAATTTTTTTTACAGGTTACCAGGTTAGAATTACAGAGGAGGTCTAGTGCTAGAATTGTTGCACGCGCTCTAACGCACGCGACGATACCTCACATGCGTGGTTTGAACGGCGTTTACATATGTGGGCGACTTACGTGTGCATTCGCTTCTGATCGCGAGCTACCGGGGACAGGGGCGTTTTAATTTTTTTTTTTTTATTATTTATCTAGTTATTTTACTTATTTATTTATTTTTTTACAATGATTTTACTTTTTTCTTTTTTTGATCACTTTTATTCCTATTACAAGGAATGTAAACATCCCTTGTAATAGGAATGTGTGTGACAGGTCCTCTTTATTGAGAGATGCGGGGTCAATAAGACTCCACATCTCTCCTCCAGGCTGGAAAGCATGAGATCAGTGAAAAAATTTTCACTGATTTCATACTTACAGCCGCAACGGCGGCTTTGTTTACATTTTTGAGACCCGGGCGTGACGTCATCACATCGCGCCCGGGCCTCCGACGATCATAGAGATGACTGGTGACCATCTGGTCACCAGTCATCTCTATGCTCATCACGTGACTCCACCAACGATGCCGGAAGATTCGCTCCGGGTCCCCGATCGCACGGGAGAGCCCGGAGAAGCACCGGATGGCGGCGGGGGGGTGTCCCCTCCCGCCGCCTATAAGAACGATCATAGCGGCGGAACCGCCACTATGATCATTCTTATGGTGCACAGAATCGCTGGCACTTCAAAAGGATATCTGAATGATGCCTCTAGCTGCAGGCATCATTCAGATATCCCCCTACAAAGCCGAGGACGTCATATGACGTCCACCCAGGATGGGAGATCCCATCTGTGGACGTCATTTGTCTATGGCTGGGTAGGGAAGTGGTTACTGTACTGTGGTACTGTCATTAGGCCTACAGACTGCCTTGGCCCACCGGCCTTTATTTGATGTTGCACCGGAGACCTATAGTGGAACTGAGTTAAACGGTCTCCAGAGAAGTGTTCCTTATTGTTGATTAACCTGTGGATTATAAATTGTTCCTGAATGTGCACCTCCAGTCAAGATTTTTGCATGCGAAGAAATCATCTCCTGAGAGACTGAGTATAGATTCTGCGTCAAGCCTGACCATTTAGATAGTTCTCCTTTAAGTTGCTGCGCCACAGGGCGCCTTGTATCTACTATCATATATAATCCATGCGTAGTATGTTATTTAGTGCAGGGCTCTGCAAGTAATCCATGTGGTTTGTTATAACTGTTCTACTTATAGAAAAGTAAACTTGTTATACTTTACTACTCTGCATTGGCATCTGAATTTTACCATAGAGTATAAGAGATATTACCCTAGACTAGCTGTGCCAGAGTGGGTCGAGTAAATTGCCGGGGGTTGGCGGCGCTGTGTGCAGTGCCTGAGACCAAATTCAGCGGCTCTCTTAGTTGGGGGTGCGCTACACTTACATTGGTGATCAGAGGGAAGAATGCTCCTTACATTGGTGGTCAGTGGAAACAATGTCCCTTACATTGGTGATCAGTGAGAAGAATGTCCCTTACATTGGTGATCAGTGGGAAGAATGCTCCTTACATTGGTGATCAGTGGGAAGAATGTTCCTTACATTGGTGATCAGTGGGAAGAATGTCCCTTACATTGGTGATCAGTGGGAAGAATGCTCCTTACATTGGTGATCAGTGGGAAGAATGTTCCTTACATTGGTGATCAGTGGGAAGAATGTTCCTTACATTGGTGATCAGTGGGAAGAATATTCCTTACATTGGTGATCAGTGAGAAGAATGTCCCTTACATTGGTGATCAGTGAGAAGAATGTCCCTTACATTGGTGATCAGTGGGAAGAATGCTCCTTACATTGGTGATCAGTGGGAAGAATGTTCCTTACATTGGTGATCAGTGGGAAGAATGTTCCTTACATTGGTGATCAGTGGGAAGAATATTCCTTACATTGGTGATCAGTGAGAAGAATGTTCCTTACATTGGTGATCAGTGGGAAGAATGTTCCTTACATTGGTGATCAGTGAGAAGAATGTCCCTTACATTGGTGGTCAGTGAGAAGAATGTCCCTTACATTGGTGATCAGTGGGAAGAATGTCTCTTACATTGGTGATCAGTGGGAAGAATGTCCCTTACATTGGTGATCAGTGGGAAGAATGTTCCTTACATTGATGATCAGTGGGAAGAATGTCCCTTACATTGTTGATCAGTGGGAAGAATGTTCCTTACATTGGTGATCAGTAAGAAGAATGCTCCTTACATTGGTGATCAGTGAGAAGAATGCTCCTTACATTGGTGATCAGTGAGAAGAATGTTCTTTACATTGGTGATCAGTGAGAAGAATGTTCTTTACATTGGTGATCAGTGGGAAGAATGTCCCTTACATTGGTGATCAGTGAGAAGAATGTCCCTTACATTGGTGGTCAGTGGGAAGAATGTCCCTTACATTGGTGATCAGTGAGAAGAATGATCCTTACATTGGTGATCAGTAGGAAGAATGTCCCTTACATTGGTGATCAGTGGGAAGAATGTCCCTTACATTGGTGATCAGTGGGAAGAATGTCCCTTACATTGGTGATCAGTGGGAAGAATGTCTCTTACATTGGTGATCAGTGGGAAGAATGTCCCTTACATTGGTGATCAGTGGGAAGAATGTTCCTTACATTGATGATCAGTGGGAAGAATGTCCCTTACATTGGTGATCAGTGGGAAGAATGTTCCTTACATTGGTGATCAGTAGGAAGAATGTCCCTTACATTGGTGATCAGTGGGAAGAATGTTCCTTACATTGGTGATCTGTGGGAAGAATGTCCCTTACATTGGTGATCAGTGGGAAGAATGTCCCTTACATTGGTGATCAGTGGGAAGAATGTCCCTTACATTGGTGATCAGTGAGAAGAATGTTCCTTACATTGGAGATCAGTGAGAAGAATTTTCCTTTACATTGGTGATCAGTGGGAAGAATGTTCCTTACATTGGTGATCAGTGAGAAGAATGTTCCTTACATTGGTGGTCAGTGGGAAGAATGTTCCTTACATTGGTGATCAGCGAGAAGAATGTTCCTTACATTGGTGATCAGTGGGAAGAATGCTCCTTACATTGGTGATCAGTGGGAAGAATGTTCCTTACATTGGTGATCAGTGAGAAGAATGTTCCTTACATTGGTGATCAGTGGGAAGAATGCTCCTTACATTGGTGATCAGTGGGAAGAATGTTCCTTACATTGGTGATCAGTGAGAAGAATGTTCCTTACATTGGTGATCAGTGAGAAGAATGTTCCTTACATTGGTGATCAGTGAGAAGAATGTCCCTTACATTGGTGATCAGTGGGAAGAATGTTCCTTACATTGGTGATCAGTGGGAAGAATGCTCCTTACATTGGTGATCAGTGGGAAGAATGCTCCTTACATTGGTGATCAGTGAGAAGAATGTTCCTTACATTGGTGATCAGTGAGAAGAATGTTCCTTACATTGGTGATCAGTGGGAAGAATGTTCCTTACATTGGTGATCAGTGGGAAGAATGTTCCTTACATTGGTGATCTGTGGGAAGAATGTCCCTTACATTGGTGATCAGTGGGAAGAATGTCCCTTACATTGGTGATCAGTGGGAAGAATGTCCCTTACATTGGTGATCAGTGAGAAGAATGTTCCTTACATTGGAGATCAGTGAGAAGAATGTTCCTTTACATTGGTGATCAGTGGGAAGAATGTTCCTTACATTGGTGATCAGTGAGAAGAATGTTCCTTACATTGGTGGTCAGTGGGAAGAATGTTCCTTACATTGGTGATCAGTGAGAAGAATGTTCCTTACATTGGTGATCAGTGGGAAGAATGTTCCTTACATTGGTGATCAGTGAGAAGAATGCTCCTTACATTGGTGATCAGTGGGAAGAATGTTCCTTACATTGGTGATCAGTGAGAAGAATGTTCCTTACATTGGTGATCAGTGAGAAGAATGTTCCTTCCATTGGTGATCAGTGAGAAGAATGTCCCTTACATTGGTGATCAGTGGGAAGAATGTTCCTTACATTGGTGATCAGTGGGAAGAATGCTCCTTACATTGGTGATCAGTGGGAAGAATGCTCCTTACATTGGTGATCAGTGAGAAGAATGTTCCTTACATTGGTGATCAGTGAGAAGAATGTTCCTTACATTGGTGATCAGTGGGAAGAATGTCCCTTACATTGGTGATCAGTGGGAAGAATGTCCCTTACATTGGTGATCAGTGAGAAGAATGTTCCTTACATTGGTGATCAGTGGGAAGAATGTTCCTTACATTGGTGATCAGTGGGAAGAATGTTCCTTACATTGGTGATCAGTGGGAAGAATGTTCCTTACATTGGTGATCAGTGGGAAGAATGTTCCTTACATTGGTGATCAGTGGGAAGAATGATCCTTACATTGGTGATCAATGGGAAGAATGTTCCTTACATTGGTGATCAGTGGGAAGAATGTTCCTTACATTGGTGATCAGTGAGAAGAATGTTCCTTACATTGGTGATCAGTGGGAAGAATGTTCCTTACATTGGTGATCAGTGGGAAGAATGTTCCTTACATTGGTGATCAGTGGGAAGAATGATCCTTACATTGGTGATCAATGGGAAGAATGTTCCTTACATTGGTGATCAGTGGGAAGAATGTTCCTTACATTGGTGATCAGTGGGAAGAATGTTCCTTACATTGGTGATCAGTGGGAAGAATGTCCCTTACATTGGTGATCAGTGGGAAGAATGTTCCTTACATTGCTGGTCAGTGGGAAGAATGTTCCTTACATTGGTGGTCAGTGGGAAGAATGTTCCTTACATTGGTGATCAGTGGGAAGAATGTTCCTTACATTGGTGATCAGTGGGAAGAATGTTCCTTACATTGGTGATCAGTGAGAAGAATGTCCCTTACATTGGTGATCAGTGGGAAGAATGTCCCTTACATTGGTGATCAGTGGGAAGAATGATCCTTACATTGGTGATCAATGGGAAGAATGTTCCTTACATTGGTGATCAGTGGGAAGAATGTTCCTTACATTGGTGATCAGTGGGAAGAATGTTCCTTACATTGGTGATCAGTGGGAAGAATGTCCCTTACATTGGTGATCAGTGGGAAGAATGTTCCTTACATTGGTGGTCAGTGGGAAGAATGTTCCTTACATTGGTGGTCAGTGGGAAGAATGTTCCTTACATTGGTGATCAGTGGGAAGAATGTTCCTTACATTGGTGATCAGTAAGAAGAATGTTCCTTACATTGGTGATCAGTGGGAAGAATGTCCCTTACATTGGAGGTCAGTGGGAAGAATGTTCCTTACATTGGTGGTCAGTGGGAAGAATGTCCCTTACATTGGTGGTCAGTGGGAAGAATGTCCCCCTTACACCCAGCTGAAAAGGTTAATTGAGTTCATACAGCTGGCTCTGCCAAGTGAAGTTGACCCTAAAGCTACTCAGGCACCCTCATATGGGAGGTCTGTCTGCCACAGCTCAAGGAACCCCTAGCAACTTCTGGAGGAAGCCTAAGGTTCCACACAACCATGGTTGAGAATTGCTGCTTTATGTTGTACCCAAACTTGGCCACCAGTGTTTGCCTTGATGGTGTTTTGTAGTCTAGCAGGAAGGGCTGACAACACATCTTGGGATTTCAGCCCACACAGGAACATAGGAGCTCCCTAGATCCAGAGATGTTCTGCACTTGCACCATTCTTAAAGGGATAACATTTAAGAAAAGGTGCATGAGATACACCAAATATGTTGCCTTGGAATGCGCTTTAACTGACAATTGCGCGGTCGTGCGACGTGGCTCCCAAACAAAATTGACGTCCTTTTCTTCCCACAAATAGAGTTTTCTTTTGGTGGTATTTGATCACTTCTGTGGTTTTTATTTTTTGCGCTATAAAAAAAAATAGACCGTTAATTAAAAAAAAAATTCAATATTTTAAACTTTTTGCTATAATAAATATCCCCAAAAAATATATAAAAAAAATTTTTTTCCTCAGTTTAGGCCGATACGTATTCTTCTACATATTTTTGGTAAAAAAAAATCGCAATAAGCGTTTATTGATTGGTTTGCGCAAAAGTTATAGCTTCTACAAAATAAGGGATAGTTTTGTGGCATTTTTATTAATATTTTTTTTTTTTTACTAGTAATGGCGGCGATCAGCAATTTTTATCATGACTGCGACATTATGGCGGACACATCGGACACTTTTGACACCATTTTGGGACCATTGTCATTTTTACAGCGATCAGTGCTGTAAAAATGCACTGATTACTGTAAAAAAATGACACTGGCAGTGAAGGGGTTAACCTGTAGGGGGCGCTGAAGGGGGTTAAGTGTGTCCTAGGGAGTGATTCTAACTGTTAGGGGGCGTGGCTACGAGTGACAAGTCACTGATCTCTGTTCCCGATGAGAGGGAGCATTCGATCAGTGACATGTCACTAGGCAGAACGGGGAGATGTTGTGTTTACCCTGACATCTCCCTGTTCTTCAGCTCAGTGACAGGAACGCGGGACACCGGCAGACATCGAGTCCACGGGTCCCGCGGGCACGGTCGCGCGACCGCACGGCTGCAAATTCAGGGGGACGTACCTGTGCGCCCATTTGCCTGTCCGTGCCATTCTGTCGACGTAAATCTGCGTGCGGCGGTCCTTAAGCGTTTAACGGGCATCTCTTTTTTTTCAGAGCCAAAGCTAGCCACACAAGCACACAACGTTATACACTTTGAAAGTTCTTTGAAATTATCGTGTTTTTATTTTATGACAATTTTATTGTTATTTTTATATTGGTTGAAGTTAATTGAATGATCTTTGACTTTAGCCTGTTAGCAAGTATGGTCTTTTACAACGTGCAATATTCCTTTTCCCTATCTAAATACCTCTTGTGGATAAGCTTTTTTGAGTGCTGAGTCTTGAACTTAATCCATTCAAAACCAATAAACAGATTTGTGCGCCAGAACGCCAGTGCATAAAAAAAACACTATGGGGTCAATTCACAAAGATTACCACAAACGTTATCACCACTTAAAATAGCGCTATTTCTTAGAACCTTTACGGAGTCCAACGAGGAGAGCAGAAAATAAAGAGGTCCAAGGTTGAAGGTTAACCACTTGTCTACCAAGGAACACTTATAAATGGCACGGTAGACAAGTGGTTAAATCAAGCTCAGTGCTACTGCTACCTTTTACGGCTGGCGAAGGGATTTCTGATAATCTAGGTGGTTCATGGTGTCACAACCGTTGGCATCCCCAGTGGTTCCCAGGCTCTCCCGTCAACTCCAGGGATCCCAGAGCTGCAAAAGAAAAAAAAAACAGCTTCCCTAGAGAAAGGAGGAGAAACTCGTGGGAACGTCTATTCCCCGATCCCATCTGCAACAAATGTTCCCGGAAAAAGAAAAGGGGGGATATTGCGCTAAAGACAAATGGGTATCACACATAAAACACCTGTGTCACATATATCTAATAGCAAATAAATACACAGTGATAGGATAGTGCAAATGAATAATAAGTGCTAATAATTCAATCACCAAAAGAGTGCAAGTGCATATATGAACTTAACAAAGTAGTGCCAAAAAGTTCAATATTGCAATGATTGCTGTTCGATAAATGTCCAAATGGGTATTAAATCAATGGTTTGTTCCAAAATTGTGAATGTAACGGTGTCAGTAGAGCAGAGGACGGTGTCAGTAGAGCAGAGGACGGTGTCAGTAGAGCAGAGGACGGTGTCAGTAGAGCAGAGGACGGTGTCAGTAGAGCAGAGGACGGTGTCAGTAGAGCAGAGGACGGTGTCAGTAGAGCAGAGGACGGTGTCAGTAGAGCAGAGGACGGTGTCAGTAGGGCAGAGGACGGTGTCAGTAGAGAAGTGGACGGTGTCAGTAGAGCAGTGGAGGGTGTCAGTAGGGCAGTGGACGGTGTCAGTAGAGCAGGGGAGGGTGTCAGTAGAGCAGAGGACGGTGTCAGTAGAGCAGAGGACGGTGTCAGTAGAGCAATGGACGGTGTCAGTAGAGCAGTGGACGGTGTCAGTAGGACAGTGGATGGTGTCAGTAGAGCAGTGGATGGTGTCAGTAAAGCAGTGGACAGTCTCAGTATGGCAGTGGACGGTGTCAGTAGAACAGTGGAGGGTGTCAGTAGAACAGTGGAGGGTGTCAGTAGAGCAGAGGACGGTGTCAGTAGGTCAGTGGACGGTGTCAGTAGAGCAGTGGACGGTGTCAGTAGAGCAGTGGACGGTGTCAGTAGAGCAGTGGACGGTGTCAGTAGAGCAGTGGACGGTGTCAGTAGAGCAGTGGACGGTGTCAGTAGGGCAGTGGATGGTGTCAGTAGAGCAGTGGACGGTGTCAGTAGAGCAGTGGACGGTGTCAGTAGAGCAGTGGAGGGTGTCAGTAGAGCAGAGAATGGTGTTAGTAGAGCAGAGGATGGTGTCGGTAGAGTAGTGGATCGTGTCAGTAGGGCAGTGGACGGTGTCAGTAGAGCAGTGGACGGTGTCAGTAGAGCAGTGGACGGTGTCAGTAGAGCAGTGGACGGTGTCAGTAGAGCAGTGGACGGTGTCAGTAGAGCAGTGGACGGTGTCAGTAGGGCAGTGGATGGTGTCAGTAGAGCAGTGGACGGTGTCAGTAGAGCAGTGGACGGTGTCAGTAGAGCAGTGGAGGGTGTCAGTAGAGCAGAGAATGGTGTTAGTAGAGCAGTGGAGGGTGTCAGTAGAGCAGAGAATGGTGTTAGTAGAGCAGAGGATGGTGTCAGTAGAGTAGTGGATCGTGTCAGTAGGGCAGTGGACGGTGTCAGTAGAGCAGTTGACGGTGTCAGTAAAGCAGAGGACAGTGTTAGTAGAGCAGACGACGGTGTCAGTAGAGTAGTGGATGGTGTCAGTAGAGTAGTGGATGGTGTCAGTAGAGCAGAGGATGGTGTCAGTAGAGCAGTGGACGGTGTCAGTAGAGCAGTGGACGGTGTCAGTAGAGCAGTGGATGGTGTCAGTAGAGCAGAGGACGGTGTCAGAGCAGTGTATGGTGTCAGTAGAGCAGAGGATAGTGTCAGTAGAGCAGAGGATGGTGTCAGTAGAGCAGAGGATGGTGACAGTAGAGCAGAGGACGGTGTCAGCGGAGCAGAGGACGGTGTCAGTAGAGCAGAGGACGGTGTCAGTAGAGCAGAGGACGGTGTCAGTAGAGCAGAGGACAGTGTCAGTAGAGCAGTGGAGGGTGTCAGTAGGGCAGAGGATGGTGTCAGTAGGGCAGAGGACGGTGTCAGTAGAGCAGAGGACGGTGTCAGTAGAGCAGTGGAGGGTGTAAGTAGAGCAGTGGAGGGTGTCAGTAGAGCAGTGGAGGGTGTCAGTAGAGCAGTGGAGGGTGTCAGTAGGGCAGTGGACAGTGTCAGTAGGGCAGTGCATGGTGTCAGTAGAGCAGTGGAGGGTGTCAGTAGGGCAGTGGACAGTGTCAGTAGAGCAGTGCATGGTGTCAGTAGAGCAGTGGATGGTGTCAGGAGAGCAGTGGAGGGTGTCAGTAGGGCAGTGGACAGTGTCAGTAGAGCAGTGCATGGTGTCAGTAGAGCAGAGAATGGTGTCAGTAGAGCAGAGGATGGTGACAGTAGAGCAGAGGACGGTGTCAGCGGAGCAGAGGACGGTGTCAGTAGAGCAGAGGACGGTGTCAGTAGAGCAGAGGACGGTGTCAGTAGAGCAGAGGACGGTGTCAGTAGAGCAGAGGACGGTGTCAGTAGAGCAGAGGACAGTGTCAGTAGAGCAGTGGAGGGTGTCAGTAGGGCAGAGGATGGTGTCAGTAGGGCAGAGGACGGTGTCAGTAGAGCAGAGGACGGTGTCAGTAGAGCAGTGGAGGGTGTCAGTAGAGCAGTGGAGGGTGTCAGTAGAGCAGAGGACAGTGTCAGTAGAGCAGTGGAGGGTGTCAGTAGGGCAGAGGATGGTGTCAGTAGGGCAGAGGACGGTGTCAGTAGAGCAGAGGACGGTGTCAGTAGAGCAGTGGAGGGTGTCAGTAGAGCAGTGGAGGGTGTCAGTAGAGCAGTGGAGGGTGTCAGTAGGGCAGTGGACAGTGTCAGTAGGGCAGTGCATGGTGTCAGTAGAGCAGTGGAGGGTGTCAGTAGGGCAGTGGACAGTGTCAGTAGAGCAGTGCATGGTGTCAGGAGAGCAGTGGAGGGTGTCAGTAGGGCAGTGGACAGTGTCAGTAGAGCAGTGCATGGTGTCAGTAGAGCAGTGGATGGTGTCAGTAGAGCAGAGGACGGTGTCAGTAGAGCAGTGGATGGTGTCAGTAGAGCAGTGTATGGTGTCAGTAGAGCAGTGGACGGTGTCAGTAGGGCAGTGGACGGTGTCAGTAGGGCAGAGGACGGTGTCAGTAGGGCAGTGGACGGTGTCAGTAGAGCAGTGGACGGTGTCAGTAGAGCAGTGGACGGTGTCAGTAGGGCAGAGGACGGTGTCAGTAGAGCAGTGGACGGTGTCAGTAGAGCAGTGCATGGTGTCAGTAGAGCAGTGGATGGTGTCAGTAGAGCAGTGGAGGGTGTCAGTAGAGCAGTGGATGTGTCAGTAGAGCAGAGGACGGTGTCAGTAGAGCAGTGGATGGTGTCAGTAGAGCAGTGGATGGTGTCAGTAGAGCAGAGGACGGTGTCAGTAGAGCAGAGGACGGTGTCAGTAGAGCAGTGGAGGGTGTCAGTAGAGCAGTGGAGGGTGTCAGTAGAGCAGTGGAGGGTGTCAGTAGGGCAGTGGACGGTGTCAGTAGAGCAGTGGACGGTGTCAGTAGAGCAGTGGAGGGTGTCAGTAGGGCAGCGGACAGTGTCAGTAGGGCAGTGGACAGTGTCAGTAGAGTAGTGCATGGTGTCAGTAGAGCAGTGGATGGTGTCAGTAGAGCAGTGGATGGTGTCAGTAGAGCAGTGGAGGGTGTCAGTAGGGCAGTGGACAGTGTCAGTAGAGCAGTGGATGTGTCAGTAGAGCAGAGGACGGTGTCAGTAGAGCAGTGGATGGTGTCAGTAGAGCAGTGGATGGTGTCAGTAGAGCAGAGGACGGTGTCAGTAGAGCAGAGGACAGTGTCAGTAGAGCAGAGGACGCTGTCAGTAGAGCAGAGGACGGTGTCAGTAGAGCAGAGGACGGTGTCAGTAGAGCAGAGGACGGTGTCAGTAGGGCAGAGGACGGTGTCAGTCGAGCAGAGGACGGTGTCAGTAGGGCAGAGGATGGTGTCAGTAGGGCAGAGGACGGTGTCAGTAGACTAGAGGACGGTGTCAGTGGAGCAGAGGACGGTGTCAGTAGAGCAGTGGACGGTGTCAATAGAGTAGTGGAGGGTGTCAGTAGGGCAGTGGACGGTGTCAGTAGAGCAGTGGACGGTGTCAGTAGAGCAGTGGACGGTGTCAGTAGAGCAGTGGAGGGTGTCAGTAGGGCAGTGGACAGTGTCAGTAGGGCAGTGCATGGTGTCAGTAGAGCAGTGGAGGGTGTCAGTAGGGCAGTGGACAGTGTCAGTAGAGCAGTGCATGGTGTCAGTAGAGCAGTGGATGGTGTCAGGAGAGCAGTGGAGGGTGTCAGTAGGGCAGTGGACAGTGTCAGTAGAGCAGTGCATGGTGTCAGTAGAGCAGTGGAGGGTGTCAGTAGGGCAGTGGACAGTGTCAGTAGAGCAGTGGATGTGTCAGTAGAGCAGAGGACGGTGTCAGTAGAGCAGGGGATGGTGTCAGTAGAGCAGTGGATGGTGTCAGTAGAGCAGAGGACGGTGTCAGTAGAGCAGTGGATGGTGTCAGTAGAGCAGAGGACGGTGTCAGTAGAGCAGAAGACGGTGTCAGTAGAGCAGAGGACGGTGTCAGTAGGGCAGAGGACGGTGTCAGTAGAGCAGAGGACGGTGTCAGTAGAGCAGTGGAGGGTGTCAGTAGAGCAGAGGACCGTGTCAGTAGAGCAGAGGACGGTGTCAGTAGAGCAGAGGACGGTGTCAGTAGGGCAGAGGACGGTGTCAGTAGAGCAGAGGACGGTGTCAGTAGAGCAGTGGAGGGTGTCAGTAGAGTAGTGGAGGGTGTCAGTAGGGCAGTGGACGGTGTCAGTAGAGCAGTGGACGGTGTCAGTAGAGCAGTGGAGGGTGTCAGTAGGGCAGTGGACGGTGTCAGTAGAGCAGTGGATGGTGTCAGTAGAGCAGTGGATGGTGTCAGTAGAGCAGAGGACGGTGTCAGTAGAGCAGAGGACGGTGTCAGTAGAGCAGTGGATGGTGTCAGTAGAGCAGAGGACGGTGTCAGTAGAGCAGTGGATGGTGTCAGTAGAGCAGAGGACGGTGTCAGTAGAGCAGAGGACGGTGTCAGTAGAGCAGAGGACGGTGTCAGTAGGGCAGAGGACGGTGTCAGTAGAGCAGAGGACGGTGTCAGTAGAGCAGTGGAGGGTGTCAGTAGAGCAGAGGACGGTGTCAGTAGAGCAGAGGACGGTGTCAGTAAAGCAGAGGACGGTGTCAGTAGGGCAGAGGACGGTGTCAGTAGAGCAGAGGACGGTGTCAGTAGAGCAGTGGAGGGTGTCAGTAGAGCAGTGGAGGGTGTCAGTAGGGCAGTGGACGGTGTCAGTAGAGCAGTGGACGGTGTCAGTAGAGCAGTGGAGGGTGTCAGTAGGGCAGTGGACGGTGTCAGTAGAGCAGTGGATGGTGTCAGTAGAGCAGTGGATGGTGTCAGTAGAGCAGAGGACGGTGTCAGTAGAGCAGAGGACGGTGTCAGTAGAGCAGAGGACGGTGTCAGTAGAGCAGTGGATGGTGTCAGTAGAGCAGTGGACGGTGTCAGTAGGGCAGTGGATGGTGTCAGTAGATAAGTGGATGGTGTCAGTAGAGCAGTGGAGGCTGTCAGCTATAGTGTGAACCCGGGCTAAGAGTTCCCTTCACTGGAACTAAGGGACCAAGCCCAACCCCCGGAAAACAGCCAACACACCATAGTCCCCCCTCCACCAAATGATTTTGGACTTCCAGACTTAAGTTCTCTGGGAGAAGGAACTGTGGATTGCCCAGGAAAGGGACCAAGCCCAGGCCAAACCTGCAGAAATATGGGACCTCAAACTAGTGTAGCGCCCCTCCCCATATTTGGGGGCGCTATGTGGAAATTTAAGGGCAGTCTGAGCCAGTAGTTAAGCTCAGACCAATTATGTTTCAATTGTTGTTCTGCTCTGGGTGGGTTCTCCTTTGCCTGCAGGTGGCAATGTCGCCGCCGGCACGGGCTGGACTACGGGGGTATCACAGCACCTTGGGTGTCCTCTCTCGGCAGCCGTGCAGTGGGCGTGGTCTTTCTGCTGTGCATGCTGGGAGAGGGTACATAAGGGGCAGACGCCATTTGGTGTGGCGCGATTCCAGGAGGACCCCAAGGCGTTCAGGGGGACCTCTGGTCCAGTGAGTGTGCCTCGTGGCCCGCATGGCACGAGGTGCGCTAGAGTGCTTAGGCCTCGGCCCCCTTCAGCCCGAGGCCCTGTTGCTGCATTGTAGGCCCAGCTCTGCTGATTAGGGCCTACGCTGTTATGTGAGCGCCTTGGACTGATGCTGTTCACCATTCCTGCTGAGCTACATAATGTTGATAATCAGCCTGCAAAATCTCTGACTAGGCCACTGACAAAACAGCAAATTCTTCACACCTACAGTGATGTGTTTGAGGGCCCGATAGTTTCTGTTCCAGGAGAGGTTCGCTTTGAACTTGATCCTACCATTCAACCTGTACAATGTGCCCCACGCAATGTGCCTATCGCCATTAAGCCACAGGTTAAAGCTCAACTAGATAAATATGAAGCTGAAGGACATCTAACTTCAGTAACAGAGCCTACAGATTGGATCAGTAATATGGTTGTTATCAGAAAGCCTGAGAAGATCAGAATATGCATTGATCCCAAGTTTCTGAATATGGCCCTGAAACGGTCACACTACTTAATGCCAACACTCGATGATATTTTGCACAAACTACCTAAAGCACGTGTCTTCACACTTGTGGATGCTAGAGATGCCTTTTTACAGTGCAAACTGGATGAAAAGAGTAGCTACATGACCACGTTCTGGACTCCTTGGGGCAGAAAGAGATGGCTCAAACTACCATTTGGAGTCTCTGTAGCACCAGAGGTATACCAGCGAAAGCAGCATGAACTATTAGGTGGTCTTGACAGAATTGAGCCAATAGCTGATGACATTCTTATAGTTGGCTGCGGCAATACAGATGAGGAGGCTGAGCAAGACCATGATGAAAAGTTAATAGCGCTACTGGATCGTTGTAGGCAGGTGATGCTGAGGCTTAGTGTGAAGAAATTGCAGTTCAAGGTGGAAGAAGTCCGTTTCCATGGACATATCCTGTCTTCACAAGGCTTAAAAGCTGACCCGGATAAGATTAAAGCCATTGTGGACATGCCACAACCTGCTGATGCCAAAGCGGTACAGAGATTTATTGGCTTTGTTACATACCTAGCAAAATTCCTGCCACACTTATCTGAGGTGTGTGAGCCACTAAGACGACTTCTGGACAAAGATGCAGTTTGGCACTGGCTTCCCAAGCATGACCGGGCAGTAGAGGATATAAAACACTTGGTCACCTCTGCCCCAGTGTTAAAATACTATGATGTCACAAAGCCTGTTACCATACAAAGTGACTCCAGTAAAAATGGTCTAGGCTGTTGCCTTTTGCAGAAAGGTCAGCCAGTTGCATATGCGTCCAGAGCTCTTTCATCAGCTGAGCAAAATTATGCTCAAGTTGAGAAGGAATGTTTAAGCATTGTATTTGCTTGCCAGCGTTTCCATCATTATCCTTATGGACGGGATTCAATTACAGCTGAAACTGATCACAAACCTTTGATAGCCATATTCAAAAAGCCCTTTTTGTGTGCTCCCAAGCGTTTGCAGAGCATGATGCTTACATTGCAGCATTACAACCTCAATGTTGTCTACAAGCCAGGATGTGAAATGTATATCAGCGATACCCTGAGCAGAGCTACGTCAGATAATGTGGCACCTGGAGGTGAGCATGAGCATCGTACAATTTGTCTGCTGGAACAGGAACAAAATTTATTTGCCGATATCAATCAAGCAGACTATCTTAATGTCACAGATCAACGACTACATCAACTCATACAGCACACTGACAGTGATGCAACTTTACAAGCTTTGAAGTCTATTGTTTTAAATGGGTGGCCAGATGAAAAAGATGCAGTACCTGGAATTGTAAGGGAATACTGGTCCTTTAGAGATGAGATCAGCATACAAAATGGTATCTTGTACAAAGGTCCAAGGGTCATCGTACCGAAGTCACTGAGAGCAGAGATGTTATTACGCATACACTCCAGCCATATTGGTGGTGAAGCATGCTACAGGCAAGCTCGTGATACTCTTTACTGGCCCAACATGCATGGTGAAATCAAAGATTTTGTCAGTAATTGTCCCACCTGCAATGAATATGCCCATTTGCAACAGAAAGAAACCATGATGTCACATGAGATACCTACACGTCCGTGGCAGATTATCAGTATGGACTTATTCAACTACGCAGGCAAGGAATACCTGCTTTTAGTCGATCATTATTCAGACTTCTGGGAAATAGACCTTCTTCCCGACTTATCCACTGAAGCTACAATTAAGAGGTGCAAGGCTCAGTTTGCACGTCATGGCCAACCAGATACAGTGATCTCCGACAATGGCCCTCAGTTTGCAAGCCTACAATTCAGAAAATTTGCCACTGAATGGGAGTTTGAGCATGTTACTTCCTCACCACGTCATCCACAGGCTAATGGCAAAGCTGAATCAGCTGTAAAGATTGTTAAAAATTTATGCAAGAAAGCACAAAGTGATGGTAAAGACCCATGGAAGGCCATTTTACATTGGAGAAACACTCCGACTGAAGGCATGGATAGTAGCCCGGCACAAGGACTGATGTCAAGGAGATTAAAGACCTCCTTACCAGTATCAAATAGGCTGCTTGAACCCTCTGTTATACAAGGTGTTCCAGAAAAGATAAGGATTAAGAGACAAGTGTCAAAGGCCCGATATGACACATCGGCCAGAGATTTGCCAGAATTAAATATTGGAGAACGAATCCGTATGAAACCATTACCTGGAGACCGAACAGGCCGTTGGAGAATAGGTACTTGTCTGCAAAAGGTTGCACCACGCTCCTATCTTGTGGACGTTGAAGGAACTCTCTATCGCCGCAATCGAGTGGATTTGAGAGTGGCAGAGCAGCCTGATTCTCAGTATCCCGTTGATAGATCAGACTCACCTATTGACAGTGAGGCATGTACAGAGGGAATGCCTCATACCAACGGCAATGACAGTTCTGGGCAACCAAGTATACCCAACAGCTGTCAAGCGCAGAGCATGCCAGTACGTGATGAGAGGAGCCCAGTAACTTCAGAAAGGGCTAAAGGAATCCTTGTACAAGGGCCAGTCTTCACCCGTAGTGGTAGATGTTCAAAACCACCTATGAGACTTAACCTGTAGAATGTGTTATTGCTTTGTCTCTTTTAAATTTAACAATGTTCATTTATTAACACTAAAAGGGGGAGATGTTATGGATGACATGTTTCTTTAAATGCAACTCTATGGTGCATCTCTGTTGTACTTCTTCCTGTGTTGTGTTTCCTGTTTCCTGCTGGCTCTTTCAGTAAACATGGCTTATGTACAGTAATGGTTTGTGCTGTCTCTCTACATATATCACGACAAACATACGCTTCAGAGAAGGATCCCAGGCTGCCCGTTTGCAAGGGGCCCATCTCTAGGAAAGGAGTTCGAGGGGAAGAACAGTCCCGGCTGAGACTAGCGACGGTACTGCTGTCTCGGGGAGAGGCCTGGAAACTCGCCTAGAGGGGTATTCATCATCTCTGACATCCGTGCTTCATCCTGGCTGCTAGGACCGCTCTCATAGGGACTATCCGGGTGAGCAATACCCACTCAGGCTTGAGTGGCGACGAGTGTAGATACTGGATTTAAGTGTTGCGTACCTGAACCTTCCCCTACGTCTTTCAACTTTTCTGCTCTTGCTTTCTTCAAGTTGACTCAAAGTGGAGAAAAAGAATAAAGCCTTGCTGATTAGGTTTTACTCATGTGTGGACATTGGCCTTATTCCTGGAAGATATCGGTGTACCGAGACAACGGAGCTGAAGGATCCACTCGTGGGAGGTAATTGCTGCAGACCCAAAGTAACGAAACCAGTAGATCCCATTAACACATTGGGGTCTGCGGGTGTGTGGTGACCGGGAGAGGGAGCTACACTAGTATATATCTTCAGGTGGACATATAGATAATAGGTCCCTCTGGGGCAAAGTTCCTATCTTGCCAGCAGTTGAGTTCACCGATCATCAAATTATTGTAGCCGCCATATCTAAAGACTGGTAAGCTTCAATATATGACAGTTTTATTCTTGGGTTTAGATACGCTTTAAATCGCACTTTAGAGTGTCCACCGTAGGATTTTATTTAACCCCTTGCCGACCGCTGCACAGCTATATACTGGCACGACTGGGCAGATCGACGTATTTGCGGGCGCGCATGCTCCGTGTGTCTGACCGCGGGTCCCGCGGACTTGGTGTCCGCCGGGAGTCCCGCGATCGTCTAACGGAGAGGAAGAATGGGGAAATGCTGATGTAAAAAAAGGCATTTCCCCGTTCTGCCTAGTGACAGGACACTGATTACAGCTCCCTGTAATCGGGAGCGGTGATCAGTGTCGTGTCACACGTAGCCCATCCCTCCCTACAGTTAGAACACATCCCTTGGACACACTTAACCCCCTGGTTAACCCCTTCACTGCCAGACACATTTACACAGTAATCAGTGCATTTTTATAGCACTGATCGCTGTATAAATGTGAATGGTCCCAAAACAGAGCCAAACATGTCCGATGTGTCCGCCATAATGTCGCAGTCACGATAAAAATCGCTAATCGCCGCCATTACTCCAAAAAATAATTATTAATAAAAATGCAATAAAACTATCCCTTATTTTGTAGACGCTATAACTTTTGTGCAAGCCAATCAATAAACGCTTATTGCGTTTTTTTTTTTTTTTACCAAAAATATGTAGAAGAATACGTATCGGTCTAAACTGAGGAAAAAAAATTGTTTTTTTATATATTTTTTGGGGATATTTATTATAGCAAAAAGTAAAAAATGTTGCTTTTTTTTCAAAATTGTCACTCTATTTTTGTTTATAGCGCAAAAAATGTAAAACTGCAAAGGTGATCAAATACCACCAAAAGAAATCTCTATTTGTGGGGAAAAAAGGACGTCAATTTTGTTTGGGAGCCACGTCGCACGTCCGCGCAATTGTCAGTTAAAGCGACGCAGTGCCGAATCGCAAAAAGTGCTCTGGTCTTTGGCCAGCCAAATGGTCCGGGGCTGAAGGGGTTAATAGCGTGTAGCAAAAGAGCCGTTCACTGTATTGCCCCGCCGTCAGCAATGGTGATAGAAGAGAACCTACACAATGTGTCCCTACTTGTCCCACATCAGAGCTGCCATCTGGAAATGAGATATGAAAGTGGAGACATTACTTATCATTCAACCCTCATACCAATTCATGAAATAAAACACCCGCTCACGAGGATAAGAGGCTTTCAAGAGTTAAGTATCAATTTAATATAATAATAAAAAAATCCCAATTCCTGCAGCAATGTTATATTTAGATTGTAAATTGAACATCTTGATGGGAAAATGATTATGAGATAATATAAGGAACAGAGTTGAAAAGATTGGCCTCTTAGTGAATTGACTCTTTTTTTCTTTTATTAATAGACTTTTTATTTCTTCCTCAACTCAAAACTACCTTTTATTGGTTGTCAGATAGATATCAATGCTAATGTCATGCTGTGGACAGCACTAAGGATTTGTTAGCTATGGCATAATCCTCTATAACTGATTGCCGACCGCATAACTTAGTTATACGGCAGCAGAGCGGCCCTCCTGCGCCGGATTACGTACCTAGTACATGATCCGGCACTTCCAGGTAAGGGTTGCCACCCATCTGGGATTTACCCGGACAGTCCGGGTTTTAAATCACGTGTCTGGGTTTCAGTCCCCCTGAAACCCGGACCCATTATTCAGACATTAATGTGGCTCGGAACAGGGCCTGACAGGAGGGTGAGAGGGGCACTATGTGCGCCACATTACTATTCTCTTTGGAGCGCCCAAAGGTGTCCCAGGTCTGTTATCCTATAGAGGGGTAGGCAACCTTTCAGAGGTGGAGCTATACTTGAACAACACTAATGAATCACCCTTACCCCCTCCCTCCCTAACCCCAAAAAGACAGTAAGACCGGCCTTTTTTTTTTTATATAAAATATTTTTACTCAAATAAGTATTACAAGAGAGTGCAGGGGTTAGGAGTGCGTTATCAAGAGAATGCAGGGTTCAACAGTGTATTACGCTCAGAATACTGGGATCAGAAGTGCACTCAGAATGCAGGGTTAAGGAGTGCAATAAGGAGTGCAATATGCTCAGAATGCAGGGTTCAGGAGTGCAATATGCTCAGTATGCAGGGTTAAGTAGTGCATTACACTCAGAATGCAGGGTTAAGGAGTGCGTTGCGCCCAGAATGCAGGGTTCAGGAGTGCAATATGCTCAGTATGCAGGGTTAAGGAGTGCAATATGCTCAGAATGCAGGGTTAAGGAGTGCATTGCGCTCAGAATGCAGGGTTAAGGAGTGCATTACACTCAGAATGCAGGGTTAAAGCGGAGTTCCACCCAAGAATGTCCATTTGTACCCACTTCTGGGCATAGACTCCTGTGGGAGTCACGCCACTCCCCCCCCCCCCAGCTGTCTCCTGGGAAAGACACTGGTCCCAGGAGAGAGCGGGGACCAGTGATGGCGCGCCCCGCTACACGGACATGCGCAGTAGGGCACCGGGCAGTGAAGCCGCAAGGCTTCACTTCCTGATTCCCTCACTGAGCATGGCGGCGGCAGCATCCGAGGACCGAGCGATTGCTCGGCCTTGTCTGCCGACATCGCGAGCGCGCTGGACAAGTAAGTGTCCATTTTTTAAAAGTCAGCAGCTGCAGTATTTGTAGCTGCTGGCTTTTAAAAAAAAAAATTGGGTGGACCTCCGCTTTAAGGAGTGCATTACACTGAGAATACAGGGTTCAGGAGTGCAATACATTCAGAATGAAGGGTTAAGGAGTGCATTACACTCAGAATGCAGGGTTAAGGAGTGCGTTGCGCTCAGAATGCAGGGTTAAGGAGTGCGTTGCGCTCAGAATGCAAGGTTAATGAGTGCATTACACTCAGAATGCAGGGTTAAAGAGGAAGTAAACCCTCTAAAACATTTCCTGAAAAACAAACCCCTGCAAGAGAAATGCATAATGAGCTAGTATGCATAGCATACTAGCTCATTATGTGGCACTTACCTGAAATCGAAGCCCCCGAAGTCCTCCTGGTTCTCCGCCGCCACCATGTCCCCTCGGAGCTTCTTCCTGGTATCGCCGCTCGGGCGCTGTAATTGGCTGGAGCGGCGATGACGTCACACGCATGCCCGCTAGTGCGCCTGCGCCGTTGTCTACGGCGCGCATGTGCCGTAGACATCGGTGCAGTGTTTTTAGCAAATATCTCCTTAACGTGTAGGTTAAGGAGATATTTCTTGCACCTACAGGTAAGCCTTGATCTAGGCTTACCTGTAGGTGCAAGTTGTCAAAGTGGGTTTACAACCACTTTAAGGAGTGCATTACATTCAGAATGCAGGGTTAATGAGTGCGTTGCATTCAGAATGCAGGGTTAAGGAGTATATTAGTCTTAGAATGCAGGGATCAGGGGGGTTGGGGGGTGATGTGAAGGGTGGTAGAGGACACTTCTATGGGGGTGACTCTGCCCCCTTCACATCACTCCTACCCCCTCCCCACACACACACACAGTTGTGTCTTTTGCCCCCCTTTCCCCTATAGCAGCAACCTCTGGCCCCCACTTCCCTCCCAAAGCAGTGCCCTACCTGGGAGACGGGGAGGCAGCACAGTTCTGGACAGAAGGCGGGAGCTGCAGAGTAAATTTTCATATTAACAAGCTGGTGATTGGTTGCTTAGGACCACTCTGTGTCCCAGCAACCAATCACCAGCGGTTTAACTTAAACAGTTCTTTTGGCCAGCTCCTCCTCCTGCCCTCCGTCCTGAGCTGCGCTTCCTTCCGGTCTCCGCTGTTTACTGATAACAGCGGCAGTGGAGCGGGACATAGAAGGCGCGGCGGAGCCGCGGAGGAGGCTGGAGGCGAGAGGGAAACCGAGACTGGGACATAGAAGGGGCAGCGAAGACGCGGAGGAGGCTTGAGGCGAGAGGGAGACCGAGACTGGGACATAGAAGACGCGGCGGAGCCGTGGAGGAGGCTGGAGGCGAGAGGGAGACCGAGACTGGGACATAGAAGGCAAGGCGGAGCCGCTGAGGAGGCTGGAGGCGAGAGGGATACCGAGACTGGGACATAGAAGGTGCGGGGGAGCCGTGGAGGAGCCTGAAGACGAGAGGGAAACCAAGACTTGGACATAGAAGGCGCAGCGGAGCCGGCTGGAGGCGAGAGGGAGACCGAGACTGGGACATAGAAAGCGCGGCGGAGCCGTGGAGGAGGCTGAAGGTGAGAAGGAGACCGAGACTGGGACATAGAAGGCGCGGCGGAGCCGTGGAGGAGGCTGAAGGCGAGAAGGAGACCGAGACTGGGACATAGAAGGCGCGGCGGAGCCGTGGAGGAGGCTGAAGCCGAGAAGGAGACCGAGACTGAGGCATAGAAGGCGCGGCGGAGCCGCGGAGGAGGCTGAAGGCAAGAGGGAGACCGAGACTGGTTCGGGTTTGTCTTGAAAAAAATCATAGTGCGCCTCACAGCTGTGATTAGACACAGCTGTGGATGTCCGCCGGAACCCCGCTGATTGGCGAGGAGAAACACAGAACAAAGCTCTGCCTATGTAAATAAGCAGAGCTCTGTTCTGTCGACGGGGACGTGATGGATTTTCTTTCCCTACAATGCAGGGAATAAAGTCCATCGCATCCCTTAGTAAAAACAGCAGATACAGTACACAAAAACACAGGCTAGGCACACATTTAAACCTTGGATCGCCCTAGATGTTTAACCCCTTCCCAGCCAGTGTCATTAGTACAGTGACAGTGCATATTTTTAGCACTGATCACTGCATTAGTGTCACTGGTTCACACAAAAGGGTCAGCTAGTTTCAGACTGTCTGCCACAATATCGCAGTTCCGCTATAAGTAGCTGATCGCTGCCGTTACTACTATTAAAAAAAAAAAAAATCTTGCATATATTCCATACTGTGTAGACTTTATAACTTTTGCGCAAACTAATCAATATATGCTTTTTGGGATTTTTTTTTTAACCAAAAATATGTAGCAGAATACATATTGGCCTAAATGTATGAAGAAGTTTGATTTTACTTTTTTGGGATATGTTTTATAGCAGAAAGTAAAAAAAAAATTTTTTATTAATTGTCTTTTTTTATATTTAAATAAAACCCCCAGAGGTGCTCAAATACCCCCCAAAAAAAACAAAAATAAAAAAAAACATCTTTAGCGACCAAGTACCAAGAAAGAAACTATAAAATAGCAATGAGATGGTATTGGAGCCCAGTAGCGCTAAACAAAATAAATAGTGGACAAACAGACATACAGTGGGGCAAAAAAGTATTTAGTCAGCCACCAATTGTGCAAGTTCTCCCACTTAAAAAGATGAGAGAGGCCTGTAATTGTCTTCATAGGGAAACCTCAACTATGAGAGACAAAATGTGGAAACAAATCCAGACAATCACATTGTCTGATTTGGAAATAATTTATTTTGCAAATTATGGTGGAAAATAAATATTTGGTCACCTACAAACAAGCAAGATTTCTGGCTCTCACAGACCTGTATCTTCTTCTTTAAGAGGCTCCTCTGTCCTCCACTCATTACCTGTATTAATGACACCTGTTTGAACTTGTTATCAGTATAAAAGACACCTGTCCACAACCTCAAACAGTCACACTCCAAACTCCACTATGGTGAAGACCAAAGAGCTGTCGAAGGACACCAGAAACAAAATTGTAGACCTGCACCAGGCTGGGAAGACTGAATCTGCAATAGGCAAGCAGCTTGGTGTGAGGAAATCAACTGTGGGAACAATAATTAGAAAATGGAAGACATAGAAGACCACTGATAATCTCCCTCGATCTGGGGCTCCACGCAAGATCTCACCCCGTGGGGTCAAAAGAAAATAATCACAAGAACGGTGAGCAAAAATCCCAGAACCACACGGGGGGGACTAGTGAATGACCTGCAGAGGGCTGGGACCAACGTAACACAGGCTACCATCAGTAACACACTACGCCGCCAGGGACTCAGATCCTGCAGTGCCAGACGTGTCCCCCTGGTTAAGCCAGTACATGTCCGGGCCCGTCTGAGGTTTGCTAGAGAGCATTTGGATGATCCAGAAGAGGATCGGGAGAATGTCATATGGTCAGATGAAACCAAAGTAGAACTGTTTGGTAGAAACACAACTCGTTGTGTTTGGAGGAGAGAGAATGCTGAGTTGCAACCAAAGAACACCATACCTACTGTGAAGCATGGGGGTGGCAACATCATGCTTTGGGGCTGTTTCTCTGCAAAGGGAACAGGACGACTGATCCGTGTACATGAAAGAATGAATGGGGCCATATATCATGAGATTTTGAGTGCAAACCTCCTCCCATCAGCAAGGGCATTGAAGATGAAACGTGGCTGGGTCTTTCAGCATGACAATGATCCCAAACACACCACCCGGGCAACGAAGGAGTGGCTACATAAGAAGCATTTCCAGGTCCTGGAGTGGCCTAGCCAGTCTCCAGATCTCAACCACATAGAAAACCTTTGGAGGGAGTTTAAAGTCTGTGTTGCCCAGCGACGGCCCCAAAACATCACTGCTCTAGAGGAGATCTGCATGGAGGAATGGGCCAACATACCAGCAACAGTGTGTGACAACCTTGTGAAGACATACAGTAAACGTTTGACCTCTGTCATTGCCAACAAAGGATATATAACAAAGTATTGAGATGAACTTTTCATATTGACCAAATACTTATTTTCCACCATCATTTGCAAAAAAATTCTTTCCAAATCAGACAATGTGATTGTCTGGATTTGTTTCCACATTCTGTCTCTCATAGTTGAGGTTTACCTATGATGACAATTACAGGCCTCTCTCATCTTTTTAGGTGGGAGAACTTGCACAACTGGTGGCTGACTAAATACTTTTTTGCCCCACTGTATGTTGGAGATGTAAGGCCGAAAGGGGGACTATGGACCACATTTGGTATAGTTGTTGTCATTTGGTGAGAAATTTTTGGGAAAAAGTTCATGAGATATATTGGAAAGTGTCGGGAGTAAAGATGAACTTAAATATAGACATTTCCTTGTTATCTTTAATTTCAGACTCAATAAAGAGTATTAAAATATATATTTTACATCATATGATAATGGCAGCAAGAACAATAATAGCACGCAAATGGAGAGAAAATAGAAGCCCAAATATAGTAGAATGGATATGTGAAATGAACGAAATACAATATATGGAAAGACAGATAAGAGAAGAAGGATATATATGAAGCGCCCTCCTCACTCCCCTCTCTGCATCAGCTCGTTTCTCTTCTTGTCTAGGGGTACCTTAGAGGGGAGGAAGCGGGGACACCACGCCTGACCTTCACCACAGGTGTCAGTGCGGTATAAGCAAAGTTCTTTCTCTACTGTGAGGGGGTTAGCTCGGCAGCGGGTGTGTGTGACCCCCGGGATGGGCTCCCCACACAAAAACAGGCCCAGCAAACGGAGGTTGTGGTTTTCAAAACCAAAAAAAGGTGCGGTTTATTTTCTATTTACAGTGACAAAACACAGCAAAGCCAAAAGAAACCTAAACAAAATAAATCCTGGTCAACTTGACCTCTGACTAAACATACAGGTTTCCTAACTAACAACTGGGATCAGCCTAGTGCTGTCCTAGTCCCTAAGTCCCTGGTTTTAAATGTCCAAGCAAATAGCCACACAGGCTTTGTCTCACCGCACAGTGGTTCACTCTCCCTAGACAGTCCACACAGGTCTGGTTCCAGGCATGAGCTAACATTTAATGAAGCTGGGAGTTCTTATAGAGGCCTAAATGAGCTGACAAGCTTCAGCTGGTCTCATCAACTCCCTGTCTGCACGACGCCCAGCCCTCTCTCTAGAGGTATGAGTCATCCATGAGCCCACTAGCCTCAGCTGGGCTTATACAACACTCCACCTAGTTGTATAAGTCGGCGTAAAGCCTGAATCTGGGCGAAATATATCTACCCCCCTGGATGCAACCAGGTGACTTTACCTTCCTGCTGTCACATACCCCCCCCTCTTGTTTTAACCTCGGGGTTGGAACACCAGCAATCAGGCATTCATGTACTCGAGACAAAGCATCCACATTCCCCATTTGAACGCCAGGGCGATGCTTTACTGTGAAGTTGAATTCCTGGAGGGCCAGGAACCACCTATTCACTCTTCTATTTGTTTCCTTGTTTTGAGCCATCCACTTTAATGGAGCGTGATCCGTAACCATGTCATAGTGCCTACCTAGCAGGTAGTACCGAAGGGAATCTAGAGCCCACTTCACCGCTAAACACTCCTTTTCAACGGTGGCGTAATTTACCTCATGGGACTTCAACTTCCTGCTGAGGTAAATGACTGGGTGCTCTTCCCCGTTCCAGACCTGGGACAATACTGCTCCTAACCCCACATCTGACGCATCACTTTGTACGACAAAGTCTTTAGAGAAGTCGGGTGAGTACAACACTGGCTGGCTACATAAGGCTTGTTTCAAGAATTGGAATGCTGCCTCAGCCTCGGGGGTCCATTTAATCATGACCGACCCTTTCCCCTTCGTTAGGTTGGTTAGGGGCACAGCCTTAGAAGCAAAGTGGGGAATGAATCGCCGATAATACCCAGCGATTCCCAGAAAGGCTCGTACCTGCTTCTTGCTGTTGGGACGTGGCCAACTCTGGATGGCCTCGACTTTGTTGAGTTGGGGTTTTATTACTCCCCTCCCAATGGTGTACCCAAGATATTTGGCCTCCTCCTGCCCAATGGTACACTTCTTGGGGTTAGCCGTAAACCCCGCTTCCCGAACAGAGTCCAGGACTGCTTGCACTTTTGGCAGATGTGAGGCCCAATCTGTGCTATGGACAATTACGTCATCCAGGTAAGCCGCAGCATACTTCCGATGGGGCCTCAGCATCTGGTCCATTTTCCGCTGGAATGTGGCCGGCGCATTCTGTAACCCGAACGGCATTCTTTTATATTGGAACGCCCCGTCTGGGGTTACAAATGCGGTTTTCTCTTTGGCCAATTTGGCCAGGGGGATTTGCCAATACCCTTTTGTGAGGTCAAGAGTCGTCATGTATCGGGCTGTTCCCAGCCGGTCGATCAACTCATCTATACGTGGCATGGGGTAGGTGTCAAATTTTGTAACTTTGTTCAACTGACGAAAATCGTTACAAAATCGCCAGCTCCCATCCGGTTTAGGCACCAACACAATGGGACTAGACCAATCACTTTGGGACTCCTCTATCACCCCTAAGTTCAGCATTTTCTGTACTTCCTCCCGTATTGCCTCCCGTCGGGCCTCTGGGATCCGATAGGGTTTTAACTTCACCCTTTCACCGGGCGGGGTAATGATGTCATGCTCTACCCCAAATGTTTGTCCCGGCAGCTCAGAGAATACCTCCTTGTTGCGAAGCACAAACTCCTTAACCTCCTGTTGTTGGGGTTGTGACAAGGTGGCTGCTATTCCAACCTCAGGAATCACGCAACCAGTTTGAGCTGGTGACCAAGTGTCTGCGACTAGGGACTCTCTATCCCTCCAGGCTTTCAACAGATTAACGTGATAGATCTGTTCGGGCTTTCGCCTTCCTGGTTGTCTGACCTTGTAATTCACTTCGCTCACTTTTTCCATTATCTCGTAGGGGCCTTGCCATTTGGCAAGGAATTTACTTTCAACCGTAGGGACAAGTACCAGTATCCTATCCCCCGGGGAAAAGGTACGGGTCTTGGCTCCACGGTTGTACACTCTCTGCTGTGCTAACTGCGCTTGGGCCAAATGTTCCTTCACGATGGGCATTACCTGTGCAATTCGGTCTTGCATCAGGGCGACATGCTCAATCACACTCCTGTGGGGAGAACTCTCACTTTCCCAAGTTTCCTTGGCAATATCCAACAGCCCTCTTGGGTGTCTCCCATACAGTAACTCAAAGGGGGAGAATCCCGTAGAGGATTGGGGCACCTCCCTAATAGCAAACATCAGATAAGGAAGTAGACAGTCCCAATCCTTTCCATCTCTATCCACCACTTTCTTCAACATTTGTTTTAGGGTTTTGTTGAATCTTTCAACCAGCCCATCGGTTTGGGGGTGATACACAGATGTACGTAATTGCGTCACTTTGAACAATTTACACAGCTCTTTCATAACCCGGGACATAAAGGGTGTACCTTGGTCCGTAAGCAGTTCTTTACAAATACCCACCCGGCTAAACACAAGAGATAGCTCTTTGGCTATGGTTTTGGCCGAGGTATTTCGGAGAGGGATCGCTTCTGGATAACGGGTGGCATAGTCCATTATAACTAATATGTACTGGTGCCCCCTAGCGGACTTGATTATAGGACCTACCAAATCCATGGCGATCCTCTCAAACGGGACCTCAATGATGGGTAGAGGGACCAGTGGGCTACGGAAATGTGGCATCGGGGCCGACCTCTGACACACAGGGCAGGAGGAACAATAATTTTCTATGTCCTTCATCACCCCCGGCCAATAGAATCTCTGTAATACCCTCTCTCGGGTTTTCTCTGTCCCCAGATGACCTCCAAGAATGTGCCCATGGGCCAACTCCAACACCAACTTCCTGTAAGGTTTGGGCACCACAAGCTGCTCAACGGTTTCTTCTGCCCTTTTTGCCACCCGATACAGTAGGTCCTTCTCTACGCTGAAGTATGGGTAAGTGCAGGTATTATCTGGGTTCACTAACTCGCCATCTATTTTCACTACGTTTTCCCGTGCCTTTATTAGGGCGGGGTCTTTCAACTGTTCTGTGGCAAAGTTTTCCCTGTGAACCTCAAGATCAGAAAACTCCACAGACGGTAGGTTTTCGTCTGAGGAGGTGGGCTCCTCTCCAGTTCCTTGAGTCTCCCCTGCCAATACTGATAAGGGAAATTCCGGAGAGTCCTCACCACTCTCAGGGGAGTTCTGGCTATCACATTCCTGGTACATAGGGGCACCAGTGGGGGGCTCAGGATCATCCCACAGTTCCCAGAACTTCGGAAAATCCCTTCCCACAATGGCGTCATACGGTAACTGAGATACTAAGCCCACTGGATGAGAGAGGGTACCTTTGGGGGTCTCGAAACACACTGTAGTCACTGGATACTCTCGGGTGTCCCCATGCACACAAATAACAGCTACCTTGCTATTCCCAGAGACCTCTGTTTTAACTAACTCAGCCTTTATCAGGGTCACAAGGCTACCTGAATCCAGCAATACCACAACATTTCTACCATTAACACACATTTTGCATAAATGTTTCTCAGTTCCTCGAATGGCAGTGCATGCGACTGTCGCACACAGCGACTGACGTCTGCCCGTCAGAAAGTCACACTGCATGGGTTCCTCCACAACCGGGCAATTGGCTGCAATATGTCCCGCTTGCCGGCAGCGGTAGCAAACGATCCTTCTTGCCGCCTCTTGAGCCGCTGATTTCCCAGGCTGTTCTCGCCAAACTTGGGGTAGAGCTCCCACCCTCTCACTCTCTCCACCCTTACCCCTTGGAATCCTCTTATCCGCCCCTGGGGATGGTCTGGTCTTAGGGTGGAAAGTCCGAGTGTCTCTGGAAGAGGCCGTCAGGTTCTCTGTAGCCAAGTATTTCTCCACACGATCCACAAGACCATCGGCCGTCTCTGGGTCTCCATGGCTTACCCACTTTTGGATGGCAGTAGGAAGAGCTCTCAAAAACCGATCCATTACAACACGTTCCACAATCTTTGGTGCGGACAAAGTCTCTGGCTGTAGCCACTTTCTGCTCAGGTGAATGAGATCATACATTTGAGACCTGGGGGGTTTTCCAAGCTGGAAAGTCCAGTTATGCACACGCTGAGCCCGGACAGCCTGGGTGACACCCAGCCTTGCCAATATCTCAGCTTTTAGCATCACATAGTCTTTTGCTTGGTCAGGCTCTAGGTCATAGTAAGCCTTCTGCGATTCACCAGTTAACAGAGGAGCCACCAGTCCAGCCCACTGCTCCTCAGGCCACTTTTCTCTTTCAGCAGTCCTTTCAAATGTGGTCAAAAATACCTCTGGATCATCCTCTCCAGTCATTTTTGTCAATAAACGACTCACCCCAAAGGACGCGGTATTAGTGGGACGGCTTTCCTCACTGGTCTGCGGACGTTGCTGCATTACTGCTTCCATTTGTTGTAGTCTCTGCTCTTGCTTCTGTAACAGGTCTATGAAGCGGGCCTCAGATTGCTGCTGGGCTTGTTGCTGAGCTTCCAGACTCTGTTGGTGAGCTTGCTGCTGGGCTGCAAGGCTCTGTTGATGAGCTTGCTGCTGGGCTGCGAAGTTCTGTTGTTGAGCTGCAAGGCTCTGTTGATGAGCTGCAAGGCTCTTTTGCAAACCTGCATTTGTCTGCTGTTGATTGGCATTTGCTAGAGCCAGCTGCTTCAGTATCTCCTCCATGCTGGCTTAAAAAAAACTGCCCGCATTCTCCACCAACTGTGAGGGGGTTAGCTCGGCAGCGGGTGTGTGTGACCCCCGGGATGGGCTCCCCACACAAAAACAGGCCCAGCAAACGGAGGTTGTGGTTTTCAAAACCAAAAAAAGGTGCGGTTTATTTTCTATTTACAGTGACAAAACACAGCAAAGCCAAAAGAAACCTAAACAAAATAAATCCTGGTCAACTTGACCTCTGACTAAACATACAGGTTTCCTAACTAACAACTGGGATCAGCCTAGTGCTGTCCTAGTCCCTAAGTCCCTGGTTTTAAATGTCCAAGCAAATAGCCACACAGGCTTTGTCTCACCGCACAGGGGTTCACTCTCCCTAGACAGTCCACACAGGTCTGGTTCCAGGCATGAGCTAACATCTAATGAAGCTGGGAGTTCTTATAGAGGCCTAAATGAGCTGACAAGCTTCAGCTGGTCTCATCAACTCCCTGTCTGCACGACGCCCAGCCCTCTCTCTAGAGGTATGAGTCATCCATGAGCCCACTAGCCTCAGCTGGGCTTATACAACACTCCACCTAGTTGTATAAGTCGGCGTAAAGCCTGAATCTGGGCGAAATATATCTACCCCCCTGGATGCAACCAGGTGACTTTACCTTCCTGCTGTCACACTACCTTCGGGTCAGTGTTGTGCACCTAAAACCTCCACGTGAGATTATCTTGAACAATGTCCACCAGAAAAGAGCCCCACACCATTAAAGTCCAACACTCCTTTATTCTTCTCGAATGAACAGCATAATCAGTTAGACTCCCTTGGCTTTACAGAACAGAAAAGGAGGTGTGGATGCGAGTAGGCCCAGACACAATGAACTCTCCACTTTCCTTCCCGAAAGTGGGTTGCGGTCTCCGAGCGAGGGGGAATTTCCTTCCAGGCGGTCTCCGTTGGGAGGCTCACCTGTCACTGGCAATCTGCTGCACCTGGTCTTCAAGTGAGGAGCTCCCCCCCGGTCCATTACGCCTTCCGGATTCGGGTACCCAATCCCTGGGTTCCCTAGGACTTCCTTCCCTCGCGGAACTCAGTGTTGGGCACTGAGCTCCAGACCTCCATCCAAGTACCTCACCCCTGGCCAAAGGTGCCTGGGATGGAACACGACCTCCGGCTGTCCTCTAGGCCTAGGCCGCCTAGAGGACCGACACGAACCACCGCCCACAGGCTGAAGGTGCCTGGGACTCGACCCCGTGACAAAGATGGCCGGCCCCTTTATACCCTCTCCCAGCAAGCACGGCGGGTTCCCCGCCCCACCATAACACTGCCAAGAGAGGACAAAAAGGAGGCCCGGCACACAGCAATGGCTCAACCCCCAGCCCATGGCGACAACGCCACCTGCTGGGCTGCAGGGAATTACACATCACTGGTGTCTCTGCCAGTTAAATTTACACCCGGGAAAGTACATACCCGCTACACTCTCCCCCTGGTGATTTGACACTGGTCCCCAGTGTCTGGAACAAATCATACCCTCAAGGGCTGGCATGATCCAATCCAGAGACCGACTAACAATTGTACAAAAATATAAAACTTTTGAAAAACCTGATCAACTAAAGCAATTGTGTCTGAGCCCTATATAAAGGGGTAGGGAAACAACAACAGTTAACCATAACTTTGAATCACATATTCACATTATACTTTTCCCACCCATCCTGACTAAGATCCACCCCATCCCAGCGATCTTGATGGGATGCTCTCCTGCAGAGGGAAAAAAACGAAATCACCACACATAAACCCTGACACATATATTCGTGTAAGAGAAAAGAAACTTCTCCGTAAAGAAATCCCTTTCCTACAAGGAGTGAGTGTGTGTAAAGTGTTTAACGTTGCGCAACACTGCCACCTGGTGACAGCATCGCGGTAACTGCACTCGTGGAACTTTTCCTCTTCTCTTTGGCCCTATCTACCCCAGAGTCCATGATCTCTTGCTGGAAAAGTGAAGAACAAACCAGGAACAGTTCTTCATTCCTCTGGGCAACGAAAGCAACAGGCCCCAGAAAGTTCAGCAGCATAACAAGAACGGAGTCTTTTCTCTCCTACAGGTAGAAACGAGGATGCGGCAGAACAAGCGGCTTCAAGTGCTGGTCCATAGTCTCCAGATGATATTCTACATCTTCTCCTTCCTTGCGCCTGTTGTGGAGAAATGCATTAATGTATGTTGTCAGATGTCCCCCCAATGTCAGTTTTGCTGTAATGCGCTCATCTGAGCGTATTTGCACATACAGACGTTGGTGGAAGATCGGTGGTGGGAAAATCTTCCTATGGAAACAGCGATGTTTGCTCCATTTAGAGATGTTGTTTTACGCCTCATCGGGGGACTGGCCACCTCCTGACGGGGGGCGTTAAATGACTCCGAGCGCACAGATCTGTGTCCACAAGAACAGTAGCATAACTGTACGACAGTTGTGGTCCATTGAGGCATAATTGTCCTATAGTTCCCATCATTGGTAGCAGTGAGGTTGGTTTGCACACGGATTTGTACAAAGCCATGCTTTCTACTGTTCCTTTGTCTCACAGAAAGCATGACCCCTGTACACAGCCATTTGCACACATCACTGCTAGGATTATATTTGAATTTAAACATGTCTGTGATTGGTTCTTTTGAAAATATACAAAATGTCTGAATGGCTGTCTTGTGAAGCCACCACCTTCTTTTGTTGCCCATGTTGACTATAAATAAAGAGAGCTGGCTATCCCAGGGACACTCTGCTCTGGGATGACTGGATGATAAGACCTGTGATGATGCTGCTTTCCTTGAATGAATGATGGAATGAACGGTGAGTGGAACTTAGCTAAAGACAACATTATTGCAAAAAGATGAATCTAAAGTGTGCTTAGATAGCACAGGAATTATAGGCTGTGTGCTCTGCAAACAACCAATAATTCCACGACACACCGGATCAGCACATTGTCTGCATGGATGTGCCGTCCCAACGTCCACTCTGCCTTACAGTCCTTAAAACGTTGAGATGCTTTGGGAGAGCATGCCAGGTACCTGCGTGCGTGTGGAATCTGAAGGTGAGTCCACACAAAGTCATTGTACCAGCGCTCCCGGCACACTTCCACCTCATAGAACAGTTCCTTGGACAAGTATGGATACTCCCATCCGTACTCTGCAGCAACCTTCTGACCAAATAGGCGTTGTAGTCTGGCCAAAGGAGGCATAGTAGCTCTGTCCCCTTCGCCAGGCAACACTATTGAGTCCGGGTGGCGAGGGACCTTGACCACATCTGGTCGGGGCATTGGTGCCCGCAGTAACAGTCTCTTTTCCCCGGTCTTCGGTACAGATGGTACCGGGGATGTAGAGGCAGGCCGGGGACGGGACCTCTCTTCAGGTGCTGGTGCCTCCACCCGGGGTGTACTTTCCCCTGTAGACATGGGTGGATCCCTGGTTCTACGGGATGAAGCGAGAGGTACTTTGTCCCAGCCCTTTTCTGCCAACAGTTCATCTATAGCAATGTCGTCTCCCATGTCCGAGAGCGACTCCAGGTCAGAGGTGTCACACTCCTCCGCGGGTAGGTACCCTGTAGTGGAGACTGAGATTTCACCTCTTCCCACACACCAAATCTCTCCGCCAGGCTTACCTCGGCCTTTACTTGAATCGGGGTGTCTGGACTTCTTGTCGACGGATCCATCCCAGCCGGGCGTAAGCGGGCGCGACGGTCCACCACAACCGCTGGTCAGGGCTACCATACCAGTCTTTCTCTTCGGTGGTGGACACTGCGAGACAGTGGTGACCGAGTCAGCATACTCGGATTTCTCCCGTTGAGTTTTTACGACCTCCTCCGCGGTCATTGCAGTGTGCGCAGGGATGGCTGTCAAAGCAGTGATTCCTCCTCTTTGAGTGGTGTTGCCTGCAGCACGGCCGGGGTAAATGGTCCTCGGTTTCTCCACCGCTGGATCCACTTCAAACAGGAACTCCCCACAGGCCTGACATCGCCCGAATGGCTTCAGATGGCACACCAGTCCCGAACAGCCGGGACAAATCACACCCAGGGCCTCAACGTCCATGCACGAATACAGGGCGAATCGACCCCTTGGCTTTAGCCGGATCCCCGTATCTGTTACCGGAGCAGCAGCAGTCAATGTCGTGGTGGAAGGGTGAACTGGAATCCACGATGTATGTCCGAACATGGCGACCTGTTGCTGATCCATCGCACACTGCAAAGTTTTTGCGCCAACGTCCCACGTGTAGTCCTTCACACGTATTGGACTCCTCCCCTTTGCTCCAGTTTGCGGGCTTTTCTTCTTTTCTGTTTCTGAGTCACGCCCACGAACTAAGCGATGGGGGTTGCCTGGTGGCGCAGTGCAAATAGAAGCCCCCACGTGTAGTCCCTCACACGGCTGAGCTTCCCCCTCTCCTCGCTCTTCTGCGCGGGCCTTTCCCTTCAATGGGTCATGTCCACGACTTCGAGCACAGGGATGCACTTCGACCAATGAAGGCCTGCCTACTCGCGTAACTCCTCCAGCAGACACGTTCAATTCCGTGGTGCACAAACACTATCCTGGACGAGCCCCCACGTGTAGCGCCCTCCTCACTCCCCTCTCTGCATCAGCTCATTTCTCTTCTTGTCTAGGGGTACCTTATGCCCCATACACACGATCGTTTTTCATGCCGTTAAAAATGCCATTTTTAAAAATGGCCATTAAAAATGATCGTGTGTATGCTTCAGAGCATTTTTAACGACGTGAAAAACGGCCATTAAAAATTTCGAACATGCTTTTTTTTTTCACGTTGTTTTTCATGTCGTTTTTTTTAACGACGTGAAAAACAATAGTGTGTATGCTTTAACGACGTGAAAAAAATGCGCATGCTCAGAATCAAGTATGAGACGGGAGCGCTCGTTCTGGTAAAACTAGCGTTCGTAATGGAGATAGCACATTCGTCACGCAGTAACGGACTGAAAAGCACGAGGCTGAAAAGCGCGAATCGTTGCTCAACAAACTTTACTAACATGAAGGGTGGCGCCATTCGAGCGGAACTTCCCCTTTATAGTGCCGTCGTACGTGGTATACGTCACTGCGCTTTGCTTGATCGTTTTTTAAAATGATCGTGTGTACGCAAGACATGCTTGAGAGGAAACATGAAAAAAAACGACGTGAAAAACGGCAAGAAAAAAAATGGCAAGAAAAATGATCGTGTGTATGGGGCATTAGAGGGGAGGAAGCGGGGACACCACGCCTGGCCTTCACCACAGGTGTCAGTGCGGTATAAGCAAAGTTCTTTCTCTATCTTCGGGTCAGTGTTGTGCACCTAAAACCTCCACGTGAGATTACCTTGAACAATGTCCACCAGAAAAGAGCCCCACACCATTAAAGTCCAACACTCCTTTATTCTTCTCGAGTGAACAGCACAATCAGTTAGACTCCCTTGGCTTTACAGAACAGAAAAGGGAGGTGTGGATGCGAGTAGGCCCAGACACAATGAACTCTCCACTTTCCTTCCCGAAAGTGGGTTGCGGTCTCCGAGCGAGGGGGAATTTCCTTCCAGGCGGTCTCCGGTGGGAGACTCACCTGTCACTGGCAATCTGCTGCACCGGGTCTTCAAATGAGGAGCTCCCCCTGGTCCATTACGCCTTCCGGATTCGGGTACCCAATCCCTGGGTTCCCTAGGACCTCCTTCCCTCGCGGAACTCAGTGTTGAGCACTGAGCTCCAGACCTCCATCCGAGTACCTCACCCCAGGCCAAAGGTGCCTGGGATGGAACACGACCTCCGGCTGTCCTCTAGGCCTGGGCCGCCTAGAGGACCGACACGAACCACCGCCCACAGGCTGAAGGTGCCTGGGACTCGACCCCGTGGCAAAGATGGCCGGCCCCTTTATACCCTCTCCCAGCAAGCACTGCAGGTTCCCCGCCCCACCATAACACTGCCGAGAGAGGACAAAAAGGAGGCCCGTCACACAGCAATGGCTCAACCCCCAGCCCATGGCGACAGCGCCACCTGCTGGGCTGCAGGGAATTACACATCACTGGTGTCTCTGCCAGTTAGGCCTCATGCCCACGGGCGTTTTTTCAGCCGCGTTTTTGAGCGTTTTTTACAGCTTAAAAACGCCTGTCCATGTTAGTCTATAGCTTCATGCCCACCTAGGCGTTTTTGAGCTGTAAAGAGCATAGGCGTTTGTAAGCTGTAAAAAAAACCCAGGGCCAGTGCGTTCCTCAGCGGCAGAATTTGGCAGGAAAAAACGCGAGCGTCAAAAAACGCGCACTAACGCGCAAAAAACGCGCACTAACGCGCGGTCGCGTTTTTAGCTCCGACGTTTTTTGTTTTCCAAAAAAAAAATAATAATATTTACAATAACATGGACAGGCGTTTTTAAGCTGCAAAAAACGCAGCTGTAAAAACGCCAGTGGGCATGAGGCCTTAAATTTACACCCGGGAAAGTACATACCCGCTACATATAAATAGTCAAATGCCAGAAAAATTGCAGAAATGGGATTAAATTCGGCTCTCAGAAGGAATGAAAAAAGATATATAATAGGAAAATAAGGAGAAATGCGAAGGGGAAAGATGAATGAAACTGAAAATGGTAGAGGAGAAAGGGGGAGACGGGGGGGATTAAATGTTTTTTTTTTTTTCTTGTTTTTTTTTTTATTTCTAGTGTGAATGAATGTTAGGACGAATCGATATGGAAGATAAAAGGATCAATGTAGGTGATTGATGGAAGGTATATTGTTTTTAAATGATAAGTAACTTATATATATCAAGATTCGGTATATCGAACAACTAATGGGAACAATGTATTTGTAAGTGAATCTTGTATAAATGTAAAAGTATTTTGTATTTGAAAAAAGATAAATAAAAAGAAATTGAAAACAAATACCCCCCAAAAAAGCTCTATTTGCTAGCAGATTTAGATGGAGTTGACCAACAAATTAAAGTGATTGTAAACCCACTATTTTTAATTTTTTTTCCCCAACGACCTGTAAGAGAAAGGCATAATGAGCTAATATGACTAGCATAATAGCTCATTATGCATCACTTACCTTAGATCGGGGCCCCCGAAGCCGTCCTCGTCTCCCTCTTCAGCCGCATCCATCGCTGCGGCGATAGCCGGAATGTTACTTCCGGGTATCGCCGCACCAGCCAATCACAGCGCCGCTCCGGCGCTGTGATTGGTCGGAGCGGCGAAGACGTGACTCCGCGCATGCGCGCATGAGCCGTCAAATTCGGCTACGTCGTCGAATGCTGCGACCTAGCCGAATTTGTGAATGGGGTTAACCCCATGCGCATGCGCGTGACGTCAGCGTCGCCGCTTTTAAATGCAAATATCTCCTTAACCGTGTATGCCAGTTTGCCCCATCAAATGCAACCAGTTCCCCCCCCCCCTCCCCACCCGGCACTTACCTTTCTCAGGTCAGCGCCGTCCTTCACGCTCCCTCCGAGCCCTCGATGTCTTCTCCCGTCCTCTTCATGTCAGAGATGCTATGATTGGACGCCTAGCGCCTGTCGCTTCAGCCAATCAGGTGACCGGTAACCAGACCCGGTGCACCTGATTGGCTGAGAGGCGGGTCAGTGTTAGGGAAGCGATTCCCTAACACAGCACTGTTTAAACAGGGAACGCACAGCAGTGCGCCCGCTGTTTAACAATTTGGAAGCCTATTAAAGCCCACGGGCTCTAATCAGGAAGCCTATCAGGCACTTCCAAAACACCCACCGCTGTAATTCAGATGGCCGGCGCTCAACAAGCGGCAGTGGCGACAATACATAGAGTCATGCAATGCATGAATCTATGTATTGGAGATTGACGAGTGCAGGAGAGAGGGGGCGGCGCTCCTGTGCCCATTATGGACGCACCGCCACTGCTGAGACCTCTTGAGTTCCTCCACACCAAACTGGTCAAACCATGTCTTTATGGAGCTGGCTTTGTTACACAGAGGTATGCTGGAATGATGGAGTGATGCTGGAACAGAAATAGGTCTTCCCTAAACTGTTACCACAAGGTTACCAAAAATATCTTTGTATGCTTTTAGCATTATCTGTACCCTTCACTAAAAACACCTGAACTCAATCATGTGGATGGGAGTCCACCAAATATTAGCCTTGTAGTGTAGACGTGATGGTCAGATATCCTCAAACATTTGGCATGGTTAAATCGTCAGGAAGAAACCTTATTTGTGATATCATATTTATACTAACTAGGGTTAGCCAGAGGCATTTTGGAATAGGGTTGCCACCTGTCCAGGATTCACCCGGACAGTTCGGGTTTGGAATCATGTGTCCGGGTTTCAGAAAGCCTGAAACCCGGACACATTATTTAGACTGGACTATGGATTCCCAGCAGGGTTTCTGGCTGCAGATGTCTAAGCTGAGAGTGTCTGTTACACTCTTTCACACTGCCCAAGAGAGGGCTTAATCTGCACCAATTGCCCCCACCCCTACCCCTCTGTGTCTGCCCACACTCCAATCCCCGGTGCTGTGCCTCAGAAAAGCAAAGTTGGGGCTGAAGATTTAAAGTCCAGCAGCCTCAGATACATCTGGATGAGAGGTGCTGACTGCCAAGGGATGAGTGAGCTCACCATCGATCCCTGTCTGTGAATGTGTCCCCCCCTCTCTCCCTTCTCTCTCCTGCCTCTGAGTGGGTACACTAAGGTAAATCAGGGTTCTCAGAGCACCCCTTACATCAGAGTTCCCCTTTACATCAGAGTTCTCAGTGTTCCCCCTTAAATCAGGGTTCTCAGAGCATCCCTTATGTTAGAGTCTAAAAGGGGAACTCTGTGGACTCTGATGTAAAGGGGGAACTCTGTGGATCCAGATATAAATGGGGAACTCTGTGAACTCTGATGTAAAAGGGGAACTCTGTGGACTCTGATATAAATGGGGAACTCTGTGAACTCTGATGTAAAAGGGGAACTCCGTGGATCCAGATGTAAAAGGGGAACTCTGTGGACTCTGATGTAAAGGGGGAACTCTGTGGATCCAGATGTAAAAGGGGAACTCTGATGTAAATGGGGATCTCTGTGTATCCAGATGTAAAGGGGGAACTCTGTGGATCCAGATGTAAAAGGGGAACTCTGTGGACTCTGATGTAAAGGGGGAACTCTGTGGATCCAGATATAAAAGGGGAACTCTGGGGACTCTGATGTAAAGGGGGAACTCTGTGGATCCAAATGTAAATGGGGAACTCTGTGGATCCAGATGTAAAAGGGGAACTCTGTGGATCCAGATGTAAAAGGGGAACTCTGTAGATCCAGATGTAAAAGGGGAACTCTGTGGAATCTGATATAAATGGGGAACTCTATGAACTCTGATGTAAAAGGGGAACTCTGTGAACTCTGATGTAAAGGGGGAACTCTGTGGATCCAGATGTAAAAGGGGAACTCTGTGGACTCTGATGTAAAGGGGGAACTCTGTGGATCCAGATGTAAAAGGGGAACTCTGTGGATCCAGATGTAAAAGGGGAACTCTGTGAACTCTGATGTAAAAGGGGAACTCTGTGGATCCAGATGTAAATGGGGAACTCTGTGGATCCAGATGTAAAAGGGGAACTCTGTGGATCCAGATGTAAAAGGGGAACTCTGTGGATCCAGATGTAAAAGGGGAACTCTGTGGATCCAGATGTAAATGGGGAACTCTGTGGATTCAGATGTAAAAGGGGAACTCTGTGGATCCAGATGTAAAAGGGGAACTCTGTGGACTCTGATGTAAAGGGGGAACTCTGTGGATCCAGATGTAAAAGGGGAAATTGTGGATACAGATGTAAAAGGGGAACTCTGTGAACTCTGATGTAAAAGGGGAACTCTGTGGATCCAGATGTAAATGGGGAACTCTGTGGATTCAGATGTAAAAGGGGAACTCTGTGGATCCAGATGTAAAAGGGGAACTCTGTGGATCCAGATGTAAAAGGGGAACTCTGTGGACTCTGATATAAATGGGGAACTCTGTGAACTCTGATGTAAAAGGGGAACTCTGTGGACTCTGATGTAAAGGGGGAACTCTGTGGATCCAGATGTAAAAGGGGAACTCTGTGGATCCAGATGTAAAAGGGGAACTCTGTGGATCCAGATGTAAAAGGGGAACTCTGTGAACTCTGATGTAAAAGGGGAACTCTGTGGATCCAGATGTAAATGGGGAACTCTGTGGATTCAGATGTAAAAGGGGAACTCTGTGGATCCAGATGTAAAAGGGGAACTCTGTGGACTCTGATGTAAAGGGGGAACTCCGTGGATCCAGATATGTAAAAGGGGAACTCTGTGGACTCTGATGTAAATGGGGAACTCTGTGGATTGAGATGTAAAAGGGGAACTCTGTGGATCCAGATGTAAAAGGGGAACTCTGTGGATCCAGATGTAAAAGGGGAACTCTGTGGACTCTGATGTAAAGGAGGAACTCTGTGGATCCAGATGTAAAAGGGGAACTCTGTGGATCCAGATGTGGATCCAGATGTAAAAATGCCGTGGGCCACTAAAGGGTTTGACTTGAAGAAAAGGTGGCAGCCCTATTTTGGAACCAAGAGTTGTTGACTGATACAGCAAAAAATAACTATTTGGCTACAATTGTCAAGTGTATACTTGGAGGAAAAAGTGAAAAAAAGTGTTTGAAGAGAACACCTGCCAAGTGTTAGGCGTGTGATAGATCTATTATGTTTTAAAATTAATCAGTGAGCTAACTGTACTTAGTGAAAAAATATAATAAACAAGGTAATAAGAGTAATCCATAAAACAGCAGCACTCAGATATCTGAACAACGCAGTATCTAGATCCAACTGCAGTGCCCAAGGAACCTTGTTTTGCTAGTAACTCGCCTAGGCAAGGATGGCATTCTCTTGGTACACCACCAACAGCCTCCTGAGATAACGTCACACATCCCAGGAGCCCACATGGCCAGTCTGCCAGCAGTAGAATAAAAATGAAAACCGAAAAGAGGTTAATTATTGTGTAGCGGGTATTTAAATTTAGGGGAAGCATCTGGGTGGTAGTATGACCCAGATGCATTGATTGTTAGGGAATGTGGGACCCTTTTTATTCGTGGAGGACTCCAGTGGTGTTCAGTTCCCTGCGGTTCCCGGGTGGCGCTGTCGCCCTGGGCCGGGGTTGAACCATCACTGCAGTGCTGTTCCCTTTTTGTCCTGTTTCGGCAGCCGTACGGAGGGGCGGGGAACCTGCTGTGCCTGTCGGGAGAGGGGATAAAGGGGAGAGACGCCCTCACCACGAGGTTCAGAGTCGGAGGTCACAGCCGCGCCCAGGCACCTTTAGCCTGTGTGCCGGTGTTCCGGAGTTCCGGGCCCAGGTGCCCTTGGCCTGGACGGAGCGGGAGATGGAGTCCATCCCAGGCACCTTCAGCCTGGGGTGAGGTACTACGAAGGAGGCCCGGGGCTCAGTACCTTCGACTGGGTTCCGCAGGGGTGGAGGAGTCCGAGGGGCCCTAAGGTGTTGGGCGACCGAATCTGAGACGAGGAGACCAGGGAGCATAACCCCTCCGAACAGTCCAGTGCAGCATTTGCCGGTGACGGCGGGGCCTCTGGTAACTCTCTTGGAAATGTAGCGGCCTCACCCCTCTCTCCCCTTCTCACACTCGGCTTGTCTTTCTTCATCTAGGGGTCTCAGTGCTGGGGGGAGGGATGAGATACACCACGGCCCATGTCCTCCATAGCTAAGAGGTGAAGGCCAGAAGATTAGGTTTTGTGTAGGTGTCCTAGAGTCAAGTCCAGTACTTCGTCCCTGACTCCTTTGCTCCTAGTAACCAGAGTTCCACAGTAGTGTTTGTCTGTCAGCTTACCTTCCTTCCTATGTGTTCATCTTAGAGGCCTGAGCCCTTTCACCTGGCTTCCTTTATAATCTCCTCCCAGCCAGACTCCACCCCAGGTCCTATCACAGAACACTATATTAACCTGTGCACTGCAAGCCTGCTTGGCTGATCAACGTGTTTGTTAGGCATTGTGTGTTTGGGTTCCTGCCTGCCGTGTGCTACGTCTGTCTCTCTGTTACGTTATTGGCTTGTCCCCGACTATCCCTGTCTGCTCGTGACCCTTGACCTTCGGCTCGTTCTTCGTTATCCTTGTCTGCTTGTGGCCCCTGACCTTCAGCTTGTTATTCGGTTCTCTCTATCGTGTGCTGCTGCTTCCCCTCTTTTCCCCTTATCCTACGGGGCGTGAGCTAGGAAACTCCAGGGGCCGCGACCTGGTCCCAGCCTGCAGCGTAACATCCTCACCACTAGAGGCCCTGGAGAAGACCAGCTGGGTCTTATACTCCGCGCCCTGGGGAATCTTGGCTCTCGCTTCCGTTGGGATCCCGGTTGTGCTCCTCTGGTCCCGCTTTCCACAACCACCCAGTTTCCTATCCGCAGAAGCCAGCCATAGGGTTCACTACCTCGCGGTGCACTCCTGTCCCCCTACGGTGTGCATCTGTCACCTGGCCACAGGTGACCCTGACAGTTTGATCAGCCATGAACCCGGCTGACATCCCGTTACCCGTGGATGATCCGTTGCAGGGCATAGTTTGCAGACTTGAAACCCAGGAATCGAATCAGACTCAGGTGATGCGATTCCTCCAGGATCTGGCTTCTCGCTTCGAGCAGCTTCAGGCCTCCTTGGGAACCCTGAATCCGCAACCTCAAATACAACCATCGGCTGAACCTATTGCACCAGTCGCAGCCACACACTCACTACAACTGCCAGCTCCGTCCCGTTTCTCTGGGGACTCCAAGGCTTGCAGGGGGTTCCTTAGCCAATGCACAATTCATTTTGAGCTCCAGCCCCAAAACTTCCTGTCTGATCGGGCTAAGGTAGCCTATATCATTTCCCTCCTCTCTGGTGAAGCTTTAGCCTGGGCAGCCCCTCTGTGGGAACTGAATGATCCAGTGGTTTCTAGCCTGTCTGGCTTCTTGAAACTTTTTCGGAATATCTTCGAAGAACCGGCTCGTGTCTCTTCAGCGGCCAGCGCCCTTTTACGTCTCCGCCAAGAGTCTGCTTCTGTGGGACAGTATGCCCTTCATTTCCGCATACTGTCGGCTGAGTTGAGCTGGAACAATGAGGCCTTAGTCGCAACCTTTTTGCATGGCCTGTCTGATAGAGTGAAGGATGAATTAGCAGGAAGAACCATCCCCACTGATCTGGCCGGCGTTATCTCCTTGTGTAACCAGATCGATATTCGCTTTCAGGAGAGGACCTTAGAAAAGCAACGCCAGCACTCCTTGGTTCTTAGTCAGCCTGAGCTCCCCTCTCTTCGACCCGTAGAGCATCTCCTACCAGCTGAGGAACCCATGCAGCTGGGTCGGACCAGGCTATCCCCCGAGGAACGTGCTAGGCGCAGAACTCTTGGTCTGTGTCTTTACTGTGGGGGCAAAGGTCATTTTCGTGACACTTGCTCTCTTTGTCCAGAAAAACGTTCGGGTCCACTTCATCTGGAAAGTGGAGTATTGGACCCAGAAATATCACCTTCCCCTTCTCGTCTTCTGCTTTCTGTGTTCCTTCATGTTGGTGCTTCTTCTCATTCGGTCTCAGCATATCTGGATTCCGGAGCCGCTGGTAATTTTATGGACTGGGAAATCGCATCGTCCATGAGACTTACTCTTTTGCCCCTCACCACACCATTGGTGGTCTTGGCGATTGATGGTACTGTTCTCCCAGGGGGACCTATCCGCTTCCAGACCCTCCCTGTTAAGATGTCGGTAGGGACACTCCACCAGGAGTGGATATCCTTCCTTATCTTACCCAAGGCCTCAACGCCTATAATTTTGGGTCTCCCATGGTTACAGCTCCATTCTCCTCATGTGGACTGGACTACTGGACAGATCCTGGCTTGGGGTCCCTCCTGTTCCTCGTCCTGCCTACCCAAGGTTGCCCCCTGTGAATCTGAGCCGGTCATTCATTCCAGGTTGCATAACCATTTACATTTCTCTGTCCCTAACCACCCTTGGACGCACAGCCAGGCTAGCTTGTCTACAAGTCCTGCAGTCGCTACGTCTTGCGATGCGATTCAGGTAGTCGCTACACCTGACTCAGCTATTCGCTCTGCCTCTGTACTAGTTATGCCAGTCCAGCCCATGCCCAGTGAGCCTCCTACTTTTTCTTGTTCGGGACATTCTGCTTGTACTTCAGCTATTCAGTTTGACTCCGGCGACATGTCACCTTCTAACCAACCTGACTTCAGGGTTCCACTGACATCTGCCCAGTCTGATGGTCCTGTGCAAGATGACCAGTTCCCCTTTAAGGGTCTAGGGGACCCTCCTCAGATTCCTGTTGATCCTCTCATGCCCTTGCTTATTCCTAGAGAGCCTTTGGTCCTCAATAGATCTTCTTGTCATCTCCCTACCTCGTTTTCGGTCTCTGAGGATAATCTTAAGTACGAGGTTAGACAAGTTCTGGATTCTCGGCTCTGCAGAGGCATTCTTCAGTACCTTGTGCATTGGAGAGGTTTTGGTCCTGAGGAGGCGTCTTGGATCGCTGCATCTGATGTCGCTGCACCTCATCTGTTGAGAAGGTTTCATCAGAGATTTCCCTTTAAGCCTGGGCCCAGGCGGGGGAGGGCCCATAAGAGGGAGGGTACTGTCATGGATATGCAGTAGTGTTTGTCTGTCAGCTTACCTTCCTTCCTATGTGTTCATCTTAGAGGCCTGAGCCCTTTCACCTGGCTTCCTTTATAATCTCCTCCCAGCCAGACTCCACCCCAGGTCCTATCACAGAACACTATATTAACCTGTGCACTGCAAGCCTGCTTGGCTGATCAACGTGTTTGTTAGGCATTGTGTGTTTGGGTTCCTGCCTGCCGTGTGCTACGTCTGTCTCTCTGTTACGTTATTGGCTTGTCCCCGACTATCCCTGTCTGCTCGTGACCCTTGACCTTCGGCTCGTTCTTCGTTATCCTTGTCTGCTTGTGGCCCCTGACCTTCAGCTTGTTATTCGGTTCTCTCTATCGTGTGCTGCTGCTTCCCCTCTTTTCCCCTTATCCTACGGGGCGTGAGCTAGGAAACTCCAGGGGCCGCGACCTGGTCCCAGCCTGCAGCGTAACATCCTCACCACTAGAGGCCCTGGAGAAGACCAGCTGGGTCTTAGACTCCGCGCCCTGGGGAATCTTGGCTCTCGCTTCCGTTGGGATCCCGGTTGTGCTCCTCTGGTCCCGCTTTCCACAACCACCCAGTTTCCTATCCGCAGAAGCCAGCCATAGGGTTCACTACCTCGCGGTGCACTCCTGTCCCCCTACGGTGTGCATCTGTCACCTGGCCACAGGTGACCCTGACACCCTAGCAATTTGTGCATCTGGGTTACACTACCACCCAGATGCCTCCCTTAAATTCAAACACCCGCTACACTCTCCCCCTGGTGATTTGACACTGGTCCCCAGTGTCTGGTACAAACTCACATCCCACACGGGTAGTGACATTAGTTCAGCCCAGAAACCAAATTACACAATTTAACCCTGAATTGTGCCAAGACCTGAATGGGAAAGGGAAAACTTAAAACAATATAACTATAAAACTTTCCAATAAAACACTTTAAATATCTCACACATTTACATTCTTCCCTCCCCCTGGCTATCTAAGGACCACCCATTCTCAGCAGCCTTGATAGACGAATCTCCTGCAGAGGGAAAGAAAAGAAACATACATCCTAACAATACATGTGTCTTTGCTTGGAATGAATGAGTCTATCCGAAAAGAAACCTATTCACTCCAATAAGTGCTGCATAATGTAAAAAAAAACAAAAACAATCGTTGCGCAACACTGCCACCTCGTGACAATGCCACGGTCAAGTCACTCATCACTTCCAGATGAACTTTTTCTCTCTTGATCATTTCTCTGTGACTCTACACTGACTAAAACCCCAAAGTCACTGATTTCTCTGAAGTGCAGGGAAAAAGAGGGAGAACAAAACAATAACAGCTCCCATTTCTTCAAAGAGTAGAACTGCCCAAATGCAAAAAAAAACTAGGGCACAGTCCTTGTGTTCCGGTGAAGGCACACCGGAAAGTTCTACAATGAACAGCAAAAAGAACACACAGGAGTCTTTCCTTTTCTCCTAAAGGTAAAACCTTGGATGCGGCAGGAACACAGGCTTCAAATGTCTGTCCAAAGCATCCACATGGTACTCAGCATTTCCTCCTTCCTTGCGGCAAATCACCACTCTGTCCGCATGGATATGCCTTCCCAGCATCCACTTAGCTTTACAGTCCTGGAACTTCTTGGTGACCGTTGGTGAACAAGAAAGGTATCGCCGTGCTTGCGGTACTTTAAGTTTGTCCCACACAAAGGTATCATACCATCTTTGGTGAAAAACTTCCACCTCGTAGAGCAGTTCTCGAGGCAGGTACGGGTATTCCCACCCATACTCTTGGGCAACCTTCTGGCCGAAGAGACGCTGCAGCCTTGATAAAGGTGGCATGGTGGCCCGGTCTCCTTCTCCAGGCAAAACAATCGCTTCTGGGTGGCGAGGTGCGTTCACCACCTCGGTAGATCTGGGCCTAGTAGCCCGCAGTGACTTGCATTGCACTCCCGCAACAGGAACAGGTGAAATGGATGTTGAGTCCAGAAGAGGAATCCCTGACAGGGGACCTGATTCTTCTCTAGGCACCGAGGCCTCCACCCGTGGTGTACTATCTCCAGTAGACATGGGCAGGTCCCTTGTGACACGGGACGAGGGTAGCTTCATCTTGTCCCATCCCTTCTGGTGGAAGATTTCGTCTATCTCCCCATCATCACCATTGTCAGACAATGAATCCAGGTCAGAGCAGAGGTGTCGTAGCATTCAGCGGGCAGATAATTCCCAGTCACAGAACTATCTCCCTTGACAGCCTATACCGACTGTGGGCTTCCACCACTTTTAACCACACAGACAGTCCCAACCCCTGGCTCACCTGGGCCTTCAGAAGAATAGGGATGTCCAGGACTCTTCTCTCCGGATCCATCCAGGCCAGGCAAGCAGCGGGGCGAAGCTCTTCCACGACCACACGAGGCCATCACTAGGCCGACTTTCCTCTTCGGTGGTCTTCAGGGAGCTGCTGGTGACCGAGGCAGCATCCTCTGATTTTTCTCTTTTCATCTCCACTTGGGCAGTCACTTCGCCTGGATCAGTGCGCACGGGAAACGCACCAGCATCGATCTCTCCTTCCGGAGTGGCAGTCCCAGTGAGGTGGTTGAGGTGGAAAGCCCGAGGCTTTTCTGTGGATGGTTCCACCTCAAAGAGAAACTCCTTGCAGACCTCACATCGCCCGAATGGCTTCAGCTGGACCACCAGTCCCGAACAGCCGGGACAGATCACACCGAGGGCCTCCATGTCTCTGCAGGTGTACAGAGCCAATCGCCCCCCGGGGCCTTAGTCTTATCCCCGTATCCATGATCGGAGCAGCCAGAGAAGACATATCCATGAAAAGAGAAGCTGAAATCCATGGAGTGGTTGAAGTCATCTTCTCTCTTCGCTGCTCCATTGCGCACTGACCCACACGCGCCGGAATCTCCACGTGCGTACGTCCACATGGCCAGACTCCTCCCACACTCTGCACTTGTTCGCGGGCTTTCTCCTCTCCCCACCCATGAACTACGCAGCTATGGGTTGCCTCGTGGCCCGTTGGCCAATATGGCCGACCTACTCGGAACTCCTCCGGGCAGCAAAGTTCAAGTTCAGACACCACACACATCCCGGACAAGATGCCCCCACGTGTAGCGGCCTTACCCCTCTCTCCCCTTCTCATACTCGGCTTGTCTTTCTTCGTCTAGGGGTCTCAGTGCTGGGGGGAGGGATGAGATACACCACGCCCATGTCCTCCATAGCTAAGAGGTGAAGGCCAGAAGATTAGGTTTTGTGTAGGTGTCCTAGAGTCAAGTCCAGTACTTCGTCCCTGACTCCTTTGCTCCTAGTAACCAGAGTTCCACACAGTGAATAGGTCCAACTCAGTTTTATTCTTCTTGGCAAACAACAAACAGTTTCTTCTACTGAGTAATAATGGGGGATAGATCGAGGCACAATCCTTTCCCTTCTGTTGCTAACCACTGTGATATCACCAGTGGCGAATAGTCACGGTCACTGACTATATGAAGTAGAACATGAATTACCTTCCCTAGCACAGCCCCTGTCAGGGAAGGAAATCCGTCCAAGGGAGAAACCGGAGGCCTCTCTGTCACCAGCGATGCTGCGCTGGACTCTCCAGAGAAGTTCCGCACACCAGATCTGACAAACTCAGACACGGGCACCCAAGGAGTTAGGGCCCCCTCGGATTCCTCCACCCTCGCGGAACTCAGTCGAAGGTACTGAGCCCCAGGCATCCGCCATAGTACCTCACCCCAGGCTAAAGGTGCCTGGGATGGACTCCATCTCCGCTCCGGCCAGGCCAAGGGCACCTAGGCCTGGAGCACTGGAACGCCAGCACCCAAGCTGAAGGTGCCTGGGTGCGGCCGAGTCCTCCGACTCCCACTCCGAACTCTGAACCCTGTGGTAAGGGCGTCCGCCCCTTTTATCCCCTCTCGCTTTGCGTCACAGCGGGTTCCCTGCCCCGCTGTACCAGCTCCAGGGGAGGACAAAAAGGTACAGTCTTGCGGTGTGAGTTCAGCTCCGGCCCAGGGCAACAGCGCCACCTGTGGACCGCAAGGAACCTCACACCACCAGAGTCCTCCAAGAACCAGAAAAAGGTCTCGGATCCCCTAGCAATTTGTGCATCTGGGTTACACTACCACCCTGATGCCTCCCTTCAATTCAAACACCGGCTACAGAAGGATATCTTCCCCCTGACAGGGGCTGCACTTAGCGAAGGTAATTCTGTTCCTGTTCTACCCGGTCGGTGGCAGCAGCTGTGTGTAATAACCATTAGTGACACTACAATGGTTAGTTCTATTTGAGGATTGTGCCTTGACCTACTCCCCACTTATACTGAACTGTTCTTTGGGTCACAACCTGTCTGCTGTTAAAGTACGATTTATTGCTGTCAGAGAATAAATAAGAGTTGGACCTTTTCAGTGGTGTGGAACTTCAGTTACTGGGAGCAAAGGGGGGTCATCTGCAGAACGGACTTGGCTCTGGGTTATGCACACAGCCCGAAGGTAAACAGGTGTTGGCTTTCACCTCTACACATTAGAGGACATGGGCCGTAGTGTACCGCACCCCTCCTCCCTGATCCCCCTAGACAAGACAACAAGCCGAGAAGAAGAAGGGGTGAGAGGGGTGAGGCCGCTACAATTGCAACAAGAAAATACATCCAATGTCCAACACTTAAAAGTCAACCATGATGTCCATGATTTTAAACATTAACCACTTCAGCCCCGGACCATTTGGCTGCCAAATGACCGGGCCACTTTTGTCGCTTTAACTGACAATTGCGCGGTCGTGCGACGTGGCTCCCAAACAAAATTGACGTCCTTTTTTCCCCACAAATAGAGCTTTCTTTGGTGGTATTTGATCACCTCTGCGGTTTTTAGTTTTTGCGCTATAAACAAAAGAAAAGCGACAATTTTGAAAAAAAAGCAATATTTTTTAATATATAAAAAAAAAAATATTTTCCTCAGTTTAGGCCGATACGTATTCTTCTACATTAGGGATGAGCTCGGTGTTCGAGTCGAACATACGTTCGACTCGAACATCGGCTGTTCGATCGTTCGACGAAGATCGAACGATTTGGGCCGTTCGCGCCTAATTCGAGTGACGCGAACGGCCCACAATGCACTACGCCATCACAGTGTCATCCAGGCGCTGTGATTGGCCAAGCATGCACTGTGACCCCGCATGCTTGGCCAATCACAGCGCCGGCAGCGAGGAGAGCAATGATTGGCCACAGGCAGGATGCCTGTGGCCAATTATTGCTGAGGGTGTTTAGTACACGCCCCACACTATAAAAGGCCGCCAGCACGGCGGCCTAGTGTAGTGTGTTCTGGAGCAGGGAAAGAGAAGCATAGGCAGGGACAGTGACATTTATTTTTTCTTGCTTAACCTGGATTCCTTTAGTTTAGGGAAAGAGAAGGATAGGTAGGGAGAGTGTCAGTGTGTTTTACTGTGCGAATCCTTGTTTCTAGGGACAGGGAAGGACAGTGAGGGAAATTCTCCTTGTGCTATAGTGTGCTAAAGCATTGATCATCAATCAGCTTTAAAAAAACATTTTTTCTAGGGAGACAGAAAACTATAGGTAGGAAGAGTGTCAGTTTCTTTCACTGTGATAATCCTTGTTTCTAGGGACAGGGAAGGACAGTGAGGGAAATTCTACTTGTGCTATAGTGTGCTAAAGCATTGATCATCAATCAGCTTTAAAAAAACATTTTTTCTAGGGACAGAAAACTATAGGTAGGAAGAGTGTCAGTTTCTTTCACTGTGATAATCCTTGTTTCTAGGGACAGGGAAGGACAGTGAGGGAAATTCTCCTTGTGCTATAGTGTGCTAAAGCATTGATCATCAATCAGCTTTAAAAAAACATTTTTTCTAGGGACAGAAAACTATAGGTAGGAAGAGTGTCAGTTTCTTTCACTGTGATAATCCTTGTTTCTAGGGACAGGGAAGGACAGTGAGGGAAATTCTACTTGTGCTATAGTGTGCTAAAGCATTGATCATCAATCAGCTTTAAAAAAACATTTTTTCTAGGGACAGAAAACTATAGGTAGGAAGAGTGTCAGTTTCTTTCACTGTGATAATCCTTGTCTCTAGGGACAGGGAAGGACAGTGAGGGAAATTCTACTTGTGCTATAGTGTGCTAAAGCATTGATCATCAATCAGCTTTAAAAAAACATTTTTTCTAGGGACAGAAAACTATAGGTAGGAAGAGTGTCAGTTTCTTTCACTGTGATAATCCTTGTTTCTAGGGACAGGGAAGGACAGTGAGGGAAATTCTCCTTGTGCTATAGTGTGCTAAAGCATTGATCATCAATCAGCTTTAAAAAAACATTTTTTCTAGGGACAGAAAACTATAGGTAGGAAGAGTGTCAGTTTCTTTCACTGTGATAATCCTTGTTTCTAGGGACAGGGAAGGACAGTGAGGGAAATTCTACTTGTGCTATAGTGTGCTAAAGCATTGATCATCAATCAGCTTTAAAAAAACATTTTTTCTAGGGACAGAAAACTATAGGTAGGAAGAGTGTCAGTTTCTTTCACTGTGCTAATCCTTGTTTCTAGGGACAGGGAAGGACAGTGAGGGAAATTCTACTTGTGCTATAGTGTGCTAAAGCATTGATCATCAATCAGCTTTAAAAAAACATTTTTTCTAGGGACAGAAAACTATAGGTAGGAAGAGTGTCAGTTTCTTTCACTGTGATAATCCTTGTTTCTAGGGACAGGGAAGGACAGTGAGGGAAATTCTACTTGTGCTATAGTGTGCTAAAGCATTGATCATCAATCAGCTTTAAAAAAACATTTTTTCTAGGGACAGAAAACTATAGGTAGGAAGAGTGTCAGTTTCTTTCACTGTGATAATCCTTGTTTCTAGGGACAGGGAAGGACAGTGAGGGAAATTCTACTTGTGCTATAGTGTGCTAAAGCATTGATCATCAATCAGCTTTAAAAAAAAAAAATTCTAGGGACAGAAAACTATAGGTAGGAAGAGTGTCAGTTTCTTTCACTGTGATAATCCTTGTTTCTAGGGACAGGGAAGGACAGTGAGGGAAATTCTCCTTGTGCTATAGTGTGCTAAAGCATTCCTCATCAACCATCTTTGAAATCCTTGTTTTTTGGACAGTCAGGGAAATTGTCGTTGTGCTATTCTGTGCAAAAGCAATCATCCTCAACCATATTTAGAAATCCTTAAGTAAAGGGACAGAGAAGGACACCTGAAGGTAGCCCTTATTGCTTTTTTCCCATCTCCCTGCAGTCCATCTATTAGAATGTCTGGAAGGCAAACAAGGAGAGGCAGACAGTCAGGAGGCAATAAAAGAGGGCAAGCAGGCTCTGTGTCTGGGGGCAACAGTGCTGGTCGTGGACGCGGTGCATTGTCATCAGCACATGGCCATGGGACACGCTTGTCCTTCTTTTCGGCAGCTGGACATGTTGAGCCACATCATGCCGAAGACTTGGTAGAGTGGATGACCAAGCCCTCCTCCTCCTCCTCATCCTCTCTCACCCAGGCTCAGGGTACTGGCAAAGCAGCTGCCAAAGCGTCCTCTTCCCTGGTATCAATGTCAGACTCATCATCAGTCACTCCTTCCCTAGACCCACCATGTCCTCCTCCTGAGGATTCCCCCGAACTGTTTGAGCACAGTGTTGGGTACATGCTCCAGGAGGATGCCCAGCGTTTCGAAGGGTCTGATGATGAAACCCAGCTACAGGAAGGCAGTAGCGTGAGAGCAGACAGAGGGGATGCTCAAGAAGGACACCAATCTGGCAGTCATGTTCCAGCAGCTGCAGCATACTGCCAGATTGGCTCCAGTGATGAGGAGGGAGGGGATGATGAGGTCACTGACTCCACGTGGGTGCCTAATAGGAGAGAGGAGGAGGAGGAGGATGAGGAGGAGGCACATCTCCAACGAGGCAGGATGCCCTTTGGTGGCCAGCGTAAGGGCAGTACACCGACGGAATCACACCGCAGAGCTCCGCCTGTGCAGGGCGCTGCCTCTGCCCGTCATTCAAAAAGTTCTTTGGTGTGGGCCTTTTTTGAGGCTAGTGCATCAGATCGCACAGCTGCTGTTTGCAACATATGTCTCAAGCGTATATCGCGTGGCCAAAACATCAGCCGCTTGGGTACCACATGCCTGACCAGACATATGTTGACCTGCCATGCAGCTCGTTGGCAAGCCTACCTCAAAGACCCACACCAAAGAACAAAGCGGACCTCTCCTTGCACCGCATCAGCTGGGATCTCCAACCCCACTATAACTTCAGTCCTCTCTGAAACATGCACTGAGAGGAATGAAGGTGTAGAATTAGGTGTGTCACAGCCAAGTACTTGCGGCCACTCTGCTAGCAGTACACCGACGTCCGATTCTAGCAGGCAAATTTCCCTGCCCCAGCTGCTGGACCGTCGAAAGAAGTTCACTCCCAGCCATCCACATGCCCAGCGGTTGAATGCTAGCTTGGCTAAATTGCTAGCGCTTCAACTGCTGCCTTTTCAGTTGGTAGACTCGGCCCCCTTCCGTGAGTTTGTGCAATGTACGGTTCCTCAGTGGCAGGTTCCCAAACGCCACTTTTTCTCACGGAAGGCTATTCCGGCTCTCTACCGGCATGTGGAAGGCAATGTCTTGGCCTCGCTGGACAGGGCGGTCAGCGGTAAGGTGCATATTACCGCTGACTCATGGTCCAGCAGGCATGGACAGGGACGTTACCTTTCTTTCACGGCCCATTGGGTCACTCTTTTGGCAGCTGGGAAGGATGCAGGACAAGGTGCAGTAGTGTTGGAGGTTGTTCCACCGCCACGCCTCCAAAATGCTACTACTGGTTGTGACACACCTCTCTCCTCCACCCCCTCCTCTTCTTCTTCCTCCATGGCCTCTTCCTGTGGTTTGTCCTCTGAACCAGCGGTGCTCCGTAGCCGTTCAAGGGGCTACGCAAGTACGCAGGCAAAAAGATGCCATGCCGTGCTTGCGCTGGTGTGTTTGGGGGACAGAAGCCACACTGGGGCAGAGGTCCTGTCTGCTCTGCAGGGCCAGGCCGAGAGGTGGTTGACGCCACGCCAGCTTAAGCCAGGAATGGTGGTTTGCGACAATGGCACCAACCTCCTCTCCGCCCTCCGACAGGGACAACTGACCCATGTGCCCTGTGTGGCTCACGTCCTTAACCTGGTGGTGCAGCGGTTCTTGGGCAGGTACCCGGGCTTACAGGATGTCCTGAGGCAGGCCAGGAAAGTCTGTGTGCATTTCCGCAGATCTTATAATGCCAGTGCTCGCCTGGCTGAGCTGCAAAAGGAGTTGAACCTGCCCAAGAACCGCCTTATATGTGACATGCCCACCAGGTGGAACTCAACGTTGGCCATGCTGCAGCGGCTGCACACGCAGCAGAGGGCCATCAATGAGTACCTGTGCGACTACGGCACCAGGACAGGGTCAGGGGAGCTTGGTTTTTTTCTCCACGCCAGTGGGGCATGATCAGGGATGCATGCACTGTCCTGGCACCATTTGAGGAGGCCACGAGGATGGTGAGCAGTGACAGTGCATGCATCAGTGACCTCTTGTCCACCTGTTGGAGCACACGCTGCGTGGAATAATGGACAGGGCACTTGAGGCAGAACAGAGGCAGGAAGAGGAGGACTTCCTTGCCTCTCAAGGCCCCCTTTACCCAGACAGTGTTCCTTCTGTCCCACCCATCGCACAGGAAGAGGAGGAGGAGGAGGAGGAGGATTGTGTCAGCATGGAGGTGGAGGCTGGCACTCAGCATCATCAGCAGCAGTCTTTTAGGGATGATTTACAGTCCCAAGAAACCAGTGGACTTGTACGTGGCTGGGAGGAGGTGGCTGCGGATCATGTCGTCCTTAGTGACCCAGAGGACTCCGGAGCGAATGCCTCAGCAAACCTACGCTGCATGGCCTCCCTGATCCTGCAAAGTCTGCGGAAGGATCCTCGTATTCTTCGGATCAAGGAGAGGGACCATTACTGGCTGGCCACTCTCCTTGATCCACGGTACAAGGGTAAGGTTGCGGACCTTATGTTACCGTCGCAGAGGGAGCAGAGGATGAGACAACTCCGGGAGGCCTTGCAGAAAGGTCTGTGCAACGCGTTCCCAGAGACTGGGAGGTTACAAACTCCTGGTCCTGGACAACGAGTTGCTGAGGCTTCGGCCAGTCAAAGAAGGAGCGGTGGGGAAGGTGGCCGTCTGACCGATGCGTTCAGACAATTCTTTAGTCCGCAGCCCCAAAGTATGATCGGTTCCAGCAACCATCGCCAGCGTCTGATAAACATGGTGCAGGAATATCTAGGGGCAAGGTCAGACTTGGACACCTTCCCCACCGAAAATCCTCTGGCTTACTGGGTCTTGAGGATGGATCACTGGCCAGAGCTTGCACAGTATGCAATTGAGCTACTGGCCTGTCCTGCATCCAGCGTTCTTTCGGAACGCACATTCAGTGCTGCTGGAGGATTTGTCACGGATCACAGGGTGCGCCTGTCCACCGACTCGGTTGATCGACTGACTTTCATCAAGATGAACCAGTCTTGGATCACCACCAGCTACCACACACCTGATGCTGATATAACAGACTAATTGATTTTAACATGTCACATCCCTTCAAGACTGATGCTGATGCTGAGTGCCTGTGCTGTTATGTTGACTGGCTATCCTCCTCCTCTGAGTCCTCAATGATACGATTGATGATGATAGCTTGGAAGATCATTTTTGTTTATGGGTGCCGCCACCAGTGGCTAAGGCCCAATTTTTCAGCCCCTGTTTTACAGGGGCGTGTAATTACAATTTTTTTAGCAATAATTTGCCATAGGGCTCATTGCTGTGCTCCAAGTACAGTATCTGTGAGGGGTTGGAGTGTTGTGGCACCAGTGCCTAAGGCCCAATTTTTCAGCCCCTGTTTAACAGGGGCGTGTCATTACAATTTTTGAAGCAATACTTTGCAACAGGGCTCATTGCTGTGCTCCAAGTACAGTATCTGTGAGGGGTTGTAGTGTTGTGCCACCAGTGCCTAAGGCCCAATTTTTCAGCCCCTGTTCAACAGGGGCATGTAATTACAATTCTTGATCTAATAATTCACAGCAGGGCCCATTGCTGCACCCACCAAGAGTAACTCTGAGGGCTTACAGTGTTGTGGCAACGCCACCACCACCACCACCACGAAAGGCCCAATTTTTCAGCCCCTGTTCAAAAGGGGCATGTAATTACAATTCTTGATCTAATAATTCACAGCAGGGCCCATTCCTGCACCCACCAAGAGTAACTCTGAGGGCTTACAGTGTTGTGGCAACACCACCACCACCACCACCACCACGAAAGGCCCAATTTTTCAGCCCCTGTTCAACAGGGACATGCAATTACAATTCTTGATCTAATAATTCACAGCAGGGCCCATTCCTGCACCCACCAAGAGTAACTCTGAGGGCTTACAGTGTTGTGGCAACACCACCACCACCACCACCACCACCACGAAAGGCCCAATTTTTCAGCCCCTGTTCAACAGGGGCATGCAATTACAATTCTTGATCTAATAATTCACAGCAGGGCCCATTGCTGCACCCACCAAGAGTAACTCTGAGGGCTTACAGTGTTGTGGCAACGCCACCACCACCACCACCACGAAAGGCCCAATTTTTCAGCCCCTGTTCAAAAGGGGCATGTAATTACAATTCTTGATCTAATAATTCACAGCAGGGCCCATTCCTGCACCCACCAAGAGTAACTCTGAGGGCTTACAGTGTTGTGGCAACACCACCACCACCACCACCACCACCACGAAAGGCCCAATTTTTCAGCCCCTGTTCAACAGGGACATGCAATTACAATTCTTGATCTAATAATTCACAGCAGGGCCCATTCCTGCACCCACCAAGAGTAACTCTGAGGGCTTACAGTGTTGTGGCAACACCACCACCACCACCACCACCACGAAAGGCCCAATTTTTCAGCCCCTGTTCAACAGGGGCATGCAATTACAATTCTTGATCTAATAATTCACAGCAGGGCCCATTCCTGCACCCACCAAGGGTAACTCTGAGGGCTTACAGTGTTGTGGCAACACCACCACCACCACCACGAAAGGCCCAATTTTTCAGCCCCTGTTCAACAGGGGCATGCAATTACAATTCTTGATCTAATAATTCACAGCAGGGCCCATTCCTGCACCCACCAAGAGTAACTCTGAGGGCTTACAGTGTTGTGGCAACACCACCACCACCACCACCACCACGAAAGGCCCAATTTTTCAGCCCCTGTTCAACAGGGGCATGCAATTACAATTCTTGATCTAATAATTCACAGCAGGGCCCATTCCTGCACCCACCAAGAGTAACTCTGAGGGCTTACAGTGTTGTGGCAACACCACCACCACCACCACCACCACGAAAGGCCCAATTTTTCAGCCCCTGTTCAACAGGGGCATGCAATTACAATTCTTGATCTAATAATTCACAGCAGGGCCCATTGCTGCACCCACCAAGAGTAACTGTCAGGGCTTACAGTGTTGTGGCACCAGCACCACCATCAAAGGCCCAATTTTTACTACCACTGTTCAACAATTATATGTAATTAAAATTCCTGATATAATAGTTGACAGCAGGGCGTTCCAGCACCCACCAAGAGTAACTGTGAGTGCTTACAGTGTTGTGCCAACACCAACAACTAAGGGGCCTATTTCTGCAGAGTATATACGGCAGGTCCCTACTTTCAAACATCCAACTTACAAACGACTCCTACTTGCAAACGCAAGAAGACAACAGGAAGTGAGAGGAAATCTACCCCTTGGAAGGAAAATTCTCTCCTGTAAGAATTAATATGGGAGAAAGGTGTCTCCTCTGTACTGATGCTTTATCAGCAATCCTTGTTTCAAGAAAAACACCACATTTCAAAAACAGTTGTCATTGGGACGGAAAGTGAGGTGAAATGTTCTGAACAGGGGCACAGACAGCAAAACAAATGTTACAGGGGTGATAACCCTTACCTATGTTTTCCAAAAAGTTTAAAAATAGATTTTTGGGCTGGAGCTACACTTAAACAATGTACCTGTTCAAAATTACAAACAGATTCTACATAAGAACAAACCTACAGTCCCTGTCTTGTATGCACCGCCTGTATACGGCTGTTCAGAGTATATAGGGCCTTTTTTATTTTATGTGCGGGGTTCCCCTTAATATCCATACAAGACCCAAAGGGGCTGGTAATGGGCTGGGGTAGGGGGGGGGGGGTCATGGGGTAGCTATGCCATTTTTCTTAAAGATTTTCATCCATATTACCGGGACCAGACATTACATTAAAGCCGCAAGCAGTTTTAAATGGCTTTTTTTTCCTTTAGAAGTGTCATTTTGTGCAGGGACAGTTCTAAACACGGGAAACACGTGGCACTTCACAGGCATACTTTAGACACCCCCCAGGTACGATATTTAAAGGAATATTTGACTTTTTTTTTTTCACTTTATGCATCATTAAAATGACTGCTCCCGAAAAACGACCGTTTTTAAAACTTCTTTTTGCATTGATACATGTCCCCTGGTGCAGAACCCGGGTTCCCAAACCCTTTTTAGGACAATAACATGCATAATAGTTGTTATAATGAGCACTTTAGAATTCGAACGTTCGCATCCATTGTATTTAATAGGGTTCTAATGTTCGTACGAACTTTCGGTCCGTTCGCGGGTTCTGGTGCGAACCGAACCCGGGGGTGTTCGGCTCATCACTATTCTACATATTTTTGGTAAAAAAAAATCGCAATAAGCGTATATTGATTGGTTTGTGCAAAAGTTATACCGTCTACAAAAAAAGGGGATAGATTTATGGCATTTTTATTATTATTATTTTTTTTACTAGAAATGGCGGCGATTTGCGATTTTTATCGTGACTGCGATATTGCGGCGGACACTTTTGACACTATTTTGCGACCATTATCATTTATACAGCGATCAGTGCTATAAAAATGCACTGATTACTGTGTAAATGACACTGGCAGGGAAGGGGTTAACCACTAGGGGGCGAGGAAGGGGTTAAGTGTGTCCTAGGGAGTGATTCTAACTGTGTGGGGGATGGGCTACATGTGACACAACACTGATGTGACACGACACGGGAGCAGATGATCAGTGTCCTGTCACTAGGCAGAACAGGGAGATGCCTTGTTTACCACGGCATCCCCCCGTTCTGCCGCTCCGTGACACGATCGCGGGATACCGGCGGACATAAAGTCTGCGGGTTTCCGCGGGCACAGTCACGGAGCTCGCGGGCAGGGGTGACCACATTTCCAAACTACCATTCAGTGACACCCTCCCTTCCCAAAAATCAGATTGTGCTGTAACGAATCACAGCACAGTGATTGGACACAAGAGGGGAGATTTATGATTTCTCCAATCACAAGCAGGGGGCGGGGATTGTGCTCCTCCAGGCATTTCCTGGCCAGGACAAGTACTGTCAGTGAGTAAAGCGGTGATGTGGCGGCCTTTTTTGGGGGCATCAGATTGGCCCGGGGAGTGGCTGTGTCAGTTTCATTCCGGGACACTGTATTGTCCTGGAATGAAGGTGCCCGGGACAGACCTACAAAATGCGGAACTGTCACGGGCAATCCGGGACACGTGGTCATCCTACTCGTGGCGGGCGCGCTAGGCGGCAGATTCAAAGCACCGTACCTGTACATTGCTTTGCCTGCTCGTGCCGTCTACGTTAGGCAGTCGGCAAGTGGTTAATGAATCAATCACAAACAGTGAAAGAGAGGTTAGAAAACAAAGATTGGAGCTTATCATACAAGACGAACTAGGTAAGGGCACACTAGAGGACAGCAAGGAACATCAAGGGGTTGATTTACTAAAACTGGAGAGTGCAAAATCTGGTGCAGCTGTGCATGGTAACCAATCAGCTTTTAACTTCAATAGACTCTGCCTGACCCAAGATGGCCACCAAATACACATGGGGTACTAGCATTCAATCGGATAGCTGCCTCGCCTTTGACTGAGGAAACCATACAGCAAGTTTTCTCCAAACTTTCTAAACAAAAGGCCAGTTTATTGCCCTTCAGACTTTTGGGGCCAGCAAGAGTGGAAATTTTCCTGGTATCAGTGGGAGTAAACATTGGTATTAGGGGGTTGGAATAGTAACCCGTCGTTGGTATCATAGGAAGGAATAGTGCCCCATTATTGGTGTCAGTGGGAGAAATGATGCCCCATTGTTGGTGTCAGATGGCAGAACATTGTGTTGTATCAGTGGGAGAAATAGTGCCCCAAAAACCAGATAAAGATAGGCAAATGGGACGCAGTTTGGAGACTATTGCCATAGAGCAGGGGTGTCAAACTCAATTTCATCGTGGGCCACATCAGCATTATAATTGTCCCCAAAAGGGCCGGTTGTATCTGTAAGATTAGATGTCCAGCGCATCATCCCCTCCCCTTACATTAGATGTTAAAAGCCACCCCACCATCAGAAGTTGAGCCCCCCCACTCTCCCTTACATCAGTGCACCCCCCTTTTCCTGATCTCGGTTTTCCTGACGGGATTCCTGGCAAGCTTTTCTTGCTCGCCGAGTGTACACACGGCACATTCAAAAGAACCGCCGTTCTTTTGAATGGCAAGAACGCGGTGACGTCATCGACTACGACGAGCATGCGCTCGTCACATTCAATGCCGTCGCCGCCATCTTGCTTCACCCTACACTACCCTTGTAAGCTACCGCGCATGCATCGAAGTCTCACGGGCTTACCTGGGACAGGTAAGAGTACACACTCACAGTTTTCTCGGCAGGAAACACTTGCCGAGATTCCCGACGAGAAAAATAGAGAGCAGGTTTTCTATTTTTCTCGTCGAGATTCCTGGCAGTTTTCCCGACGAGAAACCATACACACGAACGTTTTTCTCGGCAAAAAGCACTCCCAGCAGTTTTCTTGCCGAGAAAACCGTCCGTGTGTACGAGGCTTTAGACTTTGCACACCTTTTTGTTTTGATACAACTGGATACAACTGGAATGTATTATCACAATACTATTTGATTCAATTGGGCTGTAAAATGGGGAGAACGCGGATTGTTGATGTGGTCTGCTTACAGATGTGGGGTCAGCGATATGCTAGCTACAAGTTGGCAGCACTGACTTATCTCACTTACTGTTAGTTAACATAATTAAGTAGGTGCAATTTATCCACTAGCACTAGATAAGATAAATCAGGGCCATCAGTAACTGGGGCCTCAGCTTGAGAAGATAGCTATGTAAAGCTTTCACTACTCACACTGGTGAGTAGGGGAAGGAGCTGGTGGATGACTTGATAAGGCCTTTGGCATTCCCTTTGATTACTTTGCAACCAAAAAACATGTTGTTGTTGACTGTAGGAATGTCACCTACACTGCGTGTAGACTAGGGTGACCAGATATTCCCGGGGACAGTCTCCGGATTGAGGACACTGTCCCCAGACCCAATCTGTCCCCGGATTTGTCCCCGGATTGCAGTGGCATGGAGGGGGGCATCTGGTACTCTCACCCCGGGGGCAACATTTGGGGTAGCACAAAATTATTACTGTGCCCCGCCCTGGGACTCCTGTAGTCCAGCCTGTCCCCCATGATCCATCTGGTGTGTGTGTGAGGTAGGGGAAAGTATAGAACTCAGGTAGGTCAGTGTAGTGGTCAGTATAGGAGTCAGGTAGGTCAGTGTAGTGATCAGTATAGGAATCAGGTAGGTCAGTGTAGTGGTCAGTAAAGGAGTCAGGTAGGTCAGTGTAGTGGTCAGTATAGGAGTCAGGTAGGTCAGTGTAGTGGTCAGTATAGGAGTCAGGTAGGTCAGTGTAGTGGTCAGTATAGGAATCAGGTATGTCAGTGTAGGAATCAGGTAGTTTAGTGTAGTGGTCAGTATAGGAGTCAGGTAGGTCAGTGTAGTGGTCAGTATAGGAGTCAGGTAGGTCAGTGTAGTGGTCAGTATAGGAGTCAGGTAGGTCAGTGTAGTGGTCAGTATAGGAGTCAGGTAGGTCAGTGTAGTGGTCAGTATAGGAGTCAGGTAGGTCAGTATAGTGGTCAGTATAGGAATCAGGTAGGTCAGTGTAGGAATCAGGTAGTTTAGTGTAGTGGTCAGTATAGGAATCAGGTAGGTCAGTGTAGTGGTCAGTATAGGAGTCAGGTAGGTCAGTGTAGTGGTCAGTAAAGGAGTCAGGTAGGTCAGTGTAGTGGTCAGTATAGGAGTCAGGTAGGTCAGTGTAGTGGTCAGTATAGGAGTCAGGTAGGTCAGTATAGTGGTCAGTATAGGAATCAGGTAGGTCAGTGTAGGAATCAGGTAGTTTAGTGTAGTGGTCAGTATAGGAATCAGGTAGGTCAGTGTAGTGGTCAGTATAGGAGTCAGGTAGGTCAGTGTAGTGGTCAGTAAAGGAGTCAGGTAGGTCAGTGTAGTGGTCAGTGTAGTGGTCAGTATAGGAGTCAGGCAGGTCAGTGTAGTGGTCAGTATAGGAATCAGGTAGGTCAGTGTAGTGGTCAGTATAGGAGTCAGGTAGGTCAGTGTAGTGGTCAGTAAAGGAGTCAGGTAGGTCAGTGTAGTGGTCAGTGTAGTGGTCAGTATAGGAGTCAGGCAGGTCAGTGTAGTGGTCAGTATAGGAATCAGGTAGGTCAGTGTAGTGGTCAGTATAGGAGTCAGGTAGGTCAGTGTAGTGGTCAGTAAAGGAGTCAGGTAGGTCAGTGTAGTGGTCAGTGTAGTGGTCAGTATAGGAGTCAGGCAGGTCAGTGTAGTGGTCAGTATAGGAATCAGGTAGGTCAGTGTAGGAATCAGGTAGCTTAGTGTAGTGGTCAGTATAGGAATCAGGTAGATCCAAGAGGCCCATGGTAACTCTTGGAAAGAAATTCCCTTGTTTCACAGAAAGACAGTTTGACAGTCACCACATCCCTGTTATATGGACAAAAAACAAAACCCCCTGGAGGATGGGACTTTGAAAGTGACTGACAAAACAGTAAGATTGTAGTAAAAATATAACTTTTATTATTGTACATGTAGCGCACAGACCCCTTTCTTTACCTGCATTAACTTTGGCTCCTCGTAGGAAGAGAGAGGCACACCGCACCACAAGCCCGTACCCTCCTGTGTGAAGAGGTTGAGCGGTGGTATTGATGGGTCTTCCACAGTCAGACAGCCAGAGAATGTCTCTCACCTCTATATTGAATAAAGACTAGTCCTTGTATCCCCACAGTAACTTGAATGTCCACACCAGCTGCACTCCAACGTAGAGATTTATTTCCTTATAAAACACAAACTCTGACAGGAAAGGTTGGAGGGAGAACAGGACAGCTTAAGGTGGGGAAGAGGTCTAGGCACAAACGTAATACAATTCACTGCTCCGATTCTCAAGCAGACTCAGCCCATTCAGATAGTCTCCCTAGATTAGGACTAGCAGCTGAAATGGTGCTCGAACTTTACACTTGGTCTCTGCCACAGACCTGGTGAACTTGGTCTCTGCCACAGACCTGGTGAACTTGGTCTCTGTTCAAGGAGAAGACATCCCTCCAGAGAGTTACCGGGACCCTTCCTTCACTGTGACTTCCGCACCAGTCCTTCGGAACGGGTCCCCTCGCAAGGCGGCACCCTGAGATTCCTCAATCCCCGTGGGCTCCAGTCGAAGGTGCTGGGCCCAGACCTTTGTTGCAGTCCCAGGGCTAAAGGTTCCTGGGACCGATAGGAACCACACACTCCCTAGGGTAGTATCCCCGACAACGTAACGCAGACCCGCCCCTGGGCTAAAGGTTCCCAGGGCGGACAGGAACAAGAACCACGAACAGGCAGCGTCTGCCCCTTTTATATCCTCTTCCAGCATGCCCAGCAGGTAGACCACACCCACTGTATGGCTGCCGAGAGGGGACACACAAGTCACAGCACTGTATCAGCGGTTCAACCCTGGCCTACTATGGCAGCGCCACCTACAGGCCACAGGGAACTGTACAACAATACTCTACCTGTGTACAAAAATGGTTGCAAGAATTTTAACAATTAGGGTGTTTGGGCATAACTACCACCCAAACACTTCCCCTAAATTTAGCACCCCGCTACATACTCCCCCCACTAAATAGACACTGGTCCCCAGTGTCTGGAGCAAACCTATGCCTCTCAAGCCTGAGTGAACATACACCTATTCCAGAAACTATCTACAAAAAAAAACATGAAATTGAAAAATAGGTTTGTTTGTGCCGGAACCTGAACATGGGGAAAAGGGAGTTAAATGCAGAAGTGAAAGAAGAACAGAGAAACACATGTGTACATCACATTCTCAATGTCACATAAAACACACTTATCATTTACATTTTCCCGCCCCTCTGCAATAGCTAAATCCACCCCATTCTCAGTGATTTGCTTGGTGTCCATCTGCAGAGGAAGAAAAGAAAAACACACAACCAATAATTGACATTCCAACCTATGTACACTAGAAGTGAAAGGATTCTCCCCGAAAGAAAGATCCTTTCCTTCTAAAAAGTAAGTCACATTTAATGCAGTGTAAAAGTTACTCAACACCGCCACCTAGCGGAAGCGTCACCGTCAAGACACTTGTCCTAAAACTTTTTTTTTAGGGTAAATCTTCCTTCTTCTTCTCCTTTGGCCCTGGCCCTGAGCTACTTCTACCCCAAAAGTCTCTGTCTTTTTGGCGCTGTGAGAGGAAAAAAAACAACTGCTCCCGCTCTTCCAACAAGTAGAAAACCCCATCTGTAAGGGCCCCAGGAGAATATACTCCAGAATAAAACAAAGGCAAACACAAAGAGTCCAGTCTCTTAAAGATAGTACTGTGGATGCGGCAACACCAGTGGTTTCCAGTTTTTATCAAAAGTGTCAAAATGATATTCTACATTGTCTTTATCCTTTCGGCAAATTATCACTTTATCAGCATGAATGTGTCTGCCGAGCATCCATGACTCTTTACATTCTTTGTACTGCTTAGTGGCTGCGGCGGAACAGGAGTAGTACCTACAGGGCCTGGGGTACCTTTAGATGAGTCCAGACAAAGTCCGCGTACCACCGATATCTATAGGCCTCCACTTCAAACAGCAACTCTTTAGGCAGGTACGGGTATTCCCATCCATACTCGCTTGCAACTTTCTGGTTGAACAACCTCTGTAACCGGGACAATGGTGGCATGGTTACTCGATCTCCCATCCCTGGTAAAATTATGGTATCTGGGTGTTGAGGAACTTTCACTGCCTCCGGACCAGACATAGGGGCCTGCAATGACACTCTCGCTACCTCAGCAACAGGTACAGGCATCTCCAGTGGTGGAAGGGCAGACAACGGGACAGATTCCTCCTCAGGCTCCGGGGCCTCCACCCGGGGTGTAACATCCCCAGTGACCATGGGTGAGTCCCTTTCTCTACGGGACAAGGACAGGGGCACCCCATCCCAACCCTTCCGCTCAAATAGTTCATCAATGGCCACATCATCCCCTGGAACGGAGACTGACTCCAAGTCGGAGGTATCACATTCCTCCGCCGGCAGGTAACTCCGAGTGGTTGACGAATCACCGCCTCTGACAAGTTCAAGGACCCTAGGGTCCCTGGCCCACGCATCCCCGATACTTCGGACCTTAGCCAAGGTCCCTTTCCCCGGCTTACCTCGGCTTGTAGCTGAAGCAGGATGTCCGCAACTTTTTCCTATGGATGCATCCGATCCGGGCAAGCACTGGGGTGTGACTCCACCACGGCCGCAGGAAGCTGCAACATAGCCGACCTTCCTCTTGGGCGGTGGGAGCAAGGACTCCGCAAAGACCGAAATAGCATCCTCCGGTCTCTCCGACTCTTGTTCCTCAATGACCGGAACACTTTCAACCGCGACTTCCTCTGAAGTCTCAACAGTGCGCGTAGGGGTGACTGCGGAAGCTCTGGTTCCTTCTTCCAAAGTGGTGGCACCCGTAAGGCAGTTTAGACAAAAGGCCCGAGGCTTTTCAGTAGGCTGCTCCACCTCAAACAAGAATTCCTTGCACTGCCCACATCTTCCGAAGGGCCTAAGATGCACCACCAGTCCCTGGCATCCGGGACAAACCACTCCAAGGGCCTTCACCTCTCTGCAGACATAGAGAGCGAAACGACCCAGAGGCTTCAGTCGGATCCCCGTATCGGTCACAGAAGCAGCAAAGGAGGTAACGTTCATGGTAGTTGAACTCGGAATCCATGCGTCATTAGACGCCATGTTACCCACTCGCCGATCCATCGCGCACTGTCTCTCTGGTGCCAAAATCACCACGTGCAACTCTTCACATGGCGAGGCTCCTCCCATCTCTCTGCAATGTTCGCTGGCTTTCTTTCCTTAGGCACGCCCACGAACTATGCAGCTGGAGCTCTCCTAGTGGCGCAGTTACTTTCTCCAAGATAGCCGACCTCCATGGAACTTTACAGGGGAACAAAGTCCAAACTCTGGGCTTCTTCTGCTGTGGGAATCCCGGACTCGAGCCCCCACATGTAGCGCACAGACCCCTTTCTTTACCTGCATTAACTTTGGCTCCTTGCAGGAAGAGAGAGGCACACCGCACCACAAGCCCATACCCTCCTGTGTGAAGAGGTTGAGAGGGGTTATTGATGGGTCTTCCACAGTCAGACAGCCAGAGAATGTCTCTCACCTCTATATTGAATAAAGACAAGTCCTTGTATCCCCACAGTAACTTGAATGTCCACACCAGCTGCACTCCAACGTAGAGATTTATTTCCTTATAAAACACAAACTCTGACAGGAAAGGTTGGAGGGAGAACAGGACAGGACAGCTTAAGGTGGGGAAGAGGTCCAGGCACAAACGTAACACAATTCACTGCTCCGATTCTCAAGCAGACTCAGCCCATTTGGATAGTCTCCCTAGATTAGGACTAGCAGCCGAAATGATGCTCGAACTATACACTTGGTCTCTGCCACAGACCTGGTGAATTCGGTCTCTGCCACAGACCTGGTGAACTTGGTCTCTGCCACAGACCTGGTGAACTTGGTCTCTGTTCAAGGAGAAGACATCCCTCCAGAGAGTTACCGGGACCCTTCCTTCACTGTGACTTCCGCACCAGTCCTTCGGAACTGTTGTGTTACACTATGTGATTATTCTTGCTCTGTGTCTTTAAGATCTGTCCCCTTCTTTCTAGCTGAACTCTCTCTCTCACCGTAGTTCTTTATATGTCTCCTCCACTTCCTGATTCTGGTCATTACTCCTGTATATCTTCCATGCTAAACATCTTACATGTGGCTTACAACTGCAACGTTTTTCTACCTATGAATATCCATCATTAAACGGAACATTCGAAAGGATTCATCGTCTGTCGTCCTAACTGTGAGTTTATTCATTGAGTTAAACTGCCTGTATCGATGCAAGGGATGAATATCAAACCAGCTTGAGTAAGGCCTACTTAAACCTGGAGATGAACTTTATCGCTTTGTAGTTGAGACAGAACAGTAGAAAAACTGAGTTTCACAGCCTAATTACAAGATTTCTGCATGTCAGTACTGAAACAGACAAGATTTACTGCCCTCATAGCAAGACAGAAGGGACAGAGCAGCACATGGCAGCCTTATAGCCTGAGACAATCTGCACAGTGTCATATTTCAGCACACAGATCCTGCCTGCTTACACAGTCAGTCTGCTATCATGAGTGACCAAGCTTCTGCATGTGAACTCACATCTCCTTCCTCACAAGTTCCTGAAGAAACTGAGTTACCCAAACGCTCAGTTAAACCCACTTGGAAAGTAATGGAGAATTATGAAGCTTCAAGGACTGAATTGTCAAATAGCTTGGAATTAGTCTGGGAGAAAATCCTTGCTGAAGCCAATACAGTGTCTGTTGAACGTGAACCACTGACACTAGAGGGCGCCATTAAACAACTTTCTGCCTCATATGAGCTTTATCAGCTTACCAGCAGCAAATTCACTAATGTCTTGCAAAACATGAATACAGAAAGTGCGATGACACAATTAAAGCGCGTCAATGCTCTCAATATTGAAAGAGACAGTTTTATCCAGCAAACCAGATTAAAGGCAGAAGCAAAAATAAAGCTGTTACAGGACACTGCATCTCACAGATCTGTTTCCACCAGACGTTCTAAAAACTCGTCAAGATCCCATAGTTCAAGATACTCAACACTCAGTGAGCGACTTATTAATGCCCGCGCTGAAGTGGAAGCCAGCAAAGTGCAGGTGGCATATGCAGAAAAAAGAGCAGAGTTGGAAGCTCAAAGGGCAGAGTTGGAACAGCAGTCAGCACGACAAAGAGCAACAATGGAAACCTTAAATGAACAGTGTAAACATGACGCAGCTATGGCAAAGCTAAGGGTCCTACAGCAAGCTATCAGTGCAGACAAAGGTGCAAGTGAGAAAGACAGCATTAACCTAAACATAGCAGATATGGAAGACCCCCTCAAACGCACTAAAGACTATGTCCTAAGCCACTGCAGTGCACACTCCATTGTCTCCAATGCTCCCGGCTACATAGAGACTCCTTCACAGCTTCAAGTTAAAGAGGTTCCAGCAACTTCCTGCACTCAAAATCACTCCACTGCATTTCCTACCTGCCTACCTTGCCTGCCTTCATACGTCACAGAGCATCAGCGCAAGCTTCAAGCAAGTCATCAATCTCCAGTCATCGGTACAGCCTTGAATCAACGTACCATTGGAACAACTGACTTCAAGCAAGCAACTCACCTGGATGCATCTGCTGCACCATATTTCCCTGTGTCCTTTAACAACAATGTCAAAGATAACGCTTCCCACCCCTACCACAGTTCTGGCCACGAACAAACAGAGTAGGAAGATTGAAAACCCTAGCAGAGTGTGTCCCATACACAAGAAGCCACACCCCCTCAATAAATGTATCGGCTTTAGGAAAAAGCCTCTGGAAGAGCGCAAGGAGCTTTTAAAGACATTTAGGGTATGTTTCAGGTGCTGTGCTTCTACAGAACATTTTGCAAGGGACTGTAATGTGTCCATCAAGTGCATAGAGTGTGGCTCTGAAGAACATGTGCAAGCCCTACATCCTCTTGAGCCCAGCTCTGCACAACCTGCCAACACTCCTCCCAGGTTAACGCATGGCGGGGAGAATACAGACCAAGTGCCTAATTCTACCATCATTTCTTCATCCTGCACTGAAGTTTGTGGAGAAGACCGCTGTGGTAAGTCCTGTGCTAAGATATGCTTGGTGAACATATACCACAAGGATCAACCAGAAAAGTCTCTAAAGGCATATGCTATCTTAGACGATCAGAGAAATCGATCACTTGCAAAATCGGAATTGTTCAATCTATTTGAAATAAAAGGCGAAGCTCATCCTTACACCTTGGGTACCTGTAGTGGAACTATAGAGGTTTCTGGAAGAAGGGCTCATGGACTCATGGTATCTTCTCTCAAAGGTAACTTGCAATTACCCTTACCTACACTTGTTGAGTGCAATCAGATACCTGCTAACAGGGAAGAAATCCCTACTCCAGCTGCTGCTTTCCATCACCCTCACCTCAAGGTAATAGCAAATGAGATACCGCTGCTTGACAAAGATGCTCAGATCCTTCTTCTGTTAGGAAGAGACATTCTAAGAGTTCACAAGGTACACAGACAAGTCAGTGGACCCCCAGATTCCCCATTTGCCCAGCGCACGGATCTAGGATGGGTCATCATAGGCAATGTCTGCATAGGCAAAATGAAAAGACCTACCAACATTTCGTCATTCAAGACAAATGTTCTGCCAAATGGCCGAAACACTTACTTTGAGCCATGCCCACATCACTACTGGGTGAAAGAGAAGATAGCCAGCCACGAATGGCAACATGGTATCTCAGGTGACACAAGCCCTTTCTCCTGCCATGATGGCGACTTCGGCTCTACAGTGTTTAATGCAACCAGTGAAGATGACATACTGGCTCCTTCAATGGAAGACAAAGAATTCATCAAGGTAATGGACAATGAGTTCTTTCAAGATGACTCCAATAACTGGGTAGCACCCCTACCCTTTCGTCTCCCAAGAGAGAGATTGCCCAACAACTTACAGCAGGCCATCAGTAGATTCTCCTCCTTTAAGCGAAACTTAAGCAGGAAACCAGAGATGCAAAAGCACTTTGTGGACTTTATGCTAAATGTATTTGACAGAGATCATGCAGAGCCTGCTCCCCCACTAAAGGAGGGAGAAGAATGCTGGTACCTTCCATCCTTTGGCGTGTATCACCCACGCAAACCAGACCAAATCAGAGTTGTCTTTGATTCCAGTGCTCAGCACGAAGGTGTTTCTCTTAACAACATGCTCCTTACGGGACCCAACATGAACAACAGTCTAACAGGAGTCTTGATTCGTTTCAGACAAGAGCCTGTAGCAGTAATGGCCGACATTCAACAGATGTTTCACTGCTTCATCGTCAGAGAAGACAACAGAAACTACCTCAGGTTTCTATGGCACAAGGACAATGACCTCAACAAGGAAGTTATAGATTATCGCATGAAGGTACATGTCTTCAGTAACAGTCCTTCCCCAGCAGTGGCAACTTATGGGCTAAGGAAAACAGCTCAGACTGGAGAAGTTGAATATGGATCTGATGCCCGTCAATTTGTTGAAAGAAACTTCTATGTTGATGACGCACTTAAGTCCTTTCCAACTGCTAAAGAAGCAATTGATCTTCTCACCAGAACAAAGGAGATGCTGTCTGTAGCAAACCTTAGACTGCACAAGATTATATCCAACAGCCAGGAGCTTATGAATGCCTTTCACTCTGAGGACTATGCCACTAGTCTAAAAAACCTTGACTTAGGTACAGATGTGCCTCCTGTACAGCGAAGTCTGGGTTTGTTGTGGAACATCAAACAAGACAAATTCACCTTCCAAGTGTCAACTTGTGACAAACCTTTCACTAAGAGAGGAGTCCTATCCGTGGTGAATAGCATCTATGACCCACTGGGTTTCCTTGCTCCAGTTACCATTCAAGGTAAGATTTTACTAAGACAGTTGTCTACTGAGAACATAGACTGGGATACTCCCTTGCCTAGTGAGAATCAACACAAGTGGGAAAGGTGGAGATATTCTTTGAAGTCACTAGAAAAACTTCAGATTCCTCGTTGCTATGTTCCAGGATCCACTTTAACTGCTAACCGGAGAGAGATTCATATTTTCTCTGATGCATCAGTTGAAGCTATTGCTGCAGTAGCCTATTTGAAGACCTCTGAACTGAATGGAGAATCACACTGTAGTTTTGTCCTAGGCAAGGCAAAACTCACACCCAAGCCTGCACATACCATACCAAGACTTGAACTTTGTGCAGCCGTGCTAGCAGTAGAAATTGCAGAGGTAATACGAAGTGAAATGGACACTAGAATTGATTCTTTCACCTTCTATACAGACAGTAAGGTAGTACTTGGTTACATAAACAACCAAACAAAACAATTTTATGTGTACGTCAGCAACAGGGTTGAACGTATCAAGAGATTCTCTCTACCAAGTCAATGGCATCACGTTCCCACTGAACTCAACCCAGCTGACTGTGGGACCAGAGCCGTGTCACCTGCCGCTCTTCAGGACAGCTTATGGCTGTCACCTCCAAGGTTTCTGCGTGAGGACTCTTACTTACTCCCTATTGACACCACCTATGGGCTAGTAAACCCTGAAGATGATAAGAAAATAAGAACTGTGAACACCTCACTCCACACTTCTGTAAGTACAAAACAGAAGCTGCGGTCACACCATTACAGGCATCAATGGAAGCAGGTGCAGCATCTAGCCAATGTGTTCTGGCATCGCTGGAAGAAAAAGTATCTTCATCACCTTCAAGGTCGTAACAAATGGCAAGCATCTAAGCCGAATCTTAAGGTTGGAGACCTCATCCTTCTAAAAGACAAGGAAGTTTGTCGGAATGAGTGGCCTATGGGTCTTATTACTAAAGTTATGCCCAGCGACGATAACAAAGTCCGGAAGGTAGAAGTCAAGGTAACCAAGGGAGGATCGACACGAACCTTTAGTCGACCAATTACAGAGTTAATACTCCTTTTGCCAGGTGAGTGACTTGTGCAAGGACTAGCCATGCTGTTGGCACGGCGGGGAGTACATTGCTGCCATCTACAGGTTCTACTCAGAACTTTGGAATTCTTGAAGACATCATACTGTGACTTTATGTTCTTCATCCTGTTGAACTTACGTTTGTTATTTGCTTGTTGCATGTTTTTCATTACAGGTTCCAGGACATTTATCAGTATTGGACTTTATGAAAATATATATATTAGTTTAAGGTTATGAAATCTAAAGATTTCAGACGGGGAGTGTTGTGTTACACTATGTGATTATTCTTGCTCTGTGTCTTTAAGATCTGTCCCCTTCTTTCTAGCTGAACTCTCTCTCTCACCGTAGTTCTTTATATATCTCCTCCACTTCCTGATTCTGGTCATTACTCCTGTATTTCTTCAATGCTAAACATCTTACATGTGGCTTACAACTGCAACGTTTTTCTACCTATGAATATCCATCATTAAACGGAACATTCGAAAGGATTCATCGTCTGTCGTCCTAACTGTGAGTTTATTCATTGAGTTAAACTGCCTGTATCGATGCAAGGGATGAATATCAAACCAGCTTGAGTAAGGCCTACTTAAACCTGGAGATGAACTTTATCGCTTTGTAGTTGAGACAGAACAGGAACGGTTCCTCCCCCGGCCTCCTCATCTAGGATACGGGTCCCCTCGCAAGGCGGCACCCTGAGATTCCTCAATCCCCGGTGGGCTCCAGCTGAAGGTGCTGGGCCCAGACCTTTGTTGCAGTCCCAAGGCTAAAGGTGCCTGGGACCGACAGGAACCACACACTCCCTGGGGTAGTATCCCCGACAACGAACCGCAGACCCGCCCCTGGGCTAAAGGTGCCCAGGGCGGACAGGAACAAGAACCACGAACAGGCAGCGTCTGCCCCTTTTATATCCTCTCCCAGCATGCCCAGCAGGTAGACCGAGAGGGGACACACAAGGCACACAGGTAGGCCGAGAGGGGACACACAAGGCACAGCACTGTATCAGCGGTTCAACCCTGGCCTACTATGGCAGCGCCACCTGCAGGCCACAGAGAACTGTACACCAATACTCTACCTGTGTACAAAAATGGTTGCATGAACTCTAACAATTAGGGTGTTTGGGCATAACTACCACCCAAACACTTCCCCTAAATTTAGCACCCCGCTACATACGTATAAAGATTAAAAGATATATGGTAGTAACAGACATGTAAACATTACAAATCCATATAGTGGGTTGATGGATGTGGATGCATATGAGGATAGCTCTCACAACTTGACTCAACGTTTCTGGCAAAAGAGCCCTTCTTCAGGGATTTTATTCAAGCATATAGAGCCAGTCATAGCAAAAAAAAATCCACTTGTCACATACAACCGCAAAACCAGATCTTAGCAGCTAACAATGGCGTATGTAAAAAAGCCTGCCAGCTATAATTCCATATGATCTTCCAAGGTCTGTAATGGGTCCGTGCCGGTGGGGCGCCCACCCCCAACCCAGGAAGCAGGCCCCACAGACCGCCGGGCTTGCAGAGGGTCACACACCTTCTGGGTTGGGGGTGGGCGCCCCACCAGCATACAGACCTTGGGAGATCATATGGAATTATCTTTTAATAAAGTCTCTGGTTTAGCGAAAATTCTACGTCTTCCTCAGGGGGATCTTACATTTCTATGGGACTTCAAAAAAACAGGATATATTATGGTATAGCACATTTCTTGTATCTCCTATTAGTTATAATATACATGTGTAGTACAATTTGTGTTTTACATTGTAAGAAGACAAACAGAGAACGCGCCAACATATATTAAATTTTGCATTAATAGCGTATTTACCCTTTCTGCCATGTGAAGAACTTCACATGGCAGAAAGGGTAAATACGCTATTAATGCAAAATTTAATATATGTTGGCGCGTTCTCTGTTTGTCTTCTTACAATGTAAAACACAAATTGTACTACACATGTATATTATAACTAATAGGAGATACAAGAAATGTGCTATACCATAATATATCCTGTTTTTTTGAAGTCCCATAGAAATGTAAGATCCCCCTGAGGAAGACGTAGAATTTAACAGGTTGAAATGCATTGGGGCCTTTTTTCCTGCATCAAACTGCGTTGAAGTTGATTGATTTAAAAAAAAAATCCAATACTATATGTGTATTTGCCTGTAAAACCATTGTTTTTATTCGCTTCTTTGTAATTACCAGAGCTCATACATTTTAACATTTGTACATGTGCTATTTCTTACTTTTTCATAATTAAAATCAGTATAATTCATCCAACATCGAACAATTATTTGCTGCTAAAAAAAAACAAGGCGAACTGTTTCTCTATTCTTTAAGTAAAATCAACATAATATAATGTAGCGATACCCCCAACTTAAGAGGGCCGCTGGTATTGTTTCGGGCCCTGTACACAGCACTGCCAACCCCTGCCAACCCTCCTCTGGCACAGCTAGTCTAGGGGATGAGATATTGGTATAATTCTGTAAATGTCTATGAGCAATCCCACAGTAATGCAAGCAGTAATAACATACAGTAATTGACACGGATACCAGAGTACCTAACCACAGCAACTTTACTGATGGCATAAAGGTTCTATAGCAATACAGTACATCATAACTCATGCAGAGCCCTGCAATTAAAATAACAACTAGCAATACTGTAAAAGAATGAATCACACACCACGTGCAGCTATTCTCCCTATGAGCAATATGGCGCTCAATGTTGTTCTACACTACCCAGTCAGGCCTGACTTAAGAAAGTGGGGGGTTTAGTCTTATGGTGAAGAATCTTCGCATGCAAGGGGTAATCGGTGGTGCACATTTAGGAACAACAATTTGTAAATCCAAAAGAACGGAATCTGGTAACGGAGCAATTCACAGGAGACTATAAACTCAGTTCTGGAACTAGTCTCCTGCTAAGACAGTAGGTATAGCACGAAGGGCCAAAGCAGTCAATAGGCCTAGACAAAGTACTTGGCTATAGCTGTGAGCAGGTGCTCTCTCACCACACCGGACTTAGTCCTCGTCCGTAACTTCCACCGCTGTGTAACCGCACACAGGGTATGCGACAGCCAGGTCTTCGGTCCTCCTGATGTCAGTCAAAGGCAAGAGGAGATCAGGTGCCACACAGGCTCCACAGTGGGGTGGAAAGCTCTTTGGAAGTGCGCAAGGCCCAGGCTTCAGGCCTTGCACCAGCAGCGAGTCCGCACAGCGAGATCCCTTTTGATAGAAGCGCGGTGTCCAAAGAGGCCGAGCTTAGCCTCGCCCTTCACCTTTATAACCCACCCCAGGAGTCTCTGTGGGTGGCAATGCACCTTGGGTGCTAAACAGAGTTCTGGGAATCGTAGTCCGTGGGGCCTTAAAGGAGACCCCGCTACAATAAGAAAAAATATTTATTTGTAAAAGTTAAAAATGACAGAATGAGAAAATCCATCCGATGATACAATACAGTTTCTAGAATGTGCAAGCTGAGAAATTCTCTCTACGTGTTTCGCCACAATTTGTAGCTTCCTCGGGAGAATTAAATTTATCAGGCACTATCTACTGAAAATAGAGAAAGAACAATACATAATATTACAAAACAATACAACACAATTTTTTGTATTGTTTTGTAATATTATTTATTGTTTTTTCTCTATTTTCAGTAGATAGTGCCTGATAAATTTAATTCTCCTGAGGAAGCTACAAATCGTGGCGAAACATGTAGAGAGAATTTCTCAGCTTGCACATTCTAGAAGCTGTATTGTATCATCGGATGGATTTTCTCATTCTGTCATTTTTAACTTTTACAAATAAATATTTTGTCTTATATTATGTTGTAATTTTGCACCTTTAAAATCCCAAACCCTTACTCTTTCTAAATTGTTACCAATTAAGGGGATGTGGTGCCAATATTATCTATAGATGATGAGTAGATAACTTTTCTCAATGGTCTAATGTCTCTCTCAAATTCATCCAGCTAAATAAACCCCTAAAGATGGACCTCAACTGCAATGACCTGGATGCTACCAAGAATATCATTGGGGATGCTGGAGCCACACTTGAACGTCCACTAGTCTAATGCCTCATGCAAGTTCATTCTTTAGCTAAATAGATACATAAAGATGGACTTCAACTGTGCTGATCTGACTTATGCCAAGGATATCACTGAGGGGACTGTGGCCACACTTGAACCTTCACTGGGCTAATGCCCCCATTCATTTTTTTCAGTAGCTAAAAAGATACTTAAAGATGGACTTCACCCATGATGATCTGGCTATTAACAATTATAATATTGAGAAAACCGGAGCCAGACAACCTCTACTGGTCTATTGCTTTACCCAGGTTCATTCATTAGCTAAATAGATACCTAAAAATTTACTTTAACCGCATTAATCTGGCTGCAACCAAGGATATCATTGAGGACACAGGAGCCACACTTGAACCTCCACTGGTCTAATGCCTCATGCAAGTTCATTCATTAGCTAAATAGATACCTAATGATGGACTTCAACCATGGTAATCTGGTTGCTACCAATATCACGAGGAGACTGGAGCCACACTTGAACCTCCACTGGTCTAATGCCCCACTCAATTCTCTCAGTAGCTAAAAAAAATACCTAAAGATTGACCTCACCCACACTGATCTGGCTACTACCAATGATATCATTGAGGACACTGGAGCCACACTTGAATCTCCACTGGTCTAATGGCTCACCCAAGTTCATCCATTAGTTAGATACCTAAAGGTAGACCTCAGTCATGCTGATCTGGCTGCTACCAACCAGTTGAACCTTTATTGGTCTAATGCCCCACTCAATTATTTCAGTAGCTAAAAAGATACCTAAAGATGGATCTCACCCACGCTGATCTGACTGCTGCCAAAGATATCATTGGGAACACTGGAGCCACACTTGAACCTCCTCTGGTCTAATGCCTCACATAAGTTTATCTGTTAGTTAAATATATACCTAAAGATGGACCTCACCCATGCTGATCTGGCTGCTACCAATAATATCGTTGAGGACACTGGAATCACACTTGAACCTCCATTGGGCTAATGTTAATCCATTAGGCTAAATAGATACCTGAAGATGGACATCACCCACACTGATCTGGCTGCTAACAAGGATATCATTGAGGACACTAGAACAACAGACTTGAACTTCCACTGGTCTAATGCCTCGTGCAAGTTCATTCATTAGCTAAAAAGTCACCTAAAAATGGACTTCAACTGCACTGTTCTGGTTGATATCAAGGATACCACTGAGGAGACTGAAGCCACACTTGAACCTCCACTGGTCCAATGCCTTACCCAAGTTCATCCATTAGCTAGATACCTAAAGATGGATCTCACCCACACTGATCTGCCTGCTACCAAGGATATCATTGGGAATGCTGAAGCCACATTTGAACCTCCACTCTTCTAATGTCTCACCCAAGTTTATCCATTAGTTAGATAGATACTTAAAGATGGACCTCCCCCATGCTGATCTGGCTTTTGCCATGCTACCAATGATATCATTGAGGACACTGGAGCCACACTTGAACCTCTACTGGTCTAATGCCTCACCCAAGTTCATCCATTAGTTAGATACCTAAAAGTGGACCTCAGTCATGCTGATCTGGCTGCTACCAACGATATCATTGGAAACAATGGAGCCACACTTGAACCTCCACTGGTCTAATGCCTCGCATAAGTTTATCCGTTAGTTAGATATATACCTGTAGCTCCCTGGACTCCCCCGGTATGCTACACACCCGCAGACCCCGATTTTTTAATGGGATCTACTGGTTTTGTTACTTTGGGTCTGCAGCAAAATACCTTTAGCTCAGTTGTCTAGGCACACCAACGACTCCTTGGAATAAGGCCAATGTCCACACTTGAGTAAAACCTAATCAGCAAGGCTTTTTTCTTTTTCTGCACCTTGAGTTAAACATGAAGAAATGCAAGAGTAGAAGAGTTGAAAGATTTGGGGAAAGGTTCAGGCACACAACACTTAAGTCCAATATCTACACTCGTTGCCACTTAAGCCTGAGTGGGTATTGCTCACCCGGATAGTCCCTATGAGAGCAGTCCTAGCAGCTGGGATGAAGCACGGATGTCAGAGATGATGAATTCCCCTTCAGGTAGGTCTCCAGACCGCTCCCCGAGACAGCAGTACCGTCGCTATTTCCGCCGGGACTGTTCTTCCCCTGGAACTCCTTTCCTAAAGATGGGCCCCCTACAAACGGGCAGCCTGGGAATCTTCTCTGAAGCGTAGGCCCTAGTCAGGGGAGCTGGGCCTACAATGCAGCAACAGGGCCTCGGGCTGAAGGTGCCCAAGGCCTAAGCACTCTAGCGCACCTCGTGCCATGCGGGCCACGAGGCACACTCACTGGACCAGAGGTCTCCCTGTAAGCCCTGGGGTCCCCCTGGAATCGCCTCATGCCAAAAGGTGTCTGCCCCTTTTGTACCCTCTCCCATCACGCACAGCGGGTAGACCACACCCACTGCACAGCTGCCGAGAGAGGACACCCAAGGTGCTGTGCTATCCCTGTAATTTAGCCTGTGCCAGTGGTGACAGCGCCACCTGCAGGCAAAGGAGAATAACACTGCCGGGCAGTATGACAGGCCGAGCAGAACAACAACTTGAACACAATTGGTCTGAGCCCAATTACTTGCTCAGACTGCCCTTAAATTTCACATAGCGCCCCCAAACATTGGGGGGGGGGCGCTACATACCTAAAGATGGACCTCACCCATGCTGATCTGGCTGCTACCAATGATATCATTGAGGAGACTGGAACCACACTTGAACCTCCATTGGTCTAATGCTTCACCCAAGGTAATCCATTGGGCTAAATAGATACCTGAAGATGAACATCACCCACACTGATCTGGCTGCTAACAAGGATATCATTGAGGACACTAGAGCAACACACTTGAACTTCCACTGGTCTAATGCCTCGTGGAAGTTAATTCATTAGCTAAATAGACAGACCTAGAGATGGACTTCAACTGCACTGTTCTGGTTGATATCAAGGATACCACTGAGGAGACTGGAGCCACACTTGAACCTCCACTGGTCTAATGCCCTACCCAAGTTCATCCATTAGCTAGATACCTAAAGATGGATCTCACCCACACAGATCTGCCTACTACCAAGGATAGCATTCAGAATGCTGGAGCCACATTTGAACCTCCACTCTTCTTTTTTTAATAATAAAAATGTCTCACCCAAGTTTATCCATTAGTTAGATAGCTACCTAAAGACGGACCTCACCCATGCTGATCTGACTGTTGCCATGCTACCAATGATATCATTGAGGACACTGGAGCCACACTTGAACCTCTACTGGTCTAATGGCTCACCCAAGTTCATCCATTAGTTAGATGCCTAAAGATGGACCTCAGTCATGCTGATCTGGCTGCTACTAACCAGTTGAACCTTCATTGGTCTAATGCCCCACTTAATTATTTCAGTAGCTAAAAAGATACCTAAAGATGGACCTCACCCAAGCTGATCTGACTGCTGCCAAAGATATCATTGGGAACACTGGAGCCACACTTGAACCTCCACTGGTCTAATGACTCACCCAAGTTTATCCAGTAGCTAAATAGATGTCATTGAGGACAATCGAATAACACCTGAACCTCCACTGGCCCACCACTGCAGTGAAACCGAATTTGACTTGGTATCAACCTCTTTCAATCTCCTACGCAATAGCACTCATGATAGAAGAGGGAGGGGCAGGATTGGGAGCCAATTAGGTGTTCTGCATGCAAATGCGCTGACAAGGAACATGCTGATAGAAAGAGAGATCAGAGCGAGCAGAGGGATTACCTTATCAGCCTGGTGCTGCTCTTTCACTGTCCAGTCATCAGCCTGGGGGAGGAGAATGGGCATTGCTGTATCTCTTAAAGCTAACGCACAGGTACCTGTAGTTACGTAGTCAGTGCTAAGGCCACTCCCCTCCTAACTTTGCCCCGCCCCTCATAGGCAGGGAGCATTCGTCTCCTCTTTCGCCAATGTAATTTAGATGTCTGGAGACACCACACACAGGGGGAAAAGAGGGACACCAAGAAGGCCATACAGTCCTGTGACCATTAATTAAAAATGATAAAACAAGGCGTATAAATGTTTTCTCTTTTTAAGGAATATTCAGAGCTATACCCCATTTATTTATATTGCGCTTTCTCATTGCCTTCACTTTAAAGGTGTTGGCAATAGCTATGCCTTTAGAGCTGATAACCTCCACTGCCATCTTGTGGCGGACAAAGGAGTTGTCAAAAGGAGATACAGTATTACTGAGTTAAAAAAAAAATAATTAAGAAAAGGTTTTTAACGCTGTTTTTTTTCTCAACCACTTGCTTACCGGGCAATTTCACCCCCTTCCTGGCCAGGCCAATTTTCAGCTTTCAGCGCTGTCACACTTTGAATGACAATGGCGCGGTCATGCTACACTGTACCCAAACAACATTTTTATCATTTTTTTTTCACACACAAATAGAGCTTTATTTGCTACTTAATCACCACTGGGGTTTTTTTTATTTTTTTATTATATAAACAAAAAAAATAAAAAATTTAGAAAAAAAAACTTTAGGTTTTTCTCTACTTTCCTATATAAAATATATCCAATAAAATCAATAAAAGCAGTGTTCAGAGCTAATCACTGCATTTTTGTTAAATAAACAAATAAAAAACCAAAACTTATAATAATTTTCATTGATTGTTATAAAATTTTGGAAAGAGGTAACTTTTCTCCTTTACTGATGGCACTGATGGGCAGGGCATCGATGGGCACTGATAGGCTGCACTGATTGGCACTAATGGCCACTGATGGATGGCTCTGTTAAGTGATAAGCACTGATAGGCAGCACTGATGGTCAGCACTGATAAGCACTGATTGGCAGCACTGATAGGCTGCACTGATGGACACCAATAGGCGGCACTGATAAGCACTGATAAGCACTGATAGGCTGCACTGATGGGCACTGATAGGCGCCACTGATGGTCGGCACTGATAAGCACTAATAGGCTGCACTGATGGGCACTGATAGGCGGCACTGATGAGGACTAATTGAGACACTAGTAGTAGTGTCCCCACTTTTTGTTAAGTTCTTGCTAAATAAACAAATAAAAACCCAAACATTTGAAAGAAAAAAAAACTTTTTCATAATTTGTTATAAAGTTTTGGAAACAGGTAATTTTTCTCCTTTACTGATGGGCACTGATAGGCTTCACTGATGAGGTGACACTGATGGGCACTGGTGGTCACTGATGAGGCTGCACTGATAGGTGACACTAATAGGCACTGATAGGCGACACTGATGGGCACTGATAGGCAACACTGATGGTCGGCACTGATAAGCACTGATAGGCGGCACTGATAGGCTGCACTGATGAGGCTGCACTGGTAGGTGGCACTGATAGACAGCACTGATGGGCACTGATAGGCTGCACTGATGAGGCGACACTGATGGGCACTGATAGGCGTCACTGATGAGGCTGCACTGATAGGCGGCACTGATGGGCACCGATAGGCGACACTGATGGGCACTGACAGGCAGGACTGATGGGCACTGATAGGCTACACTGATGAGGCTGCACTGATAGGCTGCAGTGATGAGGCTGCACTGATAGGCGACACTGATGGGCAGCACCGATAAGCACTGATAGGTTGCACTGATGGGCACTGAGAAGCTACGCTGATGGGCACTGTGAGGCTGCACTGATGGGCATTGATAGGCGGCACTGATGAGGAGACACTGATGGGCATAGATTGGCAGCACTGATAGGCACAGATTGGCAGCACTGATGGGCACAGAATGGCAGCATTGGTGGGCACAGTTTGGACTGTACTGATAATCAGTGTAGATGTCACTTTTAGAAAAAACAGTTATCGTCTCTCGTTTCCGATCCTCATGCTCTCAGCATGAGGAAAAAAGTGCAGATAACTGGTTTTTTTTTTCATCCGTAACCAGTTGTGATTGGACACAGCTGATGGGGTAAAGAGAGTCTGATTGGCTCTTTACCTCAATCTGTGATCAGCAGTGTCCTCCGGATGCTGAAATCACAGAGCGTGCCGCCCGCGCCCCGCAGCGGGTGCGTTCATAGGAGGCCGTCATATGATTCGGCTATAGCGCGGTCGGCAAGTAGCTAAAATTCATATATTTCTCCCATTTGTCTGCCTATAAAAGGGCTGTGCAACTGGCAACCTTAATTTGCCACCCGCAAGACCCATCCTGATGGCCGCTTCCGTGCTTCTCGCAAATCCCATACCTGATACCTGAGACTTGCCGTGGGCTCGGGTGGACCCCTGCCCTGCTGACCCAGGCGCTCTGCGTTTACTGAATAACCTACGCAGGGTGACGCACTTTTCCCCAGTGACATAGTGTAAAACAGGTGTAAGCAGCCTTTGAGAGGTGGGGATCTACCTAAACAACGTGAAGGAGAGCAAAGATCACCAAGGTTCTGCACCCTTTTTTTTTTTGGAATTAACTAGCAAGGCCTAACTAAATAGTAAGGAAAACTTAGAAAAATATAAAAAAAAATGTTGCTGTAAAAATATAAACTTACACTACCTTAAAAGTCAGTGGCAGTCAGTAGGGCAGAGGACAGTGGCAGTAGGGCAGAGGACAGTGTCAGTAGTGCAGTGGACAGTGGCAGTAGAGCAGTGGATGGTGGCACTAGAGCAGAGGACAGTGGCAGTAGAGCAGTGGACGGTGGCACTAGAGCAGAGGACAGTGGCAGTAGGGCAGAGGACAGTGGCAGTAGAGCAGTGGACAGTAGCAGAGGACAGTGGCAGTAGGGCAGGGGACAGTGGCAGTAGGGCAGAGGACAGTGGCAGTGGCAGTAGAGCAGTGGACAGTGGCAGTAGGGCAGAGGACATTGGCAGTAGGGCAGAGGACAGTGACAGTAGGGCAGGGGACAGTGGCAGTAGGGCAGTGGACAGTGGCAGTAGAGCAGAGGACAGTGGCAGTAGGGCAGAGGACAGTGGAAGTAGGGCAGAGGGCAGTGGCAGTAGAGCAGTGGACAGTCGCAGTAGAGCAGAGGACAGTGGCAGTAGGGCAGTGGCAGTAGAGCAGTGGACAGTGGCAGTAGGGCAGAGGACAGTGACAGTAGGGCAGGGGACAGTGGCAGTAGGGCAGTAGACAGTGGCAGTAGGGCAGTTGCCAGTGGCAGTAGGGCAGGGGACAGTGGCAGTAGGGCAGTGGACAGTGGTAGTAGAGCAGAGGACAGTGGCAGTAGGACAGTGGTAGTAGGGCAGGGGACAGTAGCAGTAGGGCAGAGGACAGTGGCAGTAGGGCAGGGGACAGTGGCAGTAGGGCAGAGGACAGTGGCAGTAGGGCAGTGGCAGTAGAGCAGTGGACAGTGGCAGTAGGGCAGAGGACTTTTTATTATATATTTTTTTTAAACTTGTTTTTTATTATTGTTTATTTTTTTACAATTTTATTTTTCCTTATTTCCCCTGATGTAAGGGGGTTTCTGGTCACCTAGCCCCCCCTCCCCTATTACACAAGTTCTCCCTTGCATTAGAGTCCAGAGTTCCCCTTTACATCAGAGTCCGCAGTGTTCCCCTTTATAGTGCACTGACACAGATTTAAAGAGAATCACTGGGAACTCTGATGTTGGGGGGGACTCTGGTGATCATAGACCACCTTCCGCAAAGTGAATACACTAAAGCATGGGGGACTACTGATCTAAGGGGGAAATTTTATATATATGTCCCCCTTACCTTAGTGAATTCACTCCCCCCTTACATTAATGTCCCCCCCCCCCCATAAACTATGTGGCCTGGCTGGCTGGGGGCTGTCACTGAGCTGACCTTTTCCTAGTTACTGAACAGAGAGTCCTCAAACTTCGGCTGTGCACACCCTGACCAGAATCAGACCTCACCACCTGCATGAGCACAATGTCTGCCTTGTGATTTGGGTCAGACTTCACAAACTTTTTTTTTACCAGCAGGTGGAGCTTTAACCACAGGTCTGCCATAGACTCCCTAGCATTCTATTTGTAAAGCACTTGTGTTTTATTAAGGCTCGGTTCACACTGCTGCGACATGGCTGGGATCCAACTTCTGAGAGCCCAAGTCGCATGACACGTCAAATTCAATGTTTCCCTATAAGAGACATCTTAACTGATAGTACACAAGTCGCTCCAACTTTAGAAAAGGTTCCTGCACTACTTTGGTCTGACTTGGGTGCAATGTCAGCTCTTGTTCAGGCTCCTAAATAGCATCCAAGTCAGATCAAGTCAAGTCCATGACAAGACATGGGGGTAAAGGAAGTGTTTTAGACAACTGCTGATAGACTGGAATTCAGAAATTACAGGAAAAATTATATTAAGCCCTTCACAAAATTATGGATTAATGAACCCACCACTCTTCTATGCCTTGGTCCTCACCAGTGGTGTCGGTGAGGGGGGCTGACGGGGGCTGGAGCCCCGAGTGTGCCCCCAAAACCCCCCGGGTCTCGATATTCCTAAATGCATTATTAGCCCCGAACCGTTTACACAGGCAACGGAGAACGATCTCCCGCTCATCCAGAGCGGCCGAGTGATGTACAAAAAGAACCGGCTCCTATGTTGGTCACACTGGTCCATTATCGTATATCAAACCTCTGATGTGAAGGGGGCTTCTGATTGATAAAGTAACATTAGCTTGATTTACATTTTTGACTGAAAAGACTCCAGATATTCAATACTTTTAAAGGATGCTGAAAAAAGCTTGGAAGATATTTAGATATTTCTCAGGTGACAGGTTAGACAGGTGAAAGATGATAGCAGACTTAAATATAGCTGACAGTGTAAGATATAACAGTCGATCGATTGTTGGGTTTTTTAAGGTCCTAAATGGAGAATAAAATGTGAAGGGGGGCTCTGATGTGATGGGGACCTCAGATGTGAAGGGGGGGCTCTGATGTGATGGAGATCTCAGATGTGAAGGGGGGCTCTGATGTGATGGAAACCTCAGATGTGAAGGGGGGGGCTCTGATGTGATGGAGACCTCAGATGTGAAGGGGGGCTCTGATGTGATGGGGACCTCAGATGTGAAGGGGGGCTCTGATGTGATGGGGACCTCAGATGTGAAGGGGGGCTCTGATGGAATGGAAACCTCAGATGTGAAGGGGGGCTCTGATGTGATGGGGACCTCAGATGTGACGGGGGGCTCTGATGTGATGGGGACCTCAGATGTGAAGGGGGGGCTCTGATGTGATGGAGACCTCAGATGTGAAGGGGGGCTCTGATGTTATGGAGACCTCAGATGTGAAGGGGGGGGGCTCTGATGTGATGGAAACCTCAGATGTGAAGGGGGGGGGCTCTGATGTGATAGAGACCACAGATGTGAAGGGGGGCTCTGATGTGATGGGGACCACAGATGTGAAGGGGGGCTCTGATGTAATGGGGACCTCAGATGTGAAGGGGGGCTCTGATGGAATGGAAACCTCAGATGTGAAGGGGGGCTCTGATGTGATGGGGACCTCAGATGTGAAGGGGGGCCCTGATGGAATGGAAACCTCAGATGTGAAGGGGGGCAATGATGTGATGGGGACCTCAGATGTGACGGGGGGCTCTGATGTGATGGGGACCTCAGATGTGAAGGGGGGCTCTGATGTGATGGGGACCTCAGATGTGAAGGGAGGCTCTGATGTAATGGAAACCTCAGATGTGAAGGGGGGCTCTGATGTGATGGAAACCTCAGATGTGAAGGAGGGGGCTCTGATGTGATGGAGACCTCAGATGTGAAGAGGGGCTCTGATTTGATTGTAGAACTTCTGATGTTAAGGGGGGCATTTGATGTGATGAGGGACTGTGATTTGAAGGGAACCTCCGATGTCAAGAGGGGCTCTGATGTGATGGAAACCTCTGATGTCAAAGGGGGCTCTGATGTGATAGAAACCCCAAATTTCAAGAGGGCTCTGATGTGATGGAGACTTCAGATGTGAAGGTTGGCTCCTATTTGATGGTAGGACCTCTGATGTTAAGGGGGCATTTGATGTTATGGGGGGACTCTGATGTGAAAGGGGCTCTGATGTGATGGAAACATCTGATGTGAAGGGGGGGGGGCTTCTGATAGATAAAGTAACATTTACCTGATTTACATTTTAGACTGAGAAGACTCCAGATACTTTTAAAGGATGCTGAAAAAAGGTTGGAAAACGCTCTTTTAGATATTTCTCAGGTGACAGGTTAGACAGGTGAAAGATGATAGCCGACTTGAATATAGCTGACAGTGTAAGATATAACAGTCGATCGATTGTTGGGTTTTTTAAGGTCCTGAATAGAGAATAAAATGTTTCGTAAAACGATATCTTATTTCTATAGATACCAAAATCACATGAGAACAATAAAAAGGTACAGTCCCATTTGTGTCAGATATATAAAGTACAGATTACACAATACCTTCATATCGACCCTCAAAAAATGACTTCTCAGCTTATTGATACCATATCATATTTCTAGGTCAAACACTGGAATCAAAGAATTAACGTTGATAAATCCTCATTTATCTAAGTTGAGTCATGCAGCAAGGCAAGGATGACGCAGCTCAATGCATTTCCCAGATCAAAAGATCTTCTTCATCAAGAGATAAACTATATTGTCAAAAGTATTGGGACACCTGCCTTTACACGCGCATGACCTTTAACCACTTAAGCCCCGGACCATTTTGTAGCTAAAGGACCAGGCCCCTTTTTGTGATTCGGCACTGCGTCGCTTTAACTGACAATTGCGCGGTCGTGCGACGTGGCTCCCAAACAAATTTGGCGTCCTTTTTTTCCCACAAATAGAGCTTTTTTTTGGTGGTATTTGATCACCTCTGCGGTTTTAATTTTTTGCGCTATAAACAAAAATAGAGCGACAATTTTGAAAAAAATGCAATATTTTTTACTTTTTGCTATAATAAATATCCCCAAAAAATATATAAAAAAAATGTTTTTTTCCACAGTTTTGGCCGATACGTATTCTTCTACATATTTTTGGTAAAAAAAAATCGCAATAAGCGTTTATTGATAGGTTTGCGCAAAAGTTATAGCGTCTACAAAATATGGGACTGTTTTATGTCATTTTTATTAACGGTCATTTTTCGGGAACGGTCATCAGTGACAGTGTCACTAGGCAGAATAGGGGAATGACTTGTTTACAAAGGCATTCCCCTGTTCTGCTCTTGCTGACCGCAATCGCGGGACTCCCGGGAACATCGAGTTCCCGAGACCCGCGGCCGCACCCGCAGGGCGGCAAATTTAAAGGGACGTACCTGTACGCCCATATGCCTGCCCGTGCCATTCTGCCGACCGACGTACGTCGGCAAGTGGTTAATGGCATTCCAGTCTTAGTCCGTAAGGTTCAATATTGAGTTGGCCCACCCTTTTCAGCTAGAACAGCTTTAACACTTTTGGGAAGGCCATCCACAAGGTTATGTGTCTTTGGGAATGTTTGACCATTCTGATGTTGAACGAGAAGGCGTGGCTCGCAGTCTCCGCTCAAATTCACCCCAAAGGTTGGAGTCTGGACTCTGTGCATGTCAGTCAAGTTCCTCTACACTGCCGTTTTTTTTGCTGGAGAGCCTGGGATCTCATGCTTTCAAGCATTGAGTAGAGACCCCAGATCTTTCCATAAAGAGGACCTGTCATGCCCTATTACTATTACAAGGGATGTTTACATTCCTTGTAATAGGAGTAAAAGTGATCAAAAAATAAAAAAAATTAAGGGAAAGTGTAAAAAGATTTTTTTTAAAATATTTTAAACAATAATCCCATTTTTTTTTTAAAGTGCCCCCATTCCCGCATGTTTGCAAGCAGAAGCAAACGCATACGTAGGCCACGCCTGCATACATATGTATACAGCATTCAAACCACTCATGTAGAGTGAGAGCAATAATTCTAGCGTTAGGCCTCCTCTGTAACTCTAAACTGGTAACCTCTAAAAAAAATTGAGGCATCGCCTATGGAGATTTTTAAGTACCGACGTTTGGTGCCATTCCACGAACGTGCGCAATTTTAAAGCATGACATGTTAGGTGTCTATTTACTCTGCATAACATCATCTTTCACATTATTCAAAACAATTGTAGTAAATATTGAGTTTTGTCTTTTTATTATTCATGAAAGTGTTTTTTTTTTCCCCCAAAAAAAATCGTGTTTGAAAACTTGCTGCGCAAATACTGTGTGACATAAAATATTGCAATGACCGCCATTTTATTCCCGAGGGTCTCTGCTAAAAAAAAAAAAATTATAATGTTTGGTGGTTCTGAGTCATTTCCAAGCAAAAAATTATGACTTTTACATGTAGGAGAGGCATGCCAGAATTGGCATGGACTGGAAGTGGTTAAGTAGCACAGTACTGAATAGCAAAAAATGCCCTGGTCATATAGGGGGTAAAATCTGTGATGGGAGTCACTGTCATGGATATGCAGTAGTGTTTGTCTGTCAGCTTACCTTCCTTCCCATGTGTTAATCTTAGATCCCAGAACCTTTTCACCTGGCTTCCTTTATAATCTCCTCCCAGCCTGACTCCACCCCAGGCCCTATCACAGAACTCTATATTAACCTGTGCACTGCAAGCCTGCTTTGCTGATCAACGTGTTTGTTAGGCATTGTGTGTTTGGGTTCCTGCCTGCCGTGTGCTACGTCTGTCTCTCTGTTACATATTTGGCTTGTCCCCGACTATCCCTGTCTGCTCGTGACCCTTGACCTTCGGCTTGTCTTTCGTTATCCTTGTCTGCTTGTGGCCCTTGACTTTCAGCTTGTTATTCGTTACTCTTACATCTCGTGCTGCTGCTTCCCCTCTTGTCCCCTTATCCTACGGGGCGTGAGCTAGGAGACTCTAGGGGCCGCGACCTGGACCCAGCCTGCAGCATAACATCCTCACCACTAGAGGCTCTGGAGAAGACCTGCTGGGTCTTAGACTCCGCGCCCTGGGGAATCTTGGCTCTAGCTTCCCATAGGATCCCAGTTGTGCTCCTCTGGTCCCGCTTTCCACAACCACCCAGTTTCCTATCCGCAGCAGTCAGCCATAGGGTTCACTACCTTGCGGTGCACTCCTGTCCCCCTACGGTGTGCATCTGTCACCTGGCCACAGGTGACCTGACAGTTTGATCAGCCATGAACCCGGCTGACATCCCGCTCCCCACGGATGATCCATTGCAGGGCATAGTTTGCAGACTTGAAACCCAGGAATCGAATCAGACACAGGTGATGCGATTCCTCCAGGATCTGGCTTCTCGCTTCGAGCAGCTTCAGGCCTCCTTGGGAACCCTGAATCCGCAACCTCAAATACAACCAGCGGCTGCCCCTATTGCACCAGTCGCAGCCACACACTCACTACAACTGCCAGCTCCGTCCCGTTTCTCTGGGGACTCCAAGGCTTGCAGGGGGTTCCTTAGCCAATGCACGATTCATTTTGAGCTCCAGCCCCAAAACTTCCTGTCTGATCGGGCTAAGGTAGCCTATATCATTTCCCTCCTCTCTGGTGAAGCTTTAGCCTGGGCAGCCCCTCTGTGGGAACTGAATGATCCAGTGGTTTCTAGCCTGTCTGGCTTCTTGAAACTTTTTCGGAATATCTTCGAAGAACCGGCTCGTGTCTCTTCAGCGGCCAGCGCCCTTTTACGTCTCCGCCAAGAGTCTGTTTCTGTGGGACAGTATGCCCTTCATTTCCGCATACTGTCGGCTGAGTTGAGCTGGAACAATGAGGCCTTAGTCGCAACCTTTTTGCATGGCCTGTCTGATAGAGTGAAGGATGAATGAGCAGGAAGAACCATCCCCACTGATCTGCCGGCGTTATCTCCTTGTGTAACCAGATCGATATTCGCTTTCAGGAGAGGACCTTAGAAAAGCAACGCCAGCACTCCTTGGTTCTTATGCCGCGTACACACGGCCGTTTTTCTCGTCGGGAAAAACGAAATTTTTCCCATTTGACGAGAAAAATGATCGTCTGTGGACATTATGTCGTTTTTCTCGACGAGAAAAACGGCATTAAAAACGACGAGAAAAATTAGAACATGTTCTAATTTTTCTCGTCGTTTTTCCTGACATTTCTTCCGCGGCAGTGTTTCCCATAGGGAAACACTGCCGCGGAGCCCATAGACGATCGTTTTTCTCGTCATTTTAAAAAATGACTAGAAAAATGACCGTGTGTGGGGAACAAGCTGTTCCCTCGTTTAAAATGTCATTATTCACGGCGGTTTTTAAACCGCCGTGAATAATGATCGTGTGTACGCGGCATTAGTCAGCCTGAGCTCCCCTCTCTTCGACCCGTAGAGCATCTCCTACCAGCTGAGGAACCCATGCAGCTGGGTCGGACCAGGCTATCCCCCGAGGAACGTGCTAGGCGCAGAACTCTTGGTCTGTGTCTTTACTGTGGGGGCAAAGGTCATTTTCGTGACACTTGCTCTCTTTGTCCAGAAAAACGTTCGGGTCCACTTCATCTGGAAAGTGGAGTATTGGACCCAGAAATATCACCTTCCCCTTCTCGTCTTCTGCTTTCTGTGTTCCTTCATGTTGGTGCTTCTTCTCATTCGGTCTCAGCATATCTGGATTCCGGAGCCGCTGGTAATTTCATGGACTGGGAAATCGCATCGTCCATGAGACTTACTCTTTTGCCCCTCACCACGCCATTGGTGGTCTTGGCGATTGATGGTACTGTTCTCCCAGGGGGACCTATCCGCTTCCAGACCCTCCCTGTTAAGATGTCGGTAGGGACACTCCACCAGGAGTGGATATCCTTCCTTATCTTACCCAAGGCCTCAACGCCTATAATTTTGGGTCTCCCATGGTTACAGCTCCATTCTCCTAATGTGGACTGGACTACTAGACAGATCCTGGCTTGGGGTCCCTCCTGTTCCTCGTCCTGCCTACCCAAGGTTGCCCCCTGTGAACCTGAGCCGGTCATTCATTCCAGGTTGCAAAACCATTTACATTTCTCTGTCCCTAACCACCCTTGGACGCACAGCCAGGCTAGCTTGTCTACAAGTCCTGCAGTCGCTACGTCTTGCGATGCGATTCAGGTAGTCGCTACACCTGACTCAGCTATTCACTCTGCCTCTGTACTAGTTATGCCAGTCCAGCCCATGCCCAGTGAGCCTCCTACTTTTTCTTGCTCGGGACTTTCTGCTTGTCCTTCAGCTATTCAGCTTGACTCCGGCGACATGTCACCTTCTAACCAACCTGACTTCAGGGTTCCACTGACATCTGCCCAGTCTGATGGTCCTGTGCAAGATGACCAGTCCCCCTTTAAGGGTCTAGGGGACCCTCCTCAGATTCCTGTTGATCCTCTCATGCCCTTGCTTATTCCTAGAGAGCCTTTGGTCCTCAATAGATCTTCTTGTCATCTCCCTACCTCGTTTTCGGTCTCTGAGGATAATCTTAAGTACGAGGTTAGACAAGTTCTGGATTCTCGGCTCTGCAGAGGCATTCTTCAGTACCTTGTGCATTGGAGAGGTTTTGGTCCTGAGGAGGGGTCTTGGATCGCTGCATCTGATGTCGCTGCACCTCATCTGTTGAGGAGGTTTCATCAGAGATTTCCCTTTAAGCCTGGGCCCAGGCGGGGGAGGGCCCATAAGAGGGAGGGTACTGTCATGGATATGCAGTAGTGTTTGTCTGTCAGTTTACCTTCCTTCCCATGTGTTCATTTTAGAGGCCTGAATCCTTTCACCTGGCTTCCTTTATAATCTCCTCCCAGCCTGACTCCACCCCAGGCCCTATCACAGAACACTATATTAACCTGTGCACTGCAAGCCTGCTTTGCTGATCAACGTGTTTGTTAGGCATTGTGTGTTTGGGTTCCTGCCTGCCGTGTGCTACGTCTGTCTCTCTGTTACGTTATTGGCTTGTCCCCGACTATCCCTGTCTGCTCGTGACCCTTGACCTTCGGCTTGTCTTTCGTTATCCTTGTCTGCTTGTGGCCCTTGACTTTCAGCTTGTTATTCGTTACTCTTACATCTCGTGCTGCTGCTTCCCCTCTTGTCCCCTTATCCTACGGGGCGTGAGCTAGGAGACTCTAGGGGCCGCGACCTGGACCCAGCCTGCAGCATAACATCCTCACCACTAGAGGCTCTGGAGAAGACCTGCTGGGTCTTAGACTCCGCGCCCTGGGGAATCTTGGCTCTAGCTTCCCATAGGATCCCGGTTGTGCTCCTCTGGTCCCGCTTTCCACAACCACCCAGTTTCCTATCCGCAGCAGTCAGCCATAGGGTTCACTACCTTGCGGTGCACTCCTGTCCCCCTACGGTGTGCACCTGTCACCTGGCCACAGGTGACCTGACAGTCACTTTGGGCGGGGGGCCCATGGAACCCAGTATCCCTTGGAGGGGTTGGGAAACCCTTGTTTCAGCTCCTCCTATGTCTAAGTTACCCTGTGTCAGGGGCACAGGGTGACTGAGAAAATGATGGAACATTGTAAGAATTTTGTAGACTGTTGCCATGCCATCTGCAATCCCTGATTAATCAAAGCATTGCTTAGATATGGATTTCATGGTCTTCAATGTAGGAGCCAGTCCGTCTGCTACTGGGGGCTTCTGCTATTGTGTGAAGGTGTTCTGTGTTTATACTTGTAATAATGTGTATTGTGTCTTCTGAGCTAGATGACGGCAAGGCTGACCTGAAAGGTCAGACCTCTGAGTCACCTAGGCTGGTTAAATGACTAGTTAATTAGCTCATGTTAATTTATGTTTCTGGTTACAGTTTCTATTGTTAGGGTAATATAATCAGGAGGGGGAAACTCCTTCTCAAGTTTATAAAAGCCTGTATTCTTGTTCAAATACACAGTTCCAGCTTTGAAGCCAAAGGACTCCTGCCTAGTTTTTGTTGTTGTAATATGCGGCTATAATATCTAATATCTACTGTATATTCAGACTGGCGAAAGTGGTATATGACGGAAGCATTCAAGTAGAGTGTGGGATGTACCGTTACAAAACCTTCCAGAGTTTAAGTGGTTGAGCTCCTCAGTGTGGTGCTTTAGGAACCCCTGTGAGCAAAAAAAGCAAGCCGTGAAATCACAGCACACAAAAAAGTGCACAGAGGGTACAGAATCGCCAAACCTTCAAAGAGGAAAGGCCTCTAACCCTGCCCGGGGGCACAAGGCTCCTGATAGAGACAAGGTACGCCATGGTCTAACTAGGGACTAGCCATATCCAGTCCCCCAAGCACTTAGGTGCTCTCCTGAAGTGAGACCCCTCCCGTTGGGGAGAGGCAAAAGACCCGAAGGCCACAAGACCTCCTCCTGATGTCAGGGCAGGCATTTTGATGACCTGCACCCTCCAGCTCTGTGCAAAAAGATACACCTAAGTGCAAGCGCTTGTGGCAAAACTCTGACATAAAAATAGGTAACATGTGCAATGCATAGTTGGCCTTCCAGCCAATATAAAAATTGTATGTTCATTCCCTGTTCACCCTCACTAGGATTATCCCATTTGCAACCTTGAATTCCTCTCATGATATCCCCCTTTGGGAGCATTATAGTTATCTGCAACTCCGACATTTTCTCTTACAACTTATAAAATCCCAACCTACCCCTTATACTTCAACCCCTTTCGAAAGCCTTTGTAGATCACGTCCCCAATCCTCTGGTCTAATTTCCTTGATTTATGCGGCCAAAATTGGTTCCAAAAGACCACCACTGAGACCTTATCACCTACAGTGGGAGGCGGAGCTAGGGAAACAGCTTAACCCAGAGGACTGGCAGAGTATGACTATTGCTCTGTCCAAATGCTCTAGAAATGTTCTCTTCTTGGAAAACGCTTATAAAGTGTTTTACAGATGGTATTATACCCCAGCCAGGTTGGCGAGTTTTATCCCATCCTATTCTCCCTTATGTTTTCGTGGATGTTCTCAAGAGGGTACAATGGCAAACATCTGGTTTACGTGTCCCAGGGTGTGCAGACTGTGGGTCAGAGTTTATACGCTTCTTCGCAAACCTTTTTAACACCAATTTAAATAGTGACCTCTTTGAGGCCCTTCTATGGAAACCAATCACGGAACTCCTCCGTCCGCAATGCCAACTGCCGTCGCATATTTTTACTGCAACTAAATTGACCATAGCTAGGGCTTTTGGAAATCGCCGACCCTCAGTTTTGAGGCCGTTAAAAATTGTGTGAACGACATCATGATAAAAGAGAAACTGACGGCCGTGCTATCAGATACTCATAATAAATTCCTTAGAATCTGGCAGCCTTGGGTGGCTCATAACCACTCTTCACGATTTGACCCAGCACTTCTTTCTCTCTAGTACGTCTCTGCTCCCCCCACCCCATGGACTCCTTACTTCTTCTTTTTTTCCTCCCCCTTTTATTATTTTCCCTCCCCTTCTTTTTCTCCCTACTACATCTATTCTATTCATCTTTCTGGTCTCCCTTCTCTTTTCTGCTTTTTCCTATCTTTCTCTTTTTTTCTCTTTCTTTAAATTTTTCTGGCCCACGGGCTTGGTCCTGTTGGGAACGGACACATGCTCTGTAGAAATTTTTTCGTCTTTTATTCTTCGACTACCGACAGATAATACCTAATTTTATACATTCTCTGTGAGTTTTATGTTTTATTTTTATTTGATTTTTTTTGGAATGTTACTGTTTGGTACTTCACTTTTTCATTTGTTGTACTCATGGTCCTGCGAGACCATTGGTATGTTAACCTAGCCTAGCATGATTTTCTTTTAATTGTCTTGTGAACGGATGTCAGCCTCCTGCTGACCACACGCGATTACCCTTGGATCCCCAAGGGCTTCTTCGAACTCTGTGCCTTGAACTGATCTTTTCGTTTTTAGCAGTTTATTTTAATTTTTTTACACCTATGTTTTCTTCTGGGCTGTGTCCACAACAGTTTTGTATCATACTGTTGATCTATATTTTTTCAATAAAACCCTTTGTACAAGAAAAATTGTCCTGGCTAGCCACATCCAAAGGCTTTGTGCAAGATAAGAAGTGATTCGCCCTTTTGCCAAGTGTAGATATTTGCTAGCACACCACAGATCTTCAGATTACATCCAAACGGTTCCTTATTGAAAAATTATCACATCAAGAACAAGAAAGTGCAACGTTTCAGAGCCGCGTGGGACCCCTTCGTCAGGCATGTGTCCTTGTGCCAGTGAAATACCACGGTGTGCCATTTTTTGATCAATCTAATCTAAGAAGGGAAACAAGATATATACATATTTTGAGTACATCTGCGATTATTGTAATATTTTTTTTCTATTCTCCATGTTTTTTGAGAAAGGCTGTTACCTGCAATGGCTGCTGTGGGAAGGTGGTTTTCCCACGCATGTATCTCGCCAGCTGTTTAGGATAGTTTTGGTGGTCCCCGTGTTGAGTCTTGAGGGAAGAAACCTTGGGTTAGTTCTCTGACGTGGTGGGGGGTTGATAGGGGTTGAGGCCATTTTATTGATGCCATGTTGAGCCAACTACACCGTGCTTGGCTGACTCACAGGGAAAAGGCAGAACTTCCATGGGTGGCTGTGGCTAATGTGCTGACATGCTTCCAACATGGAGCACACGACCAAGAGTATGGCCCACATCATGTATGACATTATACGCTCTGCTTGCCTTACAGTTATGGTTCTATGCTTGTCCTTTTATGGATGTTTGAGGTAGGCCATATAAGATATGTAGGCTAGGTAAATAGGATAGGCTGACCCCCCTTACAGCTGCTGTGGGGGGATGTTTCTCCAACACATGTGCTTGTCTTCGCAATTGGAATGGTTCCCCACTTCCCCTCTGGTGAGTCTCGGGAGAAAGAGCCCTTGGGCCTGACCATCGCACTGGGAAGGGTGTGTTTGGGGTGGAAGCCCTGTTGTTTTTTCCATGTTGGCTTATGTATGGGGAGAGGGCAGGACTTCTTTTGGAAGCCATGACTGACACTCCATTGTGTTCACCATGGAGGGCATGTCGGAGAATATGGGCAAGGCCACATGAGACATCACATGCAACGCCTGCACGCTCAAGGATATAAATAAAGCCCTCGCCCTGACCACTCCGCATGTTTAAATGAGCACTTTTTGCCCCCTATTCTTTGGGGGGGGGTGAGTGGTATATCTTGAGCCTAATTATTAGGTAAGCATCATGTGCTAAACCCTTAAGGTGGGCTACATATCTTAGGTCATGACCATATTCGGGGACTGTTTTTTAATATAATTTTTATTCTCTAGACACAGGGAGGTGTCCATATGTTTACACAAGTGGTCTCCAAACTGTGACCTATGGACATGATACTGCCCTTTGCTTGTGTAGCACACCCCTGTAGGAGCTGCTGGTTTAAATTTGGGCCTTGCACGTTACCTCAGTACTTGTTGTCTAGGGGAAGAAAATCTGTAGAATCTCCAATGTCCACACAAGATGTAAATGATAAAGATGTTAGCTTTTATTTTCCTTTTGCATCAAACATTTGAAGAATAGTAGAAGGTTGAAGGGAAGGGGTAGGTCAGGCACACATGTACAGGTCACTGGGAAAAACTCCTCAACTATACAGTCATTCACCACTCCTCCCGGAGCGGGCACCGCTCACCCGGATAGGCCCCCCTCACCTGGCCCAGCAGCCGGAACAATGCACGGACAATCATCAGGACCAGTCTCTGCCACAGACCGGAAGCGGACAAAATAGGACAATCCAGGGTCCTCCGCCACAGGACTCCGAGACCTCCAGACAGACGGTCAAGAACCTTTAAGCCGACCCGGCAGACTGCAAGGTAAACTTTAGCTGTGGTGCATCCTCCAATAGAATCACCAGGCCCTCCTCAAGACACCAGCCTTCCGCTCGGTCTTTTCCAGGACAGGTCCTCCCCTTGTTTCCTCCACTGAGTGGCCTCCTCCCATAGGATGGACAGCACAGGATCACCTTCAAGGTGTAGGCCCAGTCAGCATAACTGGGCCTACTTGGTAGAGTTGCAGCCTCGGACCAGCAGGGTCCCGAGGCCAAGATCACACACACACTCCTTGCGCCAGAAGGGCCGCAAGGGGACGAAGAGCCCAAAAGATGGCGCCTGCCCCTTAAGTACCCTTCCCCAGCATGCCCAGTGGGTAGACCACGCCCACTGAACTGTTCCCGGGTGAAGGTACCCAATGCACTCTGGCCTGTCAGTCTTCCACATTGGCCCGAAGTGGTAAGCCACCTACAGGCAAACAGTGGGAAGTCTGCCCAACACAGCCATAGCCGGAATAGAGGTTAATTTAGCATAATTATATACAGAGTCTGAGCCAAACTAGCAGCTCAGATACCCACTAGATTTAACATAGCGCCCAGTCATTGGGAGCAGGGCGCTACACTTGCTTTTATCCAGCCCTTGGGGCACCATTCCTTCCATTGATATAAGACACTGTTTCTCCTACTGACACCAATGATGGGGCACTATTCCTCCTACTAACCACAATGATGGAACACTATTCCTCCCACTGATACCAATGATGGGGCACTATTCCTTCCACTGGTACCAATGATGGGTCACTATTCCTCCTACTGATACCAATGATGGGGCACAATTCCTTCCACTGATACCAATGATGGGGAATTATTTTACCTTTTTTTTTTTACTTCTGCTGATGCTGGGACAGTTCCTACTCCCATTGGCCATTGTCCTGCCCTTCTAAAGTCTAAAGGACAATGAACTGGATCTTTATTTAGAAAGTTTAGAGACCCCTGATTTACACTGTTGAGTATACATAAATCTGACACCATCTTTGATTAATCTACAGCCTGATGAATATCTAAATCATGATCTCTTAATGGACGGCTAATGAGGCGAGGGGCTTTGTTATTAGTGATGAGCCGAACACCCCCGGGTTCGGTTCGCACCAGAACCCGCGAACGGACCGAAAGTTCGTACGAACATTAGAACCCTATTAAATACAATGGATGCGAACGTTCGAATTCTAAAGTGCTAATTATAACAACTATTATGCATGTTATTGTCCTAAAAAGGGTTTGGGAACCCGGGTTCAGCACCAGGGGACATGTATCAATGCAAAAAGAAGTTTTAAAAACGGTCGTTTTTCGGGAGCAGTCATTTTAATGATGCATAAAGTGAAAAAAAAAAGTCAAATATTCCTTTAAATATCGTACCTGGGGGGTGTCTAAAGTATGCCTGTGAAGTGCCACATGTTTCCCGTGTTTAGAACTGTCCCTGCACAAAATGACACTTCTAAAGGAAAAAAAAGCCATTTAAAACTGCTTGCGGCTTTAATGTAATGTCTGGTCCCGGTAATATGGATGAAAATCTTTAAGAAAAATGGCATAGCTACCCCATGACCCCCCCCCCCCTACCCCAGCCCATTACCAGCCCCATTTGGGTCTTGTATGGATATTAAGGGGAACCCCGCACATAAAATAAAAAAGGCCCTATATACTCTGAACAGCCGTATACAGGCGGTGCATACAAGACAGGGACTGTAGGTTTGTTCTTATGTAGAATCTGTTTGTAATTTTGAACAGGTACATTGTTTAAGTGTAGCTCCAGCCCAAAAATCTATTTTTAAACTTTTTGGAAAACATAGGTAAGGGTTATCACCCCTGTAACATTTGTTTTGCTGTCTGTGCCCCTGTTCAGAACATTTCACCTCACATTCCGTCCCAATGACAACTGTTTTTGAAATGTGGTGTTTTTCTTGAAACAAGGATTGCTGATAAAGCATCAGTACAGAGGAGACACCTTTCTCCCATATTTATTCTTACAGGAGAGAATTTTCCTTCCTAGTGGTAGATTTCCTCTCACTTCCTGTTGTCTTCTTGCGTTTGCAAGTAGGAGTCGTTTGTAAGTTGGATGTTTGAAAGTAGGGACCTGCCGTATATACTCTGCAGAAATAGGCCCCTTAGTTGTTGGTGTTGGCACAACACTGTAAGCACTCACAGTTACTCTTGGTTGGTGCTGGAACGCCCTGCTATCAACTATTATATCAGGAATTGTAATTACATATAATTGTTGAACAGTGGTAGTAAAAATTGGGCCTTTGATGGTGGTGCTGGTGCCACAACACTGTAAGCCCTGACAGTTACTCTTGGTGGGTGCAGCAATGGGCCCTGCTGTGAATTATTAGATCAAGAATTGTAATTGCATGCCCCTGTTGAACAGGGGCTGAAAAATTGGGCCTTTCGTGGTGGTGGTGGTGGTGGTGGTGTTGCCACAACACTGTAAGCCCTCAGAGTTACTCTTGGTGGGTGCAGGAATGGGCCCTGCTGTGAATTATTAGATCAAGAATTGTAATTACATGCCCCTTTTGAACAGGGGCTGAAAAATTGGGCCTTTCGTGGTGGTGGTGGTGGTGGTGGTGGCGTTGCCACAACACTGTAAGCCCTCAGAGTTACTCTTGGTGGGTGCAGCAATGGGCCCTGCTGTGAATTATTAGATCAAGAATTGTAATTGCATGCCCCTGTTGAACAGGGGCTGAAAAATTGGGCCTTAGGCACTGGTGGCACAACACTACAACCCCTCACAGATACGTTACTTGGAGCACAGCAATGAGCCCTGTTGCAAAGTATTGCTTCAAAAATTGTAATGACACGCCCCTGTTAAACAGGGGCTGAAAAATTGGGCCTTAGGCACTGGTGCCACAACACTCCAACCCCTCACAGATACTGTACTTGGAGCACAGCAATGAGCCCTATGGCAAATTATTGCTAAAAAAATTGTAATTACACGCCCCTGTAAAACAGGGGCTGAAAAATTGGGCCTTAGCCACTGGTGGCGGCACCCATAAACAAAAATGATCTTCCAAGCTATCATCATCAATCGTATCATTGAGGACTCGGAGGAGGAGGATAGCCAGTCAACATAACAGCACAGGCACTCAGCATCAGCATCAGTCTTGAAGGGATGTGACATGTTAAAATCAATTAGTCTGTTATATCAGCATCAGGTGTGTGGTAGCTGGTGGTGATCCAAGACTGGTTCATCTTGATGAAAGTCAGTCGATCAACCGAGTCGGTGGACAGGCGCACCCTGTGATCCGTGACAAATCCTCCAGCAGCACTGAATGTGCGTTCCGAAAGAACGCTGGATGCAGGACAGGCCAGTAGCTCAATTGCATACTGTGCAAGCTCTGGCCAGTGATCCATCCTCAAGACCCAGTAAGCCAGAGGATTTTCGGTGGGGAAGGTGTCCAAGTCTGACCTTGCCCCTAGATATTCCTGCACCATGTTTATCAGACGCTGGCGATGGTTGCTGGAACCGATCATACTTTGGGGCTGCGGACTAAAGAATTGTCTGAACGCATCGGTCAGACGGCCACCTTCCCCACCGCTCCTTCTTTGACTGGCCGAAGCCTCAGCAACTCGTTGTCCAGGACCAGGAGTTTGTAACCTCCCAGTCTCTGGGAACGCGTTGCACAGACCTTTCTGCAAGGCCTCCCGGAGTTGTCTCGTCCTCTGCTCCCTCTGCGAAGGTAACATAAGGTCCGCAACCTTACCCTTGTACCGTGGATCAAGGAGAGTGGCCAGCCAGTAATGGTCCCTCTCCTTGATCCGAAGAATACGAGGATCCTTCCGCAGACTTTGCAGGATCAGGGAGGCCATGCAGCGTAGGTTTGCTGAGGCATTCGCTCCGGAGTCCTCTGGGTCACTAAGGACGACATGATCCGCAGCCACCTCCTCCCAGCCACGTACAAGTCCACTGGTTTCTTGGGACTGTAAATCATCCCTAAAAGACTGCTGCTGATGATGCTGAGTGCCAGCCTCCACCTCCATGCTGACACAATCCTCCTCCTCCTCCTCCTCCTCCTCTTCTTCTTCCTGTGCGATGGGTGGGACAGAAGGAACACTGTCTGGGTAAAGGGGGCCTTGAGAGGCAAGGAAGTCCTCCTCTTCTTGCCTCTGTTCTGCCTCAAGTGCCCTGTCCATTATTCCACGCAGCGTGTGCTCCAACAGGTGGACAAGAGGTACAGTGTCACTGATGCATGCACTGTCACTGCTCACCATCCTCGTGGCCTCCTCAAATGGTGCCAGGACAGTGCATGCATCCCTGATCATGCCCCACTGGCGTGGAGAAAAAAAACCAAGCTCCCCTGACCCTGTCCTGGTGCCGTAGTCGCACAGGTACTCATTGATGGCCCTCTGCTGCGTGTGCAGCCGCTGCAGCATGGCCAACGTTGAGTTCCACCTGGTGGGCATGTCACATATAAGGCTGTTCTTGGGCAGGTTCAACTCCTTTTGCAGCTCAGCCAGGCGAGCACTGGCATTATAAGATCTGCGGAAATGCACACAGACTTTCCTGGCCTGCCTCAGGACATCCTGTAAGCCCGGGTACCTGCCCAAGAACCGCTGCACCACCAGGTTAAGGACGTGAGCCACACAGGGCACATGGGTCAGTTGTCCCTGTCGGAGGGCGGAGAGGAGGTTGGTGCCATTGTCGCAAACCACCATTCCTGGCTTAAGCTGGCGTGGCGTCAACCACCTCTCGGCCTGGCCCTGCAGAGCAGACAGGACCTCTGCCCCAGTGTGGCTTCTGTCCCCCAAACACACCAGCGCAAGCACGGCATGGCATCTTTTTGCCTGCGTACTTGCGTAGCCCCGTGAACGGCTACGGAGCACCGCTGGTTCATAGGACAAACCACAGGAAGAGGCCATGGAGGAAGAAGAAGAGGAGGGGGTGGAGGAGAGAGGTGTGTCACAACCAGTAGTAGCATTTTGGAGGCGTGGCGGTGGAACAACCTCCAAGACTACTGCACCTTGTCCTGCATCCTTCCCAGCTGCCAAAAGAGTGACCCAATGGGCCGTGAAAGAAAGGTAACGTCCCTGTCCATGCCTGCTGGACCATGAGTCAGCGGTAATATGCACCTTACCGCTGACCGCCCTGTCCAGCGAGGCCAAGACATTGCCTTCCACATGCCGGTAGAGAGCCGGAATAGCCTTCCGTGAGAAAAAGTGGCGTTTGGGAACCTGCCACTGAGGAACCGCACATTGCACAAACTCACGGAAGGGGGCCGAGTCTACCAACTGAAAAGGCAGCAGTTGAAGCGCTAGCAATTTAGCCAAGCTAGCATTCAACCGCTGGGCATGTGGATGGCTGGGAGTGAACTTCTTTCGACGGTCCAGCAGCTGGGGCAGGGAAATTTGCCTGCTAGAATCGGACGTCGGTGTACTGCTAGCAGAGTGGCCGCAAGTACTTGGCTGTGACACACCTAATTCTACACCTTCATTCCTCTCAGTGCATGTTTCAGAGAGGACTGAAGTTATAGTGGGGTTGGAGATCCCAGCTGATGCGGTGCAAGGAGAGGTCCGCTTTGTTCTTTGGTGTGGGTCTTTGAGGTAGGCTTGCCAACGAGCTGCATGGCAGGTCAACATATGTCTGGTCAGGCATGTGGTACCCAAGCGGCTGATGTTTTGGCCACGCGATATACGCTTGAGACATATGTTGCAAACAGCAGCTGTGCGATCTGATGCACTAGCCTCAAAAAAGGCCCACACCAAGGAACTTTTTGAATGACGGGCAGAGGCTGCGCCCTGCACAGGCGGAGCTCTGCGGTGTGATTCCGTCGGTGTACTGCCCTTACGCTGGCCACCAAAGGGCATCCTGCCTCGTTGGAGATGTGCCTCCTCCTCATCCTCCTCCTCCTCCTCTCTCCTATTAGGCACCCACGTGGAGTCAGTGACCTCATCATCCCCTCCCTCCTCATCACTGGAGCCAATCTGGCAGTATGCTGCAGCTGCTGGAACATGACTGCCAGATTGGTGTCCTTCTTGAGCATCCCCTCTGTCTGCTCTCACGCTACTGCCTTCCTGTAGCTGGGTTTCATCATCAGACCCTTCGAAACGCTGGGCATCCTCCTGGAGCATGTACCCAACACTGTGCTCAAACAGTTCGGGGGACTCCTCAGGAGGAGGACATGGTGGGTCTAGGGAAGGAGTGACTGATGATGAGTCTGACATTGATACCAGGGAAGAGGACGCTTTGGCAGCTGCTTTGCCAGTACCCTGAGCCTGGGTGAGAGAGGATGAGGAGGAGGAGGAGGGCTTGGTCATCCACTCTACCAAGTCTTCGGCATGATGTGGCTCAACATGTCCAGCTGCCGAAAAGAAGGACAAGCGTGTCCCATGGCCATGTGCTGATGACAATGCACCGCGTCCACGACCAGCACTGTTGCCCCCAGACACAGAGCCTGCTTGCCCTCTTTTATTGCCTCCTGACTGTCTGCCTCTCCTTGTTTGCCTTCCAGACATTCTAATAGATGGCCTGCAGGGAGATGGGAAAAAAGCAATAAGGGCTACCTTCAGGTGTCCTTCTCTGTCCCTTTACTTAAGGATTTCTAAATATGGTTGAGGATTATTGCTTTTGCACAGAATAGCACAACGACAATTTCCCTGACTGTCCAAAAAACAAGGATTTCAAAGATGGTTGATGAGGAATGCTTTGGCACACTATAGCACAAGGAGAATTCCCCTCACTTTCCTTCTTTGTCCCTAGAAACAAGGACTGGCACAGTGAAAGAAACTGACACTCTCCCTACCTAGAGTTTTCTGTCCCTAGAAAAAATGTTTTTTTAAAGCACACTATAGCACAAGGAGAATTCCCCTCACTTTCCTTCTTTGTCCCTAGAAACAAGGACTGGAACAGTGAAAGAAACTGACACTCTCCCTACCTACAGTTTTCTGTCCCTAGAAAAAATGTTTTTTTAAAGCACACTATAGCACAAGGAGAATTCCCCTCACTTTCCTTCTTTGTCCCTAGAAACAAGGACTGGCACAGTGAAAGAAACTGACACTCTCCCTACCTACAGTTTTCTGTCCCTAGAAAAAATGTTTTTTTAAAGCACACTATAGCACAAGGAGAATTCCCCTCACTTTCCTTCTTTGTCCCTAGAAACAAGGACTGGCACAGTGAAAGAAACTGACACTCTCCCTACCTACAGTTTTCTGTCCCTAGAAAAAATGTTTTTTTAAAGCACACTATAGCACAAGGAGAATTCCCCTCACTTTCCTTCTTTGTCCCTAGAAACAAGGACTGGCACAGTGAAAGAAACTGACACTCTCCCTACCTACAGTTTTCTGTCCCTAGAAAAAATGTTTTTTTAAAGCACACTATAGCACAAGGAGAATTCCCCTCACTTTCCTTCTTTGTCCCTAGAAACAAGGACTGGCACAGTGAAAGAAACTGACACTCTCCCTACCTAGAGTTTTCTGTCCCTAGAAAAAATGTTTTTTTAAAGCACACTATAGCACAAGGAGAATTCCCCTCACTTTCCTTCTTTGTCCCTAGAAACAAGGACTGGCACAGTGAAAGAAACTGACACTCTCCCTACCTAGAGTTTTCTGTCCCTAGAAAAAAATGTTTTTTTAAAGCACACTATAGCACAAGGAGAATTCCCCTCACTTTCCTTCTTTGTCCCTAGAAACAAGGACTGGCACAGTGAAAGAAACTGACACTCTCCCTACCTACAGTTTTCTGTCCCTAGAAAAAATGTTTTTTTAAAGCACACTATAGCACAAGGAGAATTCCCCTCACTTTCCTTCTTTGTCCCTAGAAACAAGGACTGGCACAGTGAAAGAAACTGACACTCTCCCTACCTACAGTTTTCTGTCCCTAGAAAAATTTTTTTTTTTTAAAGCACACTATAGCACAAGGAGAATTCCCCTCACTTTCCTTCTTTGTCCCTAGAAACAAGGACTGGCACAGTGAAAGAAACTGACACTCTCCCTACCTACAGTTTTCTGTCCCTAGAAAAAATGTTTTTTTAAAGCACACTATAGCACAAGGAGAATTCCCCTCACTTTCCTTCTTTGTCTCTAGAAACAAGGACTGGCACAGTGAAAGAAACTGACACTCTCCCTACCTAGAGTTTTCTGTCCCTAGAAAAAAATGTTTTTTTAAAGCACACTATAGCACAAGGAGAATTCCCCTCACTTTCCTTCTTTGTCCCTAGAAACAAGGACTGGCACAGTGAAAGAAACTGACACTCTCCCTACTGTGAGGGGGTTAACTCGGCAGCGTGTGTGTGTGACCCCCGAGATGGGCTCCCCACACAAAAAACAGGCCCAGCAAACGGAGGTTGTGGTTTTCAAAATCAAAAAGGTGCGGTTTATTTTCTATTTACAGTGACAAAACACAGCAAAGCAAAAGAAACATAAACAAAATAAATCCTGGTCAACTTGACCTCTGACTAAACATACAGGTTTCCTAACTAACAACTGGGATCAGCCTAGTGCTGTCCTAGTCCCTAAGTCCCTGGTTTTAAATGTCCAAGCAAATAGCCACACAGGCTTTGTCTCACCGCACAGGGGTTCACTCTCCCTAGACAGTCCACACAGGTCTGGGTCCAGGCATGAGCTAACATCTAATGAAGCTGGGAGTTCTTATAGAGGCCTAAATGAGCTGACAAGCTTCAGCTGGTCTCATCAACTCCCTGTCTGCACGACGCCCCACACTCTCCCTAGAGGTATGAGTCATCCATGAGCCCACTAGCCTCAGCTGGGCTTATACAACTCTCCACCTAGTTGTATAAGTCGGCGTAAAGCCTGAATCTGGGCGAAATATATCTACCCCCCTGGATGCAACCAGGTGACTTTACCTTCCTGCTGTCACATACCCCCCCCCCCTCTTGTTTTAACCTCGGGGTTGGAACACCAGCAATCAGGCATTCATGTACTCGAGACAAAGCATCCACATTCCCCATTTGAACGCCAGGGCGATGCTTTACTGTGAAGTTGAATTCCTGGAGGGCCAGGAACCACCTATTCACTCTTCTATTTGTTTCCTTGTTTTGAGCCATCCACTTTAATGGAGCGTGATCCGTAACCATGTCAAAGTGCCTACCTAGCAGGTAGTACCGAAGGGAATCTAGAGCCCACTTCACCGCTAAACACTCCTTTTCAACGGTGGCGTAATTTACCTCATGGGACTTCAACTTCCTGCTGAGGTAAATGACTGGGTGCTCTTCCCCGTTCCAGACCTGGGACAATACTGCTCCTAACCCCACATCTGACGCATCACTTTGTACGACAAAGTCTTTAGAGAAGTCGGGTGAGTACAACACTGGCTGGCTACATAAGGCTTGTTTCAAGAATTGGAATGCTGCCTCAGCCTCGGGGGTCCATTTAATCATGACCGACCCTTTCCCCTTCGTCAGGTTGGTTAGGGGCACAGCCTTAGAAGCAAAGTGGGGAATGAATCGCCGATAATACCCAGCGATTCCCAGAAAGGCTCGTACCTGCTTCTTGCTGTTGGGACGTGGCCAACTCTGGATGGCCTCGACTTTGTTGAGTTGGGGTTTTATTACTCCCCTCCCAATGGTGTACCCAAGATATTTGGCCTCCTCCTGCCCAATGGTACACTTCTTGGGGTTAGCCGTAAACCCCGCTTCCCGAACAGAGTCCAGGACTGCTTGCACTTTTGGCAGATGTGAGGCCCAATCTGTGCTATGGACAATTATGTCATCCAGGTAAGCCGCAGCATACTTCCGATGGGGCCTCAGCATCTGGTCCATTTTCCGCTGGAATGTGGCCGGCGCATTCTGTAACCCGAACGGCATTCTTTTATATTGGAACGCCCCGTCTGGGGTTACAAATGCGGTTTTCTCTTTGGCCGACTTGGCCAGGGGGATTTGCCAATACCCTTTTGTGAGGTCAAGAGTCGTCATGTATCGGGCTGTTCCCAGCCGGTCAATCAACTCATCTATACGTGGCATGGGGTAGGTGTCAAATTTTGTAACTTTGTTCAACTGACGAAAATCGTTACAAAATCGCCAGCTCCCATCCGGTTTAGGCACCAACACAATGGGACTAGACCAATCACTTTGGGACTCCTCTATCACCCCTAAGTTCAGCATTTTCTGTACTTCCTCCCGTATTGCCTCCCGTCGGGCCTCTGGGATCCGATAGGGTTTTAACTTCACCCTTTCACCGGGCGGGGTAATGATGTCATGCTCTACCCCAGATGTTTGTCCCGGCAGCTCAGAGAATACCTCCTTGTTGCGAAGCACAAACTCCTTAACCTCCTGTTGTTGGGGTTGTGACAAGGTGGCTGCTATTCCAACCTCAGGAATCACGCAACCAGTTTGAGCTGGTGACCAAGTGTCTGCGACTAGGGACTCTCTATCCCTCCAGGCTTTCAACAGATTAACGTGATAGATCTGTTCGGGCTTTCGCCTTCCTGGTTGTCTGACCTTGTAATTCACTTCGCTCACTTTTTCCATTATCTCGTAGGGGCCTTGCCATTTGGCAAGGAATTTACTTTCAACCGTAGGGACAAGTACCAGTATCCTATCCCCCGGGGAAAAGGTACGGGTCTTGGCTCCACGGTTGTACACTCTCTGCTGTGCTAACTGCGCTTGGGCCAAATGTTCCTTCACGATGGGCATTACCTGTGCAATTCGGTCTTGCATCAGGGCGACATGCTCAATCACACTCCTGTGGGGAGAACTCTCACTTTCCCAAGTTTCCTTGGCAATATCCAACAGCCCTCTTGGGTGTCTCCCATACAGTAACTCAAAGAGGGAGAATCCCGTAGAGGATTGGGGCACCTCCCTAATAGCAAACATCAGATAAGGAAGTAGACAGTCCCAATCCTTTCCATCTCTATCCACCACTTTCTTCAACATTTGTTTTAGGGTTTTGTTGAACCTTTCAACCAGCCCATCGGTTTGGGGGTGATACACAGATGTACGTAATTGCGTCACTTTGAACAATTTACACAGCTCCTTCATAACCCGGGACATAAAGGGTGTACCTTGGTCCGTAAGCAGTTCTTTACAAATACCCACCCGGCTAAACACAAGAGATAGCTCTTTGGCTATGGTTTTGGCCGAGGTATTTCGGAGAGGGATCGCTTCTGGATAACGGGTGGCATAGTCCATTATAACTAATATGTACTGGTGCCCCCTAGCGGACTTGATTATAGGACCTACCAAATCCATGGCGATCCTCTCAAACGGGACCTCAATGATGGGTAGAGGGACCAGCGGGCTACGGAAATGTGGCATCGGGGCCGACCTCTGACACACAGGGCAGGAGAAACAATAATTTTCTATGTCCTTCATCACCCCCGGCCAATAGAATCTCTGTAATACCCTCTCTCGGGTTTTCTCTGTCCCCAGATGACCTCCAAGAATGTGCCCATGGGCCAACTCCAACACCAACTTCCTGTAAGGTTTGGGCACCACAAGCTGCTCAACGGTTTCTTCTGCCCTTTTTGCCACCCGATACAGTAGGTCCTTCTCTACGCTGAAGTATGGGTAAGTGCAGGTATTATCTGGGTTCACTAACTCGCCATCTATTTTCACTACGTTTTCCCGTGCCTTTATTAGGGCGGGGTCTTTCAACTGTTCTGTGGCAAAGTTTTCCCTGTGAACCTCAAGATCAGAAAACTCCACAGACGGTAGGTTTTCGTCTGAGGAGGTGGGCTCCTCTCCAGTTTCTTGAGTCTCCCCTGCCAATACTGATAAGGGAAATTCCGGAGAGTCCTCACCACTCTCAGGGGAGTTCTGGCTATCACATTCCTGGTACATAGGGGCACCAGTGGGGGGCTCAGGATCATCCCACAGTTCCCAGAACTTCGGAAAATCCCTTCCCACAATGGCGTCATGCGGTAACTGAGATACTAAGCCCACTGGATGAGAGAGGGTACCTTTGGGGGTCTCGAAACACACTGTAGTCACTGGATACTCTCGGGTGTCCCCATGCACACAAATAACAGCTACCTTGCTATTCCCAGAGACCTCTGTTTTAACTAACTCAGCCTTTATCAGGGTCACAAGGCTACCTGAATCCAGCAATACCACAACATTTCTACCATTAACACACATTTTGCATAAATGTTTCTCAGTTCCTCGAATGGCAGTGCATGCGACTGTCGCACACAGCGACTGACGTCTGCCCGTCAGAAAGTCACACTGCATGGGTTCCTCCACAACCGGGCAATTGGCTGCAATATGTCCCGCTTGCCGGCAGCAGTAGCAAACGATCCTTCTTGCGGCCTCTTGAGCCGCTGATTTCCCAGGCTGTTCTCGCCAAACTTGGGGTAGAGCTCCCACCCTCTCACTCTCTCCACCCTCACCCCTTGGAATCCTCTTATCCGCCCCTGGGGATGGTCTGGTCTTAGGGTGGAAAGTCCGAGTGTCTCTGGAAGAGGCCGTCAGGTTCTCTGTAGCCAAGTATTTCTCCACACGATCCACAAGACCATCGGCCGTCTCTGGGTCTCCATGGCTTACCCACTTTTGGATGGCAGTAGGAAGAGCTCTCAAAAACCGATCCATTACAACACGTTCCACAATCTTTGGTGTGGACAAAGTCTCTGGCTGTAGCCACTTTCTGCTCAGGTGAATGAGATCATACATTTGAGACCTGGGGGGTTTTCCAAGCTGGAAAGTCCAGTTATGCACACGCTGAGCCCGGACAGCCTGGGTGACACCCAGCCTTGCCAATATTTCAGCTTTTAGCATCACATAGTCTTTTGCTTGGTTAGGCTCTAGGTCATAGTAAGCTTTCTGCAATTCACCAGTTAACAGAGGAGCCACCAGTCCAGCCCACTGCTCCTCAGGCCACTTTTCTCTTTCAGCGGTCCTTTCAAATGTGGTCAAAAATACCTCTGGATCATCCTCTCCAGTCATTTTTGTCAATAAACGACTCACCCCAAAGGACGCGGTATTAGTGGGACGGCTTTCCTCACTGGTCTGCAGACGTTGCTGCATTGCTGCTTCCATCTGTTGTTGTAGTCTCTGCTCTTGCTTCTGCAACAGGTCTATGAAGCGGGCCTCAGATTGCTGCTGGGCTTGTTGCTGAGCCTCCAGACTCTGTTGCAAAGTTGCGTTTGTCTGCTGCTGGGCTGCAAGGCTCTGTTGATGAGCTTGCTGCTGGGCTGCGAAGTTCTGTTGTTGAGCTGCAAGGGTCTTTTGCAAACCTGCATTTGTCTGCTGTTGATTGGCATTTGCTAGGGCCAGCTGCTTCAGTATCTCCTCCATGCTGGCTTAAAAAAAAACTGCCACTGGTTCTCCACCAACTGTGAGGGGGTTAGCTCGGCAGCGGGTGTGTGTGACCCCCGAGATGGGCTCCCCACACAAAAAACAGGCCCAGCAAACGGAGGTTGTGGTTTTCAAAATCAAAAAGGTGCGGTTTATTTTCTATTTACAGTGACAAAACACAGCAAAGCAAAAGAAACATAAACAAAATAAATCCTGGTCAACTTGACCTCTGACTAAACATACAGGTTTCCTAACTAACAACTGGGATCAGCCTAGTGCTGTCCTAGTCCCTAAGTCCCTGGTTTTAAATGTCCAAGCAAATAGCCACACAGGCTTTGTCTCACCGCACAGGGGTTCACTCTCCCTAGACAGTCCACACAGGTCTGGGTCCAGGCATGAGCTAACATCTAATGAAGCTGGGAGTTCTTATAGAGGCCTAAATGAGCTGACAAGCTTCAGCTGGTCTCATCAACTCCCTGTCTGCACGACGCCCCACACTCTCCCTAGAGGTATGAGTCATCCATGAGCCCACTAGCCTCAGCTGGGCTTATACAACTCTCCACCTAGTTGTATAAGTCGGCGTAAAGCCTGAATCTGGGCGAAATATATCTACCCCCCTGGATGCAACCAGGTGACTTTACCTTCCTGCTGTCACACTACCTACAGTTTTCTGTCCCTAGAAAAAATGTTTTTTTAAAGCACACTATAGCACAAGGAGAATTCCCCTCACTTTCCTTCTTTGTCCCTAGAAACAAGGACTGGCACAGTGAAAGAAACTGACACTCTCCCTACCTACAGTTTTCTGTCCCTAGAAAAAATGTTTTTTTAAAGCACACTATAGCACAAGGAGAATTCCCCTCACTTTCCTTCTTTGTCCCTAGAAACAAGGACTGGCACAGTGAAAGAAACTGACACTCTCCCTACCTACAGTTTTCTGTCCCTAGAAAAAATGTTTTTTTAAAGCACACTATAGCACAAGGAGAATTCCCCTCACTTTCCTTCTTTGTCCCTAGAAACAAGGACTGGCACAGTGAAAGAAACTGACACTCTCCCTACCTACAGTTTTCTGTCCCTAGAAAAAATGTTTTTTTAAAGCACACTATAGCACAAGGAGAATTCCCCTCACTTTCCTTCTTTGTCCCTAGAAACAAGGACTGGCACAGTGAAAGAAACTGACACTCTCCCTACCTATAGTTTTCTGTCCCTAGAAAAAATGTTTTTTTAAAGCACACTATAGCACAAGGAGAATTCCCCTCACTTTCCTTCTTTGTCCCTAGAAACAAGGACTGGCACAGTGAAAGAAACTGACACTCTCCCTACCTACAGTTTTCTGTCCCTAGAAAAAATGTTTTTTTAAAGCACACTATAGCACAAGGAGAATTCCCCTCACTTTCCTTCTTTGTCCCTAGAAACAAGGACTGGCACAGTGAAAGAAACTGACACTCTCCCTACCTACAGTTTTCTGTCCCTAGAAAAAATGTTTTTTTAAAGCACACTATAGCACAAGGAGAATTCCCCTCACTTTCCTTCTTTGTCCCTAGAAACAAGGACTGGCACAGTGAAAGAAACTGACACTCTCCCTACCTAGAGTTTTCTGTCCCTAGAAAAAAATGTTTTTTTAAAGCACACTATAGCACAAGGAGAATTCCCCTCACTTTCCTTCTTTGTCCCTAGAAACAAGGACTGGCACAGTGCAAGAAACTGACACTCTCCCTACCTACAGTTTTCTGTCCCTAGAAAAAATGTTTTTTTAAAGCACACTATAGCACAAGGAGAATTCCCCTCACTTTCCTTCTTTGTCCCTAGAAACAAGGACTGGCACAGTGAAAGAAACTGACACTCTCCCTACCTACAGTTTTCTGTCCCTAGAAAAAATGTTTTTTTAAAGCACACTATAGCACAAGGAGAATTCCCCTCACTTTCCTTCTTTGTCCCTAGAAACAAGGACTGGCACAGTGAAAGAAACTGACACTCTCCCTACCTAGAGTTTTCTGTCCCTAGAAAAAAAAGTTTTTTTAAAGCACACTATAGCACAAGGAGAATTCCCCTCACTTTCCTTCTTTGTCCCTAGAAACAAGGACTGGCACAGTGAAAGAAACTGACACTCTCCCTACCTACAGTTTTCTGTCCCTAGAAAAAATGTTTTTTTAAAGCACACTATAGCACAAGGAGAATTCCCCTCACTTTCCTTCTTTGTCCCTAGAAACAAGGACTGGCACAGTGAAAGAAACTGACACTCTCCCTACCTACAGTTTTCTGTCCCTAGAAAAAATGTTTTTTTAAAGCACACTATAGCACAAGGAGAATTCCCCTCACTTTCCTTCTTTGTCCCTAGAAACAAGGACTGGCACAGTGAAAGAAACTGACACTCTCCCTACCTAGAGTTTTCTGTCCCTAGAAAAAAATGTTTTTTTAAAGCACACTATAGCACAAGGAGAATTCCCCTCACTTTCCTTCTTTGTCCCTAGAAACAAGGACTGGCACAGTGAAAGAAACTGACACTCTCCCTACCTACAGTTTTCTGTCCCTAGAAAAAATGTTTTTTTAAAGCACACTATAGCACAAGGAGAATTCCCCTCACTTTCCTTCTTTGTCCCTAGAAACAAGGACTGGCACAGTGAAAGAAACTGACACTCTCCCTACCTACAGTTTTCTGTCCCTAGAAAAAATGTTTTTTTAAAGCACACTATAGCACAAGGAGAATTCCCCTCACTTTCCTTCTTTGTCCCTAGAAACAAGGACTGGCACAGTGAAAGAAACTGACACTCTCCCTACCTACAGTTTTCTGTCCCTAGAAAAAATGTTTTTTTAAAGCACACTATAGCACAAGGAGAATTCCCCTCACTTTCCTTCTTTGTCCCTAGAAACAAGGACTGGCACAGTGAAATAAACTGACACTCTCCCTACCTACAGTTTTCTGTCCCTAGAAAAAATGTTTTTTTAAAGCACACTATAGCACAAGGAGAATTCCCCTCACTTTCCTTCTTTGTCCCTAGAAACAAGGACTGGCACAGTGAAAGAAACTGACACTCTCCCTACCTACAGTTTTCTGTCCCTAGAAAAAATGTTTTTTTAAAGCACACTATAGCACAAGGAGAATTCCCCTCACTTTCCTTCTTTGTCCCTAGAAACAAGGACTGGCACAGTGAAAGAAACTGACACTCTCCCTACCTACAGTTTTCTGTCCCTAGAAAAAATGTTTTTTTAAAGCACACTACAGCACAAGGAGAAATCCCCTCACTTTCCTTCTTTGTCCCTAGAAACAAGGACTCGCACAGTAAAACACACTGACACTCTCCCTACCTATCCTTCTCTTTCCCTAAACTAAAGGAATCCAGGTTAAGCAAGAAAGAAATAAATGTCACTGTCCCTGCCTATGCTTGTCTTTCCCTGCTCCGGAACACACTACACTAGGCCGCCGTGCTGGCGGCCTTTTATAGTGTGGGGCGTGTACTAAACACCCTCAGCAATAATTGGCCACAGGCATCCTGCCTGTGGCCAATCATTGCTCTCCTCGCTGCCGGCGCTGTGATTGGCCAAGCATGCGGGGTCACAGTGCATGCTTGGCCAATCACAGCGCCTGGATGACACTGTGATGGCGTAGTGCATTGTGGGCCGTTCGCGTCACTCGAATTTGGCGCGAACGGCCCAAATCGTTCGATCTTCGTCGAACGATCGAACAGCCGATGTTCGAGTCGAACGTATGTTCGACTCGAACACGAAGCTCATCCCTATTTGTTATATCTGCATATGCGTCCCTATTATTTTTTTATTGATATATGAAAGTTTTAGGCTTTCAGGCCTTTTTTTATAACATACAGACATATATTATTTTTATAGATATATGATATATTTATATAGGCTATAAATACAGTCATTTGCAGATCATTATATCCCCTGCACCCCCCATGTATGATGCTTGGTCGGATTGTATGTGCCCCACTGCCCAAGCTCAATAATCACTATTGTAAGTAGGCCTACCTATGTTATCATTAAATATTATGTGATAACTTATGTTCTATATACAATTACAAAGACTTATATGCATTTGTGATTTTTATAGATTTATTACCTACTTTCTCCTGAAGAAGCAGATTTTATATCTGAGAAAACCCTTCGAGATGTGATCTCCTCCTCCAATGTATTGACTGGAAAGTTTAATGTTAACTTTGTACTTGTCTGTGATATAACGATTGTCTGTATGAGCCGACGTGCAGGATTTCAGACAATTGGAGGCTACTGCACCTTGTGATATACAGTATATTTATGTAATGGTCAAAGAGAACTATGTATTAGCATGCAATCTTTTGTACTTTGATCTTCTTATAATATGTTTATATGTGTAGCGGGGTATTCCCCTTTAATACAGAGAGACAGGACTTTCCGGGTGAGAGGTGAGTCAGGAGGGATTAGAGAAGAGACTTTACTGGAAGTGAAAGCAGAGGAGAGAGACTACGTTACCCAGAACCCCGTTTGGCACCCAGGGTGCAATGTTGTCACCGCAGAGACTCATGGGTGGAGCTTTATAAGGAGGAGGCGAGGCTAGGCTTGGCCTCTTTGGGACACGAGACTTGAGTGGAGAGATCCTCCTGTGCGGACCTGCTGCTGTGCAAGGCCTGAAGCCTGGGGCCTTGCGCAGTTACCAAAAAGCCTTCCACCCCATCCCGAGCCTGGGTGACATCTGACTCGGTTTCTTCAACCGCTGCTGAGCCGGAGACCAGACCGCTGCAGACGCTGTGTGTGGAGACACAGCAGGTGGAAGTTCCCAGACTGGGATCGCGTCCGGAGGGGTGAGCGAGCACATGCTCAATCCACAAATACTGTATACCATTGTTAGGCCTACAGACTGCCGTGGCCCACCAGTTCCTATTTCAGTTCTTTTTCCCCACTGGAGATCCATAGTGGAACTGAGTCAAACGGATCTCTAGTGGAGTGTACTGTGTTGGCATTTTTTACCCCCCCCCCCCTGGATTATAAATGTGTTCCTGAAATGTGCACCACCATTTAAAGACTTGCATGCAAAGAATTTTACCCCCCCCTAGAGACTGAGTTATATGGTCAGGCCTGGCCATCTAAATAGTTTATTTAGTTGCTGCGCCATAGGGCGCATGGTGAAGTACTGTTACACGTGGCGCGTGTGCGCCATATCTGACTAGTTATAGTGTGTTTATTGCTGCAGGGCTCTGCAGATATATTCCGGTGATTTGGTATAACTGTTGATTTTATTGCCAGTAGAAGTAAACTCGTTATTCTTCTATCATTGCATTGGTGTCTGAATCTAATCATAGAGCATAAGATATATATATATATTACCCTAGACTAACTGTGCCAGAAGGGGGTCGAGTAAATTGCCGGGGGTTGGCGGAGCTGTCTTCAGGGCCCAAACTAAATCTGCGGCCCTCTTAACTGAAGGTATCGCTACATATGTGAACAGAAAGTCTGTCGATTTTCAAATGGCAAGAATGATCTTTTTCTGGTTTATACAGTAAAGATTATTGGTAGGATGGGGTTATAGGATATCTAGAGACCATTCCTAACTAAAATTCCTCCACAAGGTGCTTAGGGTTCCTTGACCTGTGTCTGACTGCTAAAGAGTAAAGAGCTTAAGATACTTCTCATTTGATGGTGCCTGCATAGTTCTGGGGCCAACATCACTTGGTATAGCCAGTTGCATAAAAAACAATAATCTTTTTAGTATTTTTCCCACTGACCCCTAATGAAAGGTGCATTTTTTTCCAATGACCATTAATGTAAGGGACATTCCTTCCAAGGACTTCCAATGTAAGGGACATTCAACCCACTGATGCCCAATGTAAGGAGAATTATTCTCACTGATGACCAATATAAGGAGCATTCTCCCCCTGACCACCAATGTAAGGGACATTCTTCCCACTGATCACCAATGTAAGAAGCATTCTACCTACTGAATGCCATTGTAAGGAACATTCCTCTCAATGACCACCAATGTAAGGAGCATTCTCTCACTGATAACCAATGTAAGGGCAATTCTTCCCACTGAAGAATGGTCCGAACGCCCCTCGGTTTGCGCCAGAACTCTCCAACATCACTAAAATACAGACCTGAACGACAAACCCCATTGAAGTCTATGGAAACTGAACAGGAATAAGCAAAATTCCCCATTTTGAAGGCTTATATTCAAGCTATCGGCCATACAAAGGGTATGGGGGCCCGGGTACTGCCCTGGGGGACATGTACCAATGCAAAAAAATTTTTTTTAAAAGATCGTTTTTAAAGGAGCAGTGATTTTAATAATGCTTAAAGTGAAACAATAAAAATGAAAAATTCCTTTAAATAAAGTGCCTGGGGGTCCCTTTAGTCTGCCTGTCAAGTGGCGCAACTGTACCCGTGTATAGAACCTGCTGCAGCAAAACACATAAAAAAAAAAATTACATTTACATTTATTTTCCCTGCAAGCTTTCTTTATTTAGTAAACAATGTCTTGGGGTGCCAGTCTGTATGATGAGGCCACATTTTGGTGCAATTTTTTTGATAAATTCTGGTGTCTCTTTGGCAGACTTTGGATGAAAATAACAAAGTTATTGTGTGTGTGGTGCAACCACAGTGAGCAAGCCTTATGTAAAGAAGCCAAAATATAGTACACTCAAGCCAAGATTAAATATTTTTTTTTAGATACAGTCTGGTGTCCTTTTCGCAGACTTTGGATAGAAGTAACAGGTGCAGAAAAATTGGGCTTTGGGTATTATTGGTGCCTTCACCCCGTAATCTTCTACAGGTAGTCTTGATGAAAGCAAGAATTGACCTTGCTGTAAAAAATTGCTGTAATTTTTTTTTATTTGACGTCAATGTCACACAGTTGCAGAAAAATTGGTCTTTGGGTGTTTTTGGTGCCTTCACCCCATAACCTTCTGAGGTAGTCTTGATGAAAGCAAGAATTGGCCTTGCTGTAAAAAATCAAGTATTGGCGCACCTGTCAAATTGGTGCGGAAAAATTGGACCTTGGGTGGTAATTGTGCCCATGAAACCTTTACCAAAAAATTACTTCAAGATAAAATCAACACCCACAAAGCTAGGCAGCCTAGACAGTCTTGCAGAGATTCACAATCCCAATAATGCTTAACCAGCGACATCAGTATCAGGGGTATGATAGCTGCTGCTAATCCAGGACTGGTTTATTTTTACAAATGTTAGCCGGTCAACAGAGTCTGTGGACAAACATGCTCTTTTATCTGTCACGAGACCTCCAGCAGCACTGAATGCCCATTCAGAAAGCACGCTGGATGCAGGGTAGCCCAGCAGCTCAATTGCATACTGGGCAAGTTCTGGCCAGTGGTCTATTCTCATGACCTAGAAACCCAGTGGATCGTCTACTGGAAAGCTCTCCATGTCTGTTTTCGCCCCTAGATAATCTTCCACCATTTGATACAGACTCTGCTGATGGGATGTTAAAGCTGACAGCCCTGGGTACTGAGGACTAAAAAAAATATCTAAATGCATCACTGAGGCAGCCCCCTTCTCCACCGCTTCTTCTTTGACCAACAGAAGCCTCAAAAGTAGGTTTTCCATCAGACTGTAATCTACCAGAGTCTGGAAAAGCATTACATAAACTCATCTTTAGGCTTTCCTCAAGATATTTCATCCTCTGCTCCCTCTGTGAGGACAAGATGAGTTTGGAGACTTTCCCCTTGTAACGGTGGTAAAGGAGGGTTGCCAACCAATAATGATGCTTCTCCCTGATGCCACAAATTCTCTGGTCTGCTAAAGAGACAGCATGCTTTGAAGAATAAGTTTGCAGAGGCATGAGAAGCAGGGTCCTTGGGGTCACTGAGGATTACACTATCTGGAACTGCCTCCTCCCAGCCACGTACTACTCCCAAGGTTTCTGGGGACTGAAAACCATCTCTGAAGGTTTGACATACAGTATGTCTTCCTCTGCTTCAATGCCTCCAAAACTGCCATAATCCTCTTCCTCCTCCCTTTCCTCTTGTGTGTTCTGTGGCATCACAAGAATGGTATCTGCATAAAGTGGGCCTTGAGATGAAAGGAAGTCCTCCTTTTCATAATGCCATGCAGATTCTACTCCAGCAGGAACACAATAGGGATTGTGTCTTTGATGTTTACATTGTCACGGCTCACCATCCTTGTTGCCCACTCAGATGGTGACAGTACAGTGCATGCATCCTTTATAAGCAGCCATTGGCGTGGTGAAATAAAGCAGAGGTGCCCTGAGCCTGCCCTTGTGCCATACTCACACAGGTACCCATTGACAGCCCTCTGCTGCACGTGCAGCCGCTGCAGCATTGCCAAAGTTGAGTTCCACCTGGTGGGCATGTCAAAAATTAGGCGGTTTACGGGCAGGTGGAATTCCCAATGAATTTCAGCCAACCGACCACTGGCTGTGTATGACCGCCTAAAATGGCTACAGACTCTTGGGGATTAACCAGAGACTCACTCACCTTGAGCAGCTTTTCTTATGCCAAAACATTGCCTTCCACATGATGATACAGAGCTGGTGTCACGTACCTGATGGTGGTGAGCCCGATATAGCAGAGGGAGGCCTCCCTTACGGCTCCCACTCGCGGCCCCTGGTAAAGTAACAGGAGGCACAGGAGTGAGGAGTGGTACGAGTGCCTGGAAGGGTCAACAGAGATGGGGGGGGGTAGTCCAGACACCTAGGAACTTCTCAGGAACTGGGAAACAGGAGCTGAAGCAGCAGACAGGTTTGGCAGACAGGAGCTGGAAAACTGGACCTGGACCAGGAACAGACAGACACAGTTCAGCAGACTGGAACAGCTTGAAGTGGAACCAGGAACAGACAGGAACTGTTCAGCAGACTGGAGCAGACTGGACTGGAACCAGGAACAGACAGGAACCGTGCAGCAGACTGGAGCAGACAGGATGGTCAGACAGGTCGGATCGGTTATCAGGCGGTCGGCAAAGGTAAAGAGGTGCAGGCAGAAGAATAGTCAGAACAGGCCAAGGATCAGGTGCAGTCGGATGGCTGGAATAGTCACAGGTAAGCCGGGGTCTTTCACAGGTCAAATCTCAGATCAGGTTTCAGGTACACAAACGCTGTAGAGCAGACAGTGGGGACTGTATGTGACAGGCAGGCTTAAATAGCCCACCTGGCGCCAACAGAGGTGCGCGCGCGCATGCGCGGTTGCACCCGCGATCGGGAACCGGAGAGTCTGAGGCGCCGGTTTTTGGCAGGATCTTCATGACAGCTGGAATGGCCTTACATGAAAAGAAATTGCAACTGGGAACCTGCCATTGAGGCACAGCACATTCTGCAAATTCACAGAAGGGGCGCAGAATCCAATAGACGGAAAGGCAGTTGTAAAGCCAGCAATTTTGACAAACTGGATATTGGACGCTGGGCATGTGGGTGGCAGCCAGGAGTGTATTATTTTTTTTTTTTGCGCTGTAGCAGCTGGGGCAGAGAAATGTGCCTGTTATACTCTACAGTTGGCGGTGTGCTGCTGGCAGACGTGTTACAAGGACCTGTGAACCCCTTTGTTATACCAACATTCCTTTCAGTGGTAGCTGCTGAGAGGTCATGAAATATAGCGGGGTTACACATGAAAATTGAGGAGTGAGGAGGAGAAACATTTTGTCCTTTGTGTGTGGCTTTCGGGTGCTCTTGCCAATGGGCTGAGTGGTGGGAGATTTAATGCCTTGTCAATCATGTGGAATGAGAAAACCTCTGGTGTTGGGATTTTTAAGGCAATACAAAAAAGAGGGGGAGAAAACTCAATTAAAAAATTATCTGAATATTTATTTGTACAAAACCGCATAAAACGGACACATACATAAGAAAATAACATAATTGTACAAAAGAGCACATGTATACATGAATATAACGTATTGTACAGTAGCTACATGAATCTGACATATTGGAATATTTCAAGAAGGAATACAATAGCCTGGATTGACCACTCCAGCCGGAGGCAGATCAAGAAAGGCTTATCCAACGCGTTTCAAACTGTAAACGTCCTTCATCAGGGATTTCAAATGTATTCATTTCTAACAGGTCAAAATTCTATTGAATACAAAAACAATGAAATAAGTTTTCCACTTTAATTTCAATTGTTATATATGAAGAAATAAATAAAGAAAGAAAAAACTTACACAAAGAACATATATATATTATTCCATAAATGCTCCCACACATGCATCCCAGGCTCCAGTTACACCATGTCGTGGATTCCCCGATGCCCTCAAATTTCCAGGGACCCTTCCCATCAAAACATGTCCATATAAGAAGTACGGACATATAAATAAATTGGTCCAAGATAGGTGCCTTAAAGTGGTTGTAAACCCACTTTTTAAACAAAGACATACAGGTAAGCCTAGATTAAGGCTTACCTGTAGGTGCATGAAATATCTCCTTAACCTACACGGTTAAGGAGATATTTGTATGTAAATGCGGCGACGCTGACGTCACCCCATTCACAAATTCGGCTAGGTCGCAACATTCGACGACGTAGCCGAATTCGACAGCTCACGCGCGCATGCGCGGAGTCACGTCTTTGCCGCTCCGGCCAATCACAGCACCGGAGCGGCGCTGTGATTGGCTGCAGCGGCGATACCCGGAAGTAACATTCCGGCTATCGCCGCAGCGATGGATGCGGCTAGAGGAGGGACACGGACGACTTCGGGGGCCCCGATCGAAGGTAAGTGGTACATAATGAGCTAGTATGCTAGTCATACTAGCTCATTATAGCTTTGTCTTGCAGGTTAGTAAAAAAAAAAAAAAAAAAAAAAGATAAAAGGGTTTACAACCACTTTAAACAAAAAAAATATATAACATACATAAGTATGGATATAATTCTATTAGGGAATGAAATAATTATCCCTAGAAGTTATAAATGTAATACCTGCAGATGGGAAATGGAGATCTAGAATTCGGGTTTATCAGGTAAACATGACTCATATGAGAAGACAAAACCAATGGATAATTAGGTCCAAAGATATATGTCCTAAAACCAAAGATGAAAAAATATTAAATGTAAATATAAAGGGACGTTGTATCCATCAAAGGAGAGAGAAGAAAAATTCTTCCTTCTCCTAAGCAGAACAACTCCAAAAGCTTCAAAATATTACCTGCCAGAAAGATCGTGAATCCCGATTAGTATCCAAAAAAGGTCCCATACAGCAGAGTTTCATACAGAAGCATCCTCTGCCTGCCAGCAGAGGGAGAGAATGACACCATATAACTCCTTTGGCGTCCTATATATCCCTCTGCTATGTCTGATTGGTCCAGGGAAGATCACATGACGCACCTGCTCATTGAGCAGAGCGTCATGTTACCATGGAAGCGCCGCGCCTCCCACGCTGAGTCACGTCGAGCGCCGGTCACATGACGCAGCCGCACCAATCAGCGGCGCGTCTGCCATCAGCGCATTTCTGCAGCACACCAGGGAAGCGCGGCACAAAATAACCCACGGCCCCATCACATAACCAATAGGACGCCACATATCATACCCTGCTAGTATAGCAAGGATCTGACAAGCGGCACCCCTGCCAGACCAGTCCTCATTCTGATCCGTCCCGCACCGCAGGAAGTGCAGAGACGGCCATCTTGAATGTGGGCAAAGTGAAGGGATACCAGATGTAAAAGGTAGGTTTGGATGGGAAAGATGATACTGGATTGCCGTAGGACAATCAGACATTAAAATGTGCACCAATATAAACTGGTGCCCAGGATATAGATCCGTCTCCCACACCAAATGCATGTGGGCGGGGAGCGGACCAGGGACTAATACCACCGGTGCCGTTTTAAACCTATGGGAGGAAAAAGATTTTCCTACCAAGGAAAAAATTAGTGAGGGGCAAATTCCAATTGGAAAACCCCCTCCCAGGCACCGGATATGGACATGTAAAAATGGAGAAAAAGGGGCCCTGGAGGAGAAACAACACGGGCCACCCCAAAGACAGGACTCTGGTTAGGTCAAAGACCAACAAGGGACGCATGCGCCGGAGCATGTCAAAAATCCGCCGAAGTATCAAAACTACCTCGGCAGAAAAAAGATTATGGAACACTAAACACAAAAAAATATACATATAAAAATATATCTATATATCTCAAAAAACCCCATATGTGTGTCAATGTGTTTTTAGAAAAAAGAAAGGTTATCCTGCATCTATTGACATAGAGAAAGATGGAATAACAGAGATCATCAAAATTGAGGGATCAATTTACCTAGGGGTGGGTGGAACATCACACCAGGATGTACCAACAAAACTAATCAGTCTTTCCAGAGCTGAAGCCCTCCAGGAATGGACGAAAACTTTCAACTTCATTCAAACCCGGGGGCGTGGTTGCCCTAAGGTGCCTGTTCCAGCGCATTTCCCGCTGGAGCAGGACCTTGTTCCAGTCACCTCCCCTGCGTGGAATGTGGATTCTCTCCACAACTGAGAAAATTACCCTGGGCATTCTGTACCTATGTTTTTTGGCCACATGTCTCCCAAGAGGCAAATAAAGGTTCCCTATCCTCATGCTATGTATATGTTTTTCCACTCTCTTCCCTAACTCCTGTCTTGTTTTCCCGACGTAAAAAGATCCACACTGACAGACCATTAAGTAAACCACACCTTGTGTCTTACAATTGGCGAAGTGCCTAAGTGTGAAGGTCTCCCCATTGGGTAAAGTGAGTGTGGATCCCCCGCCAATGACAGTACATTGAGCGCATGCCCCACAAGGATAGGTCCCAAAGATTTTACATGGGTCCTTTCTTGCCTCTCCCTTGTATTCACTTTTAACCAACATTCCACCGATGGATTCTGCCTTTTTAAAGGTGATTACTGGTTTAGATGGTACTAATGTCTTCAGGATTGGATCCTCCGTGAGGATAGGCCAATATTTGGTTAGAATCTGTCTGATTTTCTTATGCTCATTAGAGAAATTGAAAATTATCCTTGAGGTATTATCTTCTTGAGTTTTTTTCTTCTTTAAAGTCTTGAAGACCAGAGTATGTCTTTCCATTCCCTTTACTCTATTAAAAGCTTTCTTTAGAGTAGATCTACTATAACCTCTCGCTAGTAGACGGTTACTCAACTCATTAGATTCGAATTGAAAATCGTCATCTGATGTACAATTCCTCCTAATCCGGAGGAACTGGCTGAAAGGTATGGATTCTTTGAGTGTTGTCGGATGGAAACTGGCTGCATGCAGCATCGTATTTCCAGCCGTTTCCTTCCTAAACAATCTACTTTGAACTTTCCCCTGTATATCTTTCGATATAAGGATATCAAGAAAACTGACTTTCCTAGGGTCATAAGACATGGTGAAAAATAAATTTAAATTGTTGGTATTCATGAGTTCCAAGACTTTCTTGAGCATATCTTCAGGCTCATCCCAGATGATGAAGATGTCGTCTATGTAGCGTTGCCACATGAGGATGTGGCAAGCATACACAGACGCATCATCTCCCAGGAGGAAATCCTTCTCCCACTCCCCCAGGTACAGGTTGGCATATGAGGGTGCACAGCACGTCCCCATAGCCACCCCCTGTACCTGGAGGTAGTGGGAGCCCTGAAACAAAAAAATATTATGCTGTAAAATAAAATCCAGCATCTGTATAATAAATTGATTAAACTTCCAATCAGTGGTTGGGCGTTGTCGTAGCACTCTTTGAACAGCTAAAATACCAAGATCGTGTGGTATGCTGTTGTAGAGTGACTCTACGTCTACAGTGACCAAAAGGGCCGATGGAGGTATGACAAGACCTTCCAATATTTGCAAGAGATGGATTGTGTCTTTAGTGTACGAAGGGAGATCCATCACATGGGGTCTGAGGTGCTGGTCAATGACTCGACTGGCGCCTTCAGAGATGGAACCATTGCCCGATATGATGGGTCTGCCTGGTGGCCTCAACAAATTTTTAAGCACTTTAGGAAGTGCATACATCGTAGGGGTACGTGGGTGTCTGGTTCGAATAAAGTCCCAAATATCTTGGTTTATGGCACCATCTCTAAAGGATTCATCAACCAATTGATAAAACTCGCTATTCATTCTATCCACCGTGGATGAAGAGATTTTGCGATAGCATTTGGGATCCCTAAGTATTTTCATACACATCTCCTCGTAGTCCAAGTTGTCCATGAGGACGATGTTGCCACCTTTATCTGAGCCCTTAATCGTAATGTTAACATTGTTCTTAAGGGTTTTTAGGGCATATTTTTGTTCTGGGTTGAGATTTGAATGTGAAGTATCTTTTTTTAGGACCTCAATCTCCTTAGATGTTTGTCTTACAAATAGAGCTAAAGCGGGATTCTGGTTTATTGGTGGGAAGTTGTGAGACTTCCTTTTAAATTTTTTCGGGGTGAAAGAAGTCTGATTGTTTTCCCCATCATCACTCTCCTCTTCCTCCAAATTCTCCTCCCATATCTGACTCAAAGGAGCGTTTTCCTGAAGTAGGAGGTTTAGGTCCCTCAAAGCCTTAAAGTCAGCAGCTTTAAGATTTGTTGCCACCTCACTTTCTTGGTTCTCTTGTTTAGCATATAAGCTTTTGTAAAAAAGCTTACGAGCAAACAAATGAATATCCTTCACTGTTTCAAAACTGTCCGTATTACTAGTTGGGCAAAAAGAGAGGCCCAATGACAATACTTCATGTTCCAAATGAGATAGTTTGTAAGAGGATAAATTTATGATGTTAAGTTTTCCCCCGGTGTTATCTTGGTCACAAATGGTTCCATGACTAGTTGTGTCATGGGCGAGGGTGGAACTAAATGTATTTTGCCCTTCTCTAAAAAATCTTCCACTGGAAGTGATTGAACTTTAGAGATGGCCCCAGATTTGGGTATTGCCCCCAATTCCCTCTGAGAAGCCGTCTTGCTTCGAGTGGTGGATCCCTTGGGGTTATTCTTATATAAACCACGACTATGTCCACTCCCTCTTCCATTTTGTGTGGAGAATACCTGAGAATCCGTTGTTGCCTTTTTATTGCATTGTAAGACCTCTCCATCAATTTCATTGGATCTGGGTGAGGGACCTTTCCTTTTTGTCCCAAACAGGCGACCTGTGTTTGAGGAGACTGAAGAGGAAGAGTTAGAGGGGGTATCAGACGTATAATCATTTTGTACATTGGTATCGCCCCCTCGATTTTTATTTTTATTGAATTGGTTGTTTTTAAAAAATTTCTCTTGATTCCACTTGTATGCTCGACCCTCACTGAACGCATTTTTGTCTCTCCAATACTTTTTTTCTTTTTTAATAAGTATTGTTTTACCGAAATTTTCCAAATGTTCTTTTAGATTTTTTTCAAAGGTACTGTATTCTTTATGCGTTTTTAAAAGTGAGAGGCGGGCATACAATGACTCAATTTCTATATCCAAAACGACCAGCTGCTGTCTGTACTCCTCCTGTAGTAACATCATCAAATTCATTGAACATTCATTTAACTTGGTTTCCCAATTGGCCTTGAGGTTTTTACTGATACTCTCCAAAATAGGACATATCTGAATCCTCAGGCCGATAGGATTAATATGTTCTCTAATATACCAGTCAAATGAGTTAATGTGCCAATATAAGGCAGATTTTTTCTCTAATGTTTTCCTAAGATTGAAAAATAAAGACGACAAATCTGAGATTGGTTGTTCGGTCCCTTGATAGTTCCTCTGGATCCCAGACATAAGCTCCTCCCACCCATCTCCCTGAAGATCCCCCATATTCAATAGTTGAAAAGAAAACGAAACAGATTTCAAAACACAAAAGACATATATTGACATATATTGTTGTAGCTGTATTTCAAAAATAGATATCAACTCTCAAAACATGTGCACCACACCACTACCAATATTGGATTTCTCCAGGATGGCAGATATTTGGAAAAATAGTGCACAAAGTTAATTATAATTATAACACAAAAATGGGGTCCATGTATGGGTGCATGGGTATAAAAACGAGGTTTATGGGTGTATTGTCCACCCTATGGTACGTGAAAAAGTATAACACGCATGAGGTGTTATACTTTTTCATGTCAAGCATGTGGTACCCAAATGGCTGGTGTTTTTGCCATGCTCGATCTGCTTACGGCAGAGATTGCAAATTGCAACAGTACGATCGGCTGCACGTGTACGTGCTAAAAAAAAGGCCCACACAGCTGAGGTCTAGGAAGTGGGCCGGGAGATAACAGCTCCACAATCTGATGGCATAGGGTGGCTGTTCTCTACTCTTCAATGATACCCACCTCTAGAGGACATCCTGCCTCATTGGGGTTTTTTCTCCCCTCCCTCTCCTCCTCTGCTCTATTTGGCACCCAGGTCGCGTAAGTGACTTCATCATCAGCATCACTGGTATAGCCGCTAGCAATAATCACTGTGTTTTCCCGGCGAGGATGGTTTCCCCTGCCCCCCCTCCCTACTGGGAGATCACGATGGCTCTGCGGGAGGGATTCCACCATCAACACTGACTGTGTTGATGGGGGAATCAAGCAATTTTCTTTCCTGCAATTGTCTGTGATTGGCCTTCGCCACATTGGGATGAGGACAAAAAATAAAAATCCTATATAGTTATGAGAGTCCAGCTTTCATATCAAGGATTTCAATCCTTGGGTAGCAAGAAGTGCATAAAATGGTGCTACCCACAACAGAGAATCGTTCTAGACTGACAATGCTGCTTTCCAAAGGTGCCCCCTGTGCTCCTTCATCCAAAGTGGGGGCGCTCTAATACAGGAGATGTGTTACTGGCCAGATCACCAGGTGAAAACAGAGGGGGAAAAAGCCAAATAAAGGAAAACGAATGCAGCTGCCACATCTAATGACAGGTAGGCTGCAATATATTAAATTTTTGGGTTTTGGTTTAATACTTTAATTAGCTCCATCTAGTGGCCACAATTCAGTATTGTCCTAAATCACTCTACAGTTTTTAGAAAATGAACAACATTCGACCGTGGGAGAAAACAGCCTAATAACATTTGATTTTTCTTCATTTACTCAGAACAAAGGTGCATACAGCTCTACCAATTTTAGTAAATACACCTCTAAAGGGATTTAAAGGACAAGTACAGCCAAAGCTCATTTTGGCTGTACTTTTCCTGTGGATCACAGGAGTGCAGATCATTCTGCACTCCTGTGACCCATTTTTAGCAGACAACAGACAGTGGCTGACGTCACAGAGCTGGTCCAGGTTCAGAAAAGATTGAGACCATATGGTCGGGATCTGCCCACATTCCTGGACTGGCACCCGGCTCAGCCTCTCAGCGAGCGACTGAGAGCCTGAGCTGGCCACTCCCACCCCTCCACAGCCCAGCGCTCAAGTGAGTGAGGAGGAGGCAGAGCAGAGATCCGCTGACTTACAGTTACCAGCTCTCTGCTCACAGAGCCGTGAGAACTGAGTAACCAGTGCTGTTTGATCGCTCGTTTTTCAGTGTTAGAGCCAGCGGGGGAAAGATGCAATATCGGACCGATGCTGCACCCACCTAGGTAAATGTGATTCTACAAAAAGCCCAAAACCTATACTTCTTTTTTAAACATGCAATGTAAGTCTATATTACACACACACACAAGAGGGGCAGGCTCAATGAACCCCTTTTTTACTTCTTTTTTTTTTTTTAGCCTTCTATGTTAAACCTTCAGAAGCAGCAGTTTATTATACTTCACAATACTTTATTTTAGTTTTAAATGACACCCCAACGCACATGCATTGCAGTGTACCCCAAGCATGCTAATATACTATTGTATTGCATTGGTAAAAATAAGATGCCTTCTAACATCATGTGATAACACAATGGGAAAAATGTAAACGGACGCTAAAAAAGCGGTAAGCCTCCATTTACAACCCTTTGGCTCCATGTACACAGAAGCTCAAAAATGGTAGTTTTGAACGCCAGATTTCTGGCAGAAAAAGCTGCTTTAAAATATAGCTTTTATCAGCATTTTGTACTAGCGTTTTTCAGTGTTAGCGTTCTTTAGCATTTTTTTTTTTCAATGGATCAAAAACCGCAAAAAAAACGCTGTCGACCTGCGTTTTTGAGCGTTTTTGATCGTTTATTTGTGTTTTTCAGCGTTTTGCGTTTTTTACCGCCGAAAAACGGCACTTTGAACGCAAATTTCTTGCCTTCAGAAAAAAGCCTATTAACTCCACTGCTCAATAACGCTAAAAAACGCTATGTGTACATGAACACATAGGCTAACATAGAGTGCAGTTAATGGGCTTTTTTTTTTTAAATGCCAAAACGCCAATAAACTGCAGTTTATCAGCTTCAGTGTACATGGAGCCTTATATTCCTTTTATACCTCCATTTACATCCCTTATATTTCTCCATTTATATCACCTAAATTCCTTATATGCCTCCATTTATATCCTTTACATTCCTCCACCTATATCCCTTATATGCCTCTATTTATATCCCTTATTCCTCCATTTATATCCCTTATATTCCTCCATCCATTTCTTATATATTTCTCCATTTATATCCCTAATATTCCTTCATTTATATCCCTTATATTACTCCATTTATATCCCTTATTACTGAGATAATATATTTTATAATATTTTATTTTACTTATATTTCTCCATTTATATTCCCTCTGTCATTTATATCCCTTATATGCCTAAGTGTACATTCATTATATTCCTCCATTAACAGTATATACCTTATATTCCTCCATCTACATCCCTTATATTCCTCCATCTATATCCCTTATATTCATAGGTGTGCACAGCCTTTGGCATTAGGGTGTGCACCCCAAAGCTCAAACACACTCTACCGATCACTCACAATGTTCATTCAGAAAGGGAAGGGGCCGGTAAATGGCATATTTACTGGCCCCTTCCCCCACTCATCCTAAAACATCCACAGCAACAACTGGTGGGAGAGGAGGGAAGCCAGCAGTGCTGTGGGGGGGGGGGGAAGAGGGGGAGCCAGGTCAGTAGGGGGAATCTGTTCTGCACAGGGTGATTAGGGTGTGCCTGGGCACACCTGGCACACCCTGTGCGCACGCCTATGCTTATATTCCTTCATCTATATCCCTTATTTTTTTCCATTTATATATCTTATATTCCTTATATGCCTCCATTTATATCCTTTACATTCCTCCAGCTATATTCTTTATATTGCTCCATTTATATCCCTTATATTACTTATATGAGATAATATATTTTATAATATTTTGTATTACTTATATTCCTTATTTTCCTCCATTTATATTCCTTATATGCCTTAATGTACATTCATTATATTCCTCCATCTATATCCCTTATTTTCCAACATTTATATCCCTTATATGCCTTAATGTACATTCATTATATTCCTCCATCTATATCCCTTATTTTCCAACATTTATATCCCTTATATGCCTTAATGTACATTCATTATATTCCTCCATCTATATCCCTTATATTCCTCCATTTATTTCCCTTATATTCCTCAATCTATATCCCTTATAATCCTTCATCTATATCCCTTATATTTTTCCATTTATATATCTTATATTCCATATATGCCTCCATTTATATCCTTTACATTCCTCCAGCTATATCCTTTATATTCCACCATTTATATCCTTTATATTCCTCCATTTATATCCCTTATATTACTTATACAGTATGAGATAATATATTTTATATTACTTATATTCCTTCTGTTCCTCCATTTATATCCCTTATATTCCACCATCTATATCACTTATATTCCACCATCTATATCCCTTATATTCCTCCATTTATTTCCCTTATATTCCTCCATCTATATCCCTTATAATCCTTCACCTATACCCCTTATATTTTTCCATTTATATATCTTATATTCCTTATATGCCTCCATTTATATCCTTTACATTCCTCCAGCTATATCCTTTATATTCCTCCATTTATATCCTTTATATTCCTCCATTTAAATACCTTATATTACGGTACTTATATGAGATAATATATTTTATAATATTTTATATTACTTATATTTCTCCATTTATATTCCTTCTGTTCCTCCATTTATATCCCTTATATTCCACCATCTATATCCCTTATATTCCTCCATTTATTTCCCTTATATTCCTCCATTTGCATTCCTTCTGTTCCTCCATCTATATCCCTTATATTCCTCCATTTATATCCCTTATATTCCTCATTCTATATCCTTTATATTCCTCCTTTCATATCTCTTATATATTCCTCCATTTATGTTCCTTATATTCCTTATATTCCTCCATTCATATCTCTTATATATTCCTTCATTTATATTCTTTATATTCCTTATATTCCTCCATTCATATCTCTTATATATTCCTCCATTTATATTCCTTATATTCCTCCATTTATATCCCTTATATTCTTTATATTCCTCTATTTATAACCCTTATATTCCTCCATTTATATCCTTTATATTCCTCCATTTATATCCCTTATATTACTTATATGAGATAATATATTTTATAATATTTTATATTACTTACATTCCACCATCTATATCCCTTATATTCTTCCATTTATTTCCCTTATATTCCTCCATCTATATCCTTTATATTCCTCCTTTCATATCTCTTATATATCCCTCCATTTATGTTCCTTATATTCCTCCATTCATATCTCTTATATATTCCTCCATTTATATTCCTTGTATTCCTCCATTCATATCCCTTATATATTCCTCCATTTATATTCCTTATATTCCTTATATTTCTCCATTTATAGCCTTATATTATTTATATTCCTCTATTTATATCCCTTATATTCCTTATATTTCTCCATCTATATCCCTTATATATTCCTTCATTTATGTTCCTTATATTCCTCCATTTATATCCCTTATATTCTTTATATTCCTCTATTTATATCCCTTATATTCCTCCATTTATATTCCTTATATTTCTCCATTCATATCCCTTATATATTCCTTCATTTATGTTCCTTATATTCCTCCATTTATATCCCTTATATTCTTTATATTCCTCTATTTATATCCCTCATATTCCTCCATTTACTGTATATCCCTTCTATTATTCCATGTATATCCCTTATATTATTCAATGTATATCCCTATATTATTCCATGTATATCCCTTATATTATTCCATGTATATCCCTTATATTATTCAATGTATATCCCTATATTATTCCATGTATATCCCTTATATTATTCCATGTATATCCCTTCTATTATTCCATGTATATCCCTTATACCGTATATATAAAAAATAAAAATAAAAGACAAAAAAAATTTACTTTATAATGTACAAAACCTACAACCACAAATACAAAAAAAAAAGCCAGAGTTTGGATCAATACTTTATTGTAGAAAGCTAAACCCTTTCCCAGTTCAGCAATTCCACTTTTCCTTTTAGTACATTTATCATCGGCGTTCACCTTGCTTTTTTATTTGACTTGTGCAACAAATAGATACAAAAGGTTTACACATATATTGCAACAACAACAAAAAAAAACATGACTCGTCAGCATGAAAAAAAAAAAGAAAAAAAAAAAAGATAAAGGCAATAAAGCAAACCTTTTAGGAAGTTAAAGTTGCATTTTTTTTTTTCTTACAGTCAAATATTCCGTCTATCGGAGGAACTAAATGAAGTTTTCTAGACTGCCCACCCCGTTAAGTCAGTTCATTCTGCTTTAAATGCAGATGCAGTTAGGGGGGTTTTCGGTGAAGCAGTACTAATGAATAGGATTAGCAGTCTCTTAAGTCTACTGACTCGACAGTATGTGTGGAGTACGGGATCAACTACCGATCAATCAAGCCTGGAGTAGAGTACGTTTTAAAGGTCTCCTTTCTCTTTTATACGTAACCTGTAAGGCTGTAGCCGCTATTCTCTACCTTGGGGTTGGGTCCTTTGTTGGACGTCACTGTCCTGCTCCTCTGGTACTTGCTATAAAAACCCTGGTCCGGCTCCTTGGGGGGGCATGAAGCGCATAGAATGGCGCCACCCACGACGGAGAATATCGAAGACATGATGCCAAGATACAAGGCAGACCCGATCTCGTACCTCTGGGCGTCCGGAAGCAACGGGTTGTAAAAGTCTGCGAGGATGGTGTGCAGGTTCCAGCAGATGGGCACCATGCAGATGACCCCGCCTAGGATGAATAAGGTGCCGCCGGTCACCGCCAGTTTATCCTTGCCGGGGTTTCCTTGGTTGAAGATGGTGCACTTCATGCCGAAGACGGACAAGAGGGCGGAGAGGCCGGAGACCACGCAAGAGGTTATCATGAGGGCTTGGGCGGCTTGGGTTTCTGGCGGTAGACCCAACATGGAGTTGTAGATGTCGCATTGGGTGATGCCCGTGCTGAAGACGGCGCATTCCATCCACAGTCCCTTGTTGAAACCCACGGCCGTCACGATGCTGGCGCCGATGTAGGAGCTCACCTTCCAATCGGGAAGGAGCGTAGCGATGACTGCGCCTAACAAACCCAACAGGGCCATGAAATAGCCCATCATTTGCAAGCCAACAGAAGCCATTTTTTTGGGGGGGGGGCTCTACTTTTTCTGGTCCAATTAATTTTCCAGCTGCCCAGTCTTGTTCTCTATTTCAGGGTTCCATAGCTAAACTGGATCCTCACCGAGCGGGGGGGCGTCCCAACGAGGCACAGGCCTTTCTCCACCAAAGTTTAGAGGTCTTTATGCCTGCAAAGTATTTCTCAAGATAAAATACGCAACTGGGTTGTGGTTCCAGCTGTTTGGATTGGATGTCATGCTGAGTCCAGTTTATACTGAGATTAATCGTGAAAAGGTAAGAACACAAAAGGGGAAGGGGGAGGATGTGGAAAGCAAAAAGGGGGTTGGCTGAGGGTTAAATATTCACCAATACTGACTGATTCAAAGAGTGCCCCTTGACCGTGTTATCTATGAAACATAAAAAAAAAAAATCATACGGACCCCCCTCCGGGTCCTGTGATCTCCTGCCAGCGAAATCTACCTTCATTATGCAACCCATTTCCCGTGTGCCGTGCTGTCTATACAGTATTTCACTCCAGCTGCCAATGTTCTCAGCACCGCGCAGCCTTGTATTGCAACATGTACCTGTGAGTGCACAAATAAAACAGTGTGAAGTACAATAAACAGGGCTGCTTCTGAATCATACAAGGCTAAAAAAAAAAAAAAAAAGGTAAAGTGGTCCATCGAGCCTGCCCCTTGCGTGTGTGTGTGTGTGTAGTATAGACCTATATTTATCTGAAGCATGCCTACGTTCACTTAGACGTGTATTTATCAAAATTGGCAGATGTGTTTGTCCTACATGCACCTTCGTTCTATGTGAATGGAGGCAACGTCAAATGTTATTAGGCTATTTTCTCTCCAGGTCGAATATTATTTATTCATTAAAAATATTGCAGAGGGATTTAGGAAAATACCAGGCATTGGCCAATAGATGGCGCTAATGATCATAGTAAGTTAGTATTTAGACTGGTATTAACCACTTTAGTACCGGGCACTTTCACCCCTTTCCTGCCCAGGCCAATTTTCAGCTTTCAGCGCTGCCGCACTTTGAATGACAATTTCGCTGCAGCACTGTTCCCAAACTTATCCCCACTGGTGTTTTCTTTTTTTTTGCTAAATAAACAAAAAACAAAAGAACATTTTGAAAAAAAAAAAACGTTTTTCTTTGTTTCAGTTATAAAATTTTGTAAAAAAATAATGTTTCTTCTTTACTGATGTTCGCTAATGAGGCTGCACTAATAGGCATTTATGAGGCTGCACTGGTGGGTACTAATGAGGCTGCACTGATGAAGTGGCACTGATGGGCACTGATGAGGAGGCAGATAGACACTGATGGGCACTAATTGCTGTACTGATGGGCACTAATAACTGCACCGAGAGACACTGATGAGGAGGCACTGATGAGGAGGCATTGATGGGCATGGATGAGTAGTCATTGATGGGCACTGATGAGAAGGCACTGATAAGCTGCACTGATGAGGAGGCACTGATGGGCACTGATGAGAAGGCACTGATGAGGAGGCACTGATGGGCACTGATGAGGAGGAACTGATAAGCTGCACTGATGGGCACTGATGAGGAGGCACTAATAGACACTGATAACTGCACTGATGGGCACTGATGAGGAGGCGCTGATGAGGAGGCACTGATGAGAATAATGAGGGGGCATTGATGGGCACTGATGAGGAGGCACTGATAAGGAGGCATTGATGGGCACTGATGAGGAGGCACTGATGGGCACTGATGAGGAGGAACTGATAAGCTGCACTGATGGGCACTGATGAGGAGGCACTAATAGACACTGATAACTGCACTGATGGGCACTGATAAGGAGGCGCTGATGGGCACGGATGAGGAGGCACTGATGGGAATGATGAGGAGGCATTGATGGGCACTGATGAGGAGGCACTGATAAGGAGGCATTGATGGGCACTGATGGGCACTGATGAGGAGGCATTGGATGAGGAGGCACTGATGAGCTGCACTGATGAGGAGGCACTGATGAGGAGGCATTGGATGAGGAGGCACTGATGAGCTGCACTGATGGGCACTGATGAGGAGGCATTGATGGGCACTGATGAGGAGACAATGATAATCTGTACTGATGGGCACTGATGATGAGGCACTAATAGACACTGATAACGACACTGATGGGCACTGATGAGGAGGCACTGATGGGCACTGATAAGCTGCACTGATGGGCACTGATGAGGAGGCACTAATAGATACTGATAACTGCACTGATGGGCACTGGTGAGGAGGCGCTGATGGGCACTGAAGAGGAGGCACTGATGGGCACTGATGAGGAGGCATTGATGGGCACTGATGAGGAGGCACTGATACGGAGGTATTGATGGGCACTGATGAGGAGGCACTGATGGGCACTGATGAGGAGGCACTGATGAGGAGGCATTGGATGAAAAGGCACTGATGAGCTGCACTGATGGGCAATGATGAGGAGGCATTGATGGGCACTGATGAGGAGACAATGATAATCTGTACTGATGGGCACTGATGAGGAGGCACTGATGAGGAGCACTGATGGACACTGATGAGGAGGCACTGATGGGCACTGATGAGGAGGCACTGATAAGCTGCACTGCTGGGCACTGATGAGGAGGCATTGATGGGCACTGATGAGGAGGCACTGATAGACACTGATAAGCTGCACTGACGGACACTGATAACTGCACTGATGGGCACTGATGAAGTGGCACTGATGGGTACTGATGAGGAGGCACTGATAAGCTGCACTGATGGGCACTGATGAGGAGGCACTAATGAACTGCTCTGATGACTGCACTGATGGGCACTGATGAGGAGGCACTGATAGACACTGAAAGGCAGCTCTGATGGGCAGTGATAAGATGCACTGATGGGCACTGAAAGGCAGCACTGATGAGCACTGATAAGCTGCACTGATAGGGCTTCACTGATAATCAGTGTGAACAATGTACTCCCTGTGCCCTGTCAGACTTGCCAGTTATCAGCTCTCCTTTCCTCACACAGAGACAGCATGTGAAGAAAGGAATGCTGATAACCAGCAAGTCTGTTTACATGTGACCAGCTGTGATTGGACACAGCTGATCACATGGTAAAGGGCCGCTGTGATTGGCACTTTACTGCAATCTGCGATCAGCTGTGTCACAGGGCGAGCCCGATGCGTGCCCAAGGGGGCGCGGGGGGGGGGGGGCGTGCACATGGGAGGATATCAATGGATGTCTTCCTAGAACTGGAGAGCCATGCTGTAGCCATCTTTCAGCTATAGCGTGGGCAGGTACAGCTTAACTTCACTTAGAGGTGTATTTATAAAAATAAATAAATTGCAGAGCTACTCTGCATGCACCTTCGTTCTGTGTGAATGGAGGCAAAATCAAATGATATCAGGCTGTTTTCTCTCCAGGTCGAATGTTATTCATTTATTTAAAAACTGTATAGTGATTCAGGACAATACCATAATATGGCCAGTAGATGGCACTAATTAAGTTATTAAAACCAAAACCAAAGATGTCATCTATTTCAGCTGCATGCAAAGGATGCAGTTGCAGCACAGCGAGGATGAATATCAGCGTCCAATCACTCCTCAAACAGGAATTCAGTACCGGGCACTTTTACCCCCTTCCTGCCCAGGCCAATATTCAGCTTTCAGTGTTGTCACACTTTGATAATTGCGGGGTCTTCCAACGTTGTACCCAAACTAAATTTTTATCATTGTTTTCTTTGAGACAGATAGGGCTTTCTTTTGGTGCTATTTTATCACCACTGGGGTTTTTTATTTTTTGCTAAACAAATGAAAAAAGACCAAAACATTTTTTTCTTGTTTTTTGTTATAAGATTTGTAAATAAGTACGTTTTCTCCTGCACTGACGTGCACTGATGAGGTGGCACTGATGGGCACTCATAGGCGGCACTAATATGCAGCATTGATGGGTACTTATAGGTAGCAATGATGGTCACTGATAGGTGGCACTGATGGGCACTGATGGGTTTGCACTGATAGGTGGCAATTATGGTCATTGATAGGCAGCACTAATAGACAGCACTGATAGGTGGCACTGATGAGAAGGCATTGACAGTCATCACTGATGGGCACTGATTAGCATCACTAGTGGGCACTGGCAGACATCTGGGTTGCACTGATGGGCATTGATGAGGCGACACTGATATGTAGCATTGATGGGCACCCTTAATGGGCACTGATAGGTGGCACTGATAGACGGCACTGATGGGCACTGATAGACAGCACTGATAGGTGGCACTAATGAGGAGGCATTGAAAGGCATCACTGATGGGCACTGAAACACAGCACTGATAGGCACTGATTGGCATCACTGGGCACTGATTGGCATCAGTAGTGGGCACTGCCAGGCATTGCTAATAGGGCTGCACTTATGGGCACTGATGAGGCTGCACTGATGGGCACTGATTGGCAGCACTGATATGCAGCATTGGTGGGTGGCAATGATGGTCACTGATGGGCGGCACTGATAGGTGGCAATGACGGTCACTGATAGGGGTCACTGATGGGTACTGATAGACAGCACTGATAGGTGGCACTGATGAGGAGGCATTACCAGGCATCACTGATAGGCACTGAAAGGCAGCACTGATGGGCACTGATTGGCATCACTGGTGGGCACTGGCAGGCATCACTGATGGAGCTGCACTGATAGGTGGCACTGATATGCAGCACTAAAGATGGGCACCATTTATGGACACTGATAGTTGGCAATGATGGTCACTGATAGGCGGCACTGATAGGTGGCACTGATGAAGAGGCATTGACAGGCATCATTGATGGGCACTGAAAGGCAGCACTGATGGGCACTGATTGGCATCACTGGTGGGCACTGTCAGGCATCGCTGATGGGGCTGCACTGGTAATCATTGCAGAGATTATCAGACCCCCCTGTGGGGGAAGCCACTTATCGTCTCTCCTCCACTCACGTGCTGTCAGCGTGAGGAAAGGAATGCTGATAGCAGGCACCTCCCTATTTACACTGTGATTAGCTGTGATTGGACACAGCTGATCACATGGTAAATAGTCTACATCATAGGCTCTTTACCGTGATCGGAGAATGCGGTGTGTCCGAGGTACACGGCACAACACCGATCACCACGCTGCGCACCTTTTTCTGATGGACGTCATGTGACCCCCAGTCAGAACAATTTAACCACCTCCCTCCCGTCATTTTTCTATAGGCCGGGGGGGATTAATGGCACCCATGTACATCTGCAGAAGGCGGCGCCGAATCGTGCAGTGCCGGAAAACGCCAGGTTTTACATGCGTTCCACGCCGCACCTGGTGTGAACAAACCCTAAAGCTTTATTTTTTCGAAAGCACATGTTATCCCAATCACTAACATTCCCTAATGCCGCGTACACACGACCATTTTTCTCGTCGGGAAAAATTAATTTTTTTCTCTTTGACGAGAAAAACGACCATGTGTGGGCTTTTGGTCATTTTTCCCGATGAGAAAAACGGCATTTATCACGAAGAGAAAAATTAGAACATGTTCTAATTTTTCTCGTCGTGATTCAAGGCATTTTTTTCTGCGGCAGTTTTCCCATAGGGAAACACTGCCGGGGAGCCTACACACGCCCGTTTTTCTCGACCAAGAGAAAAAATGACGGGAAAAACGGCCAAGTGTAGGAAACAAGCCGTTCCTCGTTTTTCCCGTCGATTTTCTCGACAGTGTTTTCACCGTCGAGAAAATCGATCGTGTGTACGCGGCATCAGAGTGAGAACAGGATACATTGTTGGTGGTCAGAGAGTGAGGAAAGGTTACACTGTTGGTGGTCAGAGAGTGAGGAAAGGATACACTGTTGGTGGTCAGAGAGTGAGGAAAGGATACACTGTTGGTGGTCAGAGAGTGAGGAAAGGATACACTGTTGGTGGTCAGAGAGTGTGGAAAGGATACATTGTTGGTGGTCAGAGAGTGTGGAAAGGATACATTGTTGGTGGTCAGAGAGTGTGGAAAGGATACATTGTTGGTGGTCAGAGAGTGAGGAAAGGTTACACTGTTGGTGGTCAGAGAGTGAGGAAAGGATACACTGTTGGTGGTCAGAGAGTGTGGAAAGGATACACTGTTGGTGGTCAGAGAGTGAGGAAAGGATACACTGTTGGTGGTCAGAGAGTGAGGAATGGTTACACTGTTGGTGGTCAGAGAGTGAGGAAAGGATACACTGTTGGTGGTCAGAGAGTGAGGAAAGGATACATTGTTGGTGGTCAGAGAGTGTGGAAAGGATACATTGTTGGTGGTCAGAGAGTGAGGAAAGGATACATTGTTGGTGGTCAGAGAGTGAGGAAAGGATACACTGTTGGTGGTCAGAGAGTGAACACAGGATACATTGTTGGTGGTCAGAGAGTGAGGAAAGGATACGTTATTGGTGGTTAGAGAGTGAGGAAAGGATACATTGTTAGTGGTCAGAGAGTGAGGAAAGGATACATTGTTGGTGGTCAGAGAGTGAGGACAGGATACATTGTTGGTGGTCAGAGAGTGAGGAAAGGATACATTGTTGGTGGTCAGAGAGTGAGGAAAGGATACATTGTTGGTGGTCAGAGAGTGAGGACAGGATACATTGTTAGTGGTCAGAGAGTGAGGACAGGATACATTGTTGGTGGTCAGAGAGTGAGGAAAGGATACATTGTTGGTGGTCAGAGAGTGAGGACAGGATACATTGTTGGTGGTCAGAGAGTGAGGAAAGGATACATTGTTGGTGGTCAGAGAGTGTGGAAAGGATACATTGTTGGTGGTCAGAGAGTGAGGAAAGGTTACACTGTTGGTGGTCAGAGAGTGAGGAAAGGATACGCTGTTGGTGGTCGAGGAGTGAGGAAAGGATACATTGTTGGTGGTCAGAGAGTGTGGAAAGGATACATTGTTGGTGGTCAGAGAGTGTGGAAAGGATACATTGTTGGTGGTCAGAGAGTGAGGAAAGGTTACACTGTTGGTGGTCAGAGAGTGAGGAAAGGATACACTGTTGGTGGTCGAGGAGTGAGGAAAGGATACATTGTTGGTGGTCAGAGAGTGTGGAAAGGATACATTGTTGGTGGTCAGAGAGTGAGGAAAGGTTACACTGTTGGTGGTCAGAGAGTGAGGAAAGGATACACTGTTGGTGGTCAGAGAGTGAGGCAAGGATACATTGTTGGTGGTCAGAGAGTGTGGAAAGGATACATTGTTGGTGGTCAGAGAGTGAGGAAAGGATACATTGTTGGTGGTCAGAGAGTGAGGAAAGGATACACTGTTGGTGGTCAGAGAGTGAACACAGGATACATTGTTGGTGGTCAGAGAGTGAGGAAAGGATACGTTATTGGTGGTTAGAAAGTGAGGAAAGGATACATTGTTAGTGGTCAGAGAGTGAGGAAAGGATACATTGTTGGTGGTCAGAGAGTGAGGACAGGATACATTGTTGGTGGTCAGAGAGTGAGGAAAGGATACATTGTTGGTGGTCAGAGAGTGAGGAAAGGATACATTGTTGGTGGTCAGAGAGTGAGGAAAGGATACATTGTTGGTGGTCAGAGATTGAGGACAGGATACATTGTTAGTGGTCAGAGAGTGAGGACAGGATACATTGTTGGTGGTCAGAGAGTGAGGAAAGGATACATTGTTGGTGGTCAGAGAGTGAGGACAGGATACATTGTTGGTGGTCAGAGAGTGAGGAAAGGATACATTGTTGGTGGTCAGAGAGTGAGGAAAGGATACATTGTTGGTGGTCAGAGAGTGAGGAAAGGATACATTGTTGGTGGTCAGAGAGTGAGGACAGGATACTTTGTTAGTGGTCAGAGAGTGAGGACAGGATACATTGTTGGTGGTCAGAGAGTGAGGACAGGATACATTGTTGGTGGTCAGAGAGTGAGGACAGGATACATTGTTAGTGGTCAGAGAGCGAGGACAGGATACATTGTTGGTGGTCAGAGAGTGAGGACAGGATACATTGTTGGTGGTCAGAGAGTGAGGACAGGATACATTATGGGTGGTCAGAGAGTGAGGACAGGATACATTGTGGGTGGTCGGAGAGTGAAGCTGGGGAGAAGTTACATGAGAATAATAGACATCAATGCTAATACCCCAATCAATGTCCCCACTACAAACTGCTGAGGTCCGAGGGCCACATATCATTAACCAAAGGGCTGCATATGGCCCTTGGGCCGCAGGTTGGGCACTGTGGCTATAAGGACTGGTTCTTTGTAAAGCCTACCCTGGGGAATGCCACGCAGCTATCACTAGGGAGTATGGAGATGGTAAGTGGCTGCAAAGAGGCTGCAGAAGATCAGCAGCATGTAGATGTAACAAAGAATGAAAAACATGAAAACATTTCCAAAAAGAGAAAAAAACAAAACCAAACAGCAGTTTATAATAATAATAAATAATAACAATATACAATAAATAATTATTAATACTAATTATAATTCATAAAAAAAACACAGCAGTTTATAAAAATAATAACATTAATAGTAATAAAAATAATAATAATAATAATAATAATATCAATTAATAATAAACAATGAATAATTATTACTACTAATAATAATTATTAATAATATTAATCATAATAAATTATACTTCTAATACTAAATAATAATTAAAAAAAACAGTAGTTTATAATACAAAACATTTAGTAAATCAAATGTCACCTAGTTAGGGTTTACATCTACTTTATTGCATTATAAATAATAATAATGAAAACAATAAATAAACAATAAATAATTATTAATACGAATAATAACTAATAATAAAAAAACACAACCGTTTATAAAAATAATAATATTAATAATAATACCAATAATAAACAATACATAATTATTAATATGAATGCTAATAATAAAACACACAGGTTTATAATAATAATAAGCAAAATACATCATAATGCTAATGATAAATAATAATAATTAAAAAAAACAGCAGTTTATAATACGAAAGGCTTTAGTAAATTAAATGTCACCCAGTTAGGGTTTACATCGACTTTATTGCATTATAAATAATAATAATAAAAATAATAACAATAAATAATAAAAAATAAATAATTATTAATACTAATAATAAAAACGAGGTTTATAATAATAATAATAATAATAATCATCATCATAATCAATTATAATGCTTATAATAAATAATAATAAAAAAACAGCAGTTTGTAGAACAAAAGGCTTTAGTAAATCAAATGTCACCCAGTTAGGGTTTACATCTACTTTATTGCATTATAAATAATAATAATAATAATAATAAATAAACAATAAATAATGCCATGCAGCTATCACTAGGGTGATAGCTAATAATAAATAATATTTAAAAAAAAACAGCAGTTTATAATACAAAAGGCTTTAGTAAATCAAATGTCACCCAGTTAGGGTTTACATCTACTTTATTGCATTATAAATAATAATAATAATAATAAATAAATAAACAACAAATAATTATTAATAATAACAAAACACAGCCGTTTATAAAAAAATATAATAATAATAATAATTCTAATATTAACAATAAATAATAAAGAATAAATAACGATTAATACTAATAATAATTATTAATACAAAAAAACTGAGGTTTATTAAAATAATAATATAAATAATAATCAGAATAAATTATAATGCTAATAATAAATAATAATAAAAAAACAGCAGTTTATAATACAAAAGGCTTTAGTAAATCAAATGTCACCCAGTTAGGGTTTACATCTACTTTATTGCATTATAAATAATAATAATAATAATAATAATAATAATAATAATAATAAAAAATAAACAATAAATAATTATTAAAAATAACAAAACACAGCCATTTATATAAAATAATAATATTAATACTACTAATAATAATTCTAATATTAACAATAAATAATAAAGAATAAATAACGATTAATACTAATAATAATTAATAATACAAAAAAAACTGAGGTTTTAAATAATAAAATAAATAATAATCAGAATAAATTATAATGCTAATAATAAATAATAATAAAAAACAGCAGTTTATAATATAAAAGGCTTTAGTAAATCAAATGTCACCCAGTTAGGGTTTACATTGACTTTATTGCATTAGCCCAGCTATAGATTCATATACTGATTGTTTAAGGAGATTGCCATTCCGCTGCATTGTGCTCTAACAGCATTAGTTTCAGTGTAATAACTTGCAATGAAAGGGGATCAGACTGAATAAAATGTAAAATGTCGCAACTTTGTATTTATTTTAATTCCTTGTGGAATTTGGAAACTTTAATCTGTTCCCGTCTTTTACGCCAATCACTTCCACGCTGCGTTTAACCCCCACGGTATTGATTTGTGGCTTGCAGAATACTGCTTCCTACATTTCCTTCATTATAGTGAATACTATTCTATACTAGAATGTAAATTAAATCATAGAGATATATGCACTATATAACCAAAAGTATTGTGACGCCTGCCTTTACACGCACATGAACTTTAATGGCATCCCAGTCTTAGTCTGTAGGGTTCAATATTGAGTTGGCCCCGCCCTTTGCAGCTATACCAGCTTCAACTCTTCTGCGGTACTGCACACCCCAGAGGCTTGAATCCTGCTCGTCTTGCGAGACGACGCTCGCAAATCGTGTCAGGATTGAAAAAAAAAAAAAAACAGCTCGTATTGCGAAACGCTGGTAAACCGCGTTACTCGCAATTCGAGGTTTTACTGTATTACCACAAGGTTGCAAGAGTACAATTGTCTAAAATGTCTTTTATTTGCTGTAGCAGTACGAGGGTCCCTTCCCTGGAAATGCCCGAACTCTGTCAATTGGAGGGAGGTCCACATACTCTAATGCCCCGTACACACGATCGGAAATTCCGACAAGAAAACCGTGGATTTTTTTTCTGACGGAATGTTGGCTCAAACTTGTGTTGCCTACACACGGTCACACAAATCTTGTCTGAAATTCCGACCGCCAAGAACGCGGTGACGTACAAGACGTACGACGAGCCGAGATCAATGGAGTTCAATAGGCAGTTCGGCTCTTCCGCTTGATTCTGAGCATGCGTGTTTTTTTGGCGCGTCGGAATTGCATACAGACGATCGGAACTTCCGACAAGAACTTTTTCCGCCGGAAAATTTGAGAACCTGCTCTCAATCTTTTGCTGGTGGAAATTCTGAGTGAAAATGTTGGGAAATGTTGAAATTCTACACACGGTTGGAATATCCGACCAGAAGCTCACATCCAACTTTTTTTGACGGAAAATCCTATTGTGTGTACAGGACATTATAGATAGGTGTGATGGTCAGTTGACCACAAACTTTAATAGAATACAACTGAATGTATATTTTATAGACATGTGCACACTGAAATATTTCGTTTCGGAATTTCGTTTTCGTCCGAAAAATAAATTAATTTAGTTACTCCCGAAATTTGTTTTTATTTATTTTGTTTCGTTAAAAAATGCCATCGTCCGAAAATCCGAATTAATTAAGGTCGAATCTGTCATTGAAGGCTTATGGTGTCTGTCGAATGTTCTAAGAAGATTCGCCGGAGCAGCTAAACTGTACGACGCTGCAATCATACATTTCCGGTCTAATGCTCCGCCCACAAGCTATAGAAGAATTCTAATGTTGTATGACACTAGTAATAATTATATTTATAAATCATTATTACTAGTCAACCAACATTTAAATTCTTCTATAGCCTATGGGCGGAGCATTTGACCATAAATGTCCACTCGTGGCGACGGCTCCATCGAATCTTCATGTCGAATCTTTTCTCTCTATGTCGAATCTTTTCTCTATAATGTCGAATCTTTTCTCTCTATGTCAAATCTTTTCTCTCCTATGTCGAATCTTTTCTCTCTATGTCGAATCTTTTCTCTCTATGTCGAATCTTTTCTCTCTATGTCGAATCTTTTCTCTCTATGTCGAATCTTTTCTCTCTATGTCGAATCTTTTCTCTATAATGTCGAATCTTTTCTCTCTATGTCAAATCTTTTCTCTCCTATGTCGAATCTTTTCTCTCTATGTCAAATCTTTTCTCTATAATGTCAAATCTTTTCTCTCTATGTCGAATCTTTTCTCTCTATAATGTCGAATCTTTTCTCTCTATAATGTTGAATCTTTTCTCTCTATGTCAAATCTTTTCTCTCTATAATGTCGAATCTTTTCTCTCTATGTCGAATCTTTTCTCTCTATAATGTCGAATCTTTTCTCTCTATAATGTCGAATCTTTTCTCTCTATAATTTCGAATCTTTTCTCTCTATGTCGAATCTTTTCTCTATAATGTCGAATCTTTTCTCTCTATGTCAAATCTTTTCTCTCTATGTCGAATCTTTTCTCTCTATGTCGAATCTTTTCTCTCCTATGTCGAATCTTTTCTCTCTATGTCGAATCTTTTCTCTCTATGTCGAATCTTTTCTCTCTATAATGTCGAATCTTTTCTCTCTATAATGTTGAATCTTTTCTCTCTATAATGTCGAATCTTTTCTCTCTATGTCGAATCTTTTCTCTATAATGTCGAATCTTTTCTCTCTATGTCAAATCTTTTCTCTCTATGTCGAATCTTTTCTCTCTATGTCAAATCTTTTCTCTATAATGTCGAATCTTTTCTCTCTATGTCGAATCTTTCCTCTCTATGTCGAATCTTTTCTCTCTATGTCGAATCTTTTCTCTCTATAATGTTGAATCTTTTCTCTCTATAATGTCAAATCTTTTCTCTCTATAATGTTGAATCTTTTCTCTCTATGTCGAATCTTTTCTCTTTATAATGTCAAATCTTTTCTCTCTATAATGTTGAATCTTTTCTCTCCTATGTCAAATCTTTTCTCTCTATGTCGAATCTTTTCTCTCTATGTCGAATCTTTTCTCTCTATAATGTTGAATCTTTTCTCTCTATGTCAAATCTTTTCTCTCTATGTCGAATCTTTTCTCTCTATGTCGAATCTTTTCTCTAAAATGTCGAATCTTTTCTCTCTATGTCAAATCTTTTCTCTCTATAATGTCAAATCTTTTCTCTCTATAATGTCGAATCTTTTCTCTCTATGTCGAATCTTTCCTCTCTATGTAGAATAATCTTGGACTAGAGTTAAGGTTAGCCACATTCAACCAGCAGGTTCGATAGACACAGATCGCTATTGTCACCGTCATGTTGAATCTTCTATCTATATCGAACTTTTGTCACAATGAAACGAAAATAAAGCATTTTTTATGTCGGATCTTTCAGATTTCTGATTCTGTGCGTTCGTTATTGTTTTTGTTAAAACGAATGTGAAAATCCCCGAAATTCGGACGAAAATGCATTCGGAACGAAAACGAATGCACATGTCTAATAGTTTATTCCTTCAGTATTTTATTGCATTACCATATGGATCACATGCCTCTATAGCTGCAGAAGTCTTTTGTTAATGTAGCGGGGTGCTCAATTTAAGGGGAGTGTCTGAGTGGTAGTTAGGCTCAGACACACTGATTGTTAGGGTTTATGGACCTTTTTTTGTTTACGGGGGATAGTGTGGGTGTACAGTTCCCTGTGGCCTACAGGTGGCACTGTCGTAGTAGGCCAGGGTTGAACCACCGATAGAGGGCTGTGCCTTTTGTGTCCCCTCTCGGCAGTAGTGCGGTGGGCCGGGGAACCTGCTGTGCCTGCCGGGAGAGGATATAAAAGGGTCAGACATCTTCCGTTCAAGGTCCACGCCCAGGCACCTTCAGCCTGTGGGTGAGTGAGGGTCGTCTCCGGGTGCCCTAGGCCCGGAGGTCGAGTTCCTGTTCCATCCTGGACACCTTTAATCTGGGATGAGGTACTACTTTGAAGGCCCGGGGCCCAGCGCCTTCGGCTGGGGTCCGCTAAGGATCGAGGACTCTCAGGGTGCCTGCCTTGCGAGGGGACCCGTATCTAGGATGAGGAGGTAGGGAGGTAACCCCTTCCGAAAACCCAGCGCAGTGTCGTGGTGATGGTGGGGCCTCTGGTAACTCTCCAGAGGGATGTCTTCTCCTTGACAGGGGCCAGATACTCTTAGAAGGAAATTCACGTTCACAAGGTCAGTGGCAGTGGCCTCATCGGGCAGTGCCCTTTCACCCGGTCTGTGGCAGAGACCAAATCCAGCAGGCCCGTGGCAGGGGTCTTATTTCACCGGGTCTGTGGCAGAGACCAACCTCATGGTCTGTGGCAGAGACCGTGCGCCAAAGCTGTTTGAGACACCTGAACAGTCAAAAGTGTTTGTGCTACGTTTGTGCCTGGACCTCCTCCACATCTTGAGCTGTCCTGTCCTTTGCTCCAATCTTTCTTTCCTATCCGAGACTGTTTATTTTGCACTGTGAAAATAAACTCATAGAGTTGGAGTTTCAGCTGGTGTGGACATTCACGCTACTGAGAATTAAAGGACTTGCCTCTATTTGCAGCAGAGGCGAGAATCATCCTCAGGAGGAGTTTTGACCCTGGCTGCGGACACGGCCCGATAAAAATAACACCGCTCAACCTCTTTGCACAGGAAGGTACGGGTGTGTGGCGCGGTGTGCCTCTCCCTTCCTGCGAGGAGCCAAAGTTAAAGGCAGGTAGGGGAGAGGTGGGTAGCGCTAGACGTGGGGGCTCGAGTCCAGGATGTGTCTGCGGCTGGAAAAGTGTTGAAGCCCCCCAGAGTTTGAACTTTATTCCCCAGTGAAGTTCCGTGGAGGTCGGCCATATTAAGAACTGCGCCACGAGGAGAACCCTGACTGCGTAGTTCGTGGGCGTGACAGAGAGAAAGCCTGCGAACAGTGCAGGAGATGGGAGGAGTCTGGCCATGTGTGGAGTTGCACGTGGGGACTTTGGCGCGAAAAGGACAGTGCGCAATGGAACAGCAAATGGATAACATGGCTTCTCATGCCTCATGGATTCCGGCTACTACTACCATGAAAATGACTTCATTTGCTGCTTCCTTGACGGATACGGGGATTCGGCTCAAGCCCCGGGGACGTTTTGCCCTCTACGTTTGCAAAGATGTGGAGGCCATCGGAGTGATTTGTCCCGGCTGCTCAGGACTGGTGGTGCATCTGAAGCCATTCGGGCGATGCAAGCTATGTAAGGAGTTCTTGTTTGAGGTCGAGCAACCTACTGAAAAGCCTCGGGCTTTCCACCTCAATTGCCTTACGGGCGCCACCACTCTGGAAGGTGGAATCAGAGCTTACACAGCCACCCCTGCGCGCACTGTCGGGACTTCGTAGGAAGTCACAAATGAGACTGTTCCAGTGATTGAGAGACCGGAGGATGCTGCTTCGGTCACCACAGAGTCCTTTCTCCCACCGCCCAAGAGGAAGATTGGTTTCGTGAAAGCTTCCCGTGGCCGTGGTGGAGCTACGCCCCAGCGCTTACTCGAACTGGATGCATCCGAAGGGAAAAGTCCCGGACGTCCTGGCTCAGCTAGAAACCGAGGTAAGCCGGGGGAAGAGACTCTGTCCAAGGTCCGGAGTGTTGGGGATTCAGATGCCCGTGAACTTGTCAGAGGCGGTGACTCGTCCTCTACCAGGAGTTACTTGCTTGCGGAGGAGTATGACACCTCCGACCTGGAGTCAATCTCCGATGCGGGAGATGATGCCGCTATTGACGAACTGTTTGAGCGGAAGGGTTGGGATAAGATGCCCCTGTCCTCGTCTTGTAGAAATAAGGACTCACCCATGTCCACAGGGGAGAGCACACCCCGGGTGGAGGCCCCAGAGCCTGAGGAGGGATCTGTCCTCTTGTCTGCCCTTCCATTGCTGGAGATTCCTGGATCAGTTGCTGAGGTGGGGCGGGTGTCACTGCGGGCCCCTGTGTCTGGTCCTGAGGTAGTGAAAGTACCTTGACACCCGAATGCCATAGTCCTACCTGGTATGGGAGATCGTGCCACCATGCCCCCATTGCAGAGGTTGTTTAACCAGAAGGTAGCCAGCGAGTATGGGTGGGAATACCCGTACCTGCCTAAGGAGCTTCTATTTGAGGTAGAGGCCTGTAGACACCGGTGGTATGCAGACTTTGTCTGGACACACATTAAAGTACCCCTAGGCCCGCAGATACTTCTCATGTTCCCCTGCAGCTACCAAGAGGTATAAAGACTGTAAGGCTGCCTGGATGCTTGGTTGGCACATATATGCGGACAAGGTGCTCATCTGTCGAAAAGATAAAGACAATGTCGAGTACCACATTGACACTTTCGATAAGCATTGAAAACCGCTGGTATTGCCAGACCCACACTATTATCTTTAAGAGACTAGACTCTTTTGTGTTTGCTTTGTTTCTGGAGTGCTCCCTCTAGAGCCCAGGAACTTTTGCCCTACCAGAAGGGTATTCTACTTGTTGGAGGAACGGGAGCCGTTGTTTTTTTTCTCGCCTCTCTCCCCACCGCAAAGATACAAGGACTTTGGGGTGTAGATAGTTCAGGGCCACAGTCAAGAAGAAGAGGATTTGTCAAGCACAAGTGTCCTAATCACAGCACTACCACTAGGTGGCGGTGTTGTGCAACTACTGCATTGCTAATAGTATGACACAGTTTACTTTTGGAAGGAAGGGATTTTTCTCTCGGGGAGAATCTGTTCATTCCAATAATGTCATTTTTAGTTTGTGTATGTGTTTTTTTCCTTCCTCTGCAGGCGGACGTCAAGCAAGACTACTGAGAATGGGGTGGATCTTAGCTAGTGCAGGTGGGAGGGAAATGTAATTATTTATGGAGGTATGTTATGTGACATTTGAGGTTGTAATGTGCACATGTGTGTTATTCTTCTTTCCTCTCTGTGTTTAACCTCCTTTCCCCATGTTCAGGTTCCGGCACAAACAGGCAGTTTTTTTTTCAAAATGTTTTTTTGTTTTGTCTCTGGATTGGGCCTATGCTGACTCAGGCTTGAGAGGCATGGGTTTGCTCCAGACACTGGGGACCAGTGTCTATTTGGTGGGGGAATGTGTAGCGGGGTGTTCAATTTAGGGGAGTGTCTGAGTGGTAGTTAGGCTCAGACACACTGATTGTTAGGATTTATGGACCTCTTTTTGTTTACGGGGGATAGTGTTGGTGTACAGTTCCCTGTGGCCTACAGGTGGCGCTGTCGTGGTAGGCCAGGGTTGAACCACCCATAGAGGGCTGTGCCTGTTGTGTCCCCTCTCGGCAGTAGTGCGGCGGGGCAGGGAACCTGCTGTGCCTGCCGGGAGAGGATATAAAAGGGGCAGACATCTTCCGTTCAAGGTCCACGCCCGGGCACCTTCAGCCTGGGGGTGAGAGAGGGTCGTCTCCGGGTGCCCTAGGCCCGGAGGTGGAGTTCCTGTTCCATCCTGGACACCTTTAGTCTGGGATGAGGTACTACTCTGAAGGCCCGGGGCCCAGCGCCTTCGGCTGGGGTCCGCTTAAGGATCGAGGACTCTCAGGGTGCCGCCTTGCGAGGGGACCCGTATCTAGGATGAGGAGTCAAGGGAGGTAACCCCTTCCGAAGACCCAGCGCAGTGTCGTGGTGACGGTGGGGCCTCTGGTAACTCTCCAGAGGATGTCTTCTCCTTGACAGGGGCCAGATACTCTTAGAAGGAAATTCACGTTCACAAGGTCAGTGGCAGTGGCCTCATCGGGCAGTGCCCTTTCACCCGGTCTGTGGCAGAGACCAAATCCAGCAGGCCCGTGGCAGGGGTCTTATTTCACCGGGTCTGTGGCAGAGACCAACCTCACGGTCTGTGGCAGAGACCGTGCGCCAAAGCTGTTTGAGACACCTGAACAGTCAAAAGTGTTTGTGCTACGTTTGTGCCTGGACCTCCTCCACACCTTGAGCTGTCCTGTCCTTTGCTCCAACCTTTCTTTCCTATCCGAGACTGTTTATTTTGCACTGTGAAAATAAACTCAGAGTTGGAGTTTCAGCTGGTGTGGACATTCACGTTACTGGGAATTAAAGGACTTGCCTCTATTTGCAGCAGAGGCGAGAATCATCCTCAGGAGGAGTTTTGACCCTGGCTGCGGACACGGCCCGATAAAAATAACACCGCTCAACCTCTTTGCACAGGAGGGTACGGGCGTGTGGCGCGGTGTGCCTCTCCCATCCTGCGAGGAGCCAAAGTTAAAGGCAGGTAGGGGAGAGGTGGGTAGTGCTAGAGTAATATGGCTTTTTATTGATTTGCTTGAATTCCAAGAGTAGAAAACATCCATGCTCATAACCCATTTCCTCATGGATTTCTTCGATACTTTTCTCCCTTCCCCTATATCAGTGGTTCTCAACCTGTCTAGTGCTGTGACCCCTTGATAAAATTTCTCAAGTTGTGGGGACCCCCAACAGTAAAATTTTCGTAGCGTGGGTTGTCAGCACCCAAGGCAAGACAAGTAATTTGCACACCAAACCAACAGACATTTAGCGCTCCCTGAGTCCCTTCCACTCGTACAGTATTACTTATTCTTTCTCTTTGTTATCATTTTTTCCCTTTTATCTCTCTCTATCCTAATTTCTTGTTTTATTTTCCCCCCATCCATCTCTAGCCTTCTTTCTTGTTCTCTTATTCTCTCCCTTTTTCTTTGTTCCTCCCCCTCTTTTCCTCTCCCTTCCATGTATTCTCTTTTTATTCCTTCTCTTACTCCTTTGTGGGGGGTAAATGGGATGAGTGGCAATGCTGGGGGTGGGGGGAGAGTTCTGAGAAGCCAACTAAGGTGCTCTTGATCAAGGTCATCTGCCAATCTGAGAACTGTAGTGGGGGCTTTTAATGGCAACTCTAATCACAGGTAGTGTTATTCACTTAGGGTGACCACGTGTCCCGCATTTTGCAGGTTTGTCCCGGGCACATTAATTCCAGGACAATACAGTGTCCCGGAATGAAACTGACACAGCCACCCCCCGGGCCAATCTGATGCCCCCAAAAAAGGCCGCCACATCACCGCTTTACTCACTGACAGTACTTGTCCTGGCCGAGAATGCCTGGAGGAACACAATCCCCCCCCCTGCTTGTGATTGGGGAAATCATAAATCCCGCCTCTTGTGTCCAATCACTGTGCTGTGATTCCTTACAGCACAAGCTGATTTTTGGGAAGGGAGGGTGCCCCTGAATGGTAGTTTGGAAATGTGGTCACCCTATATTCACTGTGTCTCTGGCTTAACTGTGTCGCTTTGTGGTGTCTCGTAGCAGTGACCCCTATGCCGAAATCAGGAGATAGGGTCTCCTCCAGCCCCTCCCACTTCACATTCCTCACCAATCAGTTGACCTCTAGTCTCTGCCCTCCATCAATGCAGTGAACTGAATGGGCAGCTGTGAAGAGGCCAAGTGGGCAGCCGCGGGCTCCAGGAACAGCCCAGGATTTGGTGACCCCTGGCAAATAGTCATTCGACCCCCAGAGGAGTCCCGACCCCCAGGTTGAGAACCACTGCCCTATGTATACATTTATAGCTATTGTCAGACAAGTTTATCTGAACGTTGACAAAATTGTCAGCAGGCTGTATATTCGAAGAACAATTAATCATGTCGTTAACTGATTAGTCTATTAAATAATAACTAGAAGCACGATAGGAAAAGCGAATGTTCACACAATGTTTCCTAATAACTGTATATTTATGATTATGGAGGGAGTATGGTCAGTTAATGTCATGGTATTTGTTACCATGATTACATTGTTCTGATTTGTATGAGATGATAATAATTATTCAATCAGCTATAATTATGAATAAAATAGTTTTCCTTTTATATCTGCCAGATAGATGACCTATGATCGTCCCAGGATCAGACGTTTGTTGGGAAAGGCTAATATAGGAGGAAAATCTTGTGAGTACCTGATCAAAATACCCACCTATGTGTTCAAAGGACCATCATACCCACCTATTTGTCCAAAGGACCATCATACCCACCTATTTGTCCAAAGGTTTGTAGACACCCGACCATCCTACCCACCTATATGTCCAAAGATAGGTGGACACCTGGCCATTAAAACCACCTACAGTATATGTCCAAAGATAGGTGGACACCTGGCCATGACCAAGACACATGACCATTACATCCACCTATATGTCCAAAGGTCTGTGGACACCTGACCATCCTACCCACCTATTTGTCCAAAGGTCTGTGCACACATGACTATTACGGATTTATGGGGAGTTATTTTGTATTTAGGAAGCGCAACACTGTTTTGTTTTATATACCGTGTTTCCCCTAAAATTTAAGCCAGGTCTTATATTAATTTTGGCAGCAAAAGACACAGTAGGGCTTATTTCCGGGGTAGGTCTTACCATGTAATGTACTGTCTTCTCTCCCCGCTCGACAGGAATCTCCAGTGTGAACTGAGTTAAAATGCTTGTAATATCCTATGTAGCGGGGTCTGTAAATTTAGGTAGGGCACTTAGGTGTGTAAGTATGGGAATAATGGACCATTTGTGTTCGTGGAGGATTGGATGGTGTAATAATCTCCTTGGCCTCTGGGTGGCAGGGTACCCGTAGGCTCAAGGTAGATTGTTCGTCACAGTGCTACTCTTTTTGTCCCTTGCCGGAGATGGTACGGCGAGGGCGGGGAACCTGCCGTGGTGTCGATGGGAGGATATAAAAGGGGGAGACGCCCTAAACCACAAGGTCTTCTGGAGGATCTTTTTCACGCGCCCAGGCACCTTAGGCCTGGGTGCGGGCGGTTCTGGATTCCGGCCCAGGCGCCCTAGGCCTGACCGGAATGGATTTGGAGTTCATCCCAGGCACCTTCAGCCTGGGGTGAGGTACTAAACCAGGAGGCCTGGGGCCCAGTGACTTTGACTGGGTCCCGCGAGGGTGGAGAAGTCCGAGGGTCCCTGAAGTGGATGGGGCCCATGTCTGAGGTGAGGAGGCCGGGGAGGTTACCCATTCGGAGAGTCTGGAGCGGCATCAACCCAGTGACGGATGGGCCTCTGGTAACTCCCTTGGAGGGACATCTTCCCCTGACAGGGGCCGCAGCGCAGCGAAGGTACTCCTATCTATGTTCTCTTGAGTCGCTGGTAGAGACTCTCAAGTTCTAAGTCCTTTCTAGCTAATGCTATAGTAACCGCTGGCGAGATCGCAGTGGTTTAGCTGACAACCAGGATAGTGCCTCAACCTGCTCATCCCCCGTATCAAATTATTACCAAGTCGCAACCAGTTGGCTACTGAAGCACTGTTTATTGTGAGATATGCAATAAAACAGGAGTTGGACTGTGATCGGTGTGTGGAACTCTGGTTGATGGGAGCGGAGGGAGGTGTTGGCACAGCAGGACTTGGTTCTAGACAAAAGCACACAGGCCCGAAGAAATATCTGGTACTGGCCTTCACCTCACCCACAGCTATGGGGAGGACATGGGCCGTAGCGCATCTCACCCTGTCGTGTGACATACCCCTAGACAAAGGAGATGGGGTGAGGCCGCTACATCTATAATCCACTCTATTACAGTAGTATATAATGTACAATGTGTGTGTTTCTGTAATATAAGTGTGCCAAATGCCTTCATTATAGCTCCGCTCTGCGCTTCTGTGACCCGCCGGAGCTCTCTTCTGCGCAATTATATTACAGAAACACACACATTGTACATTATATAATACTGTAATAGAGTGGATTATAGGATTTTAAAAGCATTTTAAACTAGGGCTTATTTTCGGGGGAAGGGCTTATATTGCAGCCCTCCTGAAAAATAACACTAGGTCTTATTTTTGGGGTAGGTCTAATTTTCGGGGAAACACGGGTAGCATCCCCATAGAGCTCATCTGTGGAAGAAAGCATGAAGTGCTCCAAAATCCCCAAAATCTCCTGGCTGCGGTGACCCCGGACTTAATGAAGCACAGTGGACCAACACCAGCAGATGACACGGCTCCCCAAATCATCACAGACTGTGGAAACTTCACACTGGACTTCAAGCATCTTGCAGTGTGTGCCTCTCCATTCTTCCTCCATACTCCGGCTCCTTGGTTTCCAAATGAGATGCAAAATTTGCTCTCATTAGAAAAGAGGACTTTGGACCACTGAGCAACAGACCAGGTGTGTTTTTCTTTAGCCCAGGTAAGACGCTTCTGACGTTGTTTGTTGTTCAGGAGTGGCTTGACAAGAGGAATACGACATTTGAAGCCCATGTCCAGGATCCCTCTGTGGCTCTTGATGCACTGACTCCAGCCTCAGTCCACTCCTTGTGAAAGTCCCCAACACTTTTGAATGGCCTTTTCCTGACAATCCTCTCCAGGCTGTGGTCATCCCGGCTGCTTGTGCACCTTTTTGTTCCACACTTTTCCCTTACACATAACATTCTATTAATGTGCTTTGATACAGCACTTTGAGAACATACAACTTCTTTTGCAATTATCTTTTGAGGCTTTCCCTCCTTATAGAGAGTGTCAATGATGGTTTTCTGCACAACTGTCAGGTCAGTAGTCTTTCCCATGATTGTGATTCCTACTGAACCAGACTAAGAGACCATTTAAAGGCTCATGCCGCGTACACACGACCGTTTTTAATGTTGTGATTCTTCTCAACGATGTGATTCTTCTCAGGCCTGCCTTGCATACACACTATTGTGAAAAAAAATGCTCGAGCAAAGCGCAGTGACGTACACGACGTACGACGGCACTATAAAGGGGAAGTTCCATTCGGATGGCGCCACCCTTTGGGCTGCTTTTGCTGATTTTGTCTTACTGCGTGTTAGTAAAAGTTTGGTGTTAGCCGATTTGCGCTTCTCAGCCTCTGTGCTTTTCAGTCCGTTACAGCGTGACGAATGTGCTATCTCCATTACGAACGCTAGTTTTACCTGAACGAGTGCTCCCGTCTCATAACTTGCTTCTGAGCATGCGCGTTTTTTTTCCCGTCATTAAAGCGTACACACGGCCGTTTTTCACAACGAGAAAAACGACGACGTGAAAAACGGCGAGAAAAAATAGAGCATGTTCTAAATTTTTAATGCCCATTTTTCTCGTCGAGAAAAATGCTCTGCAGCCTACACACGATCATTTTTAATGACCAAATTAAAAAAATTGCATTTTTCTCATCATGAAAAACGGTCGTGTGTACGCGCCATATGGCTTAATTAGCTGATTATAATGGGACACTTTGAGCCTAGAATATTGAACCTTTTCACAATATTCTAATTTTCTGAGATTGTGGATTTGAGGTTTTCATGAGCTGTAAGCCATAATCATCACAATTATGACAAATCACGGCTTGAACTATTGTGCTTTGCATGTAATGAGTCTCTCTCATATATTAGTTTCACCTTTTAAGTTGCATTAGTGAAATAAATGAACTTTTGCAAGATATTCAAATTTTTCGAGTATCACCTGTATATAAAACACTATCAATTATTGTCCTTTTTATGTAATTGTGGTTTACCTGTACCAATAAATATATATATTTTTTCATTGATAGTTGTTTTCCCGAGACTGTGTGCTTCATATAAAGTCCCAATTGTCCCCTTATCTCCTCCCCTTTTTCCTCCCATTTATATTCCTTATTTTTGACACCTGATCATCCTACCCACCTATATGTCCAAAGATCTGTGGACACCTGACCATTACATCCACCCATATTTTAAAAGGTCTGTGGACACCTTATCATCAAACCCACCCATAAGTCCGAAAGTAGGTGGACACCTGATCATCATAGCAACATGCTGTATATGTCCAAAGATCTGTGAAAACCTGACCATTATAACCCACCTATAGATCCAAAGGTAGGTGGACACCCCTTAAGCAAAGGGGCAGGGATTCCCAACAACGTTGTTGGCTCCTAGGAACGCTGTGGGTACTCTCTTCTTTTACCTTCCTCCATAATCATATTTATAACTATTGCCAGACAAGTTTATCTGAATGTTGACGAAAATCTCAGTGGGCTGGATATTTGAAGAACAGTAAGACTGGGTTCACACTATTGCGAATTGGATGTGGGTTCACCGCATCCAATTTGCAATAGCAGGGGATTTTGACCGGACACCCAATGATCATACCTTCCTATATGTCCAAAGGTCTGTGAACACATGGCCATCATATCCACCTATACGTTCAAAGGTCTGTGGATACATTACCACCATACTCACCTATATGTCCAAAGGTCTGTGGACACCCAGTGATCATACCTACCTGTATGTCCAAAGGCCTGTGGACACCTGATCATCATACCTACCTATATATCCAAAGGTCTGTGGACACCCAATGATCATACCTACCTATAAGTCCAAAGGTCTGTGGACACCCAGTGATCATGCCTACCTGTATGTCCAAAGGCCTGTGAAAATCTGACCATCATACCCACCTATATATCCAAAGGTCTGTGGACACCCAATGATCATACCTACCTATAAGTCCAAAGGTCTGTGGACACATGATCATTATACCCACCTATATGTTCAAAGGTCTGTGGACACCCACTGATCATACCTACCTATATGTTCAAAAGTCTATGGACACCGGACTATCATACCCACCTATATGTTCAAAAGTCTGTGGACACTCAATGATCATACCTACCTATAAGTCCAAAGGTCTGTGAACACCTTTTCATCATACCCATCTATGTGTTCAAAGGTAGGTGGACACCCCTTAAGCAAAGAGGCAGGGAATCCCCATGAGATTACTGGTTACTAGGGACGCAATGGGTGCTAGCACCAAAGGTTTGTGGACACCTGGCCAAGCTACACACCCATATGTCCAAAAGTCTGTGGACACCTGACCATCATACCCACGTACAGTATATGTCCAAAGGTTTGTGGACACCCAATGATGATACCTACCTAAATGTCCAAAGACCTGTGGACACCTGACCATCATACCCACATTTATGTCCAAAGGTCTATGGACACCCAATGATGATACCTACCCAAATGTCCAAAGATCTGTGGACACCTGATCATCATACCATTCTATGTGTTCAAAGGTAGGTGGACATCCCTTAACCTCCCTGGCGGTCTGATTATGCCAGTATTTTTGAGTGTCAAAGCGGTACATTGTTTTGCATGGAAATGTCTTGCTTTATATTGCAGGCCTGTAATTCTTAGAAATAACTCACCTAAATCTGTCCAAACAAGAGTCTAGTAGACATCCCAGGTATGATAAAGTTTGAAACATGAAATCATAAATTATAATATAATAAATAATTACAGTGGAACCTCGGATTGCGAGTAACGCGGTTAACGAGCGTTTCGCAATACGAGCGCTGTATTTTGAAAAATCCTAACTCAGTTTGCGAGTGTTTTTTTGCAAAACGAGCAGGATTCAGGCCAAAGCGGTGTGCAGTACCGCAATGGCCTGAGGTGGGGGGGGGGGGCACCGGAGCCGTTCTGAAAGACTCGGAAATACTACGTTCCTGGGCCTTTCCGAGGTTTCCCGAGGTCAACCGAGCTGTCCTCGGGCCTTTCCGGCTGTTTCTGAGGCTCCCCGACGCCCCCCCCCACCTCTGGCCACATGCAGTATTGCATGCCATTTAAGTCAATGCAGAACAAATTACTTTCGTTTCCATTGACTTAAATTGGGAAACTCGCTTTGATATGCGAGTACTTTGGATTACGAGCATTCTCCTGGAACGGATTATGCTCGAAATCCGAGGTTCCACTGTATAAAAAAATAATAATGTAATAATAATACATTTTATTCAATAATGTAATCAAACTAAAAGAACTGACATTTGTCCAAACAAGGGAGCAATTTTACTAGTCACTGTAATACTAGACACTGCATATTGGTTTAGTAAACATCCCGGGTATTAAAAAAATTGAAACATGGGACTGCACAAAGTCCAACGTCACAATCAGGACAATGGAACCTGGTTTTCTTTCTGATTTTCTTTCCACTGTCATCTCACTTTGAGCAACCAACCACGCACATCCTTGTAGGTGCTGACTTTTTCTCGGTTGGTGGGATGTAGTCCATGAAGTGACGATCACTCAGGAGTTCTGGGTTGACAACGCCATCAGCACGACGTTCATCTCTATTCACAGCCATTGTGGTGTTTGGTGGTTCACAAAGATATGTTCGGCAACTTTCCAAATGAAGTCAGAATGAATCACAGGCTTGTCACTCTTTTTGTTTTTGCAGAATGTAGGCATGGGCGTCCGCAGAACTTTTTTCAGGGGGGGGGGCATCATTTTAGGGTCACCCATGCGCTGCCCCTTTTCGACAATGTCATTATCATGGTCAGAGACTGCAGATGTAGTACAGTTCCTAGGATAAGTAATGGATAATGGCTGACAGGCCCTCTTACCAGACTCTGCAAAACTACAGCAGTGATCCCTCTGGCTGGACGATCGCTCACTCTGGGTTCCCCGGGGGCGATTCTGGTCAATAGTCTAGCACAGTGTTTCTCAACTCCAGTTCTCAAGGCGCACCAACAGGTCATGTTTTCAGGCTTTCCATTATTTTGCACAGGTGATTTGATCAGTTTCATTGCCTTAGTAATTACCACAGCCATTTCATCTGAGTGAAATCCTGAAAACATGACCTGTTGGGGCACCTTGAGGACTGGAGTTGAGAAACACTGGTCTAGCATGTCTGTACCCTGGCAGTGGCTCAGTCTTTCTTTCTCTGGTGGCGCTGGGGAGCGTGGCTCTCTCTCTGGCTTCTGCCCAGCACACGCCTCTTTTATTTGTCCTGCAGCACTTACTCCCTCAGCTTTTTTCCAGGCTGCAGTCTCTCAATCTCTCTCTTGATCGAGCTGTAGCCTCCTTCTTGTGGAAAATGGGGCCGCCAATCTTCGGGACTACATGTCCCATGATGCTCTCCTCTCCTAGTCTCCTTTGATTGGCCCTCAGTTATTGCCAATGGGGAAGGAACAGAGTGGGCAGGAAGCTGGGCCGGAAACCTAGTGAGAGCCGCCGTCTCTTCTCCCTTATAAGAGAAAGGGGGGGCGAGCGGGGGAAACCTATGACAGCCCTTTCTCCTGACAGCGCCGCCAAAATCTCTGCTGGACTGAGCAGGTAAAAGAGCTCGCAGTCACACTACACTACACTGATGGGGGGGCTTGACAGCACCTTGATGATGTCACCCCGCTGGCTGCCCTCACCCCCATAGCGATGCCAGTGTGCTGAATGTGCTGATCCGATCCCTGATTCTAGGGGGGGCACTTGACCCCCCTTGCCCCTACCTGCGGAAGTAACGTCACTGGTTCACAAAACCAGAAATAGGTTGACGTGTTTCGCCCCTCCTCTAGGGCATCATTAATGTCCTTGATGACGCCCTGGAGGAGTGGCGAAACGCATTGACATATTTCCGGTTTTGTGAACCAGTGACGTTACTTCCGGTGTCCGTGGAACGCACGCCGTTGATGCAAACCCGGAGCACGCTGATGTCTGTCTTGCCTAGCTGTCTCGTGAGTGACATATGTTAGCAGCACAGTGTTTTTAATACCGGCAGTACTTCACATGTGTACCTCTTTTTTCTTTTGCCTCGGTATGTTTTATCTCCCTCAATTCTTCTGAGATCTATGGAATTACCTTTGGAAATTTGGATATTTACATCGGACCTCCTAAATCCTAAGCCTGTTTGACCTCTGGACTGCAAAGCTGAGGGTCCATAAACTCTGGTGAATGCGGTCACGAGAGGGGAGACTACATAACTGGAAACCTATATTCACCAATACCTATTGCCGTTGGAAGCACTCAGCACTTTATGAAAAGCACTTTTCTCACATTGTGTTTTTATTGTCTTATATGTTAGTACTTTATTCCACTAGCGCTGTTATCATTTATGTAGCAAGGTTCCCGTTTTTCCTTTGTAGATACAGACTACAGTTGACAAACTAGAAGGAACTTAGCTCAATCCGGTGTTCAATCTTTATATTGCATCTACTTATTATTTTCAATAATATCAAAGCAAGGCATGCTGGAACTCGTTGTACAGGGAGAAAGAGACTCCATTTGCCATGGATAGTAAATAGACTATAGTACCCACAGTGCAGCTGTACCCCCAACGTGCATTGCCTCGTCACTTGGCCTTCTGGGACTGCTTACTTAAAGAAGGGGAGGAGCTACAGAAGGTCTCTCTGGACATCGCCCTGCTAGCAAGTGGAGCGTCGGAGAGGCCTGCTGTGTGTGTGTAGGCCGCATAATCTGGGCCTACTGTCTCCAGAGAGGCCTGCCTGCTGAAGGGAGAAGAATCCTCCTTTGGGAAGCCCAGCTGACATTCCAAGGTGTCCAAATATCTCCACCTACCAACGTCTCGTGTGGTGAAGTGAGGGACGGAAGACCGGGACAGCAGAGAGATTGTGTACCGGAGCATCAGCAACGGAACCTGCCAGGCGGACTAGGCCTATTCGGGTGAGCGGGCACCTGCCCAGGATATCATTTACTACTTGATAGGCCTGTGACTGTTAAGGCCCACCATCACTAGATTAGTGCGCCACGCACCAGAACTTAGTCCATCGTGTGATAGTGCGCAGTTTAAAGTTGGCGTTTGCACCGCCTAAGAGTTACACACTCCCAAAAGCATTTCGGGAGTCCAGTTTTGCCTTCAATACCCTTTGGATTACAATTTGTATGTGCACCAACGTTTTGCTAGCGAAGAATCCTACCACTGGGGAACTTGTACATTAAATTTAGTCAGGCCTGACTAGAACTGACAGTGATGGGACACAGGGTGGTATTGCCCACTAGGGGGAGCTTGCGAGCATATAGTTCAGCCACATAATTAGACATTAATACTGCAAGTTAAGATATATTGTCTATAATAGTAACTATTCATTTTATTATTGACTCTCGCAGGGCCCTGCAGAGTCAACTGTATGTATAACCTTGTTTTTCCTTTTATATCTTACCAAGTAAAGTTCACCCTTGGTTAAGTGCAAACCTGTGTGCAGTTTCTCTGTTATCCTGTGGGACAAATGGGCATTTCAAGGTAACAATTTATATTGCAATTTTACTGTGGTGTGGTTTTATTGTGTTCCCCATCAACCAGTGGGTTCCACAATATCTGTATATACCAGTTGTGCCAAGGGAGGGTTCGAGCCAATTCCAAGGGGTTGATAGGCGGAACGTAGACCCCAAAAAAAACCAGCAGCTCCTACGGGGGTAGTGCTACATTTAAATATTTTAAAATCTGTACTCTGACATGACTGTGCCAAAGAATAGGGTGGCAAGTGGTCTTCCCACCATTCCCTGAAGTTTAATTAGGCCCTGAAATTTCCAAACGTCATCTTTGGTCACTGGTTCCCACTTTCTGCTTGGAAGCTTCCTCCAATGCGTAGTAGCTAATTGTTGGTCAAGGAAATCATCACAAAAATTACCGTATATACTCGAGTATAAGCCGACCCGAATATAAGCCAAGGCACCTAATTTTACCACAAAAAACTGGGAAAACGTATTGACTCGAGTATAAGCCGAGGGTGTCCATCTGCATGCCTCACTGTGCCTCACTGTGTCCATGTGCATGCCTCACTGTGTCCATACCTCACTGTGCCCATGCCTCACTTTGCCTCACTGTGTCCATGTCCATGCCTCACTGTGTCTATGCCTCACTGTGTCCATGCCTCACTGTGTCCATGCCTCACTATGCCCATGCCTCAATGTGCCCATGCCTCACTGTGTCCTTGACTAGACTGATGGGAGTCTATGGAAGGGGTGCCCGGCTTTGAATAATAGGTGCTCCCCGGCTGTAGGTCCCCCAGACAAAAAACGTATAGAGGAAGAGTGGGGCTACATGTGTGCCAAGTTTGGGGTCCCGGAGACCTACGACCGGCCTGTACGGGGTCCCCAAAGTCACCAGGGAAATGACCGTTTAACATGGGAGTCTATGGAAGGGGTGCCCGTCTTTGAAAAATCGGTGCTCCCCGGCCGTAGGTTCCCCGGACAATAAACTTTGCACACTTGTAGAGTGGGGCTATATGTGTGCCAAGTTTGGGGTACAGCGGACCTACGGCCGGCCGGTACTGGGTCCCCAAAGTCCGGGAGATCAGGCGCAAAAAGGTGACTCGAGTATAAGCCGAGGGGGCATTTTCAGCACAAAAAAAGTGCTGAAAAACTCGGCTTATACTCGAGTATATGCGGTAGGTTGATTTGTTAACTACCCAAATTTTTGATCTCTTGCACATCAGTAACATAAATGTGTTTGAAGGAACCTTCACCTGTAGAATAGAATGTGGGTTTGGAGTGAGAAATAATAATGAATGTAACTATAATTTTGCAGGAAGCTTCCATATTAGAGAGTAAAAGGGATTAAACATTCCTCTGGCATGGATCTCAAATAAGTGTTTTTTATTCAAGATTAAGGATTAAGACATTCCTCTGGCACAGGACTCAAGAATGGCAGCTTTATTCAAGGTGAGACATACCTTTGAAATAAAAGTATAGCTTTAACCAAATATTTTTTTCACCCCCGTGGCAGGACCTGGTTGCACCCTTTTATTCCCCAATTCTTCATATATTCCTTGCATTCAGTGCTAACAAGCTGTCTTTGCTTGGGCACTTGGTGGACCTAGTGTCACATACACACTCACTGGCCACTGTATTGAGTACACCTTGCTAGTACCGGGTTGGACCCCATTTTGCCTTCAGAATGGCCTTCATTCTTCATGGCAAAGATTCAACAAGGTGTTGGAAACGTTCCTCAGAGATTTTGCTCCATAGTGACATGATGGCATCACACAGTTGCTGAAGATTTGTCGGCTGCACATCCATGGTGCCAATCTCCCATTCCACCACATCAAAGAGGTGCACTATTGGATGAGATGTGGTGAGTGTGGAGGACATTGGAGGACAGTGACCTCATTGTCCAGTGGTGAGATGATTGGAGCTTTGTGACATGGTGCATTATCCTGCTGGAAGGAGCCATCAGAAGATGGGGACACTGTAGTCATAAAGGGATGGACATGGTCAGCAACAAGACTTAGGTAGGCCGTGGCATTTAAACCATGGGGGGGCCCAAGGTGTGCCAAGAAAATATCCCCCCCACACCATTACACCACCACCAGCCTGAACCGGTGATACAAGGCAGGATGGATCCATGCGCCAAATTCTGACCCCCCCATCTGAATGTTACAGCTGAAATCCAGACTCATCAGACCAGGCAACGTTTTTCCATTCTTCTATTGTCCAATATTTGTGATCCTGTGCAAATTGTAACCTCAGTTTCCTGTTCTTAGCTGACAGGAGTGGCACCCGGTGTGATCTTCTGCTGCTGTAACCCATCTGCTTTAAGACTGGATGTGCTATGCATTCAGAGATGGTATTCTACATACCTTGAATGTAACGAGTTGTTATTTGAGTTACTGTTGTCTTTCTATCATCTGGAACCAGTCTGCCATTCTCCTCTGACATCAACAAGGCATTTTCTGCCGCGCACTGGATATTTTCTCTTTTCCCCACCATTCTCTGTAAACCTGAGAGATAGTTGTGCGTGAAAATCACAGAATTACTCCGACCAGCCCATTTGCCACCAACAACCATGCCACTTTCGAAGTCACTTAAATCCCCTTTCTTCCCCATTCTAATGCCCGGTTTGAACTTCAGCAAGTTGTCTTTACCACGTCTAGATGCCTAAAGGCATTGAGTTGCTGCCATGTGATTGGCTGATTAGCTATTTGTGTTACAAAGCAATTGAACAGGTGTACCTGATAAAGTGGCTGGTAATTGTACTTTTCCATATCAAAAATCAAAAATTTCATTGAAATATATTCCTATTAGTCACAAATTATATAAATTCCCTTTGTGTGTACAAAATGCCTTTGCAAACCTGGATATTACCATGTAGAAGTAGCAGTGACATCATCACTGTGCTGTACGTAGCCTGTGCAGAATACAGAGCTGTGGGGGGGGAGGGGGCAACAGGCCCCACCCACTACAAAAACTACACTGTGGACAGAGAGCAAAAGTTATAGCGTCTGCAAACTATGGGAAAGATTTATGGCATTTTTTTTTTTTACTAGTTTTAGCGGTACTGTGACATTGTGACGGACAGATCGGACACTTTTGACACATTTTTGGGACCATTAACATTTATACAGCGATGAGTGCTATAAATAGCCACTGATTACTGTATAGATGTCACTGGCGGGGAAGGAGTTAACACTAGGGGGCGATCAAGGGGTTAAATGTGTGTTCTAACTGTATAGGGATAGGACTGACTAGGGGAGGAGACATATCGTTGTTCCTACTTAGTAGGAAAAAATGACATGTCTCCCCTGACAGAACAGGAATTTGTGTGTTTACACACACAAATTCCCGTGCTGGTGCTCGTGCACGCGATCGCGACCTCTGGCGGCTCTTAAAGGGAACCCCGTACCCGTACGGGTGCCATAGCCCCCTTTGGCGGCTCTTAAAGGGACCCCTGTACTAGTACGGGTGCCATAGCGCCCTCTGGCGGCTCTTAAAGGGACCCCTGTACTAGTACGGGTGCCATTGCGCCCTCTGACGGCTCTTAAAGGGAACCCCGTACCCGTACGGGTGCCATCGCGCCCTCTGGCGGCTCTTAAAGGGAACCCCGTACCCGTTTCACGCAACCATTGTGCTGCAGTATATGATCGTGAGCCGGTCGGGAACCAGTTAAAAGAAGCAGCACACTTACATAGAAGTTAGCATGGAACAGCATGGATAGGAAACACCTGAGACCAAGCAGCTGTGATCAGTGTGAGGCTAAAGGCATCACTGAGCAAACAGAGACTGAGGATGATAGGGAGCCAGCCAGCCCAAAGTATAGATTTTTAGTGGCGGCGTTCTAAGCTGCACATGACGATGACAGCTGTCAAAATGCCCGGTGGATGTCGGGAGAGGTGGTGTGCATGACGCGGTTCCAGGGACTCTTCCCTCTTTCTTCAGATGCATTTGAAAAAGAGGGCAAAGTCCCTTAAAATAAGCAGCACACTTACATAGAAGTTAGCAGCTCAAAGTATTGATTTTAGTGATGGTGTTCTAAGCTGCACCACCGGGCATTATGACAGCTGTCATCCTCGTGTGCAGCTTAGAACACCGCCGCTAAAATCCATACTTTGAGCTGGCTGTCTCCTTGTCATTCTCGGCTTCTGTTTGCTGAGTGATGCCTACAACCTCACACTGATCACAACTGCTTGGTCTCAGGTGCTCCCTATCCATGCTGTTTCATGCTAACTTTTATGTAAGTGTGCTGATTATTTTTTTCTAAAGTGATTTTTATTTCATACTGACCTCAGCGCCCTGCTGTTCGTTTCCTTCTACATTGAGACATCCCTCGCTGCAGCCTCTCACCTTGTGACCTGCTACAAGTTACAATGTTGCAGTGAGGGAGAGGAGACTGAGGAAATGATTCCTCCTACCTGCAGCACATCACCTCTGCCATGGCAAAGTCACTGAAAGGAGATCAGGGACATATTATCATGTAAACAAACTTTTTTTATGAGGTTTTAAAGAATAAATAAATGTAGCGGCCTCCACTCTCACACTCCCTGGCTTCGTTCTACTGGCTTGTCTAGGGGTTGCTTCGGAGGAGAGAGTGCAGGGTCATCACGCCAAGCCTTCACCACAGATGCCTGTGAGGTGTAAGCAACGTTTCTTTACCCTCGGGTCGATATCCTGCCCTTGGAACCTCCACCTCCTCTCTTGAACAGTGTCTACCAGTAAAATGAGCCCCACACCATCAAAAGTCCAACACTCCTTTATTCTTCTCACATCAGAGCAAAACACAATCAGTTGGACTCCCTCAACGAAAAGAACAGACAGGGGGTGTGGATGCGAGTAGGCCCAGGCACAACTTACTCTCCTCTTTCCTTCCCGAAAGTGGCTTTTGGTCCCTTGTTCGGGGAAGACATCCCTCCAGGCGGTCTCCGGAGGCTCACCCGGCACCGGCAATTTGCTGCACCAGGTCTTCAGGTGAGTAACTCCTCCGGTCCCTTACGCCTTTGGATTTGGGTACCCACTCCCGGGGTTCCCTAGGAAATCTTTTCCCCGAGGAACCCAGCGAAGGACACAGGGCTCCAGACCTCCATCCGAGTACCTCACCCCAGGCTAAAGGTGCCTGGGATGGAACACGACCTCCCGGGGTCGCCTCTAGGCCTAGGCCACCTGCTGGGCTCCAGGGAACTATACATCACTGGTGTCTCTGCCAGTTTTAAATATACTTGTAAAGTATATGCCCGCTACACTCTCCCCCGGGTTATTTGACACTGGTCCCCAGTGTCTGGAACAAACTATGCCCTCCATGGCTGACATAGCCCAATCCAGAAACCAACTATAAATTGGGAAAAAAATTGAAAACTTTAGAAAATAACTAACTAGAGCAGTTGTACCTGAACCTCACATGAAAAGGGAGGGAAGGGAAACAGCAACACATAACAACAACATTGGGAATCATATTTCACATAACATCTCTCCCCACCCATCCTGGCTAAGACCCACCCCATTCTCAGTGGTCTCCTCAGGCGCTGGTGCCTCCACCCGGGGTGTACTATCCCCTGTAGACATGGGTGGGTCCCTAATTCTGCGGAACGAGGCAAGAGGCACTTTGTCCCAGCCCTTTTGAGCAAACAGCTCATCTATGGCGACATTGTCTCCCAGATTGGAGAGCGACTCCAGGTCGGAGGTGTCACACTCCTCCGCGGGCAGGTAGCCTGTAGTGGAGACTGAACTGCCACCTCCCATGGACACACAGGGCCGTGATTCCCTAACACCTCCGCCCATACACCAAGTCCCTCCGCCTGGCTTACCTCGGCCTTTACTTGAGACGGGATGTCCGGAACTCCTCTCACCGGTTCCATCCAGGCCGAGCGTAAGCGGGCAGGATGGTCCACCGCGACCGCTGGACGGGGCTACCATGCCGGTCTTCTTCTGCGGTGGACGCTGTGAGGCAGTGGTGACCGAGTCAGCATCCTCGGATTTCTCCCGTGTTTGAGTAATTACGACCTCCTCCGCCGTCACTGCAGTGCGCATGGGGGCGGCTGCAAAAGCGGTGATTCCTCCAACTTGAGTGGTGCTGCCTGTGGTACGGCCGGGGTAAATGGTTCTTGGCTTCTCGATGACTGCATCCACCTCGAATAAGAACTCCCCACAGGCTTTGCATCGCCCGAATGGCTTCAGCTGACAAACCAGTCCTGAACAGCCGGGACAAATCACACCCAGGGCCTCAACGTCCATGCACGAATACAGGGCGAATCGTCCCCGGGGCTTTAGCTGAATCAACGTATAGGTCACCGGAGCAGCAGCAGTCAAAGTCGTGGCAGAAGGGTGAAGTGGAACCCACTATGTATGTCCGAACATGGTGACTTGCTGCTGATCCATTGTGCACTGCAAGTTTTGCGCCAAAGTCCCCACGTGTAGTCCTTCACACGACTGGACTCCTCCCCTCTTGCACTCCAGTTCGCAGGCTTTCTCCTTCCCTGGGTCACGCCCACGAGCTGAGCAGGGAGAGTGTGCCTCGTGGAGCAGTGCAATAGAAGCCCCCACGTGTAGTACCTCACACGGCTGGACTCCCCCTCTTCTCGCTCTTCAGCGTAGTCCTTTCCCTTCTTAGGGTCATGCCCACGACTTTGAGCAGGGTTGCACTTTGGGCAAAAATATGGCCGACCTACTCGGAACTCCTCCCGGCAGACATGTTCAACTCCGTCCATAGGACACACCACTATTCCGGACGAGAACCCCCACGTGTAGCGGCCTCCACTCTCACACTCCCTGGCTTCATTCTACTGGCTTGTCTAGGGGTTGCTCCGGAGGAGAGAGTGCGGGGTCACCACGCCAAGCCTTCACCACAGATGCCTGTGAGGTGTAAGCAAAGTTTCTTTACCCTCGGGTCGGTGTCCTGCCCTTGGAACCTCCACCTCCTCTCTTGAACAGTGTCTACCAGTAAAATGAGCCCCACACCATCAAAAGTCCAACACTCCTTTATTCTTCTCACATCAGAGCAAAACACAATCAGTTGGACTCCCTCAACGAAAAGAACAGACAGGGGGTGTGGATGCGAGTAGGCCTAGGCACAACTTACTCTCCTCTTTCCTTCCCGAAAGTGTCTTTTGGTCCCTTGTTCGGGGAAGACATCCCTCCAGGCGGTCTCCGGAGGCTCACCCGGCACCGGCAATTTGCTGCACCAGGTCTTCAGGTGAGTAACTCCTCCAGTCCCTTACGCCTCTGGATTCGGGTACCCACTCCCGGGGTCCCCTAGGATATCCTTTCCCCGAGGAACCCAGCGAAGGACACAGGGCTCCAGACCTCCATCCGAGTACCTCACCCCAGGCTAAAGGTGCCTGGGATGGAACACGACCTCCCGGGGTGGCCTCTAGGCCTAGGCCACCTAGACCCCCCCTCAACATGAACCACTGTCCTCAGGCTGAAGGTGCCTGGGACTCTCCCTTGACAAAGATGGCCGGCCCCCTTTATACCCTCCCCCAGCAAGCACGGCGGGCTCCCCACCCCACCATACAACCGCTGAGAGAGGCCAAAAAGAGGTACGGCACTCAGCAATGGTTCAACCCCAGCCCAAAGTGACAGCGCCACCTGCTGGGCTCCAGGGAACTATACATCACTGGTGTCTCTGCCGGTTTTAAATATACTTGTAAAGTATATGCCCGCTACATAAAAATTTACTGCAAGGTCCCCATTAATACGTCAGAGTTTTTAATTGTTTAACCTCATTGATTTAAAGTAAAGCTGGATATCTCTTATATTATATGATGCTTATTATTCCCAAGAACAATTTATAAGATCAGACATCTCGGTTACCTCTGTTGCCCAGAATATTGGCAGTTTTATTGTGTTTTTAACTTATGACCGTGTCGTAATATAATGCAATACTTTTGCTATCGCCAAATGGAAGTAATTAAGCAATTAGGCTCATTTCCAATATGAATGTGTGTATAAATGTATATGTATAGATCTGCAAAGAAAATTCTGGGGAGAATGCAAAGTCTTCACATTTATTAGACTGTTTATTTTGTACGGAGTTAAGCCTCGAACACACACGGCCTGTTTTCTCCACAAGAAAGCTGCTGGGAGAGCTTGTTGCAGAGAAAACCGTTTGTGTGTATGGTTTCTCATCGGGAAAACTGCCGGGAATCTCGACAAGAAAAATAGAGAACCTGCTCTCTATTTTCCTTGTCGGGATTCTCTGCAGAGTGTTTCCTGTCGAGAAAACCATGCGTGTGTACGAGGCTTGTATGCTTACCTTTCCCCAGGTAAGCCCGCGCATGCTCGATGAGACTTCAACGCATGCGCGGTAGCATACAAGGGTAGTGTAGGGTGTAGCAAGATGGCGGCGACGGCATCAATTGTGACGAGTACATGCTCGTCGTAGTCGATGACGTCACCACGTTCTTGCCATTCAAAAGACCGGCGGTTCTTTTGAATGGCCGTGTGTACACTCGGCGAGCAAGGCAAGCTTGCCGGGAATCTCGTCAGGGAAAACCGACGTTTTTTTTCCCGACGAGATTCCCACCCGTGTGTACGAGGCTTGTGACTGCTAAACTTGAGATGAAACAGGCATTAAATGGGCAGCCCAGTGGCAAATACGCAAGTCCAGCACCAAACACTCAAGCTAAAACAGGCATTATTTGGGCAGCCCAGTGGCAAATACGCAGGTCCAGCACCAGACACTCAAGTGCAGCACCAAATACTGAAAATAAAGAAGCACTAAAAGGGCAACCCAGTGCCAACTACGCAAGTCCAGCACCAAACACTCAAGCTAAAACAGTCATTATATGGGCAGCCCAGTGGCAAATACGCAAGCCCAGCACCAGACAGTCAGGTTCAGGACCAAATACTCAAACTAAAAACAGGCATTAAATGGACAGCCCAGTATCAAATACACAAGCCCAGCACCAAACAATATAAATACCACCAAAAGGAATCTCTATCTACCAAAAAAAAATGATAAAAATCTTGTTTGGGTACAGTGAAGCATGACCACGCAATTGTCATTCAAAGTGTGACAGCGCTGAAAGCTAAAAATTGGCCTGGGCAGGAAGGGGATAAAAGTCCCCGGTAGGCAAGTGGCTAAGAGAGCCCAGCAGCAAAAAGGCAAGCCCAGCACCAGACACTCAAGTCCAGCACCAAATATTGAAGCTAAAAAAAAAACATTTAAAGGGCCCAGCAGCAAAAACGCAAGCCCAGCCCCAGACACTCAGGTCCAGCACCAAATAGCTAAGCTGAAAAAAAGAAATAAAAGAGCCCAGCACCAAATGCACAAGGCCAGCTCCAGACACTCAATTTCAACTCCAAATACTGAATCTAAAACAAACATGAACCATTTCAGCCCCGGACCATTTGGCTGCCAAATGACCAGGCAACTTTTTGTGATTCGGAACTGCGTCGCTTTAACAGTCAATTGCGCTGTCGTGCGACACGGCTCCCAAACAAAATTGACGACCTTTTTTTCCCACAAATAGAGCTTTCTTTTGGTGGTATTTGATCACCTCTGCGGTTTTTATTTTTTGCGCTATAAACAAAAATAGAGCGAGAATTTTGAAAAAAAAGCAATATTTTGTACTTTTTGCTATAATAAATTGTTTCTCAGTTTAGGCCAATACGTATTCTTCTACATATTTTTGGTAAAAAAAATTGCAATAAGCGTATATTGATTTGTTTGTGCAAAAGTTATAGCGTCTACAAAATAGGGGATAGTTTTATGGCATTTTTATTATAAATATTTTTTTACTTGTTATGGTGGCGATCTGAGATTTTTATCATGACTGCGACATTATGGCGGACACATCGGACACTTTTGGTGCTATTTTGGGACCATTCACATTTATACACCGATCAGTGCTATAAAAATGCACTGATTACTGTGTAAATGTGACTGGCAGTGAAGGGGTTAACCAGTATGGGGCGCTGAAAGGGTTAAGTGTGTCAGAGGGAGTGATTCTAACTTTTAGGGGGCGTGGCTTACTCTGACACGTCACTGATCGCTGCTCCCGATGAGAGGGAGCAGACGATCAGTGCTGTGTCACTAGGCAGAATAGGGAGATGTCTTGTTTACAAAGACATCCCCCCCGTTCTGTCGTCCTGTGACCCGATCGCGGGACACCGGCGGACATCGAGTCCGCGGGTCCCGCGGGCACGGTCACGGAGACCATGGCGTGCGCGCGCCCGCTAGGGGGCATGTTCAAAGCAATGTTTATATACGTTGCTTTGCCTGTCCGTGCCATTCTGCCGACGTATATCTTTTTTACAGACAGCCGAACGTGTAAGTTCATCAGACAGTCACAAAGCCCGCAGCCCCGGAAGGAAGAGGGGTGAAGATGGATGCGGCCACCAGCAGGGACATTGCGGCCTTCATTTGTAGGCAAGTGCCAGTAGTCAATGCATGCTAGCCCATTATGCTTTTACTTTGCAGGGAGGGGGGGGGGTTTACTGCCTCTTTAAAGGGGCAGAACTGGGGTGTAGAAAATGGAAGTCGAGGCATTTAGCCATAAGTAGGTGTTACCAGCTAGCGGAAGGGTCGGCCCACAGCAGAGTTCGGCCTTCCTGCAAGAAGGGGATTATTCTGGCACCGGAATGAGACCCCAGAGTCAGAGGAAGCCGACGTATATCTATGTGAGGCAGTCGGCAAGCGGTTAAAAGGTCCCAGTACCAAAGACGCAAACCCACCACCAGACACTCAAGCCCAGCACCAAATATGCAAACCAAAACAAGCATTAAAAGGGCCCAGTACCAAATGCGCAAGCCCAGCACCAAACACTCAAGCTAAAACAAACATTAAGAGGTCCCAGAACCAAATGCGCAAGCCCAGCTCCAGACACTCAAGCCCAGCACCAAACACTCAAGCTAAAACAAGCATTTAAGCCCCGTACACACGATCGGTTTGACTGATGAAAACCGTCCGATGGATGGTTCTCATCAGACCAACCGATCGTGTGTGGTACCCATCGGTATTTTTTCCATCGGTTGGAAAAAATAGAACTTGTTTTACATTTTTCCGATGGATAAAAAACCGATGGGAATTTCCGATCGTCTATGGGCAAGTCCATCGGTTAAAAAACCCACGCATGCTCAGACTGAATTAGGAGACGGGAGCGCTCGTTCTGGTAAAACTAGCGTTCCTAATGGAGAGAGCACATTCGTCATTCTGCAAGTTATTGCTTCGTTTAATGCAGCGCATGTTTTGTTGCTTTAGAACGGTCTTTAAAATGTCATTTTGGCAGCAGATCTTTCTCCTGAGTTCTGCCAAACGTATGTCTTTCTTCTTTCTTGTGATCTTAGGAATAATTTGTTTAATTCTTCAAGGCCGACCTCACAAATTACATCTTTTTTTTTGTTTTTGTCTTTAAATTTGTTGTGCATTTTTTGGTGTGTCAATTTCTCAGAACAACATATTATTTTTATTCTTTACTCATGGAGGTTGGTGTCCCTTGTTATTAATTACACATTGTATTTATGAAATCTTATTGCTACTTCCAAAAAAAACACATCAGGCATGTATGTTGGCTGAAATCAAATTTCCCTTTATTTCGGAAAAAAAACAAAAAAAAACCGAAGGGTAACTATTCAGAAATTAGCAGAGAATATAAAGTCATTAGATCCCAAATGCAGACCTGACTATGATCAATAATAAAATCAACAACAGCATGAAATCAGGAGCAGCAGCCAAAGACATACATCATCCAAGCTGTGGTACTCCATCAACCTTCAATTTCTGGATGAGCAGCTCGAGGCCAGGGAATCACCTCCTGCTCTTCCCTGTAGCCTTCCTTCCACGCCTCTCTGCAGCGTTCTCTCCACGGCCCCGTCCACGCACCCTTGCAGGCTGGGCCACTGTGGGTGGTGATGTGGCAGGAGGAGGAGGAGAAGGAGGAGAGGGATTGGCCTGCTGCGAGATATGGGTGGCCTCAGTCAGCAGCCCCCTCGCCCCCATGTGTACGGCCATATATATAAGGTGCTCACAAAGGGCCCATTGTCCCACCTCCATTCTGAGCAACTTATCCGCCAGATAGGTGCTAAACCCCTCCGTAGGGTTGAGGGGGGTCCTCATGATAGCAGCAGCCTCCTGAATCATCTTTAGTGACTCCTCCTCCACTTGTGTCATCCGCCGTTGTTTTGGCAGTCTGACGTGGAGGGGAGCCACTTGGGAGACAGTGCTGCCACTAGGCCTGGGGACCTGCTGAGTCCCACTTGGCCCTGCCTCCTCCTGCCTGCCACACTCCTGACCCTCTTCCTCCTGGCTTGCCTCATCCTGTTTTTAAAATAAAATGAAAAATTTGATTATTTGGGGAATCTATCACACACAATTTTGATCTCTTTCCTGTTTTTTTTTGGGGGGGGGGGGGGTGATATCATTTATGGCTAATCCAAACAGTTCAACACAATATTACTTAGTGGACAATAATTATGATCAAAAATACTATACCTGGCTGAAGATGTGAAGATCTGGCTCTTCTAGCTCGGGAGGCTCCTCCTCCGCCTCTGCAGGGGTGGAGGGAAGGGTGGAAGGAACGCTGGAGGGAAGGGTGGAAGGAAGGGTTGAGGGAAGGCTGGAAATAGATTCCCTGGCCTCGATCTGGTCATCCAGAAATTGAAGATGTCTGTAGTACCACAGCTTGGGCTTTACTACATCGTCGGCTGCTGCTCCTGATCTCTTTGACTGGCGCACTTCCTTGTATTTTTTTTTATACGAATTACGCAGGTTGTTGATTTTATTATTGATCATAGTGTAGTCTGCATCTGGGATCCATGGCTTCATATCCTCTGCTAACTTGGTAATAGTTGCCCGACGTACATCACTCTTGTGGTACGCTGGGTGTTTCAGTTCCCACAGGTTGCGCTGTTCCTTATATTTTTCTATAAAAGTCAGCATCACCTCCGGCTCTCGTAGTTTATGCATCTTTTTGGAACAACAAGTAAAAAACAACAAAAAAAAAAGAAAAGGATCAGAATTGATTCTCCTCAACTTATCACAATATTGCCCTTTACAATCATGAAACATTAGAGGCCACTGCAGGCCCGAGTTCCCTTCTTACCTTAGTTCACTTCGTTGGTTCACTTCCGGTCGTCCTTACTCCGCGCATCCCTAATAACTTCTTTCCCCTTTTTATACCCTGCGCATGCGTGTAACTCCGCCCTCGTCACCCGCCCATGACGGACTTTTTCAGCATTTCCCCGCCCCTTAACGAACGGCGCACAGTGTGAGACGGCGACATGTCGCAGACACAGGTGGCTTTTTTACTAGAAATTACTGACGAGGAAAGCCCGGAGGCGGAAATGTCACGATCCAGTAAAAAAAGAAACAAGGCGACTAATATGTCTTTTTCTGAGATGGCGGAGATGGTGGACATTCTGCGGAGGAAGGATTACGATGGCAAGCATGGCCCATGCGACACCCCTAATCTCCGGAAGTCACAAATTATGGACAAAGTTGCGAAGACTCTCTATAAAAAATATGGGGTCAGGAGATCCAAGGAACAACTCCGTAAAAGGTGGTCAGACCTGAAGCTCAGGGAGCCGGAGCAGTATAGGAAGCTTATAAAAAGCATTGAAAAAAGTAAGTTTTTTTTACTGTGTTCTTTCACATTGTAATATGCATTCTTCCATGTTTTGCACCATGTGCTTGGCTTGACTGGTTTCACATTTTAAAATCTCAACTTTTCTGTTAAGTGGAGAGTCCACTTATTTGCTAAATGTGTTGAACAAAAAATTGCTGCTCTTCCCCCAAACATGTTTGGCACATATCCACGTAAACTACACGTGGGCATGCCTCATTTTACTTCAACAATGTTTATCTACAAATTGTTGGCTAGGTGATGTGTTGTAAGGAAATTTAGAATGTGAATGAAAGAATAAACTGTATTCTGGGTAAAGGAGATGACACTCCAGCAGTTGTGTACTCTTTTTTGTTCTTCATCAAGATACTATACTCTGGGCCACATGACCAAATTTCTTAACGGTGTCACACACAGGTGGTCCAGTGGATACCTTGGTGGTTATCCAAGTGTATTTGTGAGTGTCCTCAAAAATAACATGTTGCTTTGTTGAGTTTGCAAGATCTCATATGTTTATCTTGAAACTCAGGGCCAAATATCAATTGGACCCCACTTTAAAACATTGAGATTCCATTTTCAGGCCTAAAAAGTCTGTGTGCTAAAGGATACATTATTTTTTCAATTCCCATAGGGGAGAGGAGACTGGGAGGACACCATGCTCAGGAGACGAGGAACCCCACACCACAGAAACTCCCCGAAGATCCCAAAGCAGACCAAGTTCAGCAGGTTCAGGAAGCGGAGGGGGAGAAGGCGGAGGTGGAGGAAGGAGAGGTGGAGGAAGGAGAGGTGGAGCTTATCAGCACAACAGGTCAGTGTCTGTCACCACAACTTCAAGGTAAATACAGATGTAGGCCTGCATAGTTTTAAAATATTTGTTTCTTTTTAGGGACTGAACGTGGGGGTGTGTCAGGAAGTCCAAATCCTCCATTCTCGAGTGCCAGCGCCAAAATAATCATTCAGGAAATCATGGAATGCAGTAGCGAAATGGACATTATGAGAAAGAGAATGATTGTGATTGAGCAAAAATATAAAAACATGATAGATATTTTGGGGAGAATAGTGTGAACCCCCCCCTTTTTGTGTGTTTTGTTATGCGTCCGAAATTTTCTATGGGATTTCCACCAGCCCAAATGTGAAGATGCACACACTGACTCAACATGTGCTATCTGCCGTCACAGGATATCTATGTCCCTGTTTTGGGGGTGCAACCTCTTCCTCCCTCCTCAAGTAGGGGAGAGGAAGGGTTTTCACCCCCAAAGCACGTCCATTGATCCCCCATGATGGCAGATAGCACATGTTTACCTTAGCCATGGGATCATGTTGAAGATACCCATTTGAGCCCCAAAAATAAAGTGTGGTTCTTCACATTTGGGATGGATCAGAGGTAACATCACCCCATCTCCTGTTTGTCTTTTTCACTGTGTTATTTTATTACTTTTTTAGTAAAAAAATTTTGGCTTTTGACCCATGCATGTTTCTGCCAAAAAAGCCGCTCAAAAAAAAAAATAAAAATAAATAAAAGACAACCAAAACTGTGGTGCAATCAATAAAAACATTCGGGAAGTCTAAAAAAGGTGTGCCTTTTTCTTTCTATGCTCAATAGCAGTTCTGAAGATGCAAAAAGAGTGTTTTTACCTCTGAGATTTGAGGCTATTTACTAAGTACAAATACACTTGGCACTACTAGAACCTGGGAGACACATAAACCACAAATACAAGAATGACAACACAAGTTAGTAGTAAATCAAATATTTTTTTTTATTTTAAAAAGGTAAAAACAAAGGTCAGATGTGGTCTGGCATTGCGATGGCCCCCCTACCCGTGAAGTACTCAACGTATTTCTGACGTACTTCACGGGCACTTTGGGGGGCCAAGCCAGTACGGGCAGTGCTAAGGCCGGTCAGATTTATCAGTTCAGAGGGACCGGCCTCAGGCCCAACTAATGACACATAATTTGTGGAGAATTTCCGTAAAAAATTGTGCAACAAGCAGCAGCAGTACACAATGTTGTTGAGTTTATAATCCGCCAAATTGATAGCTGTCTGGAACAGGCGGAACCGGCTGGCCATTATCCCGAAGGCATTCTCCACAACTCTCTGGGCTCTGGCCAGCCGGTAATTAAAAACCCTCCTCTCCGGGGTGAGGGTGCGTTGGAGAAACGGCCGCATGAGGTGTGGTCCTAGTCCAAAAGCTTCATCCGCAATGAAAACGAACGGTAGCCCTTCCACGTTCTCTGCATCTGGAGGCAGTGCAAGACCCCCAGCCTGCAGACGGTGAGCGAACTCCGTCTCAGCGAATACTCCGCCATCGGACATCCGGCCGTTCTTCCCCACGTCCACATACAGGAACTCGTACCGTGCCGATACCACCGCCATTAACACTATGCTATTAAAACCTTTATAGTTAAAATAGTATGACCCCGAACGGGGGTGGCGGCACTATGTGGACGTGCTTCCCATCAATTGCCCCTCCACAGTTGGGGAAATCCCACCGCTGGGCAAATTGGGAGGCCACAGTCAGCCATTCCTGTGGTGTGCTAGGGAACTGTGGAGTCAAACAAAAAGAAGACATTAGTACGGTTTATGTTTACAGTGCAAGCAGATTACACACAAAAACATTGTTGGCCAACATCATTCTAACTAGGGTTGTCCCGATACCACTTTTTTGAGACCGAGTACAAGTACCGATACTTTTTTCCAAGTACTCGCCGATACCGATTACGATACTTTTTTTTCAATGTCATGTGACAGTTTGAAAGATGGGGACTGATAGGTGGCACTGACAGGTGGCACTTATGGGCACTGACTGGTGACTGGCGCTGATGGGCACTAATAGGTGGCTGGCAATGATAGATGGCACTGATAGGTGGCACTTATGGGCACTGATGGCACTGATAGGTGGCACTTGTGGGCAGTGATAGGTGGCACTGATAGGTGGCACTTGTGGGCACTGATAGATGGCACTGAAAGGTGGCACTTATGGGCACTGATAGATGGCTCTTATGGGCACTGACAGGTGGCACTTGTGGGCAGTGATAGGTGGCACTGATAGGTGGCACTTGTGGGCACTGATGGCACTTGTGGGCACTGATTGCACTGATAGATGGCACTGATTGCACTGAAAGGTGGCACTTGTGGGCACTTATGGGCACTGATAGATGGCACTTATGGGCACTGATAGGTGCCACTTGTGGGCACTGATAGGTGGCACTTGTGGGCACTGATAGCATTGATAGATGGCACTTGTGGGCACTGATAGATGGCACTATCTGTGCAATCAGTGCCATCTATCAGTGCCCACAAGTGTCACCAATCAGTACCCATAAGTGACACCTATCAGTGCAGTCAGTGCCATCTACCAGTGCCACCTAATAGGTGGCACTGGTAGATGGCACTGATTGCACTGATAGGTAGCACTTGTGGGTACTGATAGGTGGCTGGCACTGAAATGCTGTGGGGAAAAAAAATGACACAGGATTTAAAAAAAAAAAACTGCTGCAACGCCCATCTTGGTACACCCTGCACTCGGCTGAAGTAAGCAGCAGCAGACATCTTGTTACACCCAGCCCATATAGCTCGGGCTGGGTGTAACAAGATGTCTGCTGCTGCTTACTGCAGCCAAGTGCAGGGTGTACCAAGATGGGCGTGGGGACGTTCAGCCGCTGACGGCGACCGAATGTGACAGCACCGGTCACCGATCCTGATGCGGCTGCGCCCTGCACCCCTGCCAGCTTACCAAGTTCAACTGCAGGTGAGGGACTCACTCTCCGCCCCGGGAAACCGTCCATCGACTGTGCCCGCCCTCTCCAGCCAGACTCCGCCCACACTTTCCTTCAGAGACTCAGCCCGCCCCCTCTCCAGCCAAACTCCGCCTGCACTAGCTCTGTCGACAGACTCTGTCCGCCCTCTCCAGCCAGACTCCGCCCGCACTCCCCCGCCCTCCCCAGCCACTGACTCCACCCGCCCTCTCCGGCCACAAAAAAAAAGTATCGGGTGAAGCATCGGGAGCATTTGCGCGAGTACAAGTACTCGCGCAAATGCTTGGTATCGGTCCCGATACCGATACTAGTATCGGTATCGGGACAACCCTAATTCTAACATTATTATTTAGGGGAGTATTTCCTACCAATAAACAAAGGCCCACTTAGCAGATGCCTCACCCCCGCTGAGTGGACATTCTAAAATAAACTAAGGGGGGGCTAAGGTGATTGTGGGGGATCCAAAAAAAGGCAAAAGCACTCTGCTGAGCTTGATTGAGAACTTTAACATTTTTAACATCTTTAGGGGGGGGAGGGAGGGTTGTCAAACTACGCGGGCAATGACCGTAAAAAAATGAAAAGGAAAATAGAAGGCTAGCTGGGTTTGCGCCCAGGATAGCATGCTGAAGAGGTTAGTGAAGGGAAATAGGCATGTAGGGCCCAAAAAGGCCTTTACAGGTAAAAACAGGCATGGGGAAAATGGGGACATTACCAGGATATTACAAAAAGGCAAATTTGGGTTAGGAGGGGAAAAATAAGAAGATTCTAAAACAATAAAAACATATAATGTGAGTTTAAAGGAGCAAAATTACCTTCATATAGTCCTTCTGCAGGACCTGAATGATGGCCGAACACGTCTCAGGGATAATGATCCCGAGAGCCTGGGGGGCGATGCCTGTTGAGAACTTGAGGTCCTGCAAGCTTCTCCCAGTCGCCGGGTATCTCAACGTGGCAATAAAGCCTCTGCTCGGCAGTGATGGCCTGGCGCATCACAGTGTCCTGCCTCGTGATATAGGGGGACAGCAAATCCAACAGACGGTAAAATACGGGGTCCGTCATCCTGAGATAATTCCTGAAATCATCAGGATTATTCTCATGGATTTCCCGCAGCAGAGGCATATGAGAGAATTGGTCCCGCTGGAGCAACCAATTCTTAGTCCATGAACTCCTCCTCACCCTGTTCACAGACTGAACTCGGGTTACAGTGTTAACTGCAACACCAAGCCCAAAGCCAGCACGAGCTCGAGAACGAGAACGCACTTCAAACATGGTTTTAAACCGGTCGGCTGGTCAGAACGCACTCAAACAGAACGCACCGTGTAACAGCAAGGCCTGAGAAGAACGACCTGAAAAACAGTAAACGAACGGCCAAGAAGGCACTGCAAGGCAGTAACGACCTGACTGCACGCACTGAATCACAAATACATACCCACAAGCACAAACTGAACACCAGGAAACAATCTGCAAAGCACGGAGACTGAAAAGCGCGAATCGGCTCTCACCAAACTTTTACTAACACGCGGTAACACGAAATCAGCAAAAGCAGCCCAAGGGGTGGCGCCATTAGATTTGTTCGGCCCTTTTATAGCGCGTCGTACGTTTTGTACGTGCCGTCGTTTTCTTGCCGTTGGATTTTTAACTGATGGTGTGTGGCCAAGACTGATGAAAAACAGTTTCATCGGATTTCAAATCCATCGGACGAAAATCCATAGGTTATCCGATCGTGTGTATAGGGCTTTAGAGGGCCCAGAACCAAATACGAACATACAGCACCAGAAACTCAAATCCAAAACCAAATACTCAAGCTAAAACAAGCAACTAAAGGGCCGAGTTCCAAATACACAAGCCCAGCACCAAATACTCAAGCTAAAACAAACATTAAGAGGGCCCAGAACCAAATACTCAAGCCCAGCACCAGACACTCAAATCCAGAACCAAATACTCAAGCTAAAGCAAGCATTAAAATAACTCAGTACCAATACACAAGCCCAGCACCAAATACTCTAAAATAAACATTAAGAGGGCCAAGAACCAAATTGTAATGTTCTTATCCTGTAATGTTCTTATCTCTCCACTGGGGACTCCGACATCTCCACCAACTCCGTGTAATGTTCTTATCCTGTAATGTTCTTATCTCTCCACTGGGGGCTCCGACATCTTCACCAACTCCATCACAGATAGATGACGTCACAACGACATCACCGGGCTCCTCCTCTTATCCCTACTTAAACAGCCGTCGCCATTTGCTTGACGTTCGTGCTAGGAACCTGACGCCAGGCAAAGACCTCCATCAGAAGACTGCCATCTTCACTCACTATTGGGCCGGTCAGAGCCCCGACTTCCATCTCCCTATTGGGCCGGACAGAGCCCCGACTGCCATCTCTCTTTTTGACCCGGACAGAGCCCCTCTGCCTCCTCGCTTTTGGGCCAGACAGAGCCCCTCTAACTTCCAACTTTTGGGCCGGTCAGAGCCCCTTCCCCACTGGTAGTCAGAGGCACTCCACTGACCTACCCTCAGTCAGCCTACTCTGCTGGCAGAACTCCCTTCCTATGCCACTACAATAGGAGACCAGTATTTCTCTCCGGAAATCACTGGGTGACACCAACACCAGAAGTCCACTCACAGCAAGTATCCTTCCGTTTACTATAAACTGTATTCCTGTGTACTGCTACTACACTCAAGTTACCTCTGGTGCTCCCCCTTATGGCTGTGTATTACCACACTAAACAAAAACCACTTGTATTTCCAATCTTCCTTCCTGATGTCTGTCAAATTGAAGTTAACTGTTTAGTATATCATATTCATAGACTTCCAAAGCTGTGATCCACGCCAACCATTATAGTTACACTAAAAAAAAAAAAAAAACACAAGAAGAGAGGCGCCTCTAATGCCGCGTACACACGACCGTTTTCAATGGTTTTATTATTAAAATACTCTACTATTGAACTCTACTATTGAACTCAATTATACAATGTTATACTTTTATATGATACTTATGTATCATATAAGTACAAAAGTACATTGTACAAATGTTATTATTAAGCATTAATTAAAAGCTTTATGGTTTAAAAAAAAAAATGACGTTTTTTATCGAAGTGATTCTTCTCAAGCCTGCCTTGCCTACACACTATCGTGAAAAAAAATGCTCGAGCAAAGCGCGGTGACGTACAAAACGTACAACGGCACTATAAAGGGGAAGTTCCATTCGGATGGCGCCACCCTTTGGGCTGCTTTAGCTGATCCTCGTGTTAGTAAAGTTTGGTGAGAGACGATTCGCGCTTTTCAGCCTCGTGCTTTTCAGTCCCTTACAGCGTGACGAATGTGCTATCTCCATTATGAACACTAGTTTTACCAGAACAAGCGCTCCCGTCTCATAACTTGCTTCTGAGCATGCGCGTTTTTTTCACGTCGTTAAAGCCTACACACGGCCGTTTTTCACGACGAAAAACGACGAGAAAAAATAGAGCAGGTTCTAAATTTTTAATAACCATTTTTCACGTCGCAAAAAATGCTCTGGAGCCTACACACGATCGTTTTTAATGACCATTAAAAAATTGCATTTTTCTCGTCATGAAAAACGGTTGTGTGTACGCGGCATAAGAGTAGGCGTTTGATAACACTTTAATTAGCATATGATGTATGCACTCACATTTGGATGTGTAAAAACGAGCATATTAGACGACCTGCTTCTTGGATCCACTGCGCTGTGCTGGTATCACTCTATCAGATGGAAGCTGATTACTCTATCAGATTATCGTTACACTGCCTGAAGCATTACACAAATACGCAAGCCCAGCACCAGACACTCAAATCCAGAACCAAATACTCAAGCTAAAGCAAGCATTAAAATAACTCAGTCCCAATACACAAGCCCAGCACCAGACACTCAAATCCAGAACCAAATACTCAAGCTAAAGCAAGCGTTAAAATAACTCAGTCCCAATACACAAGCCCAGCACCAAATACTCAAGCTAAAACGAACATTAAGAGAGCCCAAAACCAAATACGAAAGCCCAGCACCAGACACTCAAATCCAGAACCAAATACTCAAGCCCAACATAAAATACTCAAGCCCAACTGTAGCACACCCTCGTAGGAGCTGCTGGTTTAATTTTGGGCCTTGCGCGTTACCTCGGTATTCGTTGTCTAGGGGAAGAAAGTCTGTAGAAACTCCAATGTCCACACAAGATGTAAAACCTTAAACAGTTAGGTTTTATTTTCCTTTTCGCATAAACATATAGAAAGGTGAAGGGAAGGGGTAGGTTCAGGCACACGGTACAGATCAATGGCGAGAACTCCTCAAAGAATACAGTCACTCACCACTCTCCCTGGAGTGAGTATTGCTCACCCAGATAGGCCCCTCTCACCTGGCCTAGCAGCCGGTATGATGCACGAACAATAATCAGGACCAGTCTCTGCCACAGACTGGCGGTGCACAGAATTTGGATAACTTGGGATCCTCTGCCACAGGACTTAACACCCGAACTTCCAGCCAAGCAGTCAAGAGCCTTTAAGCCAACCCGGCAGACTGCAAGGTAACTTTGGTTGTGGTGTATCCTCCAATAGAATTACCAGGCCCTCCTCAAGACACCAGACTTCCGCTTGGTCTTTTCCAGGACAGGTCCTCCCCTGGTTTCCTCCTGTAGCGGGTATCAATATTTAGGGGAAGTGTCTGGGCGGTAGCATGGCCCAGATGCACTAATTACTAGGGTTTTATGGCCGTTTTGGTTCGTGGAAGATATCAATGGTGTCCAGTTCCCTGCGGCCCCTGGGTGGCGCTGTCGCCTCGGGCTGGGGTTGAACCACCATTGCATGGCCGTGCCTTTTTTTGTCCTCTCGCGGCAGTAGTACAGCGGGGCGGGGAACCCGCTGTGCCTGCTGGGAGAGGGTATAAAGGGGGCGGACATCTTGCGCACGAGGTCGAGCACCAGGCACCTTCAGCCTGGGGGCTGCTGTCCGTTCGTCCTTGTCCAGGTGCCTTTGGCCTGGGCACGAGGAGTCGAGTTCCATCCCAGGCACCTTAAGCCTGGGGTGAGGTACTTTGCAAGAAGGCCTGGGGCCCAGTACCTTCCACTGGGTCCCGCGAGGGATGAAGTATTCCTAGGGTGCCCCCGGAATTGGGTGCCCGAATCCAGGGTGTAAGGGACCAGAGATGTGACTCTCCCGAAGAGCTGGTACAGCATAATGCCGGTGACGGTGTGGGCCTCTGGAGACCGTCCGGATGGATGTCTTTTCCTGACAGGGGCCATTTATCCTAACGGAGGTATTCTATGTTCTTGTGGTCAGTGGCGGGGATCCAACTGAACCAGGTCGGTGGCAGAGAGCTATCATCAAGGTCTGTGGCAGAGGCCTCTACGTTCACCAAGGTTTGTGGCAGAAACCAAATTTACAGTCGGTGGCAGCGACTGTGTGCCAAGCCTGTTTGCACTATACGGAACAGGAGAGAACTTTAATTCTTTGATTGTGCCTGGACCTTCTCCTTCCCACACCTGTCTGTTCTTCAAGTTCAACCAGTCTACTCTTCTAGGACTATTTGTTGCTCAAACAGAATAAATAAGTGTTGGACTTTATTTGGTGTGGAACTCAAGTTACTGGGAGCTAAGTGCCCTGCCTGCAACAGTGGCAATCATCCTCCACAAGAGAAGCTGAAGCTCCGGACGTGAACACAGACCCGAAGGTAAAAGGTTTAGCTCACGCCTCTGCATAACACACATCAGAGGGCACGAGCTGGTGGTGCGTCCCCCCCCATTCTTCTCCCTGGTACCCCTAGACGAGTCAGCCAGCCGCAAAGAGAGAAAGAGGGAGAAGTGGGTAAAGGGGGTGCCGCTACACTCCATTGAGTGGCTTCCTCCCTCAAGACGGACAGCCCAGGATCACCTTCAATGTGCAGACCCAGTCAGCATAACAGGGCCTGCCTGTTGGAGTTGCGGCCTCGGACCAGCATGGTTCTGATGCCAAGACTCACACAATAAACCCCTCACGCCAGGAGGGCCATGAGGGGACGAAGGACCCCAAAATATGGCGTCTGCCCTTTAAGTACCCTTACCCAGCATGCTCAGCGGGTAGACCACGCCCACTGAACTGTTCCCGGGGGAAGGTACCCAATACACTCTGGCTTGTCAATCTTCCACATTGGCCTGAGGTGGTAACGCCACCTACAGGCAACAATGGGATGTTTTCGTAGCACAGCCATAGCCGAAACAGAGGCTAATTTAACATCAATTATTTACATCTGAGCCTAGCTATTGGCTCAGATACCCTCTAAATTGAAACATAGCGCCCAGTCATTGGGAGCAGGGCGCTACACAACACTAAATAAGAAGAAGGAAGAAAACTTTGTAACCCTTGAACCGAGTTGGCTTTTCCTGCTAAAAAAAATAATAAAAGATTTTATCAGTGAAGTGATACTTTTATTTTCTATCCTTCCTTCATTTCTCCTTAATGGGGATTTTCACTAGGCATCAATGGATTTCTCCTCCACTCCACACTCCAAAACAGCCTGTTAATTCCCTTTTCTTTTTGTAATTGACAATTTTTATTGAATTTTTGTATTTTTTCAATACAAAAAAAGAAGAATAACAAACACTGGAAATCTTGCAAGAATCCAAAAGCAATCCCTCATAGAGTACATACATTAATACACTTAGGTACCGATTGAAGCCTACAAATCTGCAGCCACAGTCAGCTACCATATAGTGTGTAAACTATAGGAAGCTCAAGAAAACTAGTTGTGCAATAACATTGTACTGGTTTCCTAGGGGGGGCGTTCCCAGTGACTTCAAGCCCAAGGAAGTAGATCAGATGCCTACTGGTTTCATATACAAGACATCCAGAAAACAGCAAGGAAAAGAAGAAAGAGGAAACAAAGGAAGGAGAGGTAGAAAAAATAGAAAGACAAAGCTCGTCACTCCTGGACAGGGCTGGTACAAGGGGTGGGCAGAAGGGGCGGGACCATTTACTGGAGGAAGGGGGGGGCGCAGTAGAGGCCACGCTACATAGATATGACAACATGTGCCGAGTGCGCTCCTACACCCAGCACAAGCCTGAGACTAGCCCCGCCCTGCCCCTCACTTCCCGATCAGGCGAAGTAATCTCCACCCGACAGGTGCTTCCTAGTCACGGAACGCTATATCCGCCCCTTGCAGAGTTGCACGAGCATCGGGAGCGTGCGGGAACGAGTGGCACAAAGTCGTCTGCTGTGCGCAGGCGCCATGTACAGAGCCTTTGTACAGAGTACCATGTACCATGTACAGAGCCAAAGGCGGCTCTCTAATTAGGCAAATTAGGCGGTCACCTAAGGCCTCGCACTCACAGGGGCCTCGCGGCTGCCTAATTTGCCTGTGATCAATACTAATGTCGGCGTCATCGGATCTTTCTATTACCTCTCTCTCTTTCTCACCTCCTCCTCTCCCCCCCTCTTGCATTGGCTGAATATGTCTGATGGGTGAGGAGGGTGCCCTGGAAGTGGTGCTGATCACCTGTGTGCTAGATCCGTGCATTCTCTGCAGCCATTTTTCTTGCTTGAATTATTTTTCCCATTATGGGCGTGAGTGGGGCCTCATGTCTAAGTTTTGCCTAAGGCCTCACAAAGCCTAGAGCCGCCTCTGTACAGAGCTGTTCATGTTCGGAGCCTTTTGGCGGCTCCGTAGTGCTTCGTACTGCGCAAGCCCTGCGCCTGCGCAGTACAGGGCGGGCATTATTTGACGGGGGACCTTTCTCGTCACAACCGGCGTGACATCACTGAGAGGCTGGCCGGGAGACAGGATGGGAAACGAGCATGGAGTGCTGCCACCCGCCGGAGCTATGAAATGGGAGTGCAATCAAGGAGGAGGAACCAAGCAGGGCATCATCACACAAGTAAGCAGATTGCCATCTGCAAATGGCATAATTAACTTTGAATGGGGGGGGGGGCTAAGGGGAATTTGCTTAAAGAGGAAGTAAACCCTTGTAAATATAAAAAAAAAAAAAAAACTAGCCTGCAAGAGAAAGGCATAATGAGCTAGTATACTACAGCATACTAGCTCATTATGTGTCACTAACCTGAGATCGAAGCCCCCGAAGTCCGCCTCGGTCCGTCCACCGCCGCCGCCATGTCCCCTCTCGCTAGTTCCGGGCATCGCCGCTCTGATTGGCCAGAGCGGCGATGACGTCACACGCAGGCCGGCAAGGTCCCATTCATAAAACCGGCAATGACCCCGGCCTGCTAGTGCGCATGCGCGTGGCGTCATCTGCGCTATTTTTAAAAGCAAATAACTCCTTAACCGTAAACAAGAACGAAAAGATCTTCTGGATAGCAGCACTCCAAAAATAAAAGTCTTTATTTAAAAATCCAGGAATCCAAACACACACCGTACATCACGACACACTGGTCAAAAACTGGCTAACGCGTTTCACACTGTACTAGTGCTTATTCATCCGCTATGAATTCCACACCTGAGCGGCTCCCTTTTCCCCAACTCCTTAACCGTGTAGGTTAAGGAGATATTTCATGCACCTACAGGTAAGCCTTAATCTAGGCTTACCTGTAGGTGTATGTTGTCAGAGTGGGTTTACAACCACTTTAATTAGCAAAGTTATTGGTAATTTGCAGCAGGAAGGGGTTAATGCACTGTCACTGATGCATTAGTATAGATCCCATCGTCTGTAGGTGCTGAAGCTTTTCACAGCGGGGGGGGGGGCGCAGTTTTTCATCTTCGCCCTGGGCACCGGATGACCTTGTCCCGGCAATGCTCCTGGATATAGAAAGAGTCAAGACCACAATTGGATGAGGGTCTATGAGGCTCATGGAGGATCTTCCCTGAAATGCCGAAGTTCCCAAACCATACGGTGCCAATCTACCTTATCAGCCAGGCGTGCTGTTAGGGATTCCATGATTTCTACATCCTTGAGCCTAGCATAGAGCTAGGTTGATGTCGGCGGTGTTTGTCTCTTCCATTGGAGAGCTATCAAACACCTGCCCGCGGTTAAGATATGACTGGTCAGTTTCTTGGCTAATCGAGGTAGTTTAGGGGGGGAGTAGCCATAATTTTTTTTTTTTTAATGTTTATTAACCATTTAAGGACCGTGTCACGCCGATATACGTCGGCAGAATGGCACGGCTGGGCATATCAACGTATATATACGTCGCCTTTAAGAGGCAGCATTGTGGGCGCGCACGCGCGTCCGTGAGCTCCGTGAATGTGACCGCAGGTCCCGCAAACTCGATGTCCGCCGGGAGTCCCGCGATCGTCTCACCGAGAGGAAGAACGGGGAAATGCTGATGTAAACAAGCATTTCCCCGTTCTGCCTAGTGACAACGACACTGATCACAGCTCCCTGTAATTGGGAGCAGTGATCAGTGTCGTGTCACACGTAGCCACGCCCCCCCCCCACAGTTAGAACACATCCCTAGGACACACTTAGCCCCTTCAGCGCCCCCTACTGGTTAACCCCTTCACTGCCAGTGTCATTTTTACAGTAATCAGTGCATTTTCATAGCACTGATCGCTGTATAAAGGACAATGGTCCCAAAATGGCGTCAAAAGTGTCCGATGTGTCCGCCATAATGTCGCAGTCACGATAAAAATCGCTGATCGCCGCCATTACTAGTAAAAAAATAATAATAATAAAAATGCCATAAAACTATCCCCTATTTTGTAGACGCTATAACTTTTGCGCAAACCAATCAATAAACTCTTATTGCGCTTTTTTTACCAAAAATATGTAGAAGAATACGTATCGGACTAAACTGAGGAAAAAAAAAATTATATATTTTTTGGGGATATTTATTATAGCAAAAAGTGAAAAATATTGCTTTTTTTTCAAAATTGTCGCTCTATTTTTGTTTATAGCGCAAAAAAAAAAAAACGCAGAGGTGATCAAATACCACCAAAGGAAAGCTCTATTTGTGGGCAAAAAGGAACGTCAATTTTCTTTGGGAGCCACGTCGCACGACCGCGCAATTGTCAGTTAAAACGACGCAGTGCCGAATCGCAAAAAGTGCTCTGGTCTTTGGGCAGTCAAATGGTCCGGGGCTGAAGTGGTTAAATCTTCAGTTCCTTTTTTTGTTAATAATTTTTTAACATTGTTTTAGACTGCCCCAGCGGGCAGAGCTAGTACACGTATACCTGAACCCTAAGAAGAAGGTGGTGTAATGAGAACTGGACCGTGGCATTGGAAAAGAGGATCTCAGCAGCACAACGCTGGTTTTGCCAGTCAGGTGAGTATGTTCCGACTTCAAAGTAGTCCCTGCACTACTTTGGTCCGATTTTGATGCCACTTACACAGGCATTCCCTGAAATCGCGGCCGCGAATCGCAGCAAAATTGCGGCCGCGAAATCGCTGTAAAATCGCGCGACTTTGAAGTCGCAGTAGTGTGAAAGGGGCCTTAATCTCAAAAGAAAAAAGTCAGATCACCATGACCATGCTGTGTGGTAGAGCTATGCCAAATTCAGAAATGGATGGACAGGAATACAAAGCCCATGGAGATCTCCAATTAATGTACAGTATTTCGAGCTGTTTGCATGGAGCTCGGCTTTACCACTTAGGAATTGCAGAACTATAATCTTCATTTTTCTTCCGTTTGTGTTTTTTTCCTTTAGTTATGGCTTGTCAAGTATTAGTTTGGCCAAGCTTCATTTGTAATCGATGATGACAAATACAATTAAATTTTCCTTCTTCGGAATGTTAATGGCTTCAATAATCCTATTAAGAGGGGAACATGTTTTATCCCGTATTAAGTCATCAAAGACCAGTATTGCTTTACTACAACAAACTCACTTAGATACTTTACAGACTAAGGGCTTGGGTACCTCTCGGGTCGAACTTTGATTATATTCCTGGTCCAAAAACCTAGGTGGAATTGTTATGTTAATTATTAAATCTCTTACATTTCAACCTACAGATGTATGTCAAAGATAAAGTAGAGAAGGCACTCACATTGCCTCATCTGTAAATAATTATGGGAATACAAAAATAGGGGACCCAAAGGGTCAGACTTTAACGGCACAGTAAACAATAGGGATATAGAAAAATAATCTTTAATAAAACATAGACACATACATGGTATACAAAAGGACAAAAAAAGGTTGTTAAAAACCATATACATAGAAATACACAGTATATGATATGAGCCCCAGTGCATCAACGCGTCTCGCTGTTAAGCTTCATCAGGACGCATTCGGGATTCATTAGTTGCAAGAACAAGGAAAGCGGGTCTCACTATCTTGCAGGAGAGTCAATCTTGGTCAACATATAGTAAAATATGTTTTTTCCCATAGAGGAAGAATGGGTTGGCTCACAGGGAGAGAGCAATTCTCATAACAGGGAGTAAAGGGAACCAGATGGCTCCTCAGTTAAGGTGTCCTCGTGTTGTAGCCTCAATCAGGGTTTTTTTTTTTTTTTTAAACAAAAAGCAAAAAACCGAAAGGAGCAAAGAGTACTCATATACAAAGTATATATATGCAGGTAGATATAATCAACCAATCCGAAGTTTCCAAAAGACAAGTAAACACAGCTGTATCCAAACTTTTAGGAATTTACCATGCTCAGAGCTGTATTAAAGTGTTTACAATGGATTAGTGGTGATGGCGTATCAAAGTAACCCCCTGGGAGAGAGCGGAATCCTCTCCTGCAAGATAGTGAGACCTGCTTTCCTTGTTCTTGAAACTAATGAATCCCAAATGCGTCCTGATGAAGTCTGTAACGGCACCCCAAGTATGAAAGGGGTTAACACCATTAGGATATTCCCTTTCCAACCACACGACAGCCACCAGACACTCCAACCAGCCGAATAAGACCCCATACGAATGATTCTCCCCCCAGATACTAGACAACGCTCTGTATTCAAGTTCCAAAACAGGGAATGACTTTATTTTTAAAACACATGGTAACACATTTCTCTTCAAAACCCTCCCCTCCCATCCTTTGGGGAACAGGGCGGGTTAAACTGTCCAATGACAATGGTGATACAGGTCAGGTGTGTTCAGACTTCTCCTTTGATAAACAGTCTTAGGCAGGAGGGTTGAATCCCCCCCCCTCCTCACAGAAGACACTTCCACATCCCATAATATGGAGCCAAACGGTTTACCAAGCTCCAATCCACATCATCAAAATGAAAGGACCTGTAGCATGGGTGAGGCTCATTAGCATTACACAAGGAGACAGGAGACATATCTGCCTCTCTTAATTTAACCTGTTGAGTTCATAAAACAGTGAATAGTTCTTTGCAGATATCCTGGGGAATATGGTGGATAAATATTACAGACCCATTTTAAGCAATCCAAGCCATATTCTCAATGTCCATTGTTTCCTGGCTCACCCTGTGTCCAAAGTGACCCCCATGTCACACATCTCCCCTTTTGGCAGGAGACTAACAGAGGAGGGGACTCCGAAGTTAGTCCATAGTTCCATTCCTCTAATGCCTGGACAACCCATCAGCATGGCCATTTTGCTTACCGGGTCAGTAGCTGATGGTGACGTTGTAAGGTTGCAGGGCGAATAATGTAATTCAGTTCTGGAACAGTCACTTGCTTTGCTCTCTCAATGGCTCCCAAAACTTGTTGCTGGTGCTCTTGGGAGAGGTACGGCAAAACCTGGGCGCAAATCCCATTTAACCTTTTGACAATTTCAGCCTGTTTGTGCATTTCAATGTTCAAGCCATGGGACATCTCATAATACATGACGTAGTGTCGTTGCATTTCCGATTTCTCCCTGGCCAACTTGTCACATTCCAATTCTAGGCTGTGATATTGAGCCTGATCTAAGGTACATGTTGGGGAAGATAGTCTTACCCAGTTCTCAGCCGCAAGCAGGCCGGTTCCAGCAGCATGGGTCTGGGCACAGGTAGTCACGGGGTTGGCTTCAGCGGGGCCCATCGGGGCGTAAGCAGAAATGAGGGGGGCCAAATCATTCCCCAGTAGTACATCCGCTGGCAAATCCTTCATCACCCCCACATTCACGTGTCCCGAACTAACCCCCCAATCCAGGTGAACACGGGCAACGGGTAGCCGGAAGACGGTGCCTCCCGCTACTCTTACGGTTACAGTGTCTCCGGTGTGTTGGCTCTCTGGGATGAGGTTCTTCTGTAGTAGGGTCAGGGTGGCACCAGTATCACGTAGGCCATTGGCTACCTTTCCATTGACCCAGACAGTCTGCCTGTGTTGCTGCCGGTTGTCCCGGTTAGCTGCTTGTATTGGATCAGCCTCGTGCAGGACGCCCCAATGTTCTTCCTCCTCAACGCAGTGGACCGCAGGCATGGATGTGCGGGGGCTCCCCCTTGCTGGCTGTCTCCATGACTGGGACTGTCTGGCTGGATTCAACGGACAGTCTGGCTTTTTGTGCCCTAGCTGTTTACACCCGAAACACCTGATGGGTTGTGAGTAGCCCTGGGAGTTGAACCTGGGCTGCTGAGAATAAGTGGCCGCTGGAGGTGGTGCTGTAGGGAGGTACGACTGTGGTTGGTAGGCGATAGCCGGAGGGGGTGCCGCTGATCGATAATCCACCTGAGCTGTTGTCTTGACCACAGGGTTATCCAGTTTGCGGGCGTCTGTGTATTCGTCCGCCAGGCGAGATGCTTCAGGCAAGGTGAAAGGTTTTCGGTCCCGGACCCACTCTCTGACTGCCAGGGACAGTTTGTCAAAGAAGTGCTCCAGTAGGAACACCTGCAGCACCTCTTCCCCAGATTCTGCTTGGCATCCAGCGACCCAGTGGGATGCAGTGCGGTGTAGGCGGCATGCCCACTCGGTATACAAGTCCCCAGTCTGCTTGCTCGCCTCTCGGAACCGCCTCCAATATGCCTCCGGTGTGACGGCATACCTGGCCAAAAGTGCTTCTTTTACCAGTCCATAGTACATAATATCCTTGTCTGGGATGGCCCTGAACAGTGAACACTTCACTGGCCCGGCCGGACAGTTTCCCAGACAAAATGGTAACCCATTCCTCTGTGGGCACCCGGTGTAGGGCACATTGCCGTTCAAAATCGACAAGGTACCCATCAATCTCCCCTTCAGTTTCAATGAAATTTTTAAAAGCAGCAAAATGTATCTTTCTCCTTTCAGTTGGTGCTGCTCTGACTTCTGCTGCTGCAGCACCTCTTTTCTGTAGCCAATTTGCATCCACAGACGCTATAACTCGGTCTATGATCTCCGCTGTAGGGTTAGGACCATAATGTGCCGGTCTTATGTTAACAGCCCGATCAAAACTTGCCTCTTCGGGTGTCCTGTCTGTTACGCTGGGCCTTTCTGTTATGTTGGGTCTTTCAGCTCCATCCATTTTGACTAGTTCTGCGATTAATGTCCCTCTTTTTAAGGTTGTTAGCCGGCCTGCCCCGGTTCTCCAGTAAGTCCTTGAGGGAAGAAATCTTTAGCCGTCCCTACTGTGCTTCCATTGTCCTATGTCCTCTTGTAGCTGTCCTTATAGGCTGTGGAATCATCCCACTGCTTGCCTACAATTGTAACGGCACCCCAAGTATGAAAGGGGTTAACACCGTTAGGATATTCCCTTTCCAACCACACGACAGCCACCAGACACTCCAACCAGCCGAATAAGACCCCATACGAATGATTCTCCCCCCAGATACGAGACAACGCTCTGTATTCAAGTTCCAAAACAGGGAATGACTTTATTTTTAAAACACATGGTAACACATTTCTCTTCAAAACACTCCCCTGCCATCCTTTGGGGAACAGGGCGGGTTAAACTGTCCAATGACAATGGTGATACAGGTCAGGTGTGTTCAAACTTCTCCTTTGATAAACAGTCTTAGGCAGGAGGGTTGAATCCCCCCCCCCCTCCTCACAGAAGACACTTCCACATCCCATAATATGGAGCCAGACGGTTTACCAAGCTCCAATCCACATCATCACAATGAAAGGGCCTGTGGCATGGGTGAGGCTCATTAGCATTACACAAGGAGACAGGAGACATATCAGCCTCTCTTAATTTAACCTGTTGAGTTCATAAAACAGTGAATAGTTCTTTGCAGATATCCTGGGGAATATGGTGGATAAATATTACAGACCCATTTTAAGCAATCCAAGCCATATTCTCAATGTCTATTGTTTCCTGGCTCACCCTGTGTCCAAAGTGACCCCCATGTCACAAAGTCTAATGGT